>OW119925.1:9936605-11136605 GCA_933210815.1 Meta bourneti | reverse complement strand
AGTGAAATAAGAAAACTGTACAAGTTGAATTCTAATAGGCAGACAGGGCATTACTTTATGTATGTCTGAGAAAGCAAAGTTCCTTTTCTACAGGGACCAGTTTTTTCCGTACCATGTGTTATCGAACTCCAATTGGAGATAATTGATCTTCAATGTTCAACGACATGAGTCAAAATTTAGAGGCCTGCAAAAGGGTAAGCTTAAAAATTTGATTGATACTGCCCAGAGAATTTTAGGCATTTTTGGAAGCACATGTGCGTAAGCAAAGTTTTCTAATTATGAACCCAAATAAGTGTATATTGCTGGCCAATAGAAGGAAAGAACAGGAATTTAGGGGACAGGACAACAGGATTTTCTCCCGACTACAAGTCTTATGAATGAAAAGCAATATAACGTCTCGCATTGATGCTTAATGAATAATTCCCCCTTCCAATAGATTATTATTTTCATTTCCTTCCTCACTAAACACCCCCTCTTTAAACCAATACGCGCGGCCCGCTTTTTTCACAATTCGGCCCGCAGCATTCATGAAGTTGTGCACTACTGGGGTAACAGGATTGTTTTTGGAAAAGAAAATAATTTTCAAACCGTCTCGTACGTCCGTAAGCCCTTAGCCAGCCTTAAACCCTTTCGTATTCTAGGTGGCTTGGGTCGAAAAAGTCGTTCAAAATTCATGGACAATCAAAACTTTTGAGATATTTCAAACATCTTATGGTATAACGACATTTCGGTTGAAAAAAGTGGATAAATAAAAGCAATCCAGTTTGCATTCCTTTTGGAGGGAACCGCCTCGAATTTAAGGTATACGGATGATTGCCCATCGAGGTGGAATATTTCAAGAATTTGGAAATTAAGAGATTGCGACACGTGTATTGTATAGATATTGCGTTTTGTAAATTTATTTTATTTCTGAAGTTTTTCCCCAATTGTTAATGTTTTCATTGTCCGTGTTAACCTTACTAGGAATAAAAAGCGAATGTGAAATGAAAATTCTAATCTGAAAAAATGAGGTTGGGAGAAAGAATTGAATTTACTCCCTTTATCTCGCTGAATCTGGCAGACAGGATTATACACATCGTTGCATTTAAGACATTTGTGGTTCAGGTTTTTGAGCATTTTTTATCCCTTTTGAATTTGAATTCTCTAATGTTTCTATGTAAGTTTTTGGCGAATTCGAAGCAAGCCTAAGTATTGAATGGTGTGTTCTTTGACAATTAATAAAAGAGCCTTTTTATAAAATTTACTACGCTTTTCTATAGAGCGACTATATGCAATTTAGTATAATGATGTAAAAGTATGATTTCTGGATGGTTAAACTCCTTGCTTTGACTCCGGCTCAATGTCTTCAGTCATTCGAACTTAAGCATCGCATCTTCCTTAAAAACGGCTAAAAAGCCTGTCAGATCAACATCAGCTTGTCTGAATTTCGAGTTGTATAGGTTCCTGTCAGGTTCGTTTCCTTCTTGGGTGTATTTCTCTCTTCTGTGTCAGTAAAATTTCCTGTATGTCCATTACTTGATATCTGTCTTGTGCTTGGCTCAACTTGGTCCTTACGCCATAAAATCCAACGAATCATATTTTTCCGGGGTACATTTCTCACTTCTGTGTCAGTAAACTTGTATGTATATGACTATTTACTTGACGTTGTTTGGTGCAGCTTGACCGAAATATGGCCCTTGCGCCATAAAATTCAACCCACCTAACTAACCCTTGAATCCAAAAAATGCAGCGAATGACGTTGACTGATCTGAGCATTAGATCTTTTCAACGGTCCGGTCTCTTCTTTGACCTTTCACTGTCCCTTTTCGACAACCCCAGCTGACATTTCTGAAACCAAACCTAAGCATGCTTAGATAAATGATACCTATAAATCTATGTGATCTTAAATTTCATTTAAATCAAGTCTATCGAAGACGATTTGTTTCGAGCGTTAAATGTTTTCCAGAAAGGCGGGTTACGGTCTGCAGTTAATTCCTAAGAAACGGTCCTGACTGGGGAGGAGACAGTAGTGGGACATCATCCGATGAACCAGGTGGGTCAGCGTCCTTGACCACTCATTCGTGCGACCTTCCACCTTCTTTCCCTGGAATCATTTCTTTATTCTTTGGCTTCCCGGACTTCTCACATCCCCATACAACTATTTCTGTTCCATAGCAACTGAGAGGCTTTCGGAGTCACCAAGGTCACCTCCAGTTTTAAGCTCCCGACCCCTGCGATCTTCATTCCTTGTTTCTACGACTTTCCCTTGAACACTGACCGAAAAAGAACCTTTTAGATTGGATAAAAATATGGGGATGCGATTTGTGGGAAGGGGCGAAGAGGAGAACGAGATTGAGAAGTGAGATCGCATTTTTGGTTCTGAAAAGAAAGAACATCAGTTTTAAAGTATGTAGTATTCAAAACTAATTTCTTGATGTTTTTTAGTTTCATGACCAAAACGTATCCAATTACAAAGAATAAAATTTAAACGATAAAAAAATGCAAGGAAAAAGACTCTCAAATACAGTTAGATAAGTTCATTGAAGTAAATAACTTATTGAACTGGAGAGTGGGTTGCCAGCTCAGGTGCGACCTCGTCATCTGACCGTGGTTCATAATTACGTGGTGTTGTCCTCAATCCTTCCCTTCGGGTTGGATCCCGGACCGTCGCCAATAGCCCGTTGTGTTGCTCCAGTGTGACGTTAATTAAAAATACCAATTGAAATCATCAAAAATACATCAACAGAATGAACTTAACAGCTTAAAAAATCAGTTTGCAGCAAAATTATTACGTTCATTCTCTGTTTTGTATGTCCATTTTGTATGTCTTCAATAAACAAATTTGGGCATTTCTTCCTCCGTTGACTGATGATTACGTCACACAGTACATGCCCGCATCAGATAAGTTCACGAGCAACCCCTGTTATCCCTTGTTTATTCAAATTGACCAGAGGAGCGTACGCACCAAGTTCAGATAGCAATCTGCGAGTTGTCTCCCTGCGCTTATTGTGTTGGGGTGATGCGTATCACCCCAACACAATAAGCGCAGGGGTGGTGCCAGTTGTCGGCTTAGATTCGATTCCTCCCTGGGTATACTTCTCCCTTCTGTGTTAGTAAAATCTTACTTTGTGTGGGTCCATTTACTTACATTACTTGGCACAACTTGGCAAATATGGCCCTTGCGACAAAAAACTCAACCAACCCCAAGCTCAGAGTTCGACCCACATAGAAAGACACGGTATTTTCAATATTGGGCCGAAAGCAAATGCGACCTTTCCGCACTCGAATTAAACAGTAGCATCCCTATCACTTTCAATAATCAATTGAAAGCGCACTTGTCAGCTATGCGCACGTTTTCTGTAACTCCGCGGAATGCAGGATTAGGTTCCGTGAATGGATCATTATTTCCCAGCAGGTGGTTTTCTCGCATGTGTACTACGAAATATCGCTCTGTGGGTCCGATAATAACATTCAAGGTCTCTCCAGTGCGTTTCCAGGGAAATATGCTATCGATTTCGTCATTTTAATCCACCGCTGTCACCCAGCGGGTTTTGGTTTCGATTGACGTTCTGTAGACATAAGGCAGAACCTATGTATGAGTTTGAGGCATCAGTGTTTTTCATGTTTCGTTCTCACTCTATGAAAATAAAAGTTAACGAGCTTGCTGACAGTGCTGCGAAGCAGCTTGTTTCACTGCAGCAGGCCGTTTCTTTAACTAACATCAAGATGTCCACAAAAGAACTTTTCAACTCATTGTGGCAAGAGTCTTGGGATCTGCAAATCACCAATAAATTGCATTCCATCAAACCATTTATTCATTCATGGCCATCTGCCCCAATGCGAGGGACTGATGTCAAACTGAACCGCCTTCTCATTGGACACACGATTTACTCATAGCCATCTTTTGTTGGGCGAAAGCCCCCTTTTTATATTCATGTTCTTCAGATTTTACTGTTCATATTTTAATTATATGTCCTGCTTTTAATCATCATCGCCAGAAATTTTTTAAAAGTACAATTTTAAACACAAGATTTGATTGGAGAAAATCCCCATCTAAACCTTTTTGCATTTTTACGTCCAGTTGGTTTTTACATCTCATCCAATTTTTTTTCCAAGTTCAAAATGACTCATCAATCGATTTTTATTCAATTCTTTTATAATTCAATCTTTTAAATATCCAACCATCAAATTTTATGCATATACAAATTAAATCATTTTCTATACTGCAGTCAATGGTCTTGTTTTTTATTATCTGATTATTTGTATATTTTTATTATCATCTACACATTTTACATGTTTTGCATCTTATCTTTGTCTTGATTTTTTAAATATATTGTACTTTTATTGGGTTATATTCTGTCTTGAGTTTGACGCAGCTTGTACGCTTTTGGACCTTACGCCATAAAACCCCAACATCCAATCCTATGAAATTAGGCAGATACATTGTCCAGTGGATGTAATTCATTTATGGTGCAAATGCTTACACCTAACCGGAGTTTGTCTTGCTTTTACTGTGGAATTTCCACTTTTTTTACGAAATTGCTATGAATAAATTGCATTTTATCTGCACTTACGTCGGAGAGACGAAAGCTGTGCAAATAAGTAGCATCTACAAATGTTTAATGTTCTTTAATCGTGTGCTTGTGTGGATTTCGATTTCCCTATTTGTTTTGCAATTTAATACGGTACCATTCTGCTTCCATACTTGGAGAGATGTTTTGGTAACATTTTCAGCGGTGACAATTGTTTAATGCATGACAAACTTTTACTGTTCAATTGAGATTTGTGTTACCAGCAGCAACCTAGGCAACTCACTCGTGTAGGTTGCTGAAATGTGATCAAGTCAGAAATAAATATCGCTGAAAAGTTTAATCATAAAATGGAAATTACTTCGAGTTAATGAAAGCAATAATTCTATGATTGCTTTCATACCTGCTGTACGACCATTGTAATGTGTAATGAAAAAGTCCGTTTTTGGAACTGTCCTACTGACCACTTTGCTCAATGGCTACTATATTAAGTCATGGTTCCTAGTCTAAATCCATTCCCCGATCGTTCCAGGATCTTAACCAACTAATTGTCCTCGTCCAATCCGTTAAATGGGAATTACGTGCGAGGGCAATTCTATCTTTGGCAAATTGCTCCCAGAAAATTATGTCTTTTGCCCCTTTTTTAGCTTTCCCTATATCCTCGGTAAATGGGCTGCACCAATTAATAGAAATTGCCGAACCTCGAATATCACACGTATATTGTTGCTTAAAGTTACTTTGAAAAGTCGATATTTGACTAAAATTTCATATTTCAATTAATATTAATATTTTAGTCTTTTTTTCTTTACAAAACTTTTTATTTTGCCTACGGTGATTAGAAGCGGAAATATATCAATTTGAATAGGTCTTGACAACTGTTTCACGCAATAACTAAAAATGTACTATATATTTTTGAATGAAATTTGGTTTACTGATTTTTATATTTGTTTTGGAGGGCCTAAACTTGGAGCTATCTTGAAAGGAAAACTTTTTAGAGATTTCAGTGTTGTGGCGTAAAGAAAAATTTCCAAAATTCATGTTTTCTATATTCTCTATCTCATGAGTGGAAAGAAATATCTTTTCGTCCAGGCCCTAGCTTATATAATAACGAGACTGGCAAAATTTTAGGCGAATGTACTTTTAAGTTTTTCAATTGTAATATTTTTCGTTAACGTCGGTTTCTACCAACATTTTCTAACTTTGTCATTTTAAAAAATAAATTTAATAACTTTTAGTGATTTTTGTTTTATAATGTGTTTTTATAAGCTGTTTACCTTAAAAAGAAAAGGAAATATGATTTGAACATTTAAAGAAAGGACTCCGAACGTTCTTTTTGCTTTGCTTTGAAATTTTACAAGCTTGTTTGAACGACTTGTGAACTATACCCAGCCAGCCTATATTTACTTAGCGAATAGTATACGATTGTTTTCTTGCTTTGTAAACCCTGTTCTATGGGAACATATTTTTAAATATTGATTCCCTCACTTGTTTGCTCATAATGTTCAAAGATAAGTCGTTGATGTGCTTAATATATTGGTACTATTTTTGTAAAATCGTATCAAATTTGACTATCTGTTATATATCTATTTGTGACTATCTGCATATTATAAATTCGATTCCGTACTCACTTGCACATTTAGAAATTAGGAGTGGTAGTCAGACGTCATTAAAACCTAAGCATTTCCCCTCAATTACCAAAATGTCTACACTTGTGTACAATTAAAAATTTTTTTTTCGTGGAGCGTATAAATATACAGACGAGGGCATAGACTTTGCTCCTATTTAAAATTAATAACGTAGATAGAAGGAAGAATAAGCGATTGGTCAGTAGGAATTTGCGTCAAATTAGCCAAAAAATTCAGAAAGTTCGTACTCAAAAATGACGACTGAATCTAAAATATCGGTTGAAATATAATTTATAGGTACAAAATATAGGTACATTTATACGTACAAAATACGACTAATGACCGTTAATTTTGAACCCTGGTCCGTATGTTTTATCGGCCTTCCCAAAAAGGCAAATGAGGTTGGTATCGTACTGTTCTAACCTAAACGGCCGGCTCAGGTTCGATTCCTGGAACTTACCCTGGGTGTATTTCTCTTTCATCTTCTGTGTCAAAAAAATGTCCTTGTGTGTCTGACGCAGCTTAAACAAATATGATCCTTGCGCCTAAAAACCCAACCAACTCAAAAGAGGCTGTCTATTTCGTACTTTGTGATATTGGTTAAAATTAAAAATAACATCAAAATATTTATACATGTGTGTTACGTAATAAACATCGTTGACCTTTATCTGACCCATTCCTGTTTGTTAAACCCTAAAATAGTTTTATTTTTGCATTGAAATAAGTTCGTCCCTGTTGCAATCTGCCACTAATTACATGCAATGAACAAAAATAGGTATTCATCTATACAGTTCGTAATGTGCTTAATATATAAATAGTATCGAATTTCGATACTGAACGCACTGAATCGAATCTGAAATTTAGTCAGCAGTGAAAAACTTGTTGATTCTTAGTATAATTACAACTAGTATAATATTGCAACTTTAGTATAATATTGCAGTACGTTTTTCATGCATGGAATCAAAAAATTTCTGGGACAATCTACATTTATGAATCACAGTGTTTTTCCTAAATAAACTTTCCTTCAGAAAGTCTTCAGAAACAAATCATTGTTCCTCGTGCTCTAGTTAACCTTAATACATTCAGTCTACAAGACAATTTTTTACACTGCAAAATCAATTTTTCTATTCAACTAATTAACTTTTAGTTATTCAATATAGGTAGGTCAACTATTGATATTTCGAAATATTTGTCGAAAAGAAAAGTGAAACGTTTTCATGAAAGAAAGCAACTAAAAGAAATTGGAATCGTATGTTAGGTAGGTAGTTTATTAACGTCACGCTGGAGCAATCTTGATTTCACAATAATTCCAGGAGAATCACATTGCATGGATATTGAAGCTGCAATATTGCATTTTATAGAACAAACGTTTTAAATGGAGATTTCATGTCTTCCAGCAGCAAATGGTTGTCTGTGTTTATAGCGCAAGAGCCATATTTGGAGAGATAATTTCAAGTAATAGACATACACAGAAGGGAGAAATACACTCAGGGTATGGCACAGGAACCGAACCTTCTCTACCCATAACGCGCAGGTTGCTAGTGTAGTGGAAAAACCGATTGGGCCACTGCAGCAACAAATTATTCTATTAAACTCAAATCTTAGGGGGACACCATGGCCTATTGGCTTTATCCATAGGCTAGCAACTTGCGAGTTGTACGCGTAGCAGGTTCAATTCCTGTCAGGCTCGATTCCTCCTTGGATGTATTTCTTCTGTGTCCATTTGCTTGACGTTGCTTGGCAAGCTTGGTCAAATATGCTACACTTATAAAAATATGAACGAATTCTACAATTTCAAATTAAAAAGTAAAATAGAGTAAAATTTCGATTTGTTGTAAAATTTGGAAGTTCCAAACTCTGCTCGCCCTTGTTCGCCAACCCCAAAGATTGCTATTCAAACTTCAATGTAAAGATTTTAGATATCTATGAAATCACGTGACTTTTTTGTAGTTTTTGCTATTCATGTTTAATAATCGTAAGTATCGTTTTTTGAAATTTTTTTAGAAATCTTTTAAAAATAAAAATGCTTTTCGGTCTTTTGCACAATGTTAGGGGACATATATCTTTACATTTTTTTTTAATTTAAGAAGTGCAGTAGCACGAAACATGAAAGCAAATTCAAGAAAACTCAAACATATCAAAAGGTAAGATATATAAAATAATAATTGAGAATGTTGATTTTAAAATTGGTCGGTCTTACCTTGATTATCCGAGGCAATATATACCGAGGCTACCTCGGACAATCAAAAACTCGAATAATACGATCGAATAACAGAAAGCAATCTATACAAAAATAGAAAAAAAATTTACTCTGCTACATGTTACTATTGCTACTGAACGACTTATAAAACTTGGATTAAGAAAAATATATACTCGGATTAGTGTCAGTATGTATTTATAACAATTTTACAGCAAATCTGGTTGTGAGTTACCTTTTAAGCTCTCTTGGAAAAGTCCTTATCGGTCTTCTGTAAAACCTTATTTAAAGACCGTCACCAATGCCCGTTGTGTTTCTCCAGTGTGACAGTAATTAAAATACCTATCTTATTTAAAGTTAATATAAACCTTTTTAAAGTTAAAAAAATAAAAACAATTAAAAAGAAAACCTCGGTATCAAATTTGGCTCGGATAACACGACCATTCAGTTAATCTGATCTCGGATAATAAAGGTTCTCTCTACTGTAATTAAGTTTCCCAAATCCGATACTTAGTGGATATGTTGTCAAATGAGATGTGTAGGAGATATTTAAATAATTTTCAATTAAAATTTTTTTAGCCTTTTTCCTAAACAGCAAGATTATTTTGATTTTTTTTACTTATTTATCTAATTTATATTAGACACTGAAATAAATTTTGGCACTAAATATAGAAGTAAAGAAAAAGAAAGTTTCCAACGTATCGAGTCTCATTGACCGACAAATATTAACCAACAGTTAGATTTGAAGTCATACACGAATCCGTTGTAGGAACAAAGAAAACTAATCAATCTTTCATTCCCCATGGGAAAGGCGATTTTCTACGCATCCCTGATCTCTGTGGCTTTTCTCCAACACTTTAACATTAAAGCGTCTGGTTTTTGAGTGTGGGAGTTTCTAACTCTTCCACAGGGCGATGCACGGTTGCGCAGGCTTCATTCTCACGTCTGTTACTCAATGCCGAGAGCTTGTTTCAATTTAATGATACTCCTCAGCGGGCGCTTAAATTCTCGAGGAAAAGATGATTCGACCACGTTAATTGGTTGCAGGGTTGGAAATGAGGAACTGAAAATCAGACATCAATGGCACCTGAACGATTTTCCTCCGTTTTTCAAAGTGTTTTATTTGGATGCAATTTCAAATTAATTTTGTCTAAATTGACATGTATTGTAAGATCATCCGATGCACCAAATGGGTCTACGACCCCCTCTCCCATTCGTGGGGCCGTCGTGGATCAGTGGTATGCCCAATGCGCTAGCAACCTGCGATTTGTAGTCGGAGCAGGTTTGATTCCTCCCTGGGTGTATTACTTCTGTGCCAGTAAAACTTTCCTTATGAGAGAATGTCCATTACTTGATATTGTATGTCGTGTCTGGCGCAGCATGGCCAAACTATTGCCCTTGCGCCATAAAAACCCAACCAACCTCAACTCAACTCCATGGGATACCCACCCTACAAAGGCTTCACGTTAAACCTAACCATCCCCATCATTCGTGTTATCTTCCTTTGGACAAAGTTTATTTCCCATTTGCACCCCTTGATTTCTCACCCCCCGTTTCATCGCCAAATCGACATTTACCTAATGGGTGAAATCGTACCATCATTGCCTAATAACCTTTTGCCATATATTTTAACTTCTTGTCCCAGTTTGTTTTAAACGATTTTATCCCTCCGATTTTTTAACTATTTTTTAACTCCATCATCTATTTTAGCAGACTCGTTGGGTCACCTCCCACACGGTTCTCTTTTTATCTCTTTACAGAGTTCTCAGCCTTTTTAACACATTTGTAAGTCATTACTTTTTAAACTGCATATCAACCTTTTTAATCTCAACTAAGATGAGACCTTGCGCCACATAAAACCCAACAATCAATCTCAACTAAGATGATGATACTTCAACTTAGTTATTTATGTTCGAAAAGAATTTTTAGCCTTTATTTTCAAGGATCACCGACATATTTTTGTCTCATCTTTTAACAAAATAACGGTTTTAAATTACATCATTTCATCAATTTCAACGTTTAACATCAACAATTTCATGTTTCGTACGTTTTTATAAAATTTTAAATGTTGGTTCGGTTGCCAGTCTGATGTTCTTTTACGCCTTTTAATTTAATTTTATTTCGTCTTGCGTTTGGCGTAACTTACCCATATTTGGATCTTGCGTACATTAAAATCTTAATCAACCAACCAAACATTTAAGACTTCTAACTAGATGCTACTGCGGGAACCGTTATCTAACTTGGTATTTGGGCCTGTTATTTAATTTAATACTAGGGCCCATCATGTACTGGGACCCTTTATTCAATTTTGCTACTACGGGACCAGTTATCAAACTTGATTCTGCGGGGACCATCATACAACTTTGTACTGGGAGCCCTTATTCGATTAAGTACTACCGGACCCATTTTCTAACTTGATATTGCGGAACCATCATCTAACTTTGTACTGGGACCCGTAATTCATTTTACTCCGGGACCAGTTATCTGACTTTGGACTGCGGGAACCATCATCTAACTCTACTGGAACCCGTTATTCGATTAGGTTCTACGCGACCAGTTATCTAACTTGGTACCCGGAACCCATTACCCAACTTGGTACTGCAGCCCGTTATTTAATTTGGTACTAGGTTAGGAGTGTAGATGCGAGAGTCCTGATACTGACAGACGCAGTAGGTCGTACGGTTGACGCTTCATGTTATACAGTTCTGTGAATTTAATAGGCAGTCACATCGAATTCTTCAGGCGTTTCTAGAACGTAAAACTCATAAAAGGAATCTGGAACACTTAAAAACCGCTATTTTACGTCCAGACACTGTTCATACGCATGATAAAACTTCCGTGACCTGTCGGTGTTTGCTATCTAGTCTGCTATCGACTGCGTTCTCACGTATCACCATTTTATATCTGTTTTCTTTTTGATTAAACAAATTAGGAAGGCTGAAACTACTTTAATGTACTTGTCACATGTTTATCCAAGCTTTTACACCATAATTAAAGTTTTTCTTTCTGTGAAAATTGAGAAACCTTGTAGAGGAATATCAATTGGGGATTTGAAAGGCTTAAAAATCATTCTTTTAAATACGTCGGTACTCCTTCCTTAAAAAGTTTAAATATTCTCAAGAATTTTTTTACCTCTTTGAAAAATCAATGAAAACTAGTTTACCGAGGTAGCACTAATTTTGTTTCGGTTGATTTCGAGATTCCTTTCGTAAGGGACTTCGGGTAGAAATCAAGGCCATCGAGTTCTAATGAAATAAATGGTTATTTTTTTCTTCCAATCGCTCGGTTTGAAGATCTGCGGGTGAAGGCTAGCGGTATTGGAAGAAAGCTCGAATCCTAATGTGGGATTAATTGACGACCGTGATTAAAACAGCGTTTTGATACCAATCGGCCCAAGTCAATTCCCAAACTCACGTGACCTACACTTTTGAGATATCGCAGCGATTCCGCTCACGTGATCCGTCTGTTTCATCAGAAGGTCGATGGTGGTGACATCACTTTGTATGCACACTTATTCAGTGTTTCAAAACTTCCTGATATAGAGATCTACAAAGATTCGTATAGATCATAAAATACGTAAGTTATTTATATGAATAAAAATTCGAGATTTAATGTTAAGAGGCCGTGCTCAAAATACCGGTTTACAATTTGAAAACAAATTTGGAAACACTTCTATTTTATCCTGTTTTTAATTTCAAAGGCTTTTTTGGAGATTAAGTTGCGACTCGGTACATATCAATGTAATAATAGCTTTAAACTTTTCAAAAAGTTAAAAATTTTCTCCCTTTGTCCATAACATTTAATATTTCACCATATCCTGTATATTGATTTCACTTTTTTTCGATCCGAGGACGTAATTATATCCATAGAATTTCATTTCTCAAAACATACTTAAGCAATGGAGCATTGCAGAGCATGCACTGGACAGATTTTTCTTTAAACATCTACGGTCTACAATTGAATTCTACGTTACCTGTTTGTCGAAATCAATGCACGAGAAGTTTTCTTTTAATTGTTTTTCTTTTCTTCCTGTTTTTAAACAATTTGTTATTAAAAAGATTAGCTGCAATTCTTCATTCTATTCTAAAAAAATAAATGAAAGGGAGAAAATTATCTACTTGAAATGACGCTTTGTATCCTTTACGTGCGTTTATTCTGTTATGAAGTTTTTTATTTCTACATTGAAGTTATGTAATATGATTATACCAAATCCTGTTTTGTTTCCTGAATATCCCAATTAGTGTCACAAATTGCAATGTCGACCCATACTGTTTTGTCTTTCGGTTTTTGTAATTATTTGTTGTTCCATAAGTGAACTTCAAACAAATAGTGGTGCTGCTAGATTTTTGTCATCAAACCGAATGAAAAGGGAATTGTATTGGATATATTTTACGGTTTTTGTTTAAAAAACAAAATGTAATTGAAGTGGTTTGAGAAACGTCAGACGTGAAGTTTATTGACAGGGCTTTTATTAGTGGCATTGCCGTCAAGTTTTGAAGTGGTTGTCCTGACCTATTCTTGACCGGTCCTTGGACCAACAGAATCTTT
Organism: Meta bourneti; assembly: GCA_933210815.1. Classification (NCBI taxonomy): domain Eukaryota; kingdom Metazoa; phylum Arthropoda; class Arachnida; order Araneae; family Tetragnathidae; genus Meta; species Meta bourneti. The sequence goes on along the minus strand of OW119925.1, from coordinate 11,123,727 downwards.
TCTGGGATTCGCTTTCAACCACAATCGATGTGATTATTCGCTCATTTTGTATGTTGTGGGTTAAAAGTAGATACTACGCTACTGGGAAATCTCGACACTCAAGAGAGTTAAGGATGGTATTTATGGTTAAAAGTCAACAAGCGAGGGAAAATACAATAATTCAAATAAAACTTTTGAGGTATAAGTAAAATGCGAAAAACAAACTGGACTATTGTAACAACCAAATAAATGTGAGTAAATTAAATGCTTTCGAAAATAAAATCTTTCCAGGGGTCTCTTAAGTGTACTTTAGATATCCAAAGAGCGAAAAGTTTATGAATTTTTAATACACTTTATGTAGTCTCATCACATTAAACTGATTATTGTTTCGATAAAATTTTCATTGCACAACTCAATATTTTTTCAATGCTAGGCCAATTGAACATTTTTCATCATGGCACTACAAGGGCGAAATTATGCACCACTTGGCGTTACTCTGATGCACCACAGGTGGTGGGTACACCCCACATATATAAATACCACACATTCTAAGCAGAACCTGTTTATGGAGGCTACACATTCTCTCCAGAGGGACAAACATCGATTCGTTTACATCGATTCGTTGGTAACTCAATGTAAACCAAAACCTTTATCAAAACATTCCCTGAGAAATTTGAATTCTAAAAGGAAATGTTCCTTTCAATGTTTTCTGGCACAGCATAAACTAAATTAATTTCTAAACAAAATTACAGATTTTTACTCCAAAAAATAAAATTGAATCATACTTTGAGTGAATATATTCTATTTCTTTTAATATTTTCGGTGAAATTTAAGTTTAGATTCTGTATCCCATTTGAGGTCTGTCAGATTTTACATTTTGCCCTTATTTCAACTTTCAGATAACATTTAAAAGTTTGAAACTGAAGCTAACGAGGAAATCGAGGGTGTGAAAGGATTCCAGCTAGTGGAATCCTATCCTTTCGGTTGTCAGGTACGACGCAAGCGTGTTGCCGAAAACCCCAGACAGTGGTTTTTGTTGGCAAGCCAAGAAGTCCTATTCTTAGCCAGAGCTTAGTTTCGCCTAAATTTCGATGCATAAATCCTCGATAAGTCACTTGAAAGAAACTGAAAGGTACGACAGCAACATATAAACACAATTAACTTACCATAAACAATATTCAGCGTCAAGCACATTTTCTATTTATTCCAAGTTTTTTCTCGATGCACAATCTATATTTAAACCGAATTTTCTTTGGAAGCAGACTATTTGCAGTTTGAGTATAAATTTACGCAAAGGAACGTGTTTTGGCGTCTCAGAATTTTTTAACTTTTATAATTTCATCACAGAAAAGCAGGGATAGTTTTCATTGAAAAATAGGTTATCAAAATAAAACATTAAATAACTATTTGTAATAATGTTAATGGGAAAGCAATTTTTAAAGTTCAGTTCAGATCAATCAAATGTAGTATAACCCTAACGTGATGTCACTTTCTGTGCTCAAAAATTGCGTTTTTCTATTTTGAAGAGCTTTGCTCATTTGATAAGGCGCATTTTTCTTTTGATGTTTGAGCATCAAAATTACTGGTTTTCTACGAGTATAGCGTAGCCATGATTTCATTTCGGAGGTGGCGCAATGTCCATTTTCATGTCAAATAGAGGTGGCCCAATGTCCATTTTCATGTCAAATAGAGATCTGGAAATTTTTAAAAATTTATATTTCAAATATAAATGTGACGCATCTCCTTTGATCTGAGTACAATCATTTTGCAGTTTTTTTGTCTGACAATAAAATAACATTAGCGCTAAATTTACCGACCTTTTGTAAGCATTATTTTTACAGTAATAAAAAATTCTAAAAATTAAATAGAATACGTTTAAATGGTTTATTTTAAATTTGGATGGTAGTAAATGGCGGAATTAAGTGCTTGAAATAATAAAAATTATCGTTAAATCATAATTTAATAATCATAAACAAAATAACAAATTCAATAACCATAAGTAAGATATTATTTTGACTTTTTATTCGGTAGTTTTCATCTTTTGAGCATTCGATAATAAATTCTTTCGAATTCGACGTTGATATTCTGTTATCGTTAGGATGCAATGAAGCATGAAAGTACAGTTTGTGCTTATTATTTTGCACAGCAATATATATGGAATGGTTTTAGAGTTTACAATGTTGTGAAAACACAAAATATTAAATCGGTCAAATGACCTTTCACGGTAAAAATAGGTATAGTTCATACGTAGTCTGACGCTGGGAGAGGCGAAGAGAAATATATACTAAATTAATTTTATAAACATTTCAAGAGAAGTCTTAAAGTTAAGTAAGGAAAAGCGATAAAACTTATATATTAAGTAATTTTAAGTCAATTTTAAAACGGGTCATATTTCACTCACTTGGTAAATTTAGTGTATAACAAATATTCAAATCTTCGAAATTCACTCTTACTTTTAGTTGCTTTGACGTGGTATACCTATAGGTATGCAAATATGTGAAACTATTATGTCACTGAGAAACACATGCAAAATCGTCATATTTTAGTTGATTAACTTCAGTTATTAAATTATTTAAGTTTATTGTGTTTTGTTAATTTTTTCCAAAAATGTTATATGTATGTAACATCTCCAGTAAGCAGTCGTTGGAGGTACAGCAGAGATACAATTAAAACACATTTTTTTATTTATTACGGGCACACACGTCATCTACTCAGTTCTTTCCTTTGGGATTGATGCCAGACCGTCGCCAATACCCCGTTGTGTTGCTCCAGTGCAACATTAATTACCAATTACCACCACACGTCGTCTGCTCGGTTACCTTACTCCAAATGTCCGGTAATGCCCGCGTGGGAGTGATGGAGACTTCGGGGTCTCAAAAGTGAGGGCACGGCCAAAATATTCCTTTAGAGGTGATTGAACTTGGGGTGGATTTGACAAAGGGAGTTAGGATAAAAAAATTAAGTAAGAGTGAAGTTATTTTTTAACATTTGGTAACAGCTTACTCTTAAGTTAAAAAAAAATGTGAAACCTACACTCGTTGGGGAGGGGGACTTCGACCCCCATATCTCCCCTTTGGACTGCGCCACTTTTTTTTCGTGTTTCAAAATACATTCTTTTCTTCAACTCACCCGAGATGTCAGTAATAAAAGTAATGTGCGAAGTTGCTTAACTTGATCTCTTAATTGCCAATAAAGCCTTTATACCATCGACGACGATAAAATAAAATGTAACTAATCACGTTTCTCCGTTTGATGGTCGATGCACCATTCAATCGCTCGCAATTTGATCGTTATGCGAACAGTTCTGGCGCATCTGAACGGGTTTCTTGTGCTCCGATGATGACAGTTACCATTAGCGATTCGCCTCTTGATTGGAGGCTCATCCCTGGCAATAATCCAGGGCCTCCCCCTTGACGCAATGCCGCAGACACCAAACAACAGCAGCTGTGAATCAGATGTTGTGCAAACAGAAAGGGGCAATTAGATTTCAATTCACCCGTTTCATGAAAAGAAAAGATAGCCCAGGCCAGTGTCTCGTATGTTTTGAATGAAATGAATCAGTTAATGACTCTTCCACGAGTGCATTTGCGGAATGAAATTATGATTCCTGGTCGTTTCCACTTGCTGGTTGGTGTTAATGATGGAGTCGTGAATTTTGATGTTGCGTGAACTACTGGTCTTTCCTTGGAATTAATCATTTTAATTTCTTCCTCCCGGTTTCTTATTCAAGTGGAAAGAGAGTGGGATAGTTTTATTGTTCTATCAGTCGCGTTGTGTGACATTGATAGTGGGATGCTGAAATTTTAGCGAATGCTAAAAAGCAAATCTTATGCCTAGCCCTAGACAACCTTTTGAGTCACCTCCATTCACCGCTGGTCCTCAGGGGCACTGGCCGAGGTAGCCCGGTTGGAAATGTAACGGATTAGCAACCGGAGGGTTGCGAGTTCGATCCAACCAAAGACCGTCGTGTTCGTGGGGGACTGGTGCACGTTAAATCTATCGTGGCCTCAAATGTCCTCACGTTGGCGTGGAAGTTTGGAGTGGTGTGCCAGCTCAGGTGTGACCTCTTCATCTGACCGTGATTAAAAATTACGCGTATTGTGGTATTGTCCTCTGATCTTTCCGTTCGGGTTTGACCCCGAACCGTCGCCAATAACCCGTTGTGTTGCTCCACCTGCGACATTAATTAAATACCTACCTACCTCAGGGGCACATCTCCTTTTGGTGTGTATTGGGGCCGTCGTGGTTCAGTGTGTTTCCCACTGTTGTATCCGCTAGCAATCATCGAGTTGTAGGCGGCGCAGGTTCGATTCCTTCCTGGATGTATTTATCTCCTTTGTGTTAGTAAAATTTTCCTAGTATGTGTATGTCCATTATTCGGTCAAACACGCACGAGGTCTGTCTTGTGTTTTGCGCAGCATGACCAAATACGACCCATGCGACATAAAAACCCAATCCAACCGACTTTTAAGTGTCACCGGACTTCAAGTGGATTCGAAGTACTCTAGTGATCTCTCTTCCCATGGGGTTTGCTGTCTTCAGTAAACACGGGCTTCGCGCTCCCGGGAAACCCAAGAGATCTCTTTCTGCTTTCATTGCACTACTCTACTTCCCAATCCCTCTGTTTTCCTCTATCACGACATTTTTTTGCTTGACGTTGTCTTGTGCCTGGCTCAGCTGGGTCAAATATGGCCCCTGGCGCCATAAAACTTAAAAACAACCAATCATTCGCAGATGTCTTTCCCGCAAAGACAATGGGGTCGTCGTCTCTCAGTGGGTATGTCCACTGCGCTAGCAACCTTCGAGTTGTAGACGGCGCAGATTCGATACCTGTCAGTAAATACACCCCTCTCTGGATGTATTCCTCTCTTCTGTCAGTAAAACTTTAATTGTGTGTCTATTATTTGATGTTGGATGTCTTGTGTCTGTCGTAGCATCGCCAAATATGGCCCTTGCGCCATAAAACCCCAAAACCAGCCAACCCACAAAGACAATACAATGCAACACAACTTCTTTTAGCCCTAAGTTAAAAAAGTGCAAAAGCACAATTGTGAAATATCTTGTCTCAACTCTGGATTATTCAACCACTGTCTTATAGCTTGATACTGCCTTTTACAAACGCAGGAAAAAGAAGAGAGAATAACAGCCCATGCGCAATGACCAAACTGCGCATATTATCTCGACTGGATGCTAGCATCTATCGGAGGCGTGGGGAAGACAGTCGATGCTGAAGGTACCCATTGTACATGACAAGCACCATTAACCAGCCACAGTAAGGAACCATTAGATACTGAAATGATCGGGCGTCCACATTCTTTGGGGGTCCGTCGTGGTTCGGTTCGTATGCCCACTGCGCTAGCAACCTGCGAGTTGGTGGCGCGTGTACGATTCTTGTCAGTTGTATTTCTCTATACTGTGTCAGAAACTTTCATTGTTATTTGATTTTGCGTGTCTTGTGCCTGGCGTAGCATGACCAAATATGGCCCTTGCTCCATAAAACCCCCAAAATATCCAACCACATTCTTTGGTGAAAATCAAAAACGTTAAAAATCGAAACTGACGTTTCACTCAGATAAAGGTGTATTTTATTTGGGTTTTATCGATTCAGTCTGAATTAAAAAAAAAATTATGAGGGGATGTTTGACATGGGCATTTATGTTACTCTACTAAGTTTTTCACGCGTTTCTTATTTCAACCGGGGAGTAAAGAGAGTAGTAGTTTGATTGTCACTCTTTCAGGTTTTAATGAGTGAGACGTTTGTTTTGTCTTGTAATTTATGGTTTCTATAAATTCACCTTGAAACGGTCATATTTTAATCGCTTCCTTCTTAGAAGCTTATGATGTCACGGGCTCCAAATGGAGACTGCTCAATAGATCATGTGTCTTAATTCGCGGTCATCAAAAATGTTCCTTCTCGGAACATGCCAGCTGGCAATAACCTCTTAAAATTAATGCGCTGCTGTTATATAGAATTTTTAACTTCCGTTGTGCTTGTCACCTCCTGCAGTTTAAATGTATATATCAATTTATTGCTGTGCAAGAGGATCTAGAATAGATGTTACGGTGAAGATCTTTTCTAACCGTTTGTCGTAGTAACACACTTCCGAGTGTTCGACGAATATTCAGGTGTTTCATGTATAATTTATTTTACGAGTATGAGAGGCTTCTGTTGAATTAAATGCAGGTGGCGATAGTGTTGCTGTGGCGGAATGTGTTTCCTGTATGTATTCCGGACTTGACTTGTTTTCCGAATACAATTTCAGCACTTCAATAAAAATTCCAAGAAATGCATTCCGATATGACAATTGATTGGCCAACGCCAATTAAACGCTAAACATCGCCAAAACGGCGATAAACTACACATTCTTAGGTATCCCCGCTAAGTATGATGCAAGAGCATTTGGGTAGCGGAAGTAAAATCTTTGCCTTTACTCTGGTTTGTTTGCTCTGAAAATACTTCATGTGTACAAAAATTTGCATTTAACTCATACAAGCGTTGAAATAAGACATTATCAAGTGGAAAAATGTTTTTCGGCGGCTAGTTTGTCAAATAATTTTTTTAATATTTTTGTATGGCGTTGAAATATACATAAAAAAAAATTAGGGTAGGATTGATTTTGGTTTCGTGGTGTAAGAGGCCGTACTTGGCCATGCTGAGTCAGACAATTTCAAGTAATGGACATACTGCACACTCAAGGAAAGTTTCTACTGACACAATAAAGAGAAATACACTCAGGAAGGAATCGAACATGCGCTGCCTACAACTCGCAGGTAGCTAGCGCAGTGGACATACCCACTGAACCACGATGGTCCCTTTAAAAATAGTGATCCAACCTGATCAGACTTTTTGCTGAGAAGCCTTTCGGAGTTGATCCTACACCGTCGCCAGTGGACTGTGTTTATATTATTCGGCGCCGGCGAGGCACACAAATTTGTTGCGCTTCGAGATGTTTATGTTCTTCGGGATGCGAAGGCAGAGGCTAGTGTGATCAGTTCAGTGTAGAACATTAAAAACTTTTGAGGACTATCTATGCTTTTTCGTTTGACATGTCTGGAGCCATATATGTAATATATGTAAGTTTATACTATTAAATTATTTTTGATATAAATTAGCTGTACTTTATTCTCTCTAAAAAGTAACTATGGAAACAAATTCCAAGTATTAAGAAGCAGATAAAAGACTGGTGGTTTTTTAACGTTGACGATCTGCTATAGTATTTATCACCAGTGCTAAGGATCATCCCAAAATTGTAAAATGAGATCGTTGAATGTTAAATTCAGCAAGTAAAGCGATTTTCATCATGAAATTTTAACAACTTCGCAAATGTTTGTTTTCAAAACGTGAGAGTTTTTGAATTTGACCAATTAGACGGAGGAAAACATTTTAAATTGAAAGTTTCTTGATTAATGATTCGTATAAAAAGTTTAATTTTGTATTTATCTTTTTATCGTCCCCTAACTAATTTAATGTATGGTGCTTCTCTTATTTTCGAAATGCACGTTATAAGCACTATGGATGAACTCACCCCTGAAGTGTCGTTATGCCCCTGTGTGCCGCGGCACTCAATTTATCATAGGTTTCGTATCTTCGCGTTCGCCTCTTTCCCTCATGCGAACGATGTCCGATAATAATTTCGTATCATTCATTTTCTCTGCATTGTGGTGTAGTCGTAGGATAAGTTCGACTTGAATTGAGTAGATTCCTATTTTGGTTCTGGAGTGCTTGCTTGAGAGTATTTATGACCCCCAGGTACACTTGAGTACGACGTGCTAAATTGGGCAAGAAAGCTATTATTTGAGGTTACAATCTGTACGACAGACATGATTTCGAGCATAAATTTACTGAAGCTCGACATCTGCTTGTCTAGGCGTTTTCTAGTGGGAGATAAGACAAGAGAGCCATTCAACTATTAAAAACTAAAATTTAAATAAAATATTGCTTGCAAAATGTATTTAAATAAGGTAGCAGGAATGATACCCATAAAGTTTTTTTTCAAAAACCATTTTTCAGCTTAGCTTCAAAGGATTAATTGACAAATTCCACTACAAATGTAATTTCCTAGGTGTTCAGCTATTTTATCAATTTGCAATTTCCATCAGTTTCTTCTGACTGCAGAAATGAAAGTTAGATCAGAAGAGACAATCTAGTGTTGTGAGATTGTCTGTTGTGGGGGGAAAACGACTTGTACTACTGACATCATGAAAAGGGTTCTACCGTTTTATATTTAGAAATCGAGAGTATAAAGAGCTTGTTTGTGAACCCTCCCCACTTCGCACACCTGATTCTCCGAACACAGTTGCGATTGCCAAATCCCCTGATCCCGCTCCCTTTTCTTTTCAGCGCACACAATTCCTAGCTTAGTATTATTGAATTGCGGTCTTCCGAAACAGTTTTAGCGCCGTGTGCTCCAGTCCCGGTATTGAGAAATACGCAGCTGAAAAAACCCCTTCTGTTTATTTCTTTAATGTCATCCTCAACAGAGCACTTCTTTTTAAAGCTTTTGTAGAATTTTGGTTTGTACTTTAACAATGGCATGGTAGGCTTTTGTTTTGCAAATTCTGACGGAATGAATGTAATAACAAATATGAACAGGTATTGTGATACCTGTGTATGACGACCAGTCACGATTTTTCAAAATGGTGTTGCGGGTGGTTTTAGAATATTGTCTATTCTACCAAATTGTATTGCAAAGACTTGAAGTGGTATCATAGTTTCGCGAATTGGCTTTCGTAACTTTTTGGGAAAGTCTTTTATTACCTGGGGCATTTAGTGTGTCTACCACGAGCCGGCCATTAAATCTTGATGATGGCGGTCGTTATAGGAAATGGACTCGTTGATTTTGGGTAGGAATGACTCGGTGGATGTTGTAATTTTGTTTTGGGCGATTGTCGAAGGGGGAAAGCTGTGCTGATCTCGGAAACAAGTATAATTCCAATTTGTCATCGAGTGAGCCAATGTGGCTAAGTTGAATGCGTTTCTTCAAGAGTCCTCTATGGAAAGGAGAGTAAGACCGGCTTCAGTCAGCGCAGACTTAGAGGCGGGAGTAGTTCTCTAGATCGACAGAGTGTACTAACCCTTTCAAGAGCGGTGGGGAGTCTAGTATAGAAAATATTTCTCTCTCAAGGAAACATTTTTTTTTAGCATTGTCCTCCAAATGCTTGAAGAATGAAAGATAACTCTTTAAGTCATGGTCAATGGAATTGGACATTTACATAACTAAGACACAGATTTAAAGGATGGTTTTTGTGTAAAAGTTGATCAGTAACCAAACTATGTAACCACACAATAGAAGAATAAGGAATGAAAACTACTGTCACTCGACAAACCGTCTTATAAGACAAAGACGATGAGCTTTGTGTAGAAAAAGAAACGCAACTCTGGCGTGTTGTGTTATACGATCATTATACTTCCACTACGTAATGATTGTAACCCACGTCATATAATATCCTGCTTTCTTGCTTCACATGTTTGATAAATCGCATTTTCACAGCGAAATCCCAGCCAAGTGGGCACCTATTCCGTATGAAAAATAGGTGCGAACTTAAATGACAATGATCACGATCGTGTCCATGGTCGATCTTCTGGATGAAAGGTATTTTGGCTGATACAAGTATATGAAGGTTGCTATTTTAATTAATAGACGATGCATGTTCTATATTTAATTTATTTGCAATTACTATTTACAATTTAAAGAATTCTATTGCTAAATGAACGTTAGCTGTCAACATATTGCAGTTCTATACCTTATCTGAATCAGATCAAGAACTTGACGATTTTGAATACAAAATAGGTATGGCGCAGAAGCATGCTCGTGTATGCATTCTAGATACATACACGAGTATGCATTCTACAATGTTCTTGTTCGCACTATATTCTGGTTCACCGTATCACAGCACTAAAACTCTGAGTCTTTTTGAAACTTTTTTGGTCATTGGCTTCAGGAATTTAAATATAAATCTCAGCGGTTCTTTTGGAAACTAATTGTATTTGAATTAATTACATATAAATTGATTTAAACTAATTGCTGACAATTGTATTAATTTGATTAACAAAAATTGTAAAAAATCGAAACTAACGTCCGTGAACAGAAAGAGGAACAACGAATTTGTAAACCGCAATAATTCGTTCTCAGATGCGTATAAATGACTTGACAGTTTTGCGACATAGCTCAGATCTATTGTTTACGGATTGCGAAAACCTCAAAAGCGCGCGACAGTTTTTTTCTCCTAGACTAGGGTAATTCTTGTTTTTTACAATTTTCCCTTTTTTACGTGAGTTGTCTTTAATTTTTCAGGATTGTGCCTCAGCTGTTACCCACCTCAGTATGATCTATCCCCATTCAAATCTTCCCATTTGATCTCATTCATGAATTTTACCGAACAAACAATATATTTTACATCATTTTGCTAGCCAATATGTTTTAAATCAACTCATTTTTTATGTTTGATCCGTTGTCGACCCAACACATATTTTAATGTACAAATAACCTTTTCTTGCTAGTTTGAATTTTTGTGTTGCAAATCGTCGGAATGGGGTTAAAGTAGCCTGTCACAAAAATCGTACGCATAAGATAACGAGCCATACACAAATGATAAATCGCGTACGAAGGATTCAGGGTAGTGAGTAGATTAATCTCAGGCCCGGAGACCAGATCAGGCCCTCTAGTTATTTTTATTAGGCCCGCAGACCAGATACGGCCCTCCGAATAGGGTAACCTGTCCACAGACCTTGTACGCCTCTCCGGACAGGTTCAATCAGTCCATATACGACCCACTGGACATATTTACCCGACCCTCAGATCAGTTATGACTTTCCAAATATTTTTTAGTGTTGCTTTTGTCGCAACTTGTTCTTTTCTGACCTTTTGTCAAGCAACCAACGGAGAGATCTAACGACTCTTGTTTCATGTAATAAAACCCAGAGAAAAAATAATCTCAACAGCCCGAAGTGTTGTTGATATTTTTTTCTTGATTTTATATCATGAATTACCAAATATCATCACGTGGAATACAATGGCCTATCAGAGCAGTGAAACATCCACAGTTCCCTCTGACGGAAAGCAACGACTTCCCCTCAACGATTTGTAATCATCACAGGTTCGAACGGTTCAGTGAATCTGCCCACTGCGCAAGCAACCTGCGAGTTGTAGGCAGCATAGGTTAGATTCCTTCCTGGATGTATTTCTCTCTTCTGTGTCAGTAAATATTTCCTTGTGTGTGTCCATTTACTTGACGTTGTCTTGTGTTTGGTGTAGCTTGGCCAAATATGATTATAAAACCCCCAACTCGTGGGAGCCGCGATGTACAGTTTGAAAATTTCTGCTTTCGAACGACCACGACTAAAAGTTGTTTTGAGTACAGGCGATATTCAAAATTACGTCATTGCGTTATGACGAAATGGATTTAAATGCAAATTGAAATATTTAAACTATAAGGTCGCAACTAGATTAATGTATATTTAATGAAGCTTAGATCGTATATTAACTAATTTTAGAAGGTCAAGTGAGGATTTAGAAGCGAAAGCCGTCTCACTTTTAACTGAAAATTAGCTAAAGTAGGAATATTCTTTGAAGTACACACGTTCTATTTGTGAACTTATTTGGTTGCAAACCCGGCTATTCGTCAAGTAAAGGGTCAAGAAAAACGTTAAATGATCTTCTTTTCTAACTATGGAGTTCTAAGAAATTTTTCTTTTCTGTAAAATTGGGTCAAGTAGAGTTGGGGCCGGTTTTGCCTCAAAACCTCACTAGTTGATATCCTTATACAGAATTGTTTGTTCGCAGTAATTTTTTTGTTTTGTCATACCAAAACAGCTTCTGAAATACATGTGGTGATGAAAAATAATACAATAAAAAATTAGCAAAAGAAATTGGTTCAGCATAAAATTAAGCAAATATTTTATGAACTCGTTAATTCAATGCGGGAATATCAGTGAGAATCATGTGCATACGAGCGAAAATCATGCACATACTGAGCAATTTTCTGTTTTCGCTTGTTTAGGTCAAGTTGCTTATAAGCTACTCTGAATGAGACTTCTCCAAACATTGAAATTTGGAGAATGTTCTTGAAAAACATGCATTATCTTTCTATTTTTGTTATAAAAAGAAATTTGCAACTTATATCACAAGAAATCAAGTAAAAATTTAACATACAATACAAAATTAATGTGGCACTATTATTTTGAACACTATTATTTTCTGTTCTATAACTTCACTTAATATGCATAATAAAGTTTAAAAAAAACTAAATTTGTTATTAATGTTACATAAAACTAATATTAAATTCGTTTTGATGTTTATTCTCTTTTGGAAGTTTAAACTCAAACCCTTGTAGATCGAACATTAGCATCCTTTGGCAAATGATGTAAGAAGCATTCCCTCCAATCCCTTCACAGATAGGGGTCACCGCTACTCAGTGGGTTTGTCCACTGCATCGGCAACCTGCGAGATATGGCAGCTGAGGTTCAATTCCCTTTCCGGGTGTATATCTTTCTCCTGTAGCATTAAAAACTTTTGTCGTGTGTTTGTCCATTTACTTGTCGTTCTTGCAGTTTGGACACATGGCCCTTGCGCCATCAAAACCCAACCATAGTTAATTACTATCCACCAATTAGTTGTTAATGCAATTCACCCACAATGACTTCTTTTGCACTATTAGTCTTATTAAGTAATGTTGATGGTGGGTTGGCGCTGTTTGATAACTCTATGTCCATATTTGCCATGCTACGCCAAACACAAGACAGACCACGTTGTTCCAACTTGGGATGAAAATCCCCAAGAGGGAAAAAGGTGAAATAATTTTCCCCTCGTAGAGGGAGAGATTAAATTAAGACCGAATATTGGAGAGTAAGGATGTGCCTTACTATTGATTCGGCAGCTAGACGTGTATTTCTTTGTGCTGTTGTGTGTTTGTAATAAATGTTTTCGCTTACAATTTGGATTGAATTTTCCCTGATAAAAACACTATATTTTGTCACAAATGTCAAGTAACGGGCGCACACAAGGAAAGCTTTAGGGACAAAAGAGAAAATATTCCACAGAGGAATCGAACCTGCTCCGCCTATAACTCACAGGTTGCTAGTGCAGTGGAAAAACCCACTGAGTCACGACGGCCCCTAAATATTGTTGAAAGGAAAGTACAAAACAGACTGTAATGTTTATTTCTAGGCAAATTTATTTTTATGTTCATCTTAGAATTAAAAATACTACATTTTTGGTCTTGTGATTTTTTTGCATTCATGTATTAATTCAAAAATAGATTGTATGGCAAATTTTTATTTTTTATGCCCTTTAGAAGAAAATTCTTGATTTTTCTCCTTTTTGTAGAATATTCAAAAGAATAAAACTTTTCATCTCTGAATTTAGGTTTCTTTTTCTAAACGAAAATTCATCGGCGGACAAGTAAAAAATAGCGATATAGTTGAATGCACGATATAACTAGGAGTTACTTTAGTTTAGTTGGGGCAATAAGACCTTGGTTGCTAAATGAAAGTTGTGCAAGCAATCGTGATTGGTCGATGTTTTTTCGTGAGAACGTCTTTTACTTTTGTAATGTGCTGGTTTAAGGTCGAATTAAGTGAATTCCTGAAGTCGGCGGAACGGTTATCGAAAGAAAACTCGTGCCACTATGCATCACTTTTTCCCGTCCGGAAGTGTCTCGGAAATGACCTTGACGCCAAGGTGTTCCTCGTCCTTTTCTCCACAGCCACCTGTTCCTTTCCTTCCCGCTCTTCTGCACTACTTTTCTTTTCCTTTCCTAGTCACCCGTGGGGACCACGCTTCCCTGCGCTACGTGACCGGATTGATCGGCACGGGGTACAGACACCGTGCGACGAAACCGTTAACATTGCTGCGCTTTAATCGCTGCAGGGGAATCCATCCATTGATGCCTTCTTTCATTAGATCGCAATTAAGAAGGGGTCGTTAGAGAAAGGCGCGGCCTTTGAAGTTTCCATTTCCATCGGCTTCGTACGCGCTTCAGAGGCGTGAAGAGGAAATAAAAAGAAACGTTTTGAGCATCCTCTGATTGTGCGGAGAAGTATTGTTTCCGGGATATCTGCCAGATGATGTAATAATTTTCATTTGTGTGTGTTTGTGGTAATGATGTATTCGAGTTGTTTTTCCCATGCTCGAAAGGGTTCATTCGACTGTTTGTGCCTCAACCATCACATTATTCATTTGGGTCTTTAACCCCTTTCCACTCTTTTGTAACATTTCTAATGAGATGCATTTGGCTGGTCGAAGCTCCGATGTCATACATGTAACTCGGATTGGTAGTCTGAAATATTATTAGGCAAATATTTTTGTAATAATACAGCAATGCTTTCTTCCCATGTACTTACTATGTTTTTACTTCTCTTACTCTCTAAGAGGGCCATTGGCTCAGATGGTTTGTCGACACCGCTATCAGCCTCATAGAGAAAATATAAAAGTAGAGTGAGCAATGGTAAAATTTTTCTTTCCCAGGATCTTGTAACCAAAACTAGTTGTAACGTGACACTTGGACTACTTCGGTCTGCCGGGTGGAAACGAACATTCATCATCTGATTGGTCCACAGGACGGGAGAATACGCCCAACCATTGATTCATCGTCTTATTGGTTCGCGTGATATAGTTGAATTTAGCGATTTCACCATTTTGTCACCATTCTATGGAAATGCGCAATCACATCTACCTTGTCACAAGATGTTATATCGCCAAACGGATAAGATGCCAAATAAACCAATCAATTCGTATTTTCGTAGAGCAGTCACTTGAGTACTAGTCGACATGCTGGTCACACATATGGAAACTCCTCTCAATAGCAATGCTCAGTCTACTTACATCTCACGTCTATGATCATCCTGCGAACTGTAGTCGGTGCAGGTTCGATTCCTGCAACTTCCATCGGTATATTTCTCTCCTTTGTATAATAACTTTGTGCATGTCCATTTACTTTACGGATAAAACATGCTTGGAGCAGCTGCGCCAGATCTGGCACTTGCCCCTTGAAAAACCATCCATCTTACTCTAAAGATGACGCGTCCACGGTGTGCATTGCGGCTCAGTGGGTTTGCTCACTGCACTAACAGCCTGCGAGTTGTAGGCGACACGGGTTTGATTTCTGTAAATTACCCTAATTGTATTTCTGTCTTCTGTGTCAGAAAAACTTTTATTGTATGTGCTTATGTCCAATTACTTGACGGCGTCTTGTGTTTCGCGCAGCTTAGTAAAGTATTGCCCTTTCGCCATAAAATCCAACTCAACCAACCGGTTTAAGATTGCCAGACCATTTGTCTTGCAATTACAAACCAAAGACGTAACAGGTATACCGATGCTCTTCCAATCACAGAATTCATCCACAAGCCAAACTAGAGTGATTGTCTGTGTCCCTACTTGGCCAACATCATTCTCATGCATGAGTTAAATTAGACCCCACCAACCAACAGTACATTGCAGAACCAGGGGGAAAGGGGCACGGCAATATACAAGAATTGACAAAAAAAACCAAACTAATCCGAAAATGTTGTGCGAACCTAAGTTCATAATATCTAAGCACCAAGATGTAAGAAATGATTTCACTTTAACTGAAAAATTCACAATTCATAATCACCGTACGAGGCATTCATTTATCCTGTTAAGATTGTTTATTCTAGACCACATACAACCACATTTAGCAACATGCTGCTTACATAGAACCAACAGCCAATTCACAAATGAACTTTTTTGCGATAATGCCACACAAAAATGACAAGTTTGTTCCAACCCCTTTGGGTGTTTTTAATCAGGTGACATGTGTTTCCTTTTGGAGACCTATGAAAATGCTTCACACTCAGATTTTTCCTAAACCCCTTTTTGTATTAAATACGATTAAAAAACTGCCTAAATCTGCAATAGAATTATACTTTCACTGTTTCAAATTTTAAAAATATATGCGGAAACACCCTTATTTTTTACACACATTATTTACTTTAAAATTTGTTCCCATTCTCAGACAAGTCTCGAAAATTACGCATATGTGGACGACATTAATTTTAAAAAAATCCCAATTTAAGCCCCGAGCCCCGGTCTATAATTAGTTTTCGTGTAGCAATAAAAAATGCAGAGCGAGAAACCAAAACCCAGGCAAATTTGAAGTCTGGTTTGTTTATTTTTTTTACGTATATTTGTATAATGGTAAGTATGTGTACAATTTTATAAAATTGCAACCTGTCAAATCGAAATATGCTCAAAATTTAACTTCATCTACAATTGAATGAAAAGTGCATTCGATAACGAAAACCGGCTGTCGTTCTAAAAATAAGCACTCAAGTAATCGAGGTAGAGGTGTTGTAATCATTTTCCGTACTTTTTATTACGTTTCACCCAGCTGGACCGCGTGGAGCAGTTTCCGCTTCTTTTCAAAGTGGTAGGTGCTACTACGCGTAGTTAGTTACGCGGATGCGACGTTAGCTGCTTCCCTCACATCTGCCGCCTCAGGTCATTTAACTTTTCCACGCCGGATGAGGCAGAATGTAATAGGTGTTTCTGTGTTGAGCTCTTCGAGTTTTTTTTATTTCACCACTTCGCTTCTATGCTCCTGTGAGAAGGCAGATGACCTTGGAGAAGTCCGACACAACAAGGGTGGTATAATGCGGCCCCGACGAGAAAGCAGCTGATTTTGGGTCAGTCGATTACGGCAAGTTACGAAAGACGTTACCAAAACACTAGCTCCCACGGAGCACATTCCTTTAGGTGTATACCAGGAGTGTCAAACTGGTGGCCCCCGAGGTAATTTTTTTGTGGCCCACGATGCTCTGAAATAAAATGAAAACAGGACAATATGTTACGAAGAAAATAGCACTTAGGGGAGATCGAGGCAATACCGTACACACAATTTTAATTAATTGATTTCCAGAATGATTCGGTTTTAAAAGACATATCGAGAAGTAGGAATTCCCAAAATATATTCTTATTTAGGTGAAAAATACCCGGAAATTAAAAAGTTTGCTGCACAAATTTATGTTATTTTGGGAGTACGTACTTGTGTGAGCAACTATTTTCGTCCATAAAATTAAATAAAACGGCCTACAGATCAACATTAACTGATAAGCATCTATCTGCCATAATGAAGATTGTCTGTTCTCAGTCTTTGAATCCAGATATTGGAAAACTCTAGTAGGAGGAAAGCGATGGCAAGTTTCCGGTAAAAAAAGTTTATTTTAGTTTTATAAATACATTAAATAAACGTTTAAATAAAAGCAATTATATAGCAATATTATAAATTTTTACCCTAAATTCACTCGATTACATAATGTGTTTTAACTATCCTATCCATATTCCTGAATCCTCACTTCAAAATATAATTTTAAGAAAATTTGTAAATGTGATGTGGCCCGCCTGAATCTTACCAGTTACATTAAATGGCCCGTGTTTTAATTGAGTTTGACACTCCTGATGTATACGGACTTCAGGAACCCGAGATACTCTAGTTTTCTTTTCACATGGTCTTCCGTAAACACGAGGGTCACGCTCAAGTGATAACCCAAGCGATCTGTTTCTGCGTTCATACCACTATATTCCCCAATCCCTCGTTTTTTCCCTTTCCCGACATTTTTTACTTGACGTCGTCTTGTGTGTGGAGCAGCTTGGCAAAACATCCTTGCGCCATAAAACCTAAAAACAACCAACCATTAGTCCTATAGGATTCGTGCTTTCTTTCAATACTACGCGACTCTCACCTTGAGATCTTCCAACTGATCGAGCGGAAGAAATAACATGAAGCTGAGCGCACGTGTTTCGTCTGATTCATTAGAAGGTCAATGGTTATATCGCTTCTGGTCGATGGTTGTATCATCGATGGTAAAACGCATAATTCAAAGCTGGGACCATCACCGGAATCCTGGGTTAAATTCCCAGAATACTTATAAAACTCCATCGAGTCATTTCAGTGCATACATAAGTGTGACCGATAGCCAAGTCCCGTTGCTAGGTGGAGAAGGTATACTTGCCTACACCGATGACCTACCTCCCGCTTTCCGTGGAATTGCCTTGCTGATCAACTGGTCTTTGAACTTCTCGTCTGAGGTTTTTGAGTTGAGACGGTTATTTGGGTGCCAGGAATTGTCTGAAGATTTTCCATGGAAGGCACAATGACCGATTTATCGATCTCTGGGGAAGCAAGTTAATGAAACGCTGGAGAGTAGATCGATCTTTCTTTTCCAGCCATAATCATTCGCCGAAAGTTATTCCTGCACGCAGGTCGCTCACCCGTGTAAAAGTGCTTAAGTGTACAACACTGCAGTAGAGCTGCACGATACGGGTAAATATGGTTGTACTAACATGACCGTGCAGATGTTCGGTATTTATAATTGCATCTAATTGGCATGAAATGAGAATGTATAAACAGCTATTTAGCTTTTGATTTCGATCTTATGAGCTCTGGGCGACACTCAAATTACGACAATCTATTTTCATATTAATGTAGTGTGATTCAAATTCTGATTGAGCGTTTTATTGGGTCGCTGTTACATAGGTTGAAACTCTTAGAAACTTGTTAAATGTAAAACGAGGTAAAGGAAGTCCTAGTCATACCTAAGCAAGTTCATTCTCAGCTTAACTGCATTTGTATTGTGCTTTTCAAAATGCTTTTTCACACGAATAAAGATTGTCAGATTGGTATCTATTCTGTGTAAGACAAACTTCCCTTACAAATCCTATTCTACACACCAATAAGTGAACCGAGACAATAAACGATCTTGAAGAATCGACATGTGGTTGGTTATTTAAAATTGTCTCGTGAGTAGAACTAAGGTTTTACAACTTCCTCTTATTTTATCGATTTTATATGCTTCATAAGAATCTTTTGACTTGATAAAGATTGCCACAGATTGGCTGAACGATATGTACTTTGTTGAGTTAGACAAACTTCCCACGAAGTCTTATTGTTCATATCAATGAATATTCTACACACCAATAAATGACATTCTACACACCAATTGATGACATTCTAGAAACCAATAGATGAACGGATACAAATGAGTATTTTGAAGATTCGTAACTAAATAGTATCTCCAAGTTTGGTCTTTAGTGTAAACGTTTTTTTAAATGCTGCTTATAAAAGCATCTGATGCCTCGACGCTAGAAAACAGAACAGCATGATTCCCATTAAATAAAACTCAACTAAATGCAAGATTTATACTGTTAATCGTCATCTCGAGAAGACGTGGAGATATTGTCTTTTCGACTATCATAGCAATACTTTATATTCACTTGAACACTATACAGGTTCATTTTTCATCAAGATGTATTCATGATCACTGTACCTGTTCATCAAAATTATACCGTCAATCGTTAATTCGAAAAGACCCAACTTGGAGATATTATCTTTTAGTCTAGCTTGGCAATATTTTGTACATTACCTTGAACGCTACACAGGTTCATTTTTATTTCTGCTAGATATGGAAAGAGTTATTCTTTCAACAACTATCCGAGACGAATCCTGCTGTTCTTGCCATTGCTTTCTAAAGGCATGCATCTCATAAAAGCGATTTTTAAAAAAAAATTCTCAACGTGTTTTAATACCCGGTATTCGAATTGACAGATAGCCAATTATGCGATCATGACTGCGAACGAGCCAAGAACTCACCAGGAAATTTAAATAAACTTTTCTTATCCTTTTACACATCACGTTCACGAGTGTGTATTTGGAAACCACAGTAATCTTTAAATGGAAGTTTCTAGAAAAGGGGTGGAGTCATCGAACCAAACGTACACCTGCAAGAAACGCATTTTTTATTCAAGATACGTTGCAGCTTTGGAAGTTCTGAGTGTAAGATCTCCACTCAAGTGTTTTAAGAATTTATTTCCCATTATTCTATCATCAGTTTCTTACATTGGTTTGGGAGCAGATTTGTGTTGAGCATTGTACACTCTTCAGGCGATATTTTCTCTTAAACTACTTCAAAATGCAGTCGCTTTTTTACGGAAAGTTTGGATGAAATATTGTGACGGACTGAATGTATAAATCAATGATTTATCCTAGCGTGACATTTGTACGCGGCAGTGTGTTTCTCTATGAATAATGCAAGCGCACGGTTTCCGCATTTTCCTTTGATGTTTATTAACTTGGTTGTTTCCGCGAGCAGCGAATTATTTATTTTTAGACGCTTCCAAATGTTGTGAACATTGATCCTGACTTTCTTGCTTTTTTCAGGAGTAAAGTAAACTCCAATAAAAACTACGAACTTTTTTAAGTGAATTCGTTTCGACTGATTTATATCCATTTTATTTTTCTGCTGTCGTCTGTTAGTAGCATTTAAAGGAAGCGAAACGATTTCCGGATTTTATTGCTTTTTTTGCTATGGAAAGGTTTTGTTGCAAAGAGAATGGAAGAAATTGGATTGGGGAAATGGATGAATGCAGTTGCCGTGTTTTTCTCCACGCTGCTGTGTATTTAATGACTATTGTTATCAGCATGTTATTATATATTTGAATAACTGCACAGCAATGCGGAACCCACACTTATAAAAGATAGAAAATTCCGTGGTGCCGAACCATGTTGATCCAACATCTTTTAAATCAATTTCCTCCATCATATTTTCATTTGTCGGCCTGGTAGCTGTATGGCTTTCTGTTCTGGATATCTGACTCTGGATTCGAAACACGATCTTCACATTCGTTGTGGTTCGCAATGCACTTTTAGCTTTCGGTTCCGTACAATTTAGTTCTCGTGTGGCAAAGAGTGACAATGTAGAGAGCAATTAAACCATTACACTTATTTTCATTTTCCCTCTCTATTCATTTATTTTTCACTTTGATCAGCATGCTTTCACTCTGATATTTACTATTGTTTGTTTTTGTGGACGACCAGGCTTTTCATGTACTATATTTAATATTCATTTTGAATTACATTTTGCCAATAAATTAAGTTCTTGCTCTTAGCAACTTATTTATTGTCTTATTTACTACTTCACCTTTACATTGCTTTTGATATTTTAGTTTGGCGCTGTTTGTCCGCTTGTCCAACCGTCAAACTCAACCAACCGCTGTGGCTCGAGGCATATCGTTCGCATCGTCAATACCTTAACGAAAATTCTAAAGTATTTTACGTTCTGTTTTCCTGAATTCCAATTGTTTCCCTTTTTGAATGTACTACACCATCATTTTAACAATGGGGTTTGTTTTATTTAATGTAATACCGAAACAACCAACACATACGTATATTACTTTAAAATAGGCATTAGACGGTCTGATATCGGAATGGTTAGCGTTCTGGTCTCCCTCGATTATATGAGTGGATGTTCGAAGAGATTGGGGAATCCATTTTAAGCTGTATATCCAAATTCAATTAGACCTCGTGTAGCAACAAAAAAATCGCCAATAATAAGCTTAGATGAGCTGCAATAATAAGCTTCTCCCTGATTTCGTTTTAATATTAGACAACTAACTCGCTTAATCGCAGTAAAGAGCCACTGGTGTGGAACGTCATCTGCGCAATTCCATACCTGCATGATTTCGCTTTCGGGGTGGTCCATTGTTTTTATTGCGTGTACATAAAAGGACTTGTCTCTTATCCTGATTAACCGGCATGTTACATGCGTGAATTGAGTTATGATAATAGTGCCTTCTGTTTATTCAATAGTTTTCATTCATAAAATTTTTCCGAAGCATACTGCTTCAATTTAACGAAATGAACCGTATTAAAGAGGTATGTATTAGTTGAATTAACGTCGCACTGGAGAAACACAACGGACTATTGGCGGTGATCCGAGATCCATCCCGAAAGGGGGTCCCTATCCGAGGACAACACCTCGTCATTTTGAACCATGGTCAGATGGCGAAGTCAACACCTGAGCTGACATTCCACTCTCCAAACTATCACACCACGCCAACGTGAGGACATTTGATGCCACGACATATTTAACGTGCACCAGCCCCCAAGTACACGACGGTCTTTGGTTAGATGGAGTTTCGAACCCGCAACCTTCCAGTTCCCGATCCACTGCTCTTCCAACCGGGGTTACCCTGCGGCCTCCTTATTAAAGAAATCTATTCAATAGCCGAGTGGTTTGCGCTCCGTCCCTCGGTTCAACAGGCTCTGTTCGAATCCAGTTCAGGGCGTGGATGTTCGGAATCCACTTTATAAGAACCGGTATAAAAACATGACTATAGAACGACAAACCAAACCTTATTTCAATAAAAACATGTTCTGGAATCCCAAGCACATTTTCTTATAAGCACGAAATTAATTTCCTAATAATTGGGTATAAGGTTCGTAAATATACATCTTAATTTTTTTGAAATCGTCTCTTGCCGGTATTAACTCAAACATGTGAGTTAGAACGTGTGATTACGTGCCCTTATCCCAAAGCTAGTTTAAATACTTAACAGTATATTTTTAACATCTGGCAGAGTACAATGTTTTTCTAGAAGAAATGGTTACCTCTAAGAAAAATGGACTAGTTTCTTTTACTTAACTTAAAATAAAAAGCACTTTTTTTGGTGCGAATCCAAGATGGGGTACTTTTTGACACAACGCGAGATTAAAGAGTTCTCTTTTCTTGTGCTTTCTACGAAAGAATGGCCTTACTTTCACTCAGCACATTACTGATGCGTACGTTTTTGGACGATTGCCTTCATCCTGTGCCTTCACATTTTTCAAGTTACATTTTTTATCATCGAGTACATTTTTTATCATCGAGTAAAATTTGTTTGCTTTTAAATTAAAAAGAAACTTATTTCTGGAATTCTCATAACTAGTATTAACAAAAAATGCTATGCGTAATGTTCACATCAGGACAATGTCCTCTGAAGAAAGCGCATAAAATAACTTATGTGATGAATGTGATCAAAGTGTGCTTATTAAAACATTCGAATAGATTTTTTGAAATAAATGTTTAATGTAAAAAATTTCGCTCCTCCCACTACCACTGTCACTAAGTTTCTTTCTATAATTATATTTTTAGTCGGAATATTTTACTGTTTTAAAGAATATGTTGTGTTTTCCCATCTACTTTCGCACAATATATTTTAAACCATAACGTGCCTTTCGTCATTACCATCTAGACGGCTTTATATTCTTATTACACGTCTTCGCATCGGCCATTCCAGGTTCACGCATAGACATTTGTTTATGAATGAAATAATTTCATCGTGCCATTATTGCATCAACCATACGCCATATTCTAACTTCTTGTTCACATTTTAAACATCTTTATCGTCGATATTTTACCGGATTTGTTGGATCACCCACCTCATTCAATGTGAAGTAATTGTGAAATGAAAGGATGGAGGAGAAAGTAAAGAAAGATCGCTTGGGCATCCTGGGGCGCGACCCCTATGTTTATCAGAGGCAGTAAACCCCGTGAGAAAAGAATAAATTACTATGGTACCTCGGATTCGTGAAGCCCGTTACACACCTAAAGAAGATGTACCCCCGGGGGTATATTTGTTAAGAATTTTACTTCTCCCCGAGATGATCTACGCTTGTGAATTACCTCTTTTCGCTGCCAACATTCGCCAAAAATATATCTCCCCGAGTAACCCCTACTAAAAATGAACGAGCCCTGTACCCATAACGACAACTACCACTCTGGCTTTGTTGCAGGAGCAGTTCGAGCGCTAGACTGACAGCATAGTGATCATTTACTTTCAGAAAACTGATCGTGAGCATAGGTGGCATGAACATCTTGTCCCGTGCGACACTTGGCGCGCTGCTCGGAAACTATACATCAGGTATGTTACGTGCAAAATCCGTAGGTCGATGGTGAGTCGACAGCATGTAAGGCTGTAAGAGTTGAAGCGCTGCTTCTGCCTCGATCGAATTTGGGTATGCATTTCTGGTCAAGTCGATCCCATACAAATAGGATCCTGGTTATTCTGTCTATTCAGGCCCTCTGTTTTGGTGCCTCTGTATACTTGTAAGAATTTTCTCTGAATATAAATAAAAGCCGTACGTGTCCACTGGAGTGTGGCCTGTGGTGTTCTCTGCCGGGGGCTTGTGGGTTCCCGTTGGGCTTCTTGGCGCTTGGGATCGACCTATACCCGCCTCCCCATACAAAAGACTCTAAACCAATTGGTGAGTCGGAGAGGCGAGGGTCTGGAGGTTTGGAAGTAGGATCCCATGGGTATATGCTGGCCTAGTCGAGGAGTGGTTAGCAGTTTGGCCCTCGAAGTCTGGTTCGAATCCCGATCTTAGCAGGGATGTTCGTAGTCGTTTGGAATCCACTTTAAGCCGTATATCGAGATCTAACTTGCCCCTTAAGGTCCTATACCTAGGTCCCATACATTACAGTCTGGGGAATTATTAAGTCCTGTTCGATGGAGATGGGTTCGAATACAGTCGTAGTCAATAAGCGGTCTGAAATTGGCAACCGCTTCGTCGAGGAGATGCAATAACTGAATGCTATTGCAGAGGACGAACCATAACCTATAGAGAAAGCGAACGATTCCGCTACAAGTTCTTTCCTGTGCATCAATTTGATGTGTAGTTTTGACGAATGAAAAGTCAGACTGAAAATTTCTGCCACACCACTTTTTTGACCAAAACTTCTGTTCTTTCGTTTTCCGGCACTCCACAATGTGCAGGCACCCACTGTAGAGGTATTCTGTGAGTCAGGTGTTTTAATAGTGTTTTTATCTCCTGAATCCGTGGCCTTTCAGGGGCACAGCTTCCTTTAGGTGTGTAAGAGCATCCCCCACCCCGAGGTACCCCAGTGATCTATTCTTTTCCCATGTAGTTTACTGTCTGATAAACATTTGGGTCGCGATCCCTGGATGCCCGATCGATCTTTCTCCTCTCCTCTCATCTTCCTTTTTCTTGATGTTACTTGGCGTTATCTGTCTTGCGTTTGGCGCAGCTTTGCCAAGTATGGTCCTTGCGCTATAAAACCACCAAATAACCGACCAACTTGAATCCGTGGACAATTGTGTCGCTCGCTGCAAGACAGTGCTTGAAGAGCGGAACTAGTGTCCGCAAGATTGCCAATCTCTGAAATGAAGACGAAGCGTCGGAAGATAATAAATAATGTAAACACACAGAGGAGGTGTTACTCTTTGGGGAAATGAAACGAGCGAACTATTAGACCTCAGAAAAAGTGCTGGGGCTTGAACCTCTCTTCTCAGCCCTACTTGAGTTCATCGGACGATAAGAGATTTCATTCTGACTCACTTTTTTCACTCTCCCCTGAAAGTCACCTGTGTTGTCAAACGTCTCGTGACCTTTTACCTCTTTGTTTTGTGGTCCTAATTAAATGAACTCCGGTCACGGAACCGAGCGCAATCAGAAAACCCTTTCCATTCAACATGAATGAAATGAGCTTCGGATTGCGTGATGAGCATTGGCCACAGGAACACGCACCGAATCAAATAAAGAACGGGGAGAAATTTGGGTAATTGTGCATGGAATCTACTGCTCTTGCGACGTAACTGGTCAAGTGGTCTGGATCTTTCTTCGTGGATCTTGTTACCACCCTTGCTCAAAAAGATAGAACAGAAGACATCTGAAACGTGAGGAATACTGGATTGGTGGTATCAACTTACACTCTGCCCTCCTTTCATCAAAGACTACACACAATTAATAACATCTTCCATTTATTCTTTGATAATAACAATCTCTTTGATAACAACAATACCCCTGCTAATGATTTTCATCAGTCATTATGTCTGGATAAAAGTTATGGGCTTTATCAGGGGAATCGGCCGTACATTTGCAAGAGATCGAAGTCTCCGTCGGATGAGGAACGACAGGAACTCCTTTTCGGATATCTCGTTCGAAGACTATTGTTGTCTGACCATGGAACAGGTATCGGGCATGGACTCTGGCTTGCACGCGGAGCTGTCCTTGGTGTGGCTCGCCTTTTACCTATAACAGTTCAGTCTCTCCTCTTCTGCCTTCGTTAGGGCAAAGCTTTTTTTGCCTTTAGGGCTTTACCTTTTTGCCTCTATTCGCTCCAATCCCGCACAAACGTCCAAGTTTTCCTCACACATAAGAGCGAAACCTCCTCGTAATTTACCAGCTAGGGACTACCGTTGATTACACCACAATAGGACAATACCGAATGCAATCTGAAAACGTGTGTTGTCGACAAATGTGCTTTTGGTATTAACGTCGGGGGATTGGGTTTTATGGCGCATGGCCATGCTGCGCCAGACACCAGACAGACAACATCAAGTAATGGACATACATACACAAGGGAAGTTTCACTGACGCAGAAGAGAGAAATAAACCCAGGGAGGAATCGAAGCTGCGCCATCTACAACCCGCAGGTTGCTAGCTTAGTGGACTCATCCCCTAAGCCACGATGACTCTGTATTAAAGTCAGAATTTGAAGTAACCCGGAATTGAACGCCATTCCCTCATTAATAAAAATAAAATCATGCTAAAAATGAAGTGTGCCGCTAATTTGCTTGATCTTTCTGTACCTGTTTTTTAGAGTGCCTCGTATAAGGGGAAGAGAATTTAAGCTTAGAAATTGCCTAATTTTAAATTTGTTTAATTTATAATTTTGAACAAATGAAGCGCAAAATTTTTACAGGTTTAAATAGTTTGATACAAATACATTGCCTGTTTTTGCATCATATATTTAAATTTGGCAATAAGGTAAGTTTTTTAATACTTTATTATCAAGTTTAAGAGTTATTTTTTGTAGTTTAAAAGGCATTTTTCATCTTTTTAAGGTAGTTTTCAAAAAGTAAAGATACCCCAGTGGCTCAATGTGGGTTTGCCCACTGCGCTAACAAGCTACGAATTGTAGGCGGCGCATGTTGGAATTCTGTAACTTGCATGGGTGTATTTCTCTCTTCCGTGTCAGTAACAATTTCCTTGTGTGCATGTCCATGCCTTAGTATTGTCTATCTTGTGTTTGGCGCAGCTTGGCCAAATATATGCCATAAGACCCAACATGCTGGTAACTTTTCAATGAGTTGGATTTCAGTTGATTTTTATCTATTCCCTGATCTGTGAATAATTGATGCTGAAGATTTCTTAAACGCAAATTATAATCGACACGAATTGTGAATTGAATTGTGCAACTTCAACATTCCTTTTCTTCCATTTCAACATTCCCTCTGATTAAGTTTATAATGGCATATTTATTTTTTTCCTTCCATTTTATCTCAACCCTTTTTCTATCTAACCAGTAGGTAGAACCTTTTATCTTTACTTTTGCTATTTCTCCCATTCCTTACCTACATGACACGACCCGATATCTTTTCCTTTATCTACAAAACCACATGCAAAGGATCAATTCTACGATTCTTGTCTATTTGTTCTCTACGATTATTGTCTATTTGTTTTCGATTATCTCAGTTCTATAATCAATTTAAATTTATCTTTTTATTCTTATAAGTTATAAAAAGAGTAATTTCTTTTCCTCGTAGAATTTATTTGTTCACGAAATATCCTGCTGGGGATTTGCTCTTTTTCGATGTCATTGGAGTGATGCGATACAGTTTTGAAGTATTTCAAACCATATTTACTTTTAATACGAAAGTATTAGTAGTAATGGATATAGAATAAGTAGTATTACTTATTCTATATCCATTTTGAAAACATTGAATAGTTTGGAAAAATCTTAAAATAAACCATGAAATCGCGTGTTTTTATTTGTTGATTAAAAAGTGTATATCGTCGGCTTATATGCAAGTGAAACACACTTAGTCAAAATTTTCGAGATAAGAGTGACTGGGGAAGTCACAAAGTCGTTTTTCTTTGCATGAAGGTTAGATGCTTCTTGAGAAACACGTTTAATGAATAAAGCATGGGGTGTTCAATTTTTACCCCTTCGTTTTCTCAGAATTGTGTTTTGACTTAGTGGGTTTCACTTGTAAGCCGACGATATATATTCTTCCTTAATTGAAATTAATTGTGTTATTTTAAACTCATGAACAATACATTTTACATGATGAATAACTTGCGGTAATTTGAATAAAACAAATGTCAAAATTAGTATTGAATTTACACTATTCATGAATAAAACAATGATAAATTACGACGCAAGTATGTATTTTAAAAACTTAATAAACTGACATTCCCGAGCATGCTTTCAAGTGCTATTTACTTTTCCGACCAAGTTGTGTTAATTAAAATACTAGTTTTCTTTTGTAAAATTATTTTCTTAAACGAAGTTCGAGTCGACATTACTTAACATTACTTAACGAGACATTATTTAAGCTGCCAATTTATTCTGATTAGACTTAAAAAATTGGAAAGCGCATAATAGGATTATAAAAAACAAGCTTTATTCACTAACCCAATTAAGTAAAAATTCTCCCTAGGGAACCCGATGCACATTTTTGAAATGAATTCTGATTTACATTTCATAAAAAGTAAATGGTGATATTTCCGATGGAAATATTACTATCAAGATTGATAGAGGTTTGTTATGCGAGTTACGTTATATCCAGGGAATTTTTATTCTTCAAAATAATCTAAATTTACAAGTTAATTACTGGTGACTTGGTTTGTTTCGTTTATAATACGTTATACTATAGAATTCTTTCTCACGTTCAGCTTAACACATTATTCTTATCGTCCCAAGCAATGTTTAGTAAACATCGATCTATTCTTTTTCAGTTTCTATCAGCCATGTGCGTAGCAATTAATGGAGGAAATGGAGAAAAACTAAAAAAGTTCATATCTAAATTGTTAATACAGGAAAATATATATATAAGTAAATGTTATTTGTCGATAATTCATCACAGCGATTGATTATATTTAATAATTGTGAGAAAATGGAACTCGAAATCGATTTTTTTGGATTGTAATTTTATGCTCTTTTCAAATAAAATTTTAATGGTTTAAGTCAAATCAGAAGTACTCTTTTATCCTGTTGGCCCCTGCTTCAACAGGCCCGGTCTGGGCAAACGTCTTTGATTTCCGCACTTTAGTGTACGGATATATATTCCTATGTGAATACGGTTTGATTTTGTGTCGAACTTTGACCCACCCTCGATATTTGTATAGAACGAGTGTTTATCTTTGTGCATATTCTATTTGAAATTGATTCACTTTTTTATTTTTCGCTTTTTCGAATAAAGCTTGACTAAATACATACCATGTATTTACAGTCGAGCTTTTATTGAAGTTGTTCTTTAAATAACGTTTAGGAAATGTTATTACTTAAATATCCGAGGTAGCAAAAACATTTAGGAAATGGTATTTAGCTACCTTGGATATTTAGGAAATGTTATTGCATTCGGATTATTGTCAAGGAAGGGATTTCTCTCGCGAGATTAAATGTTTGTTTAGGAAGTCATTAGTTAATCGCCATTGAACTGAGAAAATTGGATTACACTTCCGGATTAATATTTTCGTGTTTGTGATTATAAAAGATAAAAAAGACTTAAAAGCATGAAACTATCTGTAGCTCTTATTTAAATTTCTTCTTATGCTATGAGGAGAAATCCCAAAACACTTTAACATATCCTATATTAACTCATTTCTTCATTGAGTTCCCAGACAGACTCATTGTTAATTCAATGCCATTGTATTCTACTCTCAGAAGCCTGTGAACTAAGTTCTAAATTAGATAACCGTGCACCTACACGCGCCGTGTTTGCCGTTTCGCACATACGTTTCTCTCTGACCTGCAAATAGCTCTGACGTCAGTGGTTCCACTATTCGTTAAGTCTTAACCATTGCTTCCTATTCATAACATGGACCGCGGTAGACCAGTTGGTAGAGTCGCGGATATTAGCAATCGGAGGGTTGAGAGTTCAAAATTAGATACAACCAAAGACCTTCGTGTAAGTGGAGGCTGGCGCACGTTAAATCTGCCGTTCCCCCAAACGTCCGCTCGTTGGCGTGGAGTGGAAGCTTGGAGTGGGATGTCAGCTCAGGTATTAGCTTTTCTAGATCAGAATGTGGTGATCTTTAGACTGGTGAAGTGTTCACTAAGTCACTTGTTCTTTGCATGAAAGTTAGATTTCTATAGAAACACACTTAGTGAGTTATGTTTAGGGAGTAGACTTTTCCCCCTTCGTTTCCTTAGAATTATGTTTTTTGACTAAGTGGGCTTTACTTGTAAGCTGACGTTATTTGAGGCAAGTATGGAAGAGAAAAATACCGAAATTCTCTTTCTGATGTGTAAATACATCAGAAATGTCTACAATAAACAAAGTCCAGTCGCTCCAACTGGGATTAAAAATAAATTTAATTTTTTTAAAGTTGTAACAAATATTGAACAAATGTTTACTGCCGAGTCAGGTAAAATAAATTGTAGTTTGTAATTTCATAAATCCCCATCTATATTTTCTATCATGGCACGAAACCTCCCCCTCCAACGACGGGACGCCGGCCATCTTTCTGCAGCTCGTTTCGGCGGTGTTCCAAGTGCTTGGGGACGAAAAGTGCGTGAACTATTGGAACTCACTCGGGTACTCCATTAAAGCGATTAGATACCTAATGATAGTCTTTAAGGCAGCATTTTAGATGCAAATATTCGGAGAAACGAACGCCAAGTCACGATGGAGAGCTTTCTTTTTTCAAACAAGTTTTAGGAGGAAATTAGCCTCCTTTCTCTCAAGCGCGTTTTCTCAAACTTTCTGCCAACCTGTTGCGCTTTGCATCATTGAATCGAGAAGGGAGGGGAGGGATTTTTTATCGCCAACATTTTATCCTGCTCGCTTATTATACGCCGTCTCGCACACCTTGCGCGCACTTCATCCGATAAAAGTTATTTTCTTTTTTTTTCCCACGGAATGGCAGTACGGCGAGCGTTTCGTTTCATTTGTCTCGCTTTCAGTTAAGTGTCGGAAGCTGGTTGGTGTGTGCACGTCAATGGATGTGTTGTGATTTTGTTGTAAGTTTTTTCGAGCGGGATTTACCCTCTTTTTAACGACGCTTTTGCAGTGCTGTTGGATATTACATAGAGTTGCTGAGTTTTGATGGAGTAAGTTTTTTTTTAGTTATAGTATTGAGTTTATAGCACACAATTGTTTGTTCCCAATGTGGAGTCTAGAGCTCGAAATGAGCGGTCGTTATTCGTATTTCGAACGTTTAAATTTTGTTTTGTCGAGATTTCAGACTCGGTTGTCATTTTACCTGTTTTCTGAGTATTTTTACTTGTATGACACAAATTCTTACTAGCCAACTATCTAGTCTTCTAACAACCCGTATACTAAACTATCTGTAAATGAAACGGTCTGTACTGTAAATGCAATACTACACAAATTCAGAAACAAGAAATCCTTAAAGAAAAAAGCCCCCTTTCCAAAGCAAATATTCACCAAATTCAGTTTCTAGTTATAACTGTTTTTTCCTATGCTAGAAGACGGAAAATTGTCTATTTCTGTCTTGTTAAGATTGCGAGTTCGAAACTCGATCCAACCTAAGATCCTCGTTTACGTGGGGAATGATGCACGTTAAATCTGTCGTGGCCTTAAATGTCCTCACATTGGCTTGGGGTAGCAGTTTGGAGAGTGGGATGCCAGCTCAGGTCATCTGACCGTGGTTCAAATTTACGAGGTTTTGTCCTCGGATCTTTGCCTTCGGGATTGATCCTGGACCGTCGCCAATAACCCGTTGTATTGCTTCAGTGCGGCGTTAATTCAACTACATCTAGTAAAGGCGCGAGTGTCAGCCCATTTGGTAGGAAAGATGGACTCAACAATACTAGATGATTTCTGTCAGGCTTTAAATGATCGGTTTTCATAATTGCATTGAAGTCGAGAAGCGAGCATTGTGCTTATTTATACACATCCGCGTAAACAAAACATGCTTTGAAATCGCACGCAAGTTGAGTATTTTGATAACCGAAGAAAAATGTTTGACACTTTGCTTTCTGATCCTAATTTCTTACCCTGGGAGTCTTCCTTTTGGTGAATTCTATTCCAAAGGGATGGGTTGTGATTCTTTTAACCTCTCCATTCTCCTGAAGCGTTTTTACCTTCGATTTTTTTTAACACTTCATCGCTTATTTTATCACTTGTTGCATGACACAGAAGAGTGAAATACATCCAGGAGGAATCGAAAGATGAAAAGCGATGAGTGGGGAATGCTCGCACTCATCGCTTTTTATCTTTTTACTTCACTTGGGCTTTTTACCATTGTTAATAGCTCATCTTTTAATTTCATTTCATGTTGGAGTTTTAACAGTTAACTAAGATGGAGAACCCCCATCTTAGTAATTGCTGTTGGAGAAAATATTTTGGTATTCGTATTTCATGAGTGACCCATTTGTTTTTGTTCATAGCATCTAGAATAGTACGCCTTTTAAAAATATGAATCGCATCGCTTCATGTATTTAAAATAACATTTGCGCAAATTCATTTTAAACATTATACTCTTATGTTAATAAGATACTTTTAGTGTCCTTTTCTTCTTTCATGCTTTTGAAGCGTTTATTTTTTCTTCACGTTTGTTACTTATGCTTTTTATCATGCTTTTAATGTTGGTCTTGTGGTTAATTCTATATTTTTAAATACATTTTAATTGAATCCTATTTTGTCTTGCGTTTGGTGTCTGGTTTTGGATCTTGCGCCATAAAACTCAAACAAAACACCATTCTCCTGGAGTGCCAGTGCGAGTTGTAGGCGGCGCAGGTTCAATTCCTGTATCTTACCCAGTATGTATGTCTCTTCTCTGTCAGCACAACTTTCCTTATGTGTGTATGTCCATTACTTGACGTTGTCTGTCTTGTGTTCAACTCAGCTTGGCCAAATATGGCCCTTGCGTGATCAAGCCCAAGCAACCTGGAGGACACGTTTGGGTACATGAAAAGCATACAATTTTTTTGCTTTCAAAATGTTAGTATATTGATTAGTTTCTACTCTCCTCATTCAGCTATATTCTAATCATCTACACATGCAATCGACCCTTGTTTTAACGAATTCCGATTATACAAATTTTCGTAAAGTCAAGTCCAAATATCAGACTACACTTTCAATTCCCTTTTAACGAGCTTTTCCCCGATCCATTTGGGCTTGTAAAAGAGCGTCAGCTATATTTATTATATTTTAAAAATTCATACCTTTTATTTGCAATCGTCTCAATTATGCCGTTTTTTAGATTCGATACCTCCCTGTGTCTATTTCTCTCCCTTATGTGCCAGTAAAATATTTCTTGTGTGTATGTCCATTTACTTGACGTTTGTGGCAACTTGAACAGGTATGGCCCTTGCGCCATAAAACCAACCCAACAACCAACCGATTATGCTGTTTGTCGCATAATTATGGCCGATAATGTCAACCCTATTTGAATATGAAAAGGCAAACAATGCTGAATATCCTTACGTGTAAACATACTATTATCCCGTTGTATGTGTTGATTCCTCTTTCCCTTTTAGTCAAACCTGGTTAAAAACTATTTCTCTTGATGAACTATCTCTTAAATTATTAATTTGATGTGAAATGTGTGAGGATGTCACTTTTACAACAATGATGTCGTTAGGTTATGAAATTCCGAAGTGCCAGAAAGACTGCTGCCATGCTTCAGAATGCATCTTGATTGATGGCGCTTATCTAATCAGTCTGCCTTATGAAATAGTCTCTTAAATTCTTCCCTCAACGATATTAAAATTCGTTTTATGGAATCACTTTTCCTAAGTTTGCTATAGAATGAACTTTATTATAAATTAGATAAGCAGTTTGCAGCAGTTTGATAAGTGATCGCTATTAAAAGTTCAAACATTTTAAAGCAGTATAAATAATATATTAAAAATAGTATAGTTCTAAAAATTTTAGATATCTTATGCTTAAATATTCAAGTATTATGAACTAGTTAAGAGATGATTTGTTTTTCTGATAACCTAGTCTCTTTTAAAATGTTTTATCAAATTAAATGATTGACTAGCATTTTTTTTTAATTGTTTTGATTTTGAAATAGAAACACATGGATTATTTCTGAGTAGCGTTTCCAACTGAAAAATTAGGATTGTATTCGGCTTGTCTACTAGAAATGACTGAATATGCTCCATTAAAAAAAAATCTGCCGTGTTTCGAATTTATTTTGGAATTTACAAACTGCCATTTTGAAAGAGTACGATGTCTAATATCGTCAGAGTGGATTTAATGTCTGTTTGCTTATCTATTTCATGTGATAAATACGAGAACAAATACGAATGTCGTGCTGAGAAGACCTAATGTTTGATAAACAACACTATTGTACGATAGCATTTGGATTTTTTATCGTGTTTTTTGCAACTTGCGATTGCTGTTATTTCTTTATTCTTGTGTTCTAAATGTGTCCTCCCTTTTATCCAATTCTAATCTATGTATTTTCCTTCCATTTCAAATTGTTTTGAAGTAAAGTTTAGATTACTTGTTTTACTTCATGAAATGGCGAAACCGGCGCATGACGTCAATGTTTATGTTTCAAGCGAAGACGTTTTAAAATTTCGATAGAAAATATGTGGAAGTGTTATGTTTTTTAAATTTGAACTGATTGGGTTAATTATATGATAAAACCAAGTGTTTGTCCAACAATAACTTATCTGTAGATGGAGCCCTATTTACTTTGAATAATTAACTTTACCTCAAAGATGTACAAAAAAATTAAAAATAATACATAAATATACGAGAACAAATGCGAATGAATATAACTATTTTGATAGTGTTATATATCTTTTAACTCTGAACGTCTCATGATTTCCAAGTTGTGTAGTTTTAACTTTCTATGTGGATGGGCAAAAATTAATTCACATTTTATTGATATAGTACATAGAATTGGGTTTTAAAGTTTTTTAATGGGTAGTATTTTATCCGTTTAGCGCAGCTTGTCCGCTATCGGACCATACCCCATAAAACCAAAACGAACCAACAGTGTAATATTGCTTTCCCCCACACTGCAGAAGATGACTAAATAACCACATGTATAGGTTGAAGGATCCTAGAATCTGCTGGTAAAAAAGTGGTTAGACGTCATACAGAACGGATATATGCATGCCCTAAGAGAGGATAACAGATTACAATACGTGAATAGGTATTTTATAGGCTCATAACCATGAAAATAAGCATTTAGTGTCCCGAAAAAATGTTGATTAAAGAGTTTCTGCTCTAAGCCGACGATATGGGGAAAAGAGAAACCAGCATTTTCGCGGAGGGCTCACCTGAGCCCCACCTTAGTGACTACTTCACTGCCGAACAGCCATAGCAGAGTTTAGATCAGCATCCATTAACAGAGCATTCCGAAAAACCAGCCATCCTCGTGGAGTGTGGGTGGCGGAACTTTTTCTTCCTCCTTCGGAATGCAGGAAGTAGGCTTTGAATAAGTACCTTTTTCCCATTCTGTTGCGAAGTCACTTATTCAGCTTGCCTTGGAGAAAGTGTTACCATTCCTTGCAGCGCACTCCCCCTCCTCTTTGTTCGGGGGCTTTTTCCCGTGGGAAAGGCACTTTTCTCCCCCTTCTGACGAGCGGCTTTCGCCCCAGGTGAGGCTTCAATGGAGCAGTTTTTTATGTATATAAAATGGCCCCAAGACACGTGAGTTTGTCTGCTTCACGATTTGCTACTTTGATGCTGTTTCACAGAACTGGTGGTCTATATTTTTGACACAAATTCTCATGTGTTGTGGTTTTTATATCTGAACTGAGTGCTTTTACTCTGGATGAATTTCTGTTTCATTCATAATACAGTAAAACTTCGATTTGTTGTCACTCAAGAGACCAACAAATTTTGACGCCTTAAGCGGGATGGACAACATAATGTAAATCCAGCATTACCGTAAATTTTAAATTTATTACGGTATTCATAACAATAATATAAATTAATGGAAGCACTAAAACCCACGTAAATGATAAAAAAAGTTAATTTTGCTTTATTTTAGCTTTATTTGAACATTCTTTAATACCACTTTACATTCCTTTTGTAATGAATGCCAATTATTTGTCTAATTTTATCAAAAGCGAACACCTGACAGTACAATGAACTATCCTCTAAAACATTTAGTGATTTGACTTCATCCGGTAGTAACTTGAACTGATATAAGGTAATGTCGAATTGTTTCTAAGGATTGAAGGACTTGTGTTTCATAGGGGTGGTCAAAGAATTTTCTCATTTTCACTTCCATCGCCAGTTCTTTCACTCTTTTCTTGTAAACATTCCGTAGTTAAACTTCTATGGTCGCTTGAGCAACTGCAACGCTGTTATCGATATCTATTTAGTCATTTATGTCAGGAATAGTTCATCCAATCCCATTGACCTCTTCGGCCTTACAAGGGGCTTACTATTTGTGAAAGATCACCCAGTGGGTAAGCAGCTTTCACTCCTAAGACTATCATCAACATCCATGTGCTTGTTGTAGGCGGAGCAAGTTCGATTTCCTCTCTTGGTGTATTAATCTCTTCTGTGCCAGTAAAGTTTTCCTTGTGTGTATGACCATTTACTTGACGTTGTTTGCGCAGTTTGTCCAAATATGGCTCTTGCTCCATCATAAATCCAACCAACCCACCATCAACTTCCATGAAATAACAAACAGGAATTCGAACCGGGAACTTAACTGGGTGGCAGACAAAACGCTTTGATCACACTACCAGTTGGGAAAGGAAAGATTGGTCAAATTAGCTAGTGTACACTCCACAAATTCACAGCTACTCTCCATAAACGATAAAAACTGGAGTTTTTAATCATTTCTCAGGTATATTCCTCTGAGGGGCATCCGTTTAGCAACCTGAAGCGTTTCCCACATGGCTTCTGACCACTTTTGACCTTCATCAATAGAATATTTCCCAAGATTCCT
This sequence comes from Meta bourneti, assembly GCA_933210815.1. Taxonomy (NCBI): domain Eukaryota; kingdom Metazoa; phylum Arthropoda; class Arachnida; order Araneae; family Tetragnathidae; genus Meta; species Meta bourneti. The sequence continues at coordinate 11,087,115 of OW119925.1, read as the reverse complement.
TCCACCAATGATGTGGTTACTTCTCATTAAATGTGTTGTAGGATAAAAACAGTAGTACACTTTTCGGACATCTCGTGATGCTCTTCATTATATGTATTGTAGATTCTTTCTGAGGGATATTCTGCAATGTTCTCAGAAATGCTAACTGAAAGCTGTTTATAAATCCCCGAATATACCAGGACATCTGAGACGCTGTTTATTGTCAGTCTCCAGTTTATAAACTAATTTTTGAATGAGACTGCAAAGAAATTCTATAATATGTGTTCAAGGTATTAAATAAAAATATGACTAGATATTTTGTAAATCATGCAAACATTTATCAAATTCCATGCAACATTCTTGCAAGAGGGAAAGGAACAATAAAAAAGCAAGGCAAATAAAAAAAGGCTTGAGCTCATGTAGCAACCCTCTGCACAGCTATTTTGCATATAATTTTAATAGTTCTTCATTGGAAACATTACCAATAGCTTACAAATATAAACTGCAAAAATTTCAGTCGAATTCGTCAAAACCGAAAAGGAAATTCGATGGTGCAAAAGAGCGTAGGCCATTTCAGCGAAGCTATAAGCCCAACTTCATTCGGGTGTAAAAATAAACACGAGTGGAAAGCTTACTTTTTACACTCGTGTTTATTTTTATTCCTAAGCGATGATGGTCTCGTAGACCCGCTGAAACGGCCTACTCTTTAGCACCATCGCCGACTGACGAATTACCTATTTTATACATTACAGCCTTGACTTTGACTAGCGTTTATGAGTTCTCTAATTTACTTATCTTTATGATCTGGCCAGTTCATGTCATCGCATCTATCGTTTTGGCGAGACAGACGTTATTCGAATGAATAGAAATGTGTTTCATATTAAATGCCTTTGTTAGGGCATTTTCATGCATTTTTAGTGACTTTTTCATTAAATGACGTTTTCATGATTTTAGAGTGATTTGTGTGGAATACTGAGGGAAATGAGTGAAAGTAGTATTAAACAGCATCCAAATAATCGTCCAGTAGCGGCTGTTGACATCTGGAGACAAGAAACCAGATAACCTGTTCGCGATTGAGAATCTGACATTTGCAGACCTATGAAACTCTATCGGGAATATAAAGCCGCGCGCACAAATTGTAACATCTTCAGATGGCTTGGCCATGGCCCTTACTCCATAAAAAAACCCATCCAATCTGCTGCAGATGTGGACTGTATTTCATAGACTCCTTGAAAAACGACATGAACAGTCGGATCCATAGAAGTCTGGGGCTCAGTCCCATAGAAGTCCGTGGAAGTCCGTGGTTCAGTGAGCTTGCCCAACCTGCGAGTTGTAGGCGGAGCAGGTTCGATTCCTCCCTGGGTGTATTTCTCTTCTGTGTCAGTTAAATTGTACATTCATTGTATGACGTTGTCTTGTGTTTGTAGCATGGTCAAATATGGCCCTTGGGCCACAGAACTCTCATCTTGCTCACGAGCAGGCGAACGCGCAATTTCAGTGCCGCGGTGTGTAGAAAGGGTTGGTTGGTTTGGGGTTTTTATGGCGCAAGGGCTATATTTGGCCATGCTGCCTTGACACGACATACAATATCAAGTAATAGACAGACACACAATGAAAGCTTTACTGACACAGAAGAGAGAAATACACCCAGAGGGGAAGTGTAGAAAGGGGAAATGAAACAGTGTACACGAGCCTACTATGAGCACCCTTTTGCAAAACACGACTGCTTGGGTTGTTCAGAGTGGTTCGTGAGCCTAGTTCGGAAGCCGTACGTGTTAGCGAATTCGGTTGCATTGCATGTTACAGCTCGTTAATAAATACTCTTAATAAATAGATCTTCCCTCTTTGTTTTCTGAATGGCCCGTCGTGTTGCTCCAGTGCGATGTTAATTAACTACCTACCTTGTTTTCTGCCTCGGATGTTACGGAAATCTTTTCAACGTGTACCAAATTTTACCTTAGCGACGAACCAGAAATCCCTTTTCTTATTTTCTTGCTTCTCTTATGCTTCTTTTAAATTGGTTATTATCGTGGTCATAGCTTTTGTCTGGCATCCAGTAGGTCACGGATTCGAATCTCGGTTTTTAAGCGCATGGATGTTGGAGATTGTCCCTGTTAGGAACGACAGTGGCTCACCCATAGGGTGCTCCGTCACAAATAGCCTCCAGTTCGCCCCTAGTAATGCTTGGCCAAACATGACCCTTGCGCCATAAAACCCGAAAACAACCGACCAACCATCGCCCCTAGTAATGCCAAACGCCGAAGAGGTCAATAGTCGGACATTTGAAAAATTGGTTGCTAACGGAATTAAGAGGCATGCTATTTGGTCCATTAATGGCTGATCAATAAGTACAAGCAAAACAGATAATTAGTCAGTTTTTATTTTAATGCTTGAATAGCTTCAAGATTTTGTCATCCAAATTTCAAGTCCTTTGCGGCACATCTATCGTGGTATAAACAGTATATCAAGATATATCAACAATCGATTATTTTCAATCGATTGTTCCAATCTTTCAAGCCTTTCTTCCAATTTTTTCAACAGCCTTATCTAGAATTTTATAAATATTTTATTTTTTATTATACAGCTAATCTCATTTCCCCGCACCATTGCATGCGCGCAAGAACAACATGTATCGCTTACATTTACGCTCCACTCTTTTGTTTGGCCCAAGGCCGCCTACTGAGGTTTTATTCAAAGAGGAAGAAAAGGAAGTCAGCACTGCGCTTGATTTGTTCTCAAGAACAATAGCATCGCTTTTCGCAGAGATGATGTATCAAAATTGTGTTGCGTGTAGGTCTCGTTTTGAGGTTGCTCGTTTTCTTCCTCGTGACGCGGCGTTTTTAAAACGCGTACAGGTTTTGTTTTCGAATTGCCCAATGGGCGCAGACAGATTTCGATTTTTGGAATGTTGTGAATTTCTTTTATGAAAGTGCGTGTTTGTGGCCTTTGTTGTTCGAACATCAAAGGTCTTTGTCGCTTGTTTGTTTATTCCCAAAGAAAACAAGGAAAAATAACGCTTTTCAGACGTTCATTTTAAATTCCAGGTGAACTTTTGTATGAATTCGAAAGTGGTGGATTTTCTTGTGAATTGTGGCGGTAGGTCTTGATTTTATTGCGGACGACAGTTTTATTCTCTTGCTATTTTTAAGAATTTTCAATAATTAAATCCAAAATCTTAAATTTAATTATTAAATGTTTGATCTCGATAAAAAAATTCAACAATAATTTTTGTACTAGGGTCCTAAAAAATTTGAAGCTTTGAAAATTTGAAAAATCCGAAGTGTTTGCAAGAAAAATAATGTAAATTCCAAAAGCTTTTAGTTGGTGTTGGTATGCATGTATGTGGCGAAAACCCGAGATACTTTTCTTTAAATCACTGTTCGCTTTTCATTTCTTGAAAGAATTTCCAGGCACACCTTCCTTTTCTATTAGTGCATCCCTCTCAGGAGCCTAGGAACCAACCTCCAAAATTGACGATTCAACACCTTTTCCGTGCTCTGCTTGGTTTCGCACATATTTTCGCTTTCCTTCGTACTGCCTCGTGGCTAAATGATCCTGCCCACTGCGCTAGCAACCTGCGAGTTGTAGTCAGCGCAGGTTCGATTTCTCCATGGGCGTATTTTCTCTCTTCTGTGTCAGTAAAACTTTGCTTGTGTATGTATGTCGTTTACTTGATGTTTTCTGTCTTGTGTTTGCCGCAGCATGGCCAAATATGGCCTTTGTGCCAAAAAACAGCACCAATGAACCAACTAAAACCTCTTATCACCTCGGACGTCTCATGTTTGGGTCCTCTGTTCGTAATTTATGTTCACTATTTTATGTCTCAGGGCCCCTTCACACCAACAGAATCTGGAGTAATCCGAATCCAGTAGAAACTGACAAACGGAGATTCGGTGTATTGAAACGTAACGTAACTCTGGATTCAAGCAGTGTGAAAGGTTTTAAGACAAATATTTCAAATGGTAGCGTCTCCCTAATATTCGTTACAACGTTTGTACACACTCCGATAATTGTCGGAGTGGCGGTGTTCAGGCATGGTCTCTTGTACATTGCGTCCTATTTTTATCGGAGATCTACGTCATTTTTGTTTGAACGTGATCAAATTGTATTAAACGATTTTTTCCGTCGTTTTTAGCAGCTTAGTTAAAATTATAGTTAAAGTGAATATGCGTGTATCATTTAAAAAAGAAAAAAATTGTTATTTTGTACTGGATGTACTTGCGAAAGCGTAGAAATAATAGACGCTTTTGGATTTATCCACTAATAGACGAACGATATGTGGAAGGTGCGTTTTATACAATGTTTTATAAGCTCCGAGAAGATGAGGAAAATTCTTTAATTATTTCCGAATGAGCATCCACACTTTTGATTTTATATTAGTGCATCTGCCATGAACACATCTGTCACCAAGATACTAATATGAGGCTGGCTATACCTCCGAAGGAAATGTTAATGGTAACTTTGAGGTAGGTAATAAGTATAGTCAATTACAAAAGGTTTATCAAAATAATCAATATCAAAATATATTTAATGTACGTTATATTATATACAAGAGGGTTAAGTATTACTTTCAGAAGCAATCAGTTCAGCACTGGATATTTATCGGTCCGGTTTATCAGACTGTCCGACAATTCAAAATGTAGGATAGCATTTTTGGCGGATCCAATAATATCGGACGGTCGTGTGCAAGGTACCAATATAAAACAATGTAATTTGAAAGTGTCCGACTCCGACATCCGATAATTATCGGTGTGTGTACAAACGCTCTTTAGTCAGTTTCTACTGGATTTGGATTCTGTTGGTGTTAAGCGGCCAATCGATGAAGCATCTTTTTTTTATTGATTAATCACTTGGCCCATGACTTGCTTCGTTTTAATACTACATACATATATAATGCTAAGGACCAAAACTACAAACACCAATCATGCATAAATCGATTAAAGATATCAAGTATGTTTACCTGAAAACTTGTGCTTCAGTCCTCTCTTAGGAAGACCTAAAGGATAAAATTATAGAAAACTCACTTTTGAGACTGTTTTTAATTATTAAGTTTTTTGAAAGATATCAAGCTTTGATATTTTCCTTTCCTTTCCATCTAACTGGTATAGTGGTCCTATCGCTTGTCTCCCATCCAGTTGGTCGCGGATTCGCTTTGTAAGCGCATGAATGTTAGTAATTATTCTTGTTAGGAGTATTAGGAGTAGCGGTGGATTAACCATTGGATGCTCTTACACAAGTAGCCGTCATTTTGCCCCTTGTAGTACCGAAGGCAGATAGGTGGTTGGGCAGAGATATCCATCAGGCGGCTTTGAAATACCCTTTGATGGCTGATTTTTTAAGTCTTTTCTGTCTTTTTTGCTTCGTAATGTTTCTTAAAAAACTATCACGGGGAATCGCTACTCTATAGCACGTTTTAAGCAGAGATTTTATGGGAATTTAAATATATATGCTAAATAAAAAACAGACTGCAAAAATTTGCCTTTTAAAAAAGGCTTGTATCACAAAATTTTATTAAAAAAATCAGAATAAAAATGTTAATAACAAAGTGACTGGTTTAAATATCTGCAACTATCATGAATATCTAGTTTAAAAAAATACAGTGCAATGATTATCAGGCTTTGAAAACTATACAAGTATTACTTATGAACATGGATGCAATGGGGATGGTGCTAAACTACTTACCTTAAAACTTATGTAAAATGGACACAAAATCTCTATACAGAATCAAAACGAAATCCATCTATCCGTTCTACTCAGTACCTATCGCGTTATCTCAGTTATCAAGTTTCGTATTTACCATTTCACGCAAAGTGGAGAACTAGGTTTAGTGACTTTTAGCTATAGAATTTAAGCCCCAAATCTGGAAGGGGTGGAAATTTTACAAACCTTATCATTTCCAAACCAGGAAAAAAATTCAGGCTAAATATAATGTATCCAAAATAGGTTCTCTTTGAAATCTCAGTAATAAATTTCTCTAGTGTCACTAGCTTCTGTTTTGCAGCAAAGCTGTTCTTATGGGATCAGCATACCTTTGAGGCAGGGGTGGGCGGAAGACCATTTATATAAGTATGAGAAGCGTGTTCTGTGATAAGTAGTCCGTGAAATGTGTGCGGTGACCAGTGAAGGGTAGCAATGTTTGAGAATTAGCCACACGTTATCCCCGAGAGAATCTGTTAAAGTAATTCATTTGGCTTTCACGTGCAGTGCTAATACTTTAAAGCAGTGGTCTCAATCTCACCGTGTAGTAGCGTGTTCAAACAAGGTTATTCCAAGCAAGTCAGTAGCTCGAAAGCGAGCACGAGTTTCTGGTCAGGAAATTTAATGTTTCCTCTACCGTGTCCACTTGGTAAAATGTTTTACAATTTTCGTGGAATAACGTTGTTGAGTAAAAGTGATTATTTTCAGTGATACACTGCATTCTAATAAAAATAACAGACGAAGCATTTACTATTTATCAGTATTTATAAATGTGGCGAAATTCCTAAACACTTTTCTTTGCACTCTTTTTAATCGCTATTCGTTTTTCGATCCGAGTTACCAATCGTCAATTCAACGCCGTTGAATTTCGCTCAGAAGCCTGTGACCCAATTCATAAACATGATAACCGTGCGCAATTCATACGCTCTCCTTGTCGTTTCGCACATACTTTTCCCTCATCTGATTCCTCACTGGGTGTATTTCTCTCTTCTGTGTCAGTAAAAACTTTCATGTGTCTGTCTGTCTATTACTTGATATTGTATGTCTTGTGTCAGGCGCAGCATGGCCAAATATGGCCCTTGCGCCATAAAACCCCAAAACAACCAACCATCCCTCATTTGACGTTTACTCCCCTCGGAGCCACATCTTTAGGTGTGTACGGGCTTCACGAACCTGAGGTACCCTAGTGATTTATTCTTTTCCCATGGGGTTTACAGCTCTTGTAAACATGGATGCCCATGCTATCTTTCTCTTTCTCCCTTCCATTCTTTCTTTTCACAAATACTTAACATTGTCTTATGTTTGGCTCTGCTTGGTCAAATATGGGCCTTGCACCATAAAATCCAAAACGAACCAACCAAATCTGACGTTTACTTCCCAGCAGTTCGGATACCTCACAGACTGAAATAAATAATAATAATAATTAATTGTAATAATAATTATTAATAATAATAATTAAGAATTAATAAAATTTTCAGACAAGTAAATAATAATAAGCAATAAAATAAATAATAATAACCAATGAAATAAATAATAATCAATGAAATAAATAAAATTTCAGACTGAAATAAATAATAAATTCATGTGTATTTTTGTTCCTTCCGTTGCCTGGGCCCGCGATAGCCCGGTTGGAAGAGTAACGGATTAGCAACCGGAGGTTTACGAGTTAGAATCGAACTAAAGACCGTCGTGTACAAGGGGGCTGGTGGACGTAAAATCTGTCGTGGTCTCAAACGTCCTTACGTTGGCGTAGTGTGGAAGTTTGGAGAGTGAGGTGCCAACTCAGGTGTGACCTCTTCATCTGACCGTGGTTCAAAATTACGTGGTGTTGTCCTCGGATTTGATCCCGGAGCGTCGCCAATAACTCGTTGTGTTGCTCCAGTGCGACGTTAATTAAATACCGACCTACCATCCGCTGCCTGATTTCAATTTCATAAATTAATCCCTAATATTTGGTTGGGTTTTATGGCACAAGACCCATATTTCGCCAAGCTATAGTGTGTTTCCATAGTTTATAGTAACCCAGAGGTACTCAAGTGAAGTCCTAAACTTCGTTTTACCCTACCCTGCCTTTAATTTGCTTTTTTCTCCCTCGTTTATTACTTTGCGTTATACATATGTCTTGTGTTTGGCGCAGCTTGGCCAAATATAGCCCTTACGCCATAAAACCCCAAACCAACAACCAACCATAAAACCCAAAACAACCAATCGTAGTTTTAAGAAATGCGTTGTTTATTAAAAGTTCAACCACACCACGAAACTTTCATTTCACATAGTATTCCCCTACAACCATTAACGATAGTTTGAACAATGATAACACCATCGCGATAGGAAGACTATTTTCTTTTTTAATTACATACATACCTCCTTTCATCAGTTCGTTTCCACGCATCACCGCTTCCGTTCCACTGCTCACTGGACATGTTTGACCGCCAAAATTTTCCGCCTCATCCCGTCAATTGTCCGTACTTCCCCCATCGGCGGAAGTTCGCCGGACCTCACGTGCTGAGAACCTATAATGCATTTATTTTTCCCATTTCGATTCTCTGTACGTAAGGGCTGACGGTCAGTTATGACAGGTTGTTTAACGTAATTCATGTATTTCACCTGAGGATTGGTATTGGATTTGTGGGTCCAAATTAGAATGGGGGTATTTCCGGGAAGACCTGGATGAGTTAATGATTACTATAATTTCGAAGATACTGATATTTATGTGGATTTATTTTTGTGACTGCAAACGCTGAAACGTTCGTTGTCCTGTTTATAGATGATATATTACGTTTTCCTTGCGATATCTTGTTTATCCTATGGAGCATGTTGAGTCGGCATTTATCATTTTATCTCTAGGTTCCCAATAGAGCTTGGGGCCAGTAGGTTTCCCCTCTGCGCTAGCAACATGCGAGGAGGTTCGATTCCCTCCTGTGTGCATTTCTCTCTTCTGTGTCAGCATAAACTTCCTTGTGTGTATATGTCCATTATTTGACATTGTATGTCTTGTGTTTGGCGCATTCATGTTTTCTTGGTCAGAAATCTTTTAATCACATTTGTAAAAGGTTGTTACTCATTGGTATCGATTTTAGTATTTTCTTGTAATATTTTCACGAAGAATTTAGAGTGGAGCTATTTTAAGTGAAGCAGTAAGGATCATAAACTTTTAAATTAAGACACATTTATTAATCTGGAACAAAGCTCTATACAGCGGAATAGCAGACAGCCATCGTCGACCTGAAAACAGGTTTATACACAACATAACATTCAAAGACAAGAAAAGAAAGCAAACGAAATAAATGTACATAGATTTTAAAATTTATTTCGTCTGCAGCTGGCCACGATCCTTGAACCTTCCGCTTTGAATCCAGAGACATTACCGCTGCGCCACTTCGCCAACGATGGGTTTCGGACATAAAACCTGCTTAAAGAGTTCGGAGACTACCACTATCTGATGGAAAACATTACGTAACTTGTGGCAATATGTTATTGTAAACCAGGTCAAGAGATAAAAGATATTTGATAGTGTAATAGATATTAAATAACCATTTGTTAGTCATTTATTTATGGTCGGCCTAGTAGCCGAGTGGTGGGTACTCTTTTACTTCGTGACCACTTCTCCCCGACTCACCATGTGGTTTACAGCCTTTTCGAAGGGATGCGGGGACTGGATTCGAGGGGGAATTTAAGCAGTCATTTAAATCTCCTTTAAATCATTTTATTCTCCTAATCTCTCTGTATCCTGCATCTCCCCTCAATAAATTAGAATGTTTGTCATTGAAGTGCCTGGATTCTTCAAGCTTCACCCACCGAGAAGGAAGACTTTCCATTCGTGCCTCACCCTCAATCCTCCAAATCCCTGTGAAACCTACTTAAAGCACTGACGAACTAATATCTGTTCAGTCAAGACAAAAGATTCACAGGAGATGGGACTGCGGCCAAACAACTCTATACCGCTTGTGTTGCTCAAAGTAAAATAGCGTGACAAATGAAGCCACTTTTTTCATCTGAAAGTTTATAAACACAGGATGGTTTGTTTAGTCGTTCAGCGGTCATTTTTTCCTACGCAAGGGCTTATTGGTTTGAAGTGGATTCTGAACCACTAAGAACATCTCTGGCTTGATCGCTATTCGAACCCAAAGTTTGTCGAACCAAGGGCCAGGAATAAATATGGGGAAAGAAAGGTGTTGATATAAAGTTCTGTGTATCAGACTTTAAAATATAAGTGGTTGTATATTTTTAAGAATAGTGATTTAATTAAAATATTATAAACTGGGGAATTTTTTCGAGTAATTTGGTAATTTAAATATCGGTTGCACCAGTGAATCATTTGTTTATTATTTACATGTGTACTTATAAGGTGGCTTAAATGTAGAGTGATAAGGAAAGTACAAGGCGTTTGACCGCCAAAACTTCCGCCTCATCCTGGTCAATTGTCCGTACTTCCCCTCAGCGGAAGTTCACCGGACCTCACGTGTTTGGAACCGATAATGCCTTTATTTATTCGCATTTCGATTCTTTATGACAGGTTTGTCGTAATTCACATATTTCACTTAGACCTGATATTGGATTTGTGGGTTCACATAGGAATGGATACTTCCGGGGACAACTGGATGAGTTTATGATTGTGATAATTTCGCAGAAGCAGTGTTTTGCATGTGCAATAAATTGATGTAAACTAGGTCGAAAAAAGATGTCTACTGTATTTGACTTCATGACGTCTGGAAGTTTCTAGTTTAAAAAAAGCAAACGATTGTTAATTAATGATTTAAATCAAAGTGTAAACGATTCACAAAAATAAAAATTTAGATCTTTTAATTTTTTTTATATTAGATCACTAAAACAAATATTTTTATACGTCTTTCAAGAACGTAATGTAATTAAAATATTGTAAATCAATTTGATCATTTTGAAGTTCCTAATATCGACTAAACAGTAAATTATGTCTTTTAACATTTGAATATTTACTCTTGCAAGGAATGCATGTCATTTGCTATGTGAAAAAGTAAGTACACTTATCGCTCTTGTCTTACGGTCGGTTCACATTGTGTACTGTTCTTTCGCTAACGTCCAGAATCGCCCTTTCGTTATTTAGTATAAATATTCAATTTTAATTAACCTCGAAAATTGGATTTTTTAAGTGTTGCTGGGACCTTTTCAATCACGCCCAGCTGGAAGACTTCTAGACACCAGAATATCAATTGAGAGAATATTTATATACCTTAGCAGCCTTAATAGAGTATTTATGTACCAGTACCTAGTTTCAACCATTTCAGGGATGTGGAACGACATACGTCCCATCACCACAAAAATGGTTAAATTATACTTTTATTTATTTTGTTTCTGACAAGAGTTTGGGGTCACCGTAGCTCAGTGAGTTTACCCTCTGCCCTAGCAACCTGCGAGTCGTAGACGGTTCTGGTTCGATTCCTCTGGGTATATTTCTGTCTCCTGTGTCAGGGAAACTGTACCCTGGGAAAATTTCTATGACATTGTATGTTTTGTGCATGGTCAGCTAAGTCAAATATGGATTAGTTGGTTTTATGATCCATATTTGGCCAGTCTGCGTCAAACAATGTCAAATTAATGGACATACACACTCAAGCCAAATATGGGACTTGCGCCATAAAACCCAACGTACCATCATACAAAAGTTGCTATTCAGATTAACACACACCGAACATTCCCTACGTAGATATCGAATGTGCCTTAAAATTATAATAAAAAACCCCGTTTCGATTCGGTACAAGGTTTATTCGTCATCACATCATTCTTCAGAAGTTAGGCATTCATTGAGTTTAAATATAACTTGCACACGTTTTTTATGTGCTGTTGAGAAAAAGAGTATACCAGACAGCGATTTATGATGTAAGGAGCCGTTGTCAACTTTTATCTCATCTGCGTAATCATTTATTTGGGCTGTAAAATAACTGTTATCTCTGTTTTTATCTCACTTCCAAGCACCCAAGGTGCATATGTTTAAGAGGATTCAACCTTTCTACTTCACAATATAAATAAAGAGGAACATTTTTTAGGAAGTAAATAATTTTAATCAAAGAGAAAAAGATTATTTTCAAAGGATTTTTAAGGGGTGTGATTTTTATTTCTCATTGACAAGCGCATGTCTCTTGTGACATTTGTAAATAATGATGGGGGAAAGCAACTGTAGTTGTGCTGTTTATACACTATAAAAGTAATGCTCGTGTCAGTTTATTACGCAACGCAATCCGGAGCAAGTTCATTATTAGAAAAAGTAAAACACATTATTTCTGGTTTGTTATACGTTTTACTACAAAACTTATTTGCGCAGATGCCTTATATCGTCGGCACTACGCCGCGAAATTATAATCATTTCTTTTTCTGTACCATGTGCTATTAACGTACCAAACTTTATCTCCATTGGAGGATTCCTTCTAGGTGCTTCGATTTTTTTTATCAGTATGATATGAAGGAAAAAGCTTCAATTTTCGTTTCACGACGAATTATTTCTCGTCCCTTTGGAATGAAATAGAACATCATATAGTAGCACAAAACAGTATAATAGTATAAAACATTGAATTGTGGTATTGAAAATACATTTAGATTGAAACAACCATGACTTCAGATTCATGTCTTTAGTGCAGCGCCGATGATAAAATCTCCAATGTCTGATTTATGTCGTAAAAAGTACCCGACATCACACACCGGAACCATTTCATCATAATTTCTATCGTTTCATTAAAGGAAATATTTTCCCAGGGAAGGGTTAGAAAATAAGACTAAAAAGACCCAACCCATACGCTAATAACGTATGGGTTGGTTCTTTTCTTAACCATCTACCAGAGAGTGACGCTTCTTCAGGGGTGCTTTTCCATTTATATTTGTTGTCATTTCTAGGGTATCGTAGATTGGTATAGATAGTCTGTTCACATGACAGCGAAAGGACCCTCGCACTCCCGTCTTCCTCTGTCCCTAGTTGAGTTTCTCTTCACCCCTCCCGTTCTCCTTACCCGGATGACTGTTCAAGGACCCCCCCCCCCGCCAATGTTCCTCAGGGATCGAATGGTTCCCGCGTTTTCTCGAAACAATTGTAAATGTTTCATGGTATTTTTTAAAAATAGTATATTTTTCTATTTTCACACGAATTTACTTTAATTTAAAGTTATTTTCCATCGTCACGATGGATGTTATTTATTTTCCTATTAAAATTAACATTCTTCCCAAGGCGAACAACACAATTCATTTCAACAGTCGCATCACAAAGAAATATTTCTCAATCGAATCTTCGAATGCATCGACCTTAGAGAGCCTCCTATTAAACCACGTTGTAAGCACCCATACACAACGAACTTTTTTCATTATTCATGCTTCATGGGGAGCAACTTTCAATGTCACGATCTGCTTATCAAAGCAGACTCGAAGCCCTCACAGAACGAACAAAACAATTGAAGCCAACTGTTGTAATGAGCTTAAATGTAGTCGGAGAACAACCGAATTCTTTTCGTGGTCTTTCGTTCTTTTTGTGTGTCCACACTCCCCTGAACCTTTCCTGTTGCGTGTTGGAGGGTGGAGCAGCAAGTCTTCCCTTAACAATGCCACCAGCAACAAAAGAAAAACGTTGATAGAAAAAACGGGTGACTCATGCAGACCATAGAAGTTCCAGTTAGTGGTTATACAGCGGTCATTACGGGAATCTCATAGGTGCCCATTTATTTGATTCATTTTGGAGTGTCGAAATGGCTGTCATTAAGCGGAAATGGCAAAGTTCAATGCTGCTGCCACAGCCTTTTGCAAAATCCGTCCGAAATTATTGAACCACGAACTATTTTTTCATTAAAGGGAGTCTACTGCATTTATACCCGAGACATTTACGAGGCATTTATCAAGTGTGGAAAGACAGCATGAGAGCATTTTCTATTTTTTTTCCCGCGTCTGTTGTTGAACGTCTATTGCTAAAATTTTATGATCGCACTATATCCGGTGTTGCTCCAACTGAAATAATCAAATAAGCAATTGCAGGTCAAAAGACTGGCCTACTGTACGTGAATTAAAATCACTGGTTGCAATTTGTGTGACATAATAAAAGTTTAAATTGGTTTTAAATGACAAGTGTTTTGAATTGAGGAAAAGTAATATATGTAAAGCCATTGCACTGAGATAAAATAGTTTGGGACCATTAACTTAGGACCTCCTCCATCAAATAGTTAACCAAGAAAAACATACCATAAATACTTCGATTATAATATGAGTTTAAAAGAGTTAAAGCCATTTGGTGGTGGAATGATGGATCACTTTGAGTGTCCTTTTTTGACCTTGCGGCCCATAGAACCCAAAATTCTAACCATCGTCATTGAAACCGAAATAAACACGAGTGAAAAACGAAGTAAAACTTCACTCGTTGTCGTCGTTAACACCTACTGTTCTAAACCTTTGTAAGTAATGAATAAAGCTGGGGTAAGCAATTATTAAGAGACACACACACACACAAATTACTAAGGAAGATTTTAAATGACTTCTACATTATTTTTAATCATAAAATGTCTCGGGATTGAATTTTCTATTTTTTTTTCAGAAATAAAATAAGAATACTCCTAACAAAGTTCAGCAATGGCAGATTTGTTAATTCCTTCGTCTTGGACAATTCTTACTTGTTCTTGTAAAAAAGAATTTTCCAGGACGGTTAATTTGATTCACCACACCCCAAAATCTTAATTAACCCAAGGCATCAGAGAAGGCATTTCAGTTTTTACTGAATACTAGAGCTGGAGAATGCGAATAAAAAATAAGAATTCTGGGACACAAATAGAAATTGGGTCTTTAATTTTTTCATACTGCCGGAAGCAGTAGATCTCAAATATATGTCGTCGTAGTTTAATTTGATAATTAAAAATTCAAGTATTAACTCAGATTCTTAGTTTACTATTGCTCTTTTTACCGTACGTACAAGAAGTATTCTACTGGTTAAGAAGGCTAAAACTGGTTTGAAGTCATGCAGAGAAGACTGGAGGTTGTAGGCGGATATATGAGTGCATGACCCTCTGCGAGGTAAATATTTTACAGTAACCCCTCGTTTTTATCTCGCATTCGGTTAAATCGCTTTAGGAATATTAGACCCTCAGAGGCACATCTTCCTTAGGCGTATACGGGCTTCACAAACCCGAGGTACTTTAGTTATCTTTTCTTTTCCCATTCGGTTTACTGTCTTTAGTAAACACGGGGGTCGCGCACCCGGGATACCCAAGCGATCCTTTTCAGTTTCCATCACACTACTCTGTTCCTTAATCCCTCTTTTTTCCACATTTTTTACTTGACGTTGTCTTGTATTTGGCGCAGCTTGGCCAAATGTAGTCCTTACGCCATAAAACTCCAAAACAATCAACCAACCTTGGAATTTTCGATTTGCGAGCAGTATAGGAATCTGAATCTGTTTCTTTGGAATTGAGAGTTCAACGATCACTTGTTTCATGCAGTTGTCCTGAACTGAATTGGTATGAAAGATTTAGGTGTCTCCAAAGCGTGAACGAGGAATTTATTTTCAAAAATATTCTACCATATTTAGTATTATTTTCCAAGCTCCCAACATCAATTTTGTGTTTAACTTGTAAAGTTTTACGTAACTTTAATTAAAACCGTGTAATTTAATGCATAATTAATGCGTTTTTAATTTCGTTAAGCAAGTTTTTCTCGACCCTCGCTATATCGCTCTCCTCGGTATATCGCACTTTTTCTTGTCCCCCCCCCAAAAAAAGCGTGATATATCGAGGAGTTGCTGTTTCATACAAAGGACCCGCCGAGATTTCCGCGTTGGTAAAGGGAGCTGTGAACCTAAAAAGTTTGAAACAGGCTGGTCTAGAAAATGCATTTGGGTGAAACGCAGATTCGTTGTGCTGACGACATCAAGCAGTCTGTTTTCTGTCTTCACGGCGAATTTGTCAAAACATTTCGCAACTGTAGCAGCAGGTACTTATAAACCCAGCTACGAAGTAATTTTGTACTGACACTGCTTTGTTCAGACGTTGATAGCTTTGTTTTTCGTATTGTTTTTATTTCGCTTTGTTCTATTTATGCTAAAAGGCAAAGGGGCTAATTTATTATTTATATTTTTACTTAGACATTTTCTTTGATTATATATCTCATGTCTATCAAAGTTTACGAAGTCACGAAAAACTAATGATATTGTAGAAAATTTCAAATCTTCCTCTTAAAAAACACTAGACGTGCGTCTTACAAATTTTGAGAAACGAATTTATTTTTATGGGAGAAAAACCCGACGGTTTCAAACTTAAGTGGGACTTGTGAAAATTTTGATTGCTTATAAAACGGGGCCCTTGCGCCAAATCAACCAACCAAGAAATTCCATTTTAAGGTGTAGAGACGAGACTTTCTCGCGGGCGTATTTACAACGTCGATATTTTTGTACTTTTTCTAACAATGTATTGTTCTAAGATTGACGTTTTGAATTTTAAAGCAAAACAAAAGCAAGTCGAGTTAAGTGCTTTTATGCAATATCCTACTTTAAGTTCTGGGAAGTGGAGTAATTTCAAGAGGGTGTCTGGCTGTTAAACTTTACTTAAGTATACTCAATTCTGATTCATTTACTTATTATTAGGCAATTTATTGTTGCGGCAGAAGAGACGAAGAAATGAGATGCAAACTGGATTGAAGAAAATCATTCCGATCTCCTTGAATTTTTAAATTCTCTAAATTTTCTTTCAAAAGGAAATTTTTTTATTTTATAAGAATCCTGGTGAAGGTAGATTTTGTATCTAACCCTCAGTAGGTTTGCCCACTGCACTAGCAACCCACGACTTGTAGGCGGCGCAGGTTCGATTCCTGTGACTTACATGGGTGTATTTCTCTCTTCCGTGTCCGTAAAACCTTCCACGTGCACGTGACATGACGTGACCTTTAGCTCTCGATTCAGCAGGCTCAGAGTTTGATTCCCAGTCTTGGCATGGATTTTTGTAGTAGTTGGGAATCCACTTTAAGTCATACGCTCCGGTTTAATCATCCTTCGTGTAGCAAACAATCTCCAGAGCTACAAACCAAAACATAAATATCGGTGATCCTTTGACGCTGAGGCATGGCCAAACATGATCCTTGTGCCATAAAACCCCGACAAACCAAACCTGTGACGCTGAGAGAGCGAGAGAAAAATATTTTTTTTATGTGTGCAAAATTCATAATTTTTCCAGTTGAAGGGAAAGAATGCAATTTAGGGCCACGGAAGCTATAAAACAAACTTTCCCACATGGACACTTGGAAATTTTTTTGATGTAAACTTGCAAAATAGTGGATGGTACAAAAGCACTCCCTAGTGAATAATTTCACAGCCGCTGTAGTGGAATGAACATAACATATTTCCTCCATTCCGTCGCCGAATCCCCCAACCGTAATTTTAGGAGGGTGTCCACTTACCGACCGGGCATCATCAAAGCTACACGGAAGTAAGTGCAGAGAAAACAACCTGCATTTGAATATTGGGCGTTGCTTCAGCCAATTGGAGTGTGACCCCCGTTTCAGACACTCGCCCATCTGGGCTATACGGGCACTCTCGGATAGATGAAATTGGACGGGAGAGTAGACGTGTTCGGAGCGAATCGAGAGGGCGATCGATCACAAAGCCGTGTACTCGCCAGCGAATTGTTATGTGTAATGTATGATGTATTGTAACCGGTTGCGCTAAGTGTGACCGCTTATCGAGATCAGGGCCCGCGAAGTATGTCCGACTGGTCGGGGCCGCCCTCATAGACACATCTTTCGGTGTGCACGGGCATCACAATCCCAAGGTGGCTTAGTGATCTTTCCTTCCTTTCATTTTTACCCTCGTTTTTCTTCCTCTCTTATTGTGTTGTGAGACCGTCGTGGCTCCGTCGCTAGGAACTTTCGAGTTGTAGGCTTGTATTCCAATCATGTGTGTTCCTCTATGGGTGTATTTCTCTCTTCTGTGTCAGTAAAACTTTCATTGTGTGTATGTTTATTACTTGATGTTTATCTTGTTTTTGGTGCAGCATGGGCAAACATGTCCCTTGCGCCATAAAACCCCAAAACCAACCAACTCATTGTCTGTCTTGTGTTTGGCGCAGCTTGACCAAACATGAGAAGGGATCCATCAGTACCTTGGAAACCCCCACTGGATGTTGTCATTTACAATTTACACCAAAAATAAAAAAAAGTAGCGTATTACCACAATCCGACCTTGATCCTAATCTATTCGACCAAAATCATCCGTGTGTTTTCATCCTATCTTCCAATTGAACTGTTGGGGGCCACCGTGGCTCAATGGGTTTGCCCGCTGCGCTAGGAACCTGCGAGTTGTAGGCAGCACTGGTTCGATTCTTCCCTGGTTGTATTTCTCTATTCTGTGTCAGTAAAGCTTTCCTCGTGTATGTGTGTCCCTTACTTGATGTTGTCTATCTTGTTTTTGGCGCAGCTTTATCAAATATGGCCCTTGCGCCATAGAACCCGAAAACAATCAACCAACTGGTTGGGTTATGGGGTGACCACGAAATGGATCTCAGTCGGCCTTGTAGACGAATCGGGTAACGCACTGGCCCTCGGTTCGACAAACTCTGAGTTCGAATCGTGATACGAAAGTCTTTTTCTGTCAAGCTAAATATAGGTATCGGTAGTGCTTCTACGGCGGTGATTGTGTGTTCCCAATTCGAAATTGAGAAGGCAGTGGTGTCACGTGATTTTGAATGAGTCTATTAATTTAATTAGGGGACTAGCGGTAAGTTAAACAAATCCCATCCTCAGTTGGCGTCTTTAATTCGGTGCCGAAGGCAATAACATTGATAACGAGTTGGGATGGGATAACATCCACAGCGACCACCATTCATTTTGCGTATGGTAGCCTTTTCCTAACGCGCTTTAGGTAGCCCGGTTGGGAGAGTAGTGGGTTAGCAATTGGAGGACTGAGAGAAACTCGATCCAACCAAAGACCTTTGTGTTCGTGAGGGCTGGTGCACGTTAAATCAGTCGTAGCCTCAAATGTCCACGTTGGCGTGTTGAGAAAGTTTGGAGAGTACCTTTCCCTTCGGAACTGATCCCGTGCCGTCGCCAATAGTACGTTAATTCAACTACCCCTAACGCGCTTTCACCCCTATTCAGAAATCAACTGACCTAAAGTCGATTTCTCTCGGGAGCCGCACTATATTGGAATCAGGTTAGCTCACAATCCCCCAAAGCCCCCCTCTCTGGTTACGCCACTGAATGAAACCACTCTTAATGTTAGGAGAGTAGACGTGTTCTATGTCGGAATGATTCGAGTGGGCGATCGATCTTATTGGACGGCGTACTGGTGATGAGCGGGAACTTTCGCTGGTATCGGAAGACTGGGGCAACTCTCACTCCCTGCTGCTCGATCGATATTTCCAAGGTTCCTACGGGGTCTGTTTGCGGCCGCGTTTGTCCCACCACGTGTTGATGTATTGCGTTCTCAGTGACGTATGCAGAGAGGTCCCGTGCCCCTACCTCCTAAATGTTTATCGACGTTAAAAACAATAAATGGTGAAGTTTCTTAATCGGTTTGGTTGTGCCCATAAATAGAATCGAAGACAGGTCTGAAAATGGCCATGTGCAAACGAAATGCTCATTCAGTGTTATAGCAGTAAGTGGTCTGAGCAGTTCCCGAAAAATGTTTGAAATGATAAATATCAATCAAAAATGCACACCGAAGCTTATTTAATCATCTTAAATCGAAGTTTCGTTTGTCACGCGGGTCGAATGCCCAAAGATGTTTCTGAAAATAGTTTTAAAAATCTTTAAACGTAGTGTTCATTTGTATTACGGCCCCAGTTATTTAGGATTATATTGTTATTATTTATGATAAAAACAAACCTGTGTAGAAATTATTTGGTCCCTTCCGAAATGGAGAGCGTGCCTGTGCTGTCTTCCCTCTGCATTTCAGAGCAGTGGCGTTTGATAGGGAGGTGGCTCAGGCCGATTCTTCCTCACTTTGGATATCCAGACGAATTGGACGTATGGCGACTACTTCTCTGAAGGCTAACTAAGATTATGTTCTAGGAAAATTAAGACTACTTAGGTCTAATTTTGGTCTAAAATAGATCTAAAAATATTCTCTTGTTTGGTCAGTGGCATAGAGTGGATTTTATCGATCCCTTGTATGGTTATTTCATTCATCTTTTTCACCTTTCAAAACTTTCCTTTCATCAACGAAGCATTCCTTTCTTGCTCTGCGTACGTTTACTGACATTTACTTGAGTATTACGTATGTTGAGAGGAGGTTGCATCGACACCTGTTCGACGTATTTAACGCCCGAAGTTGAGAAAATACGCTCCGAAAATATTGAAGGACGTGTGTTCACTCATCCGGGTCAACCTGCGTCACACTTATTTGCTCAGGAAGGGGAGTTACAAAACGACGAATCAATTGACGAATAGTTACAGATAGATCCAAGAAAATATAGTCATGTACTATCAGATGGGGAAACACTTTGAATTGTTAAAAGTAAAATGTGCAATTTCAAACAATTGGAGGCCTTATAAATGAGGCCATGATTCAATTCAAAGAAATAATAGCTTTCCGATTGCCATCTGGTGTAAATATTTTCGTTCGTTTTTGTCAAATATTCAATATAAGCAAAAGATTACAAAATCGATCCAAGTTGGATTTCTTTTCGTAAATTTCTAACATCATTTTACTGTTTAATTCAACCACGATCAGTCTTGCTTTGAAAACTAATGCTGTAATCGTCTCATGATACTTCATTGTTTATCTATCACAGTTCACTGCCTTTCTAATTGGAAAACTATTTAAATTAAGTTTTAAAAATATTTATAAGCCTCTGTGCTGTTTTTAAAATATTTATAAGCCATAATATTTAAAACATGATTGTGCAGAGTATTTCAAAACAACCTTTTAGGTAGGTAGTTAATTAACGTCGCACTGGAGCAACACACCGGACAATTGGCGACGGTCCGGGATCAATTCCGAAGAGAAAGATCCGAGGACACCAC
Source organism: Meta bourneti (assembly GCA_933210815.1). Classification (NCBI taxonomy): domain Eukaryota; kingdom Metazoa; phylum Arthropoda; class Arachnida; order Araneae; family Tetragnathidae; genus Meta; species Meta bourneti. The sequence goes on along the minus strand of OW119925.1, from coordinate 11,066,490 downwards.
TTAATTTTGAACTACGGTCGGATGACGAGGTTAACACCTGAGCTCCATACTTCCACACCACTCCAACGTGAGGACATTTGAGGCCGCGACATATTTAACGTGCTCCAGCCCCAATGTGGACGACGGTCTATGGCTGGACCTAGTTTCGAACTCGCAACCCTTCGATTGCTAATCCGTTATTCTGCCAACTAGACTACCGTGGCAAGACAACCTTTTAGGGGAGACGCATGAAATTTGTACTATATTTACACAGTACAGATGTATGTCCCGCTAACGCTACTCGAATGTGCTAGAGTAAACATTAAGGTGCAGAAATGAAAGACAATTAAGTATATGAACTACCTTTTTATCAGTCCTAATTTTACTGTTTGACAATCGTACACTAATTTCACAATATGCGCTCAAAGTTGCGACACCAACTATTTTGCACACTTGACAGATTCGACACGTGAATTGCCATATTGTTCAAACATTGCTGGCCTTTCGTGGACACTCGCAGATGTGACAGCGACTCATGCGAGCTTCGGGGTCAATGGGGGTTCCGTACACAATATATTTGAGGTATTACCTGAAAAAAAAACAGTGCGTGATTAATCTATTGTTCCAGGCAGTAAGCCCCAAAATTACCCTTGCGGACCTACATCGCTGTGTAAATACGGTTTCATTTTGTGTTCCTACGGTTTAATTTGTGTTGAAGCACCTAGATATCAGAGATAGAAAGAATTGTTTTTCAACGTTACAGAAGATTTGAAATTCATAATGACGCTTCTGTTGACTTCTATCTTCCATTCTGAATCGAGACCGCCACGGCTCTGGGTTTGTCCACTGCACCAGCAACTCGTGAGTTACTTCCCAAGCTCGATTCCGAAGACTTGCTGAGGCTGTGTTTCCCTCTCCTGTGTCAGTAAAACTTTCCACCTTCTTTTGCCCATTACTTGACCTAGACGTAGTCTGTCGTATATTTGGTTCAGCTTGGCCAAATTGAGCCTTTGCGCCACGAAATGAAATTCGAACTAACCGATCCATTCAGATCCATTAAAAGCCGGCCTCGACCGTGGTTCAAAATTACGTGGATCTTTTCCTTCGGGGCACATCTGCTCTAAGATCTGATCTTTCGTCCCTTTCATTTTTGCCCTCGCCTTTTTCTCCCTCCCTCATTGTGTTGTCTATCTTGTGTTTGGCGCAGCTTGGCCAAATATGGCCCCATAAAACCTGAAAACCAACCAACTTTTCCATCGGGATGGCGATTAACAACCGGAGGGTGCGAGTTCGAATCCAACCAAAGACCGTTATGTAGAAAGGGGGCTGCTGCCCATTAAATCCGTCGTGGCCTCAAATGTCTTCACGTTGGCGTGGTGTGGAAGTTTGGAGAATGGGGTGCCAGCTCAGGTGTGACCTCTTCATTTGACCGTGGTGCAAAATTACATGTTGTCCTCGGATCTTTCACTTTGGGTATGATCCCGAACCGTCGCTAATAACCCGTTGTGTTATTCCAGTGCGACGTTAATTAAATACCTACTTACCCATCGGGATGGCTCCCGAACCGTCGCTAATTGCCCGTTGCGTTTACTCCAGTGTGACGTAAATTCAACTACCTCCATCGAAAGCGGCAGCTGAGTCTCATTACGCCACTAATACTCTGTTTTTCGTAGCGTCGCACGTATTTTCTATTTGCGTACTGCAGGCTGAATCTGGTGTTCGTGAAAAACCCCTTTTCTCCATTACAGGTCGTAAACACATCCACCCACGTAAACATACTGTAAATATAGGAGAAAATAAGTGCCCTTGCTCCCGATGCTTTTCATCACGCGCGACGTTTTTCTTTCACCAAGATTTACTTAAACAGAAGAGATTTATTCCTTGGTAATTTATAGATATTGATTCACTTGATAATAAAACGTGAATGCAATGCACGTGATTTAAAGAGGGGCGTTTTGTTCGTTGTTCTTAGGAACGGATGTGATTGTGTAATAATTTAAATGATTTATTTTAGTTACCCTTCAATCCAAGGTCTTACCTCAGTAACGTTGAAACCTTCCTTTATTGTGCTTACGAGTACTTCCTTTTGAGTCGATTTCGGCATTTTGAATCATTTGATTAAATCACACAAAAGAAAGATCACGGAAAGTGATTTGAACGTCCAACTAGAAAGGAAGATAGAAGTAAAAAGGCCTTCTGTCTTTTCTCGAGTTTTATGAATGTGTTCGCACAGAAGTAAAAATTGAAAAACATCTCAAAAATAAAATCATAAAATTTTTGTTGCATTGTAATTCAAGTGTGGAATATCAATCGTAGGATCCATAGACTATTTATCGCGCCTTATGAATATCGTGCGCATGTGTATGAGAAGTGCATACGTTTCTCCTAAAATGTGTTCCAGAGTACAGTTGACTTTCAGTACTGCCGCGTAAATGTAATCTTATGCAGATAAGTTATCTCATATATTGATGGTCGCCAACTCATATTTCATTGTTGTCATTCCTAAAATTAATCACACTATAATAGATAATGCTTTTTTATTCTCATTGATTCAACATTTAATCTAAAAAACAGGGGTTTTAGCCCTCTGCGGGTCAGTATGGATTAATACACCATGCAACCTGCAGTTTTCTCTGCAAGGCTTTTAACCAGTTAGACTTAAATGGAATTCTTCCTAGGATTCTTTCAATCAAAAGATGAGTCTAGATACCCGTACGAAAAATTTTTTTGACTTCTAGAGATTTCTATAGAGAGAAACGAAATTTTTTTATTTCTATAGAAAATAATTCTATACAATTCTATGTAGAAACCGAGCTCTGATTCAAAAGAAACGTATTTCTGTAGAATTCTATAGAGAAGTTTTATAGAAAAGTAAAGTTGTGAAGCCAAAGAAATGAGCTTCTATAGAGATTTCTAGACATTCTATAGACTTTCAATAGAGGTTACTTAAAAGAGCTTACTGGAAAACGGGCCACAATTCTATAGACCACATTCTACAGAAATTTTTATAGAATTCTATAGAAATTTTTATAATTCTATAGAAATTTTTATAATTCTATAGAAATTTTTATAGAATTCTATAGAAATTTTTATAGAATTCTATAGAAATTTTTATAATTCTATAGAAATTTTTATAATTCTATAGAAATTTTTATAGAATTCTTTAGAAAATTTTATAGAATTCTATAGAAATTTTTATAATTCTATAGAAATTTTTATAGAATTCTATAGAAATTTTTCGAAAGGGTATTGAGTTGTAGGATAAAAGCAATAGCATACTGCTCGAAAATCTCATGACGCTCATAGGTTTGAAGGGAAGTGGAATGGTACAAAAATTTAAAAGTATTTCTGTTAACTTCTGCTGTAGAAGATTCTTTCAATAAATCTCAAAACACTGCCTGCCAATCAACATTTGCAACAATCGGCATTTGTTTGCGAAACCTTTGCTTCCACTTGGAAGCGGTTGGATTCATTTTGTCTTATTTGTTGATTCCACACAGTGCCCCAAAGGGTATTCATCCCATCTTTCACATTCGTCCGGCGCCGCGTCTGACTTGACCATCTCTAAGTAGGTCACCCTCATCCCGTTGTCATGACAACGTCGAACGATGTGCGGGACGTCTGAAATGAGATGCATGGATCGCGAATGAGGCTCCGGATGAAACAGTCGGCTGTTTCAGTAAGATGCAGAAGCGAAGCTAGCCATCTGAGGCAAGTGAATCTTATGCCACTCCCTGTCCAAAACACAATTAGCTTATTTAAAATGAAGATAAAATAAAATTATTTTACTTTTTGGGATAAAATTTATTATTTCCGACTATTTTTCAAATAAATTATTGTTTACAATATTCATTTTTGATTGTAATTAGTGACACAGCATAAAATAAGAAATTAGCCTGGCTTTGTTCGCTCTTGTTAATGGTTCTTCAGGACGGAAATAAGGGCTCCTGTCTTGTTTTGTGTTCACCTGGTGTATTTCATTGCTTTGTCTCTTCTCTCTTTTCTAAAAAAAAAAAAAGATTGTTGGGGCGCTACGTAAAGGAAAGAATTGACTTTTCAGAGTTGTATTCTAAAGATAGAGTGCATTCACTTCATACACCTTACACTGGAAAAGTCTTCTGTGACAAAGATAAAGTTGTGCTTAAATTTCATGAAACATTTTTACAGAGCATTTTTTCCAATGCAAAATCAGGTTTGCCGATTACGTTTAGCAACCTGCGAGTTATAAGCGGTGCAGGTTCAATTCTTGTATCGTAACCCTGGGTGTATTTCTCTCTTCTGTGTCAGTAAAACTTTCCGTGTGTGTGTCCATTTACTTAACGTTGTCTGACTTGTGTTTGGCGTAGCATGACCAAGTATGGCCCTTGGGCAATAAAATCTCAACCCAAACCGGAAAAAAACTAGAATTTTTTTTTGTTTTGGCTCTATTGTAGTAATACTATTAAAGGGAACTACATGAAATTAATATTCCCTCTTTTTTTAAACATTGCTAAATGTAGGGTGAATGAGAGCACACTCTACTAGCATAGCATTGGAAAATACTTTTGTGACAAAATTGTGCTTAAAATTTTAAGCGTTTCTTAAAGAATACAACTTTCACATTTTTTGTGAAATGCCGTTCTTTAGGCATAGGCACTAGGTCTTATTTGATAGATTTGTTTTCATTTGATTCTTGATTCTTTAAAAGTTATGTAGTTTCGTTTGCCTTCTATTTTAATTAACCATTGATGGTATATCTTTAAGTAACTGATTGCGTCATTCTATTATAAACCGTGACCGAAGTCAAGTTTTATGATTTGTGACAAGTCTCTTCCCGTGGGAAAAACCGTTATAAACTTTCCAGTTCTACAGACTTTGGTTGTGAAAGAAGAAATAATGGGATAAGAAAATGCCATGCTCTCTTGCTTCGCATTATCTTCCTCTGCGACTAAGGTTGTTTAATTTACATTCTGTTCAACAGTCAACATAAAAGTTTGATGAATTTTGAACGGATGAAAATTGGGCCACGAATTACGAAATCGTACTGTAGAACCGTCCTGGTAGCCGAATGGTAAATACTGGCTTTCGGTTTAATAAGTTCTGGGTTTGCATGGGTATTCACAGTCTTCGCATGTGTTCCACTGTGAATACCCATCCTTCCTTCACTGTGAATACCCAGTCTAAGCATGGGTATTCACAGTGCTTCGGAAATCACTTCAAACCGTAAGTTCTCGTTCTAATTAGTCTTAGTGATCACTTCGCTCTACTGTCATTGTAGCGTAAAATCACCGCAGAGCGAAGTTTCTCTATCTAATAAATCTAGTATTTGAAATAATTGTTAATGCACAAATGCACCGTATATTAATACTATCGCGCGTTCGGACATGTCCCTACTTATTACTTGTCTCCGATGAATTTTTGGTTTGCGACAGCAGAGAAAATCTACCTGTTTCTTTAAAAGGAAGAGCTCAAAAGTCCCAGTAAAACAGTTAACTTAAACTGGAGGATTTGGAAGCTGCGGTAGCCCAGTTGGTGGAGTCACGGATTAGCAACCGGAGGATTGCGAGTTCGATACTTCATCCAACCAAAGATCATCGTGTACGGGGGGGGGGGCAAGTTAAATCTGTCGTGGCCTCAGATATCATCACGTTGGAGTGGTGTGGAGAATGGGCTGCCAGCTCAGATATTGTCCTCATCATTTGACCTTGATTCCAGATGATGAGGTGTTGTCCTCAAATTTTTCTCTTTGGGGTTGATCGCGAACCGTCGAGAATAGCCCTGTTCTGTTGCAATGCGACGTACATTCACCTATCCATCTAAAATTGGTAAAAAATAACTGGGTTTCTCGAAAGCGTAAAAGAGAAGGATTTTCTGTTTTCTAACATAAAACCACATTTAATGTAATTTTTCCATTGATTATGCTTATCTTTATATATTTTTATCTGCAAATTATTATTTCTACTAAGTAAATTATTCACAGTCCTCGCTATATCGTGTTTTGCTTGTCTCTCAAGAAGCGCGATATAACGAGAGATCACTGTATTTTTGTTGTGCTCATGTTTTGTTTCTTTGCAGGAAAATGGCCACTGTGACGTCATGGAACCCAGGCTGCATTCGGGAAGTCTTCGTCAAAAATCCAAAGTGCCTCGAGCCCGTTGTTCGTCGCAGCGATCCGACTATGCGGACTCTCCTCCTGTCGAGTTCCGGAACGGCTCTCTGAGAAAGGAGTACCCTCCGCAGGTAGAGATGAGCAAAAACTGTTGATTTACAATAACAGTGTTGACAGTTATTGCTAATTTGCGACAACAGTTATTCACGACTGCTAGTTATGTTATCAGTCGGCAACTGAATTTGACTGTTTTTATCAACTCTTAAAAATTGGCATTGGTGGTTGGTTTTAACTGTTTTAACTATTTAAATTAAGCCTTAAGTGATTATTAAAAATTTAGCAATTTCATTTGTTTTTATTTTTGTTAAATATCTATAAATTTTAATTTTTTAATAGAATTGAATTTAAATTGCTTCACTGCTATCCCAATGGCATTTATCGATAACTGTTTATATTTTGGACAACAGTTTCTAGTTGTTATTTTAAAAAGCGCTGTTATAATTGCTATCGGAAAATAACAGTGCCCATCTCTATCCGCAGGGCATGAGCATCCACCAGCTCGGGGACACGGACGAGTGCAAGGAGTGGCAGCGTCTGGTGGGCGAGCGCGTCTGCATCAGCGGCGTCAAGCAGGGCGTCCTCCGCTACTTCGGCCGCACCAACTTCGCGCAGGGTTGCTGGTGCGGCGTCGAGTTGGACGAGCCCGTCGGCAAGAACAACGGTACCGTCAACGGCGTCGTCTACTTCAACTGCAGTCCCAACCACGGCATCTTCGCCCCCGTCTCCAAGGTCTCCAAGCTGAACGACCTCAGCGCCTGCAACTGGCACGTCGAGTCCAAGGAGATGGTGGCCAAACAGCAGGAACAGTCGTCCATGCTGCAAAGGCGGTCCAACTGGGAGTACAACCTGGGACTGCTCGCCGACTCCGAATCGGCCGGGAAGAAGTTCCTGAAGAGCAGCATCAGCGAGCCCACCTTCATGAGGACGACCATGAGGATGCCCCGCTCCAGCGAAAGCTTCCCGTTCGATAAAAGAAGCATCACCGAGCAGCGGGATGTTTCGCCCATGAACGTCCGAGACGCCAGGAGCTTCGAGGTGGTGTCCGAGTCCTCAGTGAAGCACGGTAGGATCCAAAGTGGGACTATGAATGCGATAAAGAACTCGTCTTCCTCTCGAAGCTTGAGCAAGTACGGATACAGCAACAAGAAAACTCAGTATTATGGCTCTAATGTGATGTGTATGAGCGGCGAGTCGAGTGAGACTGTGAGGGAAGCCCATTCGTCTTCGCGGTCTGGAAACTTCCAGAATCCGGGGCTGACGATGACCAGGGCGGAGTACGAGCAGTTCTTGAGGACGCCGACCAATTCTGGTCAGGTGTCGCCCCTCTCTTCCGAAGCGAAGCGCTTCAACGAAATGCCGTTTTACGAATACGGGAAATCTCCGGAGGGGTTCTTGAGCTCCTTCCAGCCTCACGAGTTTTCTGACTTTGAGGACGAGGCAGACAACGACGATCACATGTCGGTGGATTACGACGAGAGCCTGGGGATTCTCACGCCTAGTCAGATGAGAGATTTGACACTGGGTACCGATTTTCCAGCTTCGTTGAGTGGCATGCGAGGGATGGACTTCCCGAGTTCAGAGTCCTTCGATGACATCAACGAGCTGCCGGAAGACGAGCAGGTACACGACGTCTCGGTGTTCCACCTGTCCGAATCTCCCAAAACGCGAAACGTGGAAGTTAGTCAGCAGAGCAGTTCGGGGAGCTACGGGGCGCATTTCAGTGAGGACAAGGGGCCCCTCAGGAAGACTGGCGACTTTCTTAACAGCATCTCCCAAAAGGACCTGGAAGGCTACAGCGTCGAATCTCGTTTCGCGTCTACTTCAGCCAACGAGTCCACCGCTAATTCTTATCAAGACTTCAGTCGAACCCACAAAATTAATAATTTATCTGCTTCCAGTGCACTTTGTTCGGATCAGACTAACAATAGAGAGAAAGAGATAAACGATAAATACTACAGCTCCAAATCAGTTTCTAAACTATGCGAGGAGGAATCGTCGGCAATCGGCTGCGTTCAGCACAGCTCCATTGTCTCGTCGAGTCTATCGTTCACACAATACTCGCCGATAGCGGCGACGCAGAACCAGAGCGAAATGGACCCGAATGTCTCCGAGTTCCACCTTCAGGTGGACAAGAGCAAAACAAAGAACGCAACACCGAAGACCTTCTCTGATGAAGACGGCAGCCGGAAGAACTACGACACGGACAGCAGCCGGGACTCCCTCCTGCAGGCAGAGTCCGAAAACAACACGACTCTGAAAGAAAAACTGACCGTGTCGTGGGAGGATTGCCTATCGAGGAATAACGACCCCATGTACTCGCACGTCGAAAGACCAGAGTCCGTGTACACAGTAGAAAGCAATGACACTGGGTTTCAGGAGGACGGCGAGATGGAAGGCGACATGGGAATGGCTACATCCTTAGATTCCACTGACGGCACCAAGAGGTTCTCCACCACCAGTCGGGACAGCTGTATCGTGTCGGACGAAGTGGACGGGTACAAGATAGCGGAAAGCAACACCACATCGGGGTACTCGACGGGGCTCAGCGACTCCTGCTGCAACGACCGAGCGGAAGACGACCTCTCGAGCAAACCCATGACTGACGAGGAGATCCAAGACTCGGTCGGGCCGTGCGATTCCGAAGACGCTTTCTCCTTCCAAGAGAGCAACAGCTTGAGCAAGGACACCGAGATGATGAACGCAGAGGCTTCCGACCTCACCACGGACGTCGCCACGGTGCTGTGCAACGACAGCACCAGCGACGCGCTCTGCGAGACTATGGTGGAAGACTCGACCCTGACCGAGATCCACGACTTGCTGCTTTCGCCAGAGGATAAGACGTCCAGTCTGAATGAAACAAAAGACCCCAATGTCGCTTCCATGGACCCCTCCAAAGACGAACCGTCCGAGATGGACGTCACGAAATCGAACGAGAGGATCGAGTCTGTGAGTTGTTCCGGGAGCACCCCGTCCCACTCGACTCCAGAGAAAACTGCCCGAGTCAAGACGGAGTCTCAGAGGAACTCCGGTGTGAACAAATCGTCCAGAAACAACAGAATCTGCGACCACGAGTCCGACAAGAAGAAACAGGTGGCGGCCAAGTCCCCGAAGAAGAATGTCATGTCCAAGATCAAAGCCATGATCGAAGCCACTTCGTGCAAGACCGTCAGCAAGACCAAGCCCGAACCGGCCGAGCCGGTGGTCAACAGGAGGGTCGTCTCTGCCCCCAAGAAGAGCCGGTGGGAAGCCGTGACGTCCAAGATCGCCGCTAGCCTCGCCGAGGAGAAGACGAAGCCCAAGGCCAAGAGGGAGATCAGGAGCAGAGTGGACACGAACCTGACCTCGGCACGTCAGCAAACCTGCAAATCTCCCAAGTTAGACTCGTCTCGGCTTTCTAATTACGGTGATGGCAGCATGTCGCCTATGTCAGCTTCGTCGAGGGACCGGAGAGCGACGGCAGAGAGGAACAGGTAAGCTGGTAGACGTGGGAAAAACCGTTGTTATTTCTAATTTGATGAGTTATTAACTGTCAATTTTAACAGTTAATAACTAACACTAACAATTAGTAAACAAATGAACTGGTAGTTGACGTTACGGTTAATTTGAGCTGTTTTAAATTGATCGTTATGAATCAAATAATTTCAAGAATTTATTAAATTTTAATTTCAGTTTAATTTTAGAAAAATTTAGTTCAGTTTGAAAGTTACTTTATTAGCATTTGGTGGTATTTATTGAAATGTATCAATATTTCCGATTCCATTTGTATTTGTTAATTAGCAATAATACTTAAATGCTATCGCAATAAGCTTCCTTGGACCTTAAACTAAGTGAACTTGAGAAGTGTGAACATTAGGGGTTTGCTCAGCAATTGATCCATAGTACATCCTGAGACGTTGCTTTAAGGAATCTACGGCCCCGAGCGCCTATGTCTAAAAAGGATCTTATTTCAAAAAGATTTGTATAAAAATTTTCGAATATTTCCTTGGAAAAATGTTATTATTTGAAGCAAAATTTTGTTCGTGTCACAGTATTTTCCAGTGCTATTTGTCTGAAGTGAACGCTTTCGTGCATCCCGTCTTCAAAATCAAAGCCAATCCTTCCTTTTATATAGCTTCCTGCTATCGTGATACAATTCAGAAAAGACAAAGTAACAAAATTGTCTTCTTACAAACGTCGGTAGCACAAAACAAGACGGGATTCTTCTCACTTCCGTTCTCCAGACTCATTAACAGGAACCATTAACAAAGCCCTGCCTTTGGCTAGTTTTTATGCAGTCAGTAGAAAATGCAATCAAAAACTAATATTAACAATAATTTATTAACAAACAAGATAGTAATTAGAAAATGGTCTGTTTAAATTACTCACTTAATCATTTTGAATCCTTTAATTTTGTTTTGGACAGGATGGTTCGTTTGCCTGGTGTCCAAAAATCTAGCTTCACCTATTCGTATATCCGTATAATCTAAACTTTGAGCTCTGCATAATTGTAGCTCAAAGATATTCCTGACTATTTCATTACCGTGTGTTTGTATAGATTTTTATGTTGTACACAATACATGTCTAGTATCCTATTTTCAAAATTTATTTAAGCCGCGGTAACCCGTATGGAAGAGTAACGGATTAGCAACCGGAGGGTTGTGAGTTCGAAAACCGTCGTGTACGCGGGGGCTGGTGCACGTTAAATCTGTCGTGATCTCAAATGTTTACACGTTGGCATGGTGTGGAAGTTTGCAGAATGGGGTGCCAGGTCAGATGTGACACCTCGTCATCTCACCATGGTTCAAAATTACGTGGTGTAGTCCTCGGGGATTGATCCTGGAAATATCCTTGGCCAAATTTGGCTCTTTCGCCATAAAACTCTCAAACCAACCAACCTGGACCGTCGCCAATAGCTCGTTGTGTTGCTCCAGTGCGATGTTAATTAAAATACCTACATAAAATCTGTTAAATAATTACTAAATATCCATTCGTGTAAAGACTTCAGGTACTAAGTATGAGTTAAATATTTTTTCTGTGAAACGTAGAATTAGTGTACACTCAATATTGTAAGTAAATTAAATTCTGATTTTGTGGACTTTTTTATTTCAGTTTAACTTATGCAATTTATTGTTTATTTCCGAATTGTGATAGGTGTATTAAGTTAGCTTTTTTGCATGCATTATTACTTCTGTGGGGTAAGTGTTTGCATCGACGAAGAAAGTTTATTAGTTAATATTTACACTTTTGGCTACTCTACGTTGAAAGCCTTTCTTGTGTAGCCTTGAAAGCTTTTCTTTAACGTTTTTCTTGTCTGAAAGTTATTTTTACTAATTCCAAATGACCTCTGAAATTTACTTTTCATTGTGTTTGATTATTTACTCCTACCCATTGTGTTCCAGTGCGACATTAATTAAAATAACTACCTACCCTCCAAAAGTTTAAATACTATGTACAGATTATCAATAGATGACATTGATTAAACTCTGCTATGATCTTGAAGCTTCTATGGTATAGCCCGGCCATAATGACAAACTTCTGTGCATGCCTCTTAGGGAGAGTTCATTTCACTCTAGGTAGACCCATTAAGGTTGCAAATGAGAGTTCTTTTGCATTGGTGGCGTGAGCATGATATAGACCTGAGAACCAGGCCCAATGTTTTGATCACAGACCGTATCGTGATTTTCCTTGCAATGAAATAATTGAGGTGTACTAACCTTTGAACAACACGGAATACGCAACAATTCAGTAAAGATCTTTTAACACGGAACATTTGTTCGAGGTAGTTAGTGTAATGATATAAAAAAATTTTATTGAAGAACGCCGCGTCCTTTTTGTGTTTTCAGGTGGCACAGGGATACCGCGATCAAGTATTTGATACCTCTGGTAGACTACAGCTGAAGTAGGCCTGAATTTTGTTTCAATGAGCTACTCTCGTTTACATGGAATCTAGCAGAACATTACCTTCAGAATCATGGTTTTAAATGTGCGCAATAAAAGTGTCCGAACCTTGATTGAAGGGAAGAATCATCTGATGTGAGAATCATCAAAATGTGCCTCTAAGGGCTTGTATCGCCCTTAGAGGCACTTTAAGCGTGTAGTCTTCACAGACCCGAGATAATCTCGTGATCTTTTCTTTACCCATGAGGTTTACTGTCTTTAGTAAACAGGGGGTCGCACTCCCGGGATACCCAAGTGACCTTTTTCTGCTTTCATTCTATTACTCTGTTCAAAATCCCTCTGGCCAAATATGGCCATTGCGCCATAAAACCTTAAACTAACCAACCCAATCCCTCTTTTTTCCCCGTTCACGACATTTTTACTTGTTGTCCGTTTGTGTTTGACGCAGCTTGGCCAAATATGGCCCTTGAAACCCCAAAACAACCAACCCATGCTTGTATCAAGGTCATAGAGGGGTCATTCCATGTGAAAACACCCATTTTGAGAAAAAGTTGTTGCACCATAGTCGGATTTTTTTTTTCAAATTTTTACCATAGGTAGACATGGCAGTGAAACCCTTCGATCTCAATTTTTTAAATATTTTGTCCAATATTAGCCGAGATACGAGAATTAAAAAAATTGGTCAATTTTTCAAAATGGCGGCCATCTTGTATTTGCTACACTGCCTATACAGAGCCCTAACTTGAGAACTAATAGTTCAAATTTAGTAAATTTGGTACCAAATGAAAGCCATTTATTTCAGGAATGTATATAAAATACAAAACCAGTGGTAATTTTACATTTTAGTGGGGCGTTTTACATGTAAAGTGGAAAATTCACTTAAAAATAGTCGACTAGAGGTCTATAAAAATGTACTCTTATTTTTCTCTGAAACTTTTTAATCTGAGAAAAATTCAGAGGTAAAATTTTTCATTTCTGAATAAAAACTATTCTAATGACAGCATTATGGATTTCAAAACTGTGATCATCTTACATTGCAAAAAATGACCATAACTTAAAAACAACCGTCAAATTTGAATTTTTATGATGTACTAATTTAAAGCAAGCTCATGTTTCATATTTATATATCAATACAGTATCAAATTACTGTCCTGTGCGATTTTTTTAAATTTCGTTGATAGCATGGTTGTCTTTCGAAAAGTACTTCTAAGAAGCACTATAGAAAAATGTTTTTATGTATTAAATTTTTTTTTAATACTTTTCAAAATGTTATGCATTTTACAATATTTAAATTCAGTATTTGTGTAAAAAATTACATTTATGCTTAGGGTACATTGTTTCAAAATTGACAGTGAAATTCTTATACTTAATAGTTTATCTTTTTAGAAATACAATAATACTTATAATAACCCCAATTGTACAACACATACACTCATAAGATATCATGAATTGATATAGGCTCAATAAAAAACAAAATTTATCACAGTTGGCATTACTTAAATATTTTAACTAGTCCAATATAGAGAATCTTTGTAGAAAATCTAATCGTACTTTAAATTGACAAAATAAAATTAAAATTTCTGAGCCCTGAATTTTTTAAAAAACATAAGTCTTTAAAGATTAAAGAACTATGCAAACAATATATTGATTGCATTATTCAGGAATTTTAAAGATAAATATTGAGCATCAATAAAAATGGTCACCACATTAACATTAATGACAAAGTGAAAAGCATTATTACTTCATAATTCAATTTGTCTCATAGTTTTGGAATAATAATTCAATTAATTCATTTTCATCAGTAGCAACGTGGTATGTTCTTCCTGTTGTAGTTGCGGATGAAGATATGACTTTTATTATGGTGTTCATAAGGAATTCAACATGTGTCTAAAGGCTATGCCCATGTGTGTAATAGGATGCACTTGATCCATGAGGATACATGAACATAATTTTGTAATCATTATATTCCTCACAGCATTCCAAAATCTTTCTAATCCGCCAATTAATTCCATACACACATGCAACATATTGTTCATTTTAGAATATTGGTAATTTGATGGTTTTCTCCAATCCCATGGTAGCAACGAATGTTGTTGAGGAACCTGAAACTCTGGAAACCAGTATCTGACTTTTGTTTATTGGTGTAAAGCAGTGATTAGTCTTTGTTCCTGAATTGTATTTCCCATTGCGTACCTATCTGCTAATTGATTATTAGCAATTTCAATTTCGCTATGAAAATAGTATCTTCCTTTTATGGACTCTTGAAAAGTTGTATAAATCAAATGCATTTAATATTGCATCTTTGTATGGACGCTGAAGGATTGCTTTATGGTGCCATCAATACCATCGCAAACTCCTTTTCCATGACAAGAGGCAAAAAAGTGCCACTCTGCTTTTACATCATGGTCTTTTTCATGATGGCAAAGATTAATAAAGTTTTTTAAATTTTTGTATTGGGCTGAGGACCCATCATTGAAATACTTTATGCATTTAATTTGTGGAACTTGTGTGATTAAATGTTTGGCAATCACCTTTTCAAAATTCTAAAATGTTGTGTCATGCACTAAGTTATCACTTATAACACATAGAAATAGATTTCACATGATCATGATCCTTAACATATGCTAGAAAAGGATGAATTGTTCCCTGCTCTTTTTCTCAGTGAATGCTTTGAATGGCATCTTGTATAATGCAAGTATAATTTTCAGAAAAATCTGCCACGATGATAGTAGTATCCAGACTCAGTTCATCCTTTGCTTTTTTAAAATAATAACTTGGAGATTTTGTAAAAAAGTGATGGGCACATAAGGCAGAACGTTTTTTAAACAAATTGTCAATGAATTCATCTACTGATGTAATTAATATTTTTAATTCTGCCCCATCAATTTTTGTAATTTCACTACATATTTCTAATTTGTCATTTGCATTAAATATTCTTTTTCTGGAGATGGACACTTATATCACACCTGTGCACCATGCATGTTTCTGAATCAATGTTACAAACTAGTTTTTTTTAACAATGATACATAGTTATTTACATGAATAGCATGACACTGAATGAATACCTTTACTTCCAACAGTCACACATTCTCTTGGCCGAAGTGAGTAAAATTTAGAAAGTCCTATTTTTAAATTATGATGTTCCTTAAATGCAGTGTATAATTCTTTCAAGTTATACAAAATCAATATGTTGTTTTAATACTCTTCCATTTTCAGAAGGAACAGATATGCAATCTTTTTTTCCTGGACACATACGACTGTTATCATCATAATAAAATGTTATTACTTTTTCTACAATATCAGAACTTATTTTACACTTTTTCTTTCATTGGGAATTGATAATATATCTTCAGTTTTTAATTTTCATGCTATTTTTACTAAATACTCTGATGTAAAATAAATCTTTGTTTGCTGGAATGTCCACGAAT
This sequence comes from Meta bourneti, assembly GCA_933210815.1. Lineage (NCBI taxonomy): Eukaryota > Metazoa > Arthropoda > Arachnida > Araneae > Tetragnathidae > Meta > Meta bourneti. Next base: position 11,051,058 of record OW119925.1, on the reverse strand, counting down.
CTGGTACTAATGTAAGAATTTGAACCCTTTCTTTAAATGAAGTATTTACAAACATATTTTTCCATTATGGATTGCAGTTTGAACAATTATTATCTTTTGAATTTTGTGGGTTTTTAACACTTGTAACATCAAAACACTACAGATGCTTTAGCAGCAACACAGCTAGTTAATTTTTCTACTTTAGAGCACATGTAAGACAATTTTCTTTCAGAACTGTACCTACTCACTTTTACAGATAATAGATAAAAAGTTTCAAAACTTTTGTTCAGTACTATCGCTACTGCGGGATCTCTAGAATCAATGTCCATGTCAGGTATTGTAATCACTGCATCAGTAACCGATGAAGTCACTGAAGAAAAACAGTCTATACATAACTTATTTCCAGGAATAAGTACTTCAGGATTTGCCAAAGATAAATTCAAGAAAATTGTTTTAAGAGATTTTGCTCTGATCTTATTTGGATGTTTGTTAAATGGGTCACATGTTTTCTGTTTACTTGTACCACCTTAAAAATTTATCGTTTTGAAACCTGCAGATACTTCCACTTTCATTGATTTTTCATCTGAAATTAGGTGATATATTCTCCTTTTTAATATTTCTGAATCATGAGGGGACAATTTAAAGACAGGAATAAACTCAGTACACAATGATACTTTGAGTGTTTTGCAAACAAAACATTCCATCTCCAGCATAGAACTCACAAATACTGAAAAAGAGCTTCGCAACTGTTTGATGACCTAAATATCTTCTATATATTTTAGCAAACGATATTTATTTAAAAGAGTACAGATTCTTATATATATATATTTTATCAAACGATAATTTAATTATTAATTAAATATAATATATTCTAGCAAACAAAATTTATTAATATTTTTATTTCAAATGTTTCAGAATGGAATTTACAATTTGTGTTTGATGAAGGTTCGTTTGCTATGTATATTGATACATAAACATGGAAACGTGAGCTTGCTTTGAATTAGTACATCATAAAAATCCAAATTTGACGGTTGTTTTTAAGTTATGGTCATTTTTGCACTGTAAGATGACCACCGTTTTGAAATCCATATGCTGTCATTAGAATAGCTTTTATTCAGAAATGAAAATTTTTACCTCTGAATTTTTCTCAGATTAAAGTACATATGTTAGTTAATACTTCTACAAAGTTTCAGAAAAATAAGGGTACATTTTTATAGCCCTTTAGTCGACTATTTTTAAAAGTGAATTTTATACTTTGCATGTAAAACCCCCATTAAAATGTAAAATTACCACTGGTTTTGTATTTTATATACACTCCTGAAATAAATGGCTTCCATTTGGTACCAAAATTACTAAATTTGAACTTAGTTCTCAAGTTAGGGCTCTGTATAGACAGTGACAAATCCAAGATGGCCGCCATTTTGTAAAATAGACCAATTTTTAAATTCTCGTATCTCGGCTAATATTGGACAAAATATTTAAAAAAATTGAGATCTAAGGGTTTCACTGCCATGTCTATCTATGGTAAAAAATTTGAAAAAAATCCATGACTATGGCGCAACACCCTTCAGGTGTCCCCAGAGGGCTGTATAATGTTCATAACAAATTTATCTATACTTTCAAAATATTCCATAAACACAATTCTGTATAAAAAATTTGGGGGTTTAAAAAGCCTCTTAAATATTTTATTTTATAACAATAACTTGTAGATTTTGGACAATACTTTTGAAGGGCTGGGTAGAAAATTCAGCCGCCTTAAATCTAGTCCGGGATGTAAGACTACTTAGGTAACCGGCCTTCCATAAAATAAAAATCTGCATACCATGTTAAATGTTCAACATGCCAAATGTGAATTTTTCTTTTCCTTTATAATTATACTGATCTTACTGAGGTCTAAGAAAATAATACTGCTGACAGTTTCATACTGTATTTCTGTTTTAAAACTACTGGTGCCAGGCAGGGGCTTTAGACTAAAAGGCTGAGGTCTGGCATAGGTTTAAAAAGACATTTTCTTAGACCTAAGACTGGGAACTAAATATATGTGGTAGCCCTGCTTAAACATTATCTTAGCATGAACAATTAAACCTCCAAAAGTCTGCTCGGTACTCAGATCCTTCTGCCTGTGAGTAGAATATTTTCTTTTTTGCCCAATGTGGGAAATCCAATAAAATCGAGTGGTAAATGTGACTCAATTTGAAATCGAAAGCCAATTTTTTCAGCAAACGAATCAAGTCATGTGAATTAGAGCAAAGTTAAAGCAATCCTTAAGGAGCTGATCGCAGCGGGTAAAAGGGAAACATGCGGAGTGTTAATTATTTCCTCGTATAGCATTTCCCTCATCAGTGACTTGCTTTTTATCGCAGGAACTTCATTCTGAAACCCTAATGTAAATAGACGAGTTTCAGCTCTCACGTGAGCAAATTACTTCTGCAAACTTGAACTCCTATGGCAATGTGGAAGAGATATCTCAAGAATTCGTTACCCACCTACCCGTACTGTGCTGCAGGTTGTTTTCAAATAAAGGGCACTTGTTAATTACTCTAGATTCAGTTTTCAGAAGCTCAAAAGTCACCTTCATGTTCTTGTTTCTTTCGGTCTGTTCACTAGGATGAATACATGAACCTAGAATTGACTTTGACTTGCATGTAGGGAATCATGTGTAGTGCCCATGAGTATGGCCGGTCATGTTACTCAACTTTATTTAGGCATGATGTCATGTTTAATTGTTAATTCAGCATTATGTCTTTGAAAGCTCAATGAAATTTCCTATTTGTTTTTTACAGTGCATCATTGAGAGAAGGGCGCGTCAAACTATCCAGGGACTCAAAGCAACGACCGAAAAGTCCAAGTAAGTCAACCAAAATGGTTTTATTATGTTTTATTTTAAAAATTTAAGATGTTCAATGCCCGTTGCTGCAAATACCAACATGGAAGAAACAAGTTTTGATTCGTTTAATTCACGTTAGTTTTCAGGAATGTTCTACCCTTAGAATATAATTTTTAAAATAAACTCCGTTGTTAACCTGCTTTAAAAGAACTATTCATACTTTGGTAAATTAAACTGATTATAGCCTTTTAAACCCAACTATTTATGAGTTATTGGTTATTCAAAAAAGAAATTTATTTCGAATGATAGGCTTAAGGAGGGCACATTTCATATAAAAATAAGTAATTTCTATTTTACGCTTACCATAAATTACAATTATTAATTTTTTATTTGTTATACCATCTAGCTAGTTTTATCTGTTATGTAAACCCTAACTTCCCCTGACTTGACTGGAATGCCATTCTCCAAGTACTATTGCAATTTTGTATGTATATAAAGTTTGTAATTCTCCAACCTGACCTCCATTACCTTTCCTTAAGCCCAGACGTGATGGAAAAGTTCGTACGGTAGGACAATAATGAGGAAAGTTGTCACATTTTTATATTAACATATTCTGCAAAATAAATTCCTACGGGTCCCCGTGACTCAGTGGGTTCCCCTACTGCGCTAATAACCAGCGAGTTGTAGACAGTGCAGGTTTGATTCTTCCCTGGGTGTGCTTTTTCTGCGTCAGTAAAACTTTCCTTGTGTGTGTGGCCTATTTACTTGACGTTGCTTGGCCAAATATGTACCTTGTGTCATAAAACTCAATCAACATGTACACAACAATAGAATAGTGTTTATAAGCAGAGCACCCGTTGCTTTAAAACAAGGCTAAAAATCTGTCGATATAACCACGGATCCCTTGAATCCTAAAAATATGGAGTAACTTATCTTAGCTTCACGACGATGCAGTGTATTCTCTCTCGCTGACACTATTGCGACTTTCTTCCTCTGGAGACCCCCAGCCCTATCAAGTTACCCCGAATTTTAGAGACTTGCATCCAACAAGGGGAAGAGGTGGTTTACACTTTGGTAAATTGTACGTACCTGCCAAATTCCTCGGTCTTCCGGACGGAAAAAATGTTCTCCAGATTTTTTTAGGGAGACAATTTTCTCAAGTGGCGCAAATTTTGGTGCCATGCCATGGCAAACATGAAAGAAAAACATCGGAATCGGTGACTTCTAAATTCTAAAAACCTTTGGCACTAATTTTCAAGAAAACCCTTCAAATATATCTCAACACTAGAGTTTAATTGCTCATTTTGCATATATTTGGCGCTATTTTGAGTAAAATATCGACAAATTGGTTACGCCGTGTTTGAACTACCGCCAAGTATATTATAGCAACAGAGAGCAGACTTACTTTTTCTGTTTTGAATCGCTTTCATTTCGCCCAATTTGGCGTGGTTGTGGCTTTTAATTATTTTTATTTTTAAGAGTTTTCTGACATTTGCGCGTTGCTTTTTATGTCGTAAGAATTTTCCGTATTTTTTCTTTGAGGTTGGCAAATATGCATTTTGTACAATTCGTACGAAGCTGCACTAAATTAATGAACTTTAAAATTGGAAATTCACTAAATTAATAGAAAGGAACTCGACTGGTTTGCGCAACAGAAGCCAATACATTGCAAGTCTTGTATTCTAAGTATCTTAGCATTACTTGATTGATTGACTTAGCTTGACTTTTGTAGGTCCATTACTTAATGTTTGTCTTGCAGCTTGTCTGGTTTTGGACCGTGGCCATAAAACCCAAACCAACCAACTGACGTGAGAGTAATCACAAACTATGAAAGTTTGAACCTGCCGTCAAAATGAATTTCGGATCACATTAGACAGTGTAGGCGCTTTACGAAAGCACTCATCCAAATAACCTGCTGTAGTGTAATATTTTGTTCCTCTGTCCAACCGCCCCTTAATGGAGAGGACAGAACTGAATGTGTCACGTGATCAAAGAGGGGTGCATTTGCGAGTAGGAATTCAGAAAGCTAGGGACGATCGGACACTGCTGACCGATTCGTATGTTTCGGGACTAAATGTTCTCATTGTTATTTAATTAGAAAATATACGTTTTTAAAGTTTTAAGTGTGCTCTTCCCTTTGGCCATGGGTCCGTTGTGGTTCAGTTGGTTTCCCCACTGCTAATAACCTGCGAGTTGTAGGCTGTGCAGGTTTGATTCCCGTAACTTACCCTGGGTGTTTCTTTCTTCTGTGTCAGTGAAAACTTCTATTGTGTGTGTATGTCCATTACTTGTTTGGTGCAAATTTGCACCAATGAACACAACCAACCTTTGACCAATAGGTCTTATCTCTCGTGTAGCAAAAAAATGACCACATAGCGACTCACCTTTGATCAACTAACGAACCAGCAGTCAAACCTTTCCTCGTTGTTCTCCGACTGCACCAACCTTTTCTGTCCTCCATCCAGTGCGTCCTAGAAATGTGCTTGTTTCCCTTTAGTGGCTGTTGTACCATACCCAACCCCCTTTTCTTTGAAATCCCCCTACGCTTTAACCGGCACCGATGTGTTCTTGTACATACATCCCTGTCCTAACGTTTGGCTCCTGCTGTTTGCAGGGCACTTGCAACGTCTGCTATCCCTCATGGCGGGCTGTGCTCCTGTTTGCAGGATGAGCTATGTCATAGCGACACCCCCAGGTAAGCAACAAGCTCTGCAACGCTTAGCGCTCGCTCGCCTGCCCGCCGTCCTCGCTGCCTTTGGTCCGGAGAGTTTCGGACTGATGCGAACCGGATTCTAAACCATCTACTAACACGTCAGCTGCAAATATAAGTGAAAGATAATTCAGGATATCCATCAACTTTTGAATCGAAAAACAAATATAAATTTTATAAACACAACAGGCCGTTGGAACAATCAACTAGTGATGCCAGGAACCATTTCTTGGTTGATCCATAATTGACGGTGCGGTCTTCACCTTGGCGTTAGTTTGACGATTGCATGGGTGATACACTCTTCATTCTGGAAACCCGCCGAGTAAGCGGCAAGGTGACCGTCTTTTTTCGCTGTGGCGACGAAAATTCCCACTTTCAGGGCCGTACCATTATCTAGACCTATTTCTTTTTCATCTCAGTCCAGGAAGTGAAAATCTCATCTCCGTTTTTAAATTCGCTAGAACATCCATACCAAGTGGCGTCATCAATTCTTTCACGTAAAGTCAATTAGAAGGTTGATGTTCTTAGCTTCCTCTTTTTGCTCCAAGCCAGTGTGATCGCTTGTGGTTCCATTGCTAGATATAACAAGTTCAGGTATAACCGGTAGTCTGTAGGCCATTCAAATTTATGTTGTCAAGGTTATAAGTTTCAGTAAAATCGAATAAGAATTAAAATTTTTATTTAAGAAACTAACCATATAGATTAAGGATAGATGTTATTACCTTCCTCTATTATTTGGGCGTATTTTAATTTATAGGAAATGAAACCGTTTTGGAACTTGGATAATTATTTTGGATAAGGTATCCCAATCAGTGGAATGATTGCTATCTCTTGAGGCCATCCTTTGGGCTGAATCATTTTGTGATAAATTTGGATGCCATTGTTTACGTTTGTTGCGAGCAAAATTTTCAATGCAAACAAACCAGACGGAGGACGGAGATTTTACTTCCTGATACCCAAATGCTCTCGCATAGCACATATCGTGTTTATCTTAAAATGTAGTTTATCGTTGTTTTGGCAACGTTTGACGTATAATCTAATTAGCGTTGACAAATTTTTCTGTCATCAATTCGGAATTCATTCTTTGGACTTTATTGGCAATGTGCTGAAAATAAGCCAAGTGGCGCCACTTCTGGAATATGTACAGGAAGCACGTTCTGCTGCAAACACTACCGTCACCTATATTTAGCAAGTCATGCTCTCATAGGACGATATAAAATATGCTAGTTCAAACAGGTTGACATTCTTTAGCCTAGCATTTCCTGTGAAAAATAGTATGTGCTGGAGTACTGTAGGCTGTACAGTAGTGCTGTATAGTACAGTAGGCTGTATTTCTAAATAGGCTGAGGAGACTGGAGCTTAGAGCAGTTAATAAAATGGCTGATTAGCATCTCTAGATTGGGACGCTATTTCTTACATTCGCGTTAGGAAGATATTGTATGCATACAGCTTTTAACACGTTTATCCATTTTAGCTTATAATTGTCAGGTAATGCAGTCTAGTGAAGTATTTATAATCTGAGATAATCGGACACCTAATGAGGACAGGTGGAAAATCATTCTAGCAAAAAAATCTCGTTTACAAATTCCTGGGTCTACAGTTTTCTCGTTACAATTTAAATCATCTCCTGGCTTTTGAATTCATTGATGTGTGGTCATGAGTAGTCTTGGAAATTAGTTGTCTGGTTTAGGTGAGATGACAGCTATCGTAGTCATATTAACGTAGTCATTCTTAATCCCACTGAATTGTCTTTGATCACCATGTGATTTGAAATGGTATACTACCAATTGCGGTAGGCCTAGTATTATTTCAGGCAGTAAAAAATTCTATAAATTGGAAAATGCATTGGAAAATTTAAATATTTTTTTTTTAATCCAGCGGACCTCATCTGAAAACACAATTAAAAGGAGCCTGTAATTACAAATAAATTTTTTTTTACAAATTTAATGTAATTTAAATTTTTATAATCAATTTTCAGAAACGTTAGAACTTTCGAATATACATTCTATAATTGAACAATCGCTATTTCACCATCTTCTGCAAAAAAACATGTAGCGAATAATCCCATTAGTTGTAAAAGTCCTGAAACTTTTTGAATGACCGTATTTCCAATAAAAAAAATTGATTTTTACTGCTTCTAGTTTCTTCAATTTATGCATGTGTAGTGCTTTTTAATGCCTTTTTTTTCACCTAGTAGCATAATAGAATTTTCGACTCATTAAATTATATACACAGGGAGATTCATAATACAACTAATTAAAATCAGTAAAATTTATTAATTTTATATTAGCTAACTAATTTCTGAAGAACTAATCTGCCATCCAGGCATCGGGAAATACTCGAATGTGTCATTGAGAAAACTTTGTTGAAAATGTAGTAGCGCTAGCAACTTCCTCTGTGGAAAGGCATTTCTAACTATTCCAAAGAAAGTATACATACCACTATAGATGTATTTTTATGTCCTTAAAATTTCAGGCATATACTTTTTATTTAACATAGGTAATATATTTATGAAGATACTAAATTTCAAAAATGTTTTATAAGCATTGAGTATTAGAACTAACACCAACACACATTCCCGTGCCTAGTGTCGTGAGACACTGTACCAGTTTAAATAAATGTGGTTGGGATGAATAGAGCATGCCACCGAGGTGACATGTCTATCCAGAATTTAGAGCACATTACTTTTATACATTATTACATATATACAGTAATTACATCTATATTATCATATTAAGTTACAATATATATACAACATGAGAGAAGAAAAAAGTAGGTTTTTCAATCTCTTTGGATAATCAAGTCCTGATGATTCTCAATGACTCTCACCATGTTAATAATTTTGATCCTCGAGGCCTTGGTATTAGCTATGTTCCTGAGCCATGCGATTTGAAAGTGGTCGGCAGGTGTCCTCATGTGCCATGATGCTGTAAGGGGGAAGACTGTGTAGTAATGTAGAGGTGTGCCGATTTCACCACAGGAGCAATTTTCTGAATTGATTTTTTTAAACCTCGTTAGGTAGGATGGAAACGGACCATGTCCTGTGAAGAAGAGTGTCTCTTCCCTGGTCCAACTTGCCGATTTTAGTGACACTCTTGGCAACACATCATGTACCATCCTACATGTTTCTCCTTCATCCCATTCTTTCTGCCATGCACCAAGTAGCCAGCTTGTGGTTTCCCTCCTGCAATGACTTCTGGGCCATTTCACCACTTCATCAATGCACTCCGTTGTGGTTGCCTCTTTTGCTAACCTATCTGCTTCTTCGTTTCCTTCATGACCCGCGTGGGCTTTAATCCTGCCTAAGCAAATTTCTTTGTTATTTAATAAATATTGTATTCTTCGTACCAGTGGACTCGGCGTTTTTGGATCTCTAAGTGCCAGGAGACCAGCTCGGCTGTCTGACCAGATCTTTACATTTTTATCTGCTCTTGCTTCTGCTTTTGTGGCTGCTAAAATCCCGCATGGAAAACGGAGTTGTCCTGCATTCTCGTGAACCATTGCTGGGTTATACGCCCCTTCTCGCATAGAACAAAAAGTACTTCCCACTCTATTTTCCATTTTGGAGCCATCGGTGAAATAGCTTATGCCGGAGTGAGGTACTCCCACTGCTGGGTTTATTCTGTCATATGAAAGAGTTTTATTTGGATGTATACAGACCAACCTATTGCCCTTTCCTCATAGTCAACCTTGTCATAATTTGCATTTCCAAGCTTTGTACTTATTCTCATTCTCATTTTGATGCACACTGCTTCTTTTTGAAGTGAAAGATGTGGTGGTGGAATTCCCGCAATTGTTTGAAGGGCCAAAGTGGGTGCTGTTCTATAACTGCCTGTAATTGAGATCAGAAATTTTCGTTGTATCCCATTAAGCTTTCTTATACATCGTTGAGTTGGGTTATGAAACCAGACCACTGCACCATGACTCAACATTCTTTCTGTCACTGTTTTGTACAGCAGCTTTCGAAATAACTGTCCTATTCCTCATCTCGTTCCAGCTTTTCTTTGTAGCATTTGAAATTGGAACATGGCTTTTTGTCCTAAAGTCTACATGCTTCACCGGTCATGATATTCCACAGCACTGGTCCGCTGCACGTTCCCTGTGAACAGCCTTTCCCTTGTTCCTTGATTGCCGGACCCTCGCTTGTCGTGACCATGACTTTTCGGTCCTCAAGTACTTTAGCAAGAGTATTTTTAATATTGAAAGGGCATTTAGATTTCGCTAATCTGTTTTCGATGATATTATAGTGAAGATTGTCGAATGCCCCCCTCATATCAACTGACACTACAGCGACATGCATTTTTTTTCTTTTTCTCTTCATTAATTTTGTTTAACAAGGTTTCTAGAGCATTGTCAACAGATGAGCCCTCTTTGAATCCAAACTGGAGTGCATGTCTTTCTTTGTTTTCAACTTGATGATAAGTCAACCTTTGTACAAGCAATCTCTCCGAAGCTTTACCCAGAGTTGGAAGAAGAGTAATTGGTCGATATGATTTTATTTCATCGTGTTTTCTTCCTTCCTTATGCAAAAGAGTGATAATTCCTACTTTTAGGGGCTTAGTAAAGGTCGCAAGATTTAGACATTTATTGAAGAAAGCAAATAGAAATTCTGGAAATTTGTTATTGATAATTTGCAACACGAGATTATCTATACCATCATATCCAGGTGCTTTGCCTTTCGGGAGATAATTGACAGTTAGTGAAGTGTTTATACAAGTTCGCCAATAATTATCGGCATCAGAATCCTGGTCTTTAAACAATGAGTGGACTACACAGATTTGTGGTACTGAATTCGAAAATGACATCACGGTTATAATTCATCGCACACTATTTTCGTGGCGTGTGGGCTTAAAAATTGTACTAAATTCTATTTTACATCTAGTATTTATATACGTATTAAAAGTTAGTGTCTCATAAATTCGATTCGTATGGATATCTACTCACAAATTTGGTTGGTTTTATTTTCTTCATATGGCATCTCCAGCAAACTAAAGTTACGCCTTTGTATATTTGTTCTTGGCCGAAAATCTATATAAAGACAGTAGTTCTACGATTTTTTCAGTATTCCATCTTAATGTTGCCTAAAAAATAATATTACAACACTACATTTGGATAATGTCATTTGTCTTGCATTAAGGTAAGGTAAAAAAGTAATATACATGGCGTGATTCAGTAACAGGTTAAAGTCGAATTGCTGAACATTGACTATTTAAACAAAATCAAAGGTTCTATTATACCTATACGGTATTGCTTGGATCATCCTGCCCTTGACTTTAACTAATCTCAATTCTTACTCCAGTGTAAAAAAAAATTACACTAAGTCATTGAGTCTGCAAAAAAGTTTTTGGGCAATGGCAGATGGGTCCTTAAAAATGTCTTCCTGTATGGCTCCAATGCAATTCAGGATGTGTGAGGCTGATAATCAGCCGCACTTTGTACAGGTGGAAAAGGATTTCTGGCCATCAAAGAATATCATTCAATTTCCAGATCGGAGCCTGGCAAGCAGCTCTCCTGGTGTTCCACTGAGGCACCAGTGATGAATTTCAATTCAAGAGGGGAAACCTGAACTTAAATCTCATGGAGGTCGTGGGAACATTAAAGTCTGAGGCGGGCTGCACTTTCGTCCAGTACCATACAGCACACATGACAGCTTCACGACTTGCTTCCTGTACGGAAACGGAATACACATGTGTCGCATGTCGACTCAGTGCGTCACTTGCCTAAAGCAGTGACCATTTGATAAACATGCTGTGTTTGGCAATCCACACATTAGACAGCACGTCAAGCAATATGCTTAACGTCAAATTTCCAGGCGGGATTTACATGCAAGGATATTTCCCGCTTGTTAAGCCATTGGGCGATTAGTCTTATTGGAATATTACGAAGTACCAAAATAGAAACTATTCTACATATATTTCTAGTTATAAATGATACTATTACATATGTAATTTAGTATAATCATGCAGTGTATTTAAATTTAGATTCATACGGGCAGAGGTTCCCAACCTTTTTGACTCGCGGAGCCCTTCCTAGAATCAATTTCTAGGTCGGAGCACCTTAGGTCTATGTTTTACAAGTTAATGGTGTTTAGGACAGTATGATCGACAGACCGTCGTCTGTCCGTCTCGCGCTGCAATAACTTTGCAGTTAGTGGCAGCAGTGACCAAGCGTCGTCTGCTAGAGGAGGCGCGAAATTCAACTTGATAAATTTCTAGTTTTCTTATTTTGATTTTCTACTTTTTGTTTCTTATATTTTCTATCATTTAATTTTTATTTATTTTATTTTCATGGAGGGCCGCGGAGACCAGGTGGGAACCACTGGATTAGGGAAAAATTAGCACCCTTTAAGTATATTTAATATTTCCGATATTCTCTGGGGCCTCCGTGGCTCAGTGGGTTTGTCCACTGTGCTAACAACCTGCGAGTTGTAGCCGGCGCGGGTTCGATTCCTCCCTGAGTGTATTTCTCTCTTGTGTCAGTAAAACTTTCATTATGTGTTTGTCCATTACTTGTCTTTCGTGTCCGACGCAGCTTGACCAAATATGGCCCTTGCACCATAATACTCAATGCAATGAATTCTTCAATACAGCACTTATCTAAAGTAGGCACCCGGTACAAATCACAATAATTCAAACTTTACCATTTCGGAAGATATGTGCTTGAAAGCCAATTCTACAATTTCATAACGCTACAGAAAAAAATGTAGTCCCATTCTCTGACCGACTAACTTAAATCTAATTTTTTATGTAACTAAAAGGTACGAATAATTTTGTTTTTAAAAAGTTTGTCTGTACAGAATGCCTCCCTTAAACCCACTAATAGAGGCCCTTTCTCAATCGCAAAATTGTCTAGAGAAAACAAGCCTGGAAATTTGATATGTTTTCGTAAACAACCAGGAGACAGCAATTATATTGGTATTCTTGGGAAGTACGGGTGTGATTCGTTTGGTTATGGTAACTATATTGTTGCACAATTCGCAAGGTGCGATATTGCACACCAGCCATTTTATTGCAGATGGTGCATGAAAGATTGCGTTAAAGATCAAAAGTAGTTATTTATAGGGTAACTTGTGTGAGGACAAGTTTCTCTTTGAGGAAATCAAATTTCAATTTGAAATAAATTATTTAGTTCCAATTGAAAAAATACCCGCACTTCTAACAGGTAGGGAATAATTTCAGGAATTGGAACCAACCATCTGTCTGAACAATCTCTGGAATCGGAATGAATGAATTGATAATTAGGAATATACGAAATTTGAGAATTGTAAGAAAACGTAGACCGGAAAAAAGCATGACCGTAGCATGAAATATTCATTGTACCTGTTATCAGATGTTGGTTGGTGGATACTTTTGTCTTTTTTACTTGGGAGTGATGAATTACTGTAACGGCGTTGTAACATACAGTTATTTATTTTTACTCAGCGCTATGGTGAACTTACACAAGTGTTCACATCAAATGCATGCATTTGTCATTTCGCTTCAATCTGCTTCTTGCCTAACGAAACTTGTATATTAAAATGAGAGGCTTTTATTAAAGCTGCAAGAGGGCCTTTATAAATTGAAATTAAATTGTATCTTGCTTTATTTTTGTATTATTTATTAAAAATTTGGGAAAGGAATTATTGATTTTCTTTAATGTGTCATTCTAGTAAAAGCTTTTATTTTTCAAATCGTAATTCATCTGCTTTTATAATAAATGCCGGACATCCTTCCATTTTACTTGACCATGGGCTGGCCGACGTTTAAATCTGAGCATGCCGTAGTTTTTTCAGTTTGTAGCTTAGAAGTCCAATTCTCGCTGCCTTGCTAGATATAGTACTGCTTGCTTAGCTTAATCAAAAGATATTTTGTATTCAATCGTAAGTATAGATGTAAAATTTGCGATTCCTATCTTCAGATTTTTAGATGAGATAATTTAAACATATTACTTAGCTTTTTATATACTTCATTACTTCAAATTTTTGAGATGAGAAAATTTGAGATCGATATTCATATTTTTCTTTATATATTTCTATATCTCAACTCAAAGTACAGTTATTTAGTTTAGTAATTTTTATAAAATAGAATAGGTGCACTGTATTAAAAGTATTCGGACATTATCCAAAATTCTTTTTATTCAACAAATATATGTGTATTGTGTACGCGGAATTAAGTATATTTAGCTGAAGTGTTCTATCGTGTTTTTATAATCTTTCTCAGATATGGTGCGTTAACTTTCCGATTTTTAGCATAGACTGGTCATGGAATGTCCATTGAAGTTACTCACCATTCTAAAATCGACTAATGCCTTGAAGAGATGAAAGCAGAAACCTCTTTTCGGCATTATTTACTTACATTTGGTGTAGTTGCAGGAGCTGCAACCACTCCGAAAAACTTTCTGTCGGATCTTGTAAATTGACCGATCGTTACAAATGAGTTAGGGTAAGGACAGTTTAAAAAATCCCGTTCTTCAGCCAACCGCTGCTTATGTAGAAAATGCTCTTGGTGACTCAATTAGTATCATGGCTGAGAGAGCTCTGAAAGTGTTGGCTTGATACTCAAAATATACAAATAATACATCAATGAATTAAATAAATTTCTCTATTTAAATAAAATAAGTTATTTATTTTATTCTTTAAAATACCTTTTAATATTAATGTAATAGATACATATTTATTACAAAGTAGGAAAGCAACGATTATGGTCGTTTTTCTCTGCGCAGACTCAACCTTCTGGCCATATCTATGGGATTGCCTTGGCTTAATGGGTTTACCCCCGCGCTAGGAACTTGCGAGTTGTAGGCGGGGCGGGTTCGATTCCTCCCTGCGTCTCTTCTGTATCAGCAGAATTTTTCTTGTATGTGAATGCCCATTTCTTGATGTTGTCTGTCTTGTATTTGGCGCTGCTTAGCCAAGTATGGCCCCTTGCACCATAAAACCAAACAATCAACTCTCATATATATATAAGTAGAGTATTAATTCCCCAAAAGTGATACTATATATAATAAAAAAGTGAATTTTTAGAAGCAAGGTATGAATATTTGCTTAGTGCCGTGTAATGCAATTTATCTTGTAAATATTAATAACAGCATTGTACAGTCATGCGTGTACATCAACCAAGATGTTTTATGCGACTCATCATTTCTGTTAACCAACTTAACAGAAATCACAATAATCAACAAAGCATAGACCTTAAAAAGCTCCTGTATCAAATTTTCTTTTTTTAACTTTGGGAAGCTAGTTAGTGGTACAATAAACTCGTGAATGAACTCAGCTAGGTAAAGCATAATTACACAAAAGAAACTAAAACACACACTTTACTTTAACACGGACCCTACTGCCGTGAAAAGAAGCTCACTGCGGTACAAAACACTTTGTGTTTCCCGGGCCCTCTCATAATTCTAGGGCCCTGGTAAGAGTGCCCCCATACTTGGGGGCTGTTTATGATCGAGTGGGAAACATGTCTGGTCTGATGGTGATTTCTCTTTTCAGGGCCCGGCACAGCTTGCATCACTTCCCGGTCAGCGTCCCCTGTGGCTGCGAGCGAGAGTTCGACCACCTCCGTGTCTGTCAATTCCCACAACTCTCGCTCCAAGATAGCTCATTGGAAGGGATCCAACAGCACCATAGGTAAGGCGGATCGATCAGCAACAGAGATAATTCTTGGAAACCCCCACTGCATGTTGTCATTTACAATTTACAACAAAAGTACTATTTTTGATGATAATAATAAAAAACGGGCGTATCACCACAACCCAACCTCGATCCTATCTATTCACTGAGGAGTGCAAAATTATCAGTGGGACCGTCGTGGCTCAGTGGGTATGTCCATTGTTCTAGCAATCTACGAGTTGCAGGAGGCGCAGGTTCGATTCCACCCTGGATGTATTTCTCTCTTTTGTGTCATTATAACTTTCCTTGTGTTTGTATGTCCATTACTTGATATTGCATGTCCTGTGTCCGGCGCAGCATGCGTCATAAAACCCCAACCAACATCCTGTGTTCCCATCCCATCTTCCAATAGGACTGTCGGGGCCACCGTGGCTCAATGGGTTTGCCCGTTGCGCTAGCAACCTGCGAGCTGTATGCACCGAAGATTTGATTCCTCCCTTCTCTTTTCTGTGTCAGTAGAGCTTTCATTGTGTGTATGTCCATTACTAGATGTTGTCTATCTTGTTTTTGGCGCAGCTCGGCCCAAATATGACCCTTACATCACAAAACCCCAAACCAACCCACTGGTTTGTTCTCTTGAAAAATTCAGTTCCTGACTCAGATATTGATGCACGTACAAACGGATCAAGACTTGACGCTAATGCCGGTTTTACCGTCTGTATAGCGGTACAAGAAAGGTAACTCACTATTCCAAGTTTATAAAGTTAAATTAGATTTCTACAACGCTGTTTTCAAGCCGTGATATCCGCTATTGACAAAATAGTTCAACGGGAAAATTTAAAAAAAATAAGAAAATTAATATCTATACAGATAATTAAATCTATCCATTCACATATTAAACACCAGCTTTTTGATAGAAATCAAATAGACTAACGGAATCTACATAGACTAATAGAATCTACGGGCAAAGGAAGGATCGGTGTACGGTGGGCTCGGGCCCATGTTGGAAACGTGTTACGAAATTGCCTACCAAGAGGCCTAGTTGGTGACTAAAGATGGTACGACTACGAAATCACGTATTCATACTCCTTGGTTTCCCGAACTTTTAAAGGGGCTCTTTTGGACGACAAGCGGATTAGCAACCAGAGGGTTGCGAGTTCAAAACTCGATCCATCCAAATGTGGGGGCTGGTGAACATTAAATTTGCCATGGCCTCAACTATCCTCACGTTGGCGTGGTGTGAAAGTTTGGAGAGATGTTCGAGCTCAGGTGTTAACTCGTCATCTGACCACGGTTCAAAATGCGAGGTGTTGTCCTCGATCTTTCCCTTCGGTATTGATCCCGGACCGTCGCCAATAACCCGTTGTGTTGCTCCAGTGCGACGTTAATTTAAAATACCTACCTGCACATTGGACCTATGCGTGAAGACGGAACTGGTTTCCAGTCACATTCTAAATCGAATTCTCCCAATTTTTTCTGATACAAATTCCCCGTTTTCGGACCTCCATCAAACCCCAATCCAATCCCTAATTTTTCAGAAATTGTGTTTTCACTGTCCAGGTTTTCTACTTTCGAGCTCTCTTTCACGAACACGGGTGAGAAGCACCAATCCCCTTTTCTCTCCCCATTCAACTACACCCCTCCGATAAAACTACTTAATAATAGTTATTCCATTTTTAAAATAAACTTTTAAAAATGGAATGACTTCCGATTAGACAGTTATAGAGAACAACCTATTCTGACCAGAGTAAAGTTATGCATCTATATTTCAGATATTTCTAACAAACATATTTATCATCCCGATCGTTCCTTGAATGAATCTTGGGTAGGTTGGAATGGTTATGAATGAAATAATAGGCAAAACCTCATCCCATATGATACCTATCTTCGGGTGTCGATGGAAGCACTCCGAATTAAGTTTACTTTCAATAGTTTCAATTTTGCTTTCGAGTGCAGAACCTCCAATGTTTGTTCAACCGCGTATTCACTAGTGAACACATAATGTAATGATTTTTGTACCCAACTTCATATATGAACGGTACGTCCACAGCCGCCTTGTAACACGTCGTAAGAACTCTGACGTGCTTCGCAGGAAACAGCGAGTAATATTTATTGGAGATATCCTTAGAATACAGAATACAAAAGTTAAATTTTGATACTGCATATTTATGCAACTCTGAAATCATTCTCAGGAACCTCCCGATTCATTTCGAATCCCTTCTCAATCCCCGTCACTCATTTTCTGCCCCTGTTGGATTAGCAACCGGAGGGTTGTGAGTTCGAATCCAATCAAAGACCGTCGTGTACAAAGGAGGCTGGCGCACGTTAAATCTGTCGTGGCCTCAAACGTCCTCACTTTGGCGTGGTGTGGAAGTTAGGAGACTAGGATGCCAGCTCAGGTGTTGCCTCGTCATCTGACCGTGATTCAAAATTACGTCGTGTTGTCCTCGGATCTTTCCTTTTGGGATTGATCCCGGACGGTCGCCAATAGCCCTTTGTGTTGCTCCAGTGCGACGGTAATAAAAAAAACATACCTACCTACATTTTCTCTCCACGACACCAACGTCGATTGTTCTTCCCCGTTGTCGTTGCGAAATCAAAAAATGTCATTTTCCCGTTGGTATTCAAGGAGATACTTTTAAAAATCAAGTATATACAGTGGACTCCCTCTGAACCGGCCACCTCGGGATCCGACCCAGACCGGATAACGATTTGTCCGGCTAAACCGTCGTTTCCTTAATAGCATTAAAATACACTCCCGAAATCGTTTTTATTAGAATAAAACTAAGTATATAGCCTACTTTATTGTAATGTGATATGTATAATTAAGAAAACTTAACCTGGAAGAACTTCCTTTGTTGGAAAAAAACTAAACACGTCTTACTGTAGGCTACTGTATTTACAGTACATAATTGGTCAGTGGCACCGGTTAAAAGGTGGCCTGTTAAGAGGAAGTGCACGGTATTTGTATTGAATTTAATTGCCTTTCTAATCGATAACAGGCCTGAATTCAATCAACTGATAACCTTTTAAAACGTGGTTAACGGTAAATGTACGTTTGAATAGTTTCCATAGGATTCCCTTGCCCTAGTGTCTTCGAATGTCAAATTGAAAAAAAAATTCTGAATTGTTTTTCATTAGTCACATGTTTGCGTTGCTGATACGATAAGTGTGTTTACAGCCTCGTCAGTGCCCCCTCCGTCGAATGCAGTCGCCAAGAGGTCAGCCCCTGTGCCTGTAACGAAGCCGCCCCTCCAGAGTGCGAGGGCCAGGATGGTCACCAAGAAACCACCAACAGGTAAGTTTCCTTTGCACAGTTTTGCAAACTTTGTGACTCCTTTCACGCGTTTTGTTCTTGTGTTGTGCGCATATTTAAACAGGTTGAAGACCGCGAAGAAGAGTGCGGTGGCCTGATTGCAAAATCAGGCCACCGCAGAGTTCAAGTGAGACCCGGGCCATTTACATTTTTGAAATCCCAGTAAATTTTAAAATTGAACCATCCAATTTAAGGTTAAACGCGGAAAATGCATTTGAGGCCCCTTAAAATGTAAGGCCCAATGCCACTACTGGCCTCCCTCTCAGAGACAGGCCCTCACGGAGAGGCCTGGTGCCGCGGGAGCCCGGTTGGAAGAGTAACGGATTAGCAACTGGCGGGTTGCGAGTTCAAATCCAACCAAAGACCGTCGTGTACAAAGGAGGCTGATGCACGTTAAATCTGTCGTGGCCTCAAATATTTCTGTTTTTGTGGTCTGAGTGGCCGGGCGATACAAGTATCGAGGTGTTATGGGGTTGTCGGGATATTTGAAAACAACCTGTAAGTCTGAGGTTGCTTGGACGGAAGCATGGTACGAATGGTATTCCATTGGATATTCCTTTAGCCGAATTTCGTTTTGTTTTTAAACTTAGTTTGCTTTTTTATTATCAAGTTTTCATATATTTGCTGCTTTATTTAGCCTTTCATGATTGAACATTTTCTTTTTGCGTTGTCAGTTTTATTTATTTTTATTATGCTTATTTTTGCTTTTTTTTATTTTGTTGAATTGACATTCTTATTTTAAAGGTATGCTGTTATTTACACTTTTCGATGCATGTTCTCATTTTGCTTCATCTTTTTGTTTTATGATTTGCTGCAACAGTTTGTCAGAACTCAAGAAATCTGCCCACTTTACTATGCCGAACGTTCCGAAATCAACATTAACTTGCAATAGAAAAAGCACAATTCTCTAAAAGCTACCAATCAGTATTGTTTGATTACATCTTTGCACAGTCCAATTATATGTCAAAATACAACATTGTTATAAACAAGAAACAGTATTACAAATAACAAATACATCTTATAAAAATTTTGACTTGATGTATACAATTCCGCAAACTACAGTTAATCATCAACACATTTTGTACTCAAAGCAATTCACTCGATACAACATTTGGATTGAATTGATGATTTCTCTGAAAAATTCGGACAATTTATAATTCCGGTCAGAATCCGGACAATGCACGCAAAGTCCAGACGTCTGGTAACCCAAGATAAGGATCTACGATCTGTTATTGTTCCAGAACGAATCTAACAACGTCCTCCATCGTCATTAACCCTCTAAGTGGTTTCGACGAGATATCTCGTCCATCACTATCTGACCAATTTTATTAATGACGTGATATTTCGTCAAGATAGTGCCGATTTTTTTA
Source organism: Meta bourneti (assembly GCA_933210815.1). NCBI lineage: Eukaryota > Metazoa > Arthropoda > Arachnida > Araneae > Tetragnathidae > Meta > Meta bourneti. The sequence goes on along the minus strand of OW119925.1, from coordinate 11,031,267 downwards.
TGAAGAAATCAAGGGTCACTTCTGATGACGATATATCTCGCCCATCAAGATCTAGTCAGTTTTGCTAATTCCGTGATACCTCGTCGGCACAACCACCTGCAGAATTAAATGTGAATCAATTCACAAATCCACAAACTAGTTTTATTATAATTTTTTTAAATTTTACATTACCCAACCTTTAGTATTGCCCTAAATGGGAGGACTACTAAATCAGGGTGAGTTCGAAGTGGAAACAAATTTCATCCCCAAATGACTACATTAGTGTCATAATTATGATTATCTTCTCAGCCCCTCTAAAAAATTGTGGGTATGCGGCCTATTCAAAACAATCTTCCAAAAGAACATAATCTGCATTTTGAAAAAATTCAAACAAATAATTATTTTGAGACTAAAATGAAACAAAAATAATAAGGCACAGCCGGAGATACAGAAGACCATTTAAGGATTTTCGATACAGAAGACCATTTAAAATAGTTTTAAAGGTGTAGTTAAAGTAATTTAAGTAGTCCTCAAAGTAGCACAAAATGAAAAAAACCCGAAGCAATTAAGGAATCAACTCACTACAGTTTTGTCTAGACGAAAGCTTTTGTCGTTGTTTTCTTGATTTTTACGCTAATTAACACGTCCTCCGACACATTAAGACGGTCATTTCTCACTCAATTTGTTTTCAAGTTCGCTAACGAAATAAAAATGAATAGTTCCCTCTTAGTGTTAAAAGGACAAGTTAAATAGGGCATTACAGAAATAATTATTAGATTTTGGAAAGAAGTGTTCCGTTAACGAGAAGGATTGTTTATATTTTATTCACTGTTTGCCTTCGTAAATGGACACCACTAAGGACAAGAGGTATCAAAGCCATATTTATTTATATCAATAACATAAGGCACAAGGGTGAATTGAAATTTTTTAGATAACCAGCTTATTTTGCTGACGTAAGAAACGTATTTTTTATGGGACATATTGATTTCCACTATTGTACGTGTAGGTGCATTTCACTCCTATCAAGTTGAAGGATATTGATTAGTGTCAAACACGAGACTAGTCTGTCCTGATAGAAATAAAGTACAGGGGCTGATGATATTTTCTGCCCATCTGATCCACATACGTTTGCCCATCTTAATCTCTTATGGGTCACCTTATTAAAGGGCCTAGGTTTCCCAAACACTTCCAGGTTCGGCTGCATTTAAAGTCAACTCTTATCCCCGGAATGACTCGCTGCTCTGTTCTTGTAATCAACGCATAATGTTGCGCTTTGACTCGCCTGTAGTCCCACTGAATGAATCATTCCGTAGTTTTTAGACTACCTATTTGAAGGGCCGTATCTCTCAATAGGCTGGCTGAGCGGAAGATTTAAGGTCGGAAAATGTGAAATTTCTTTGCAGATATTTGTATTAAATGTATTCTAAAAGATACAAACTAATTCATACCATTGACGTCTAACGATGTCAGTACATCCAACGCAATAAGGTTGCTCTAGGTTTAATAAACGGTAGTGTAGTAAAAACCGACTGTAGAGCGACCGACCGACCAAACCAACAGAATACGTAATATAGCAGACGAACCTGGCTTGTGATCAGATTAGGAATATTGGCAAATGCTTGGTTGACTTACAGGCAGCAAAATGATACGTCCTGCTCTGCCTATTGCCCAGAAAGAAATTTCCAAGTAATTTCTTGCATAATCGAATGGTAGTTTCGATCTCTTGCACTCTTCTGTACATGTGGTTTCACGGCAACTGGACTGTCCAGGCGGGGAAGCAACCATTCTTCAATGGGGTAGTAACTCTTCTACTCCAGCAGAATGATTTGTGTGGCGTAACTTGGTCAAATGTGGCCTTCATAAGACCCATAACAATAAACCCGCACACTGATCACACACTTCATAATACAGATCCCCGAGGCAATTCAGTCGGTGTATCTCGTCAGCGGACTCGGTCCATGATCACGTAAACAAACAGGCTTTGCCAACCTGCCGTGGTCACGTGTCACTCCTCCCTTTCACACTAACTACGGTATCACCTATGTATCACCGCATTCCCCTTTTGAGGAGGGGAAGTGAACTTTTGGTGTCGTCACCTACTCCAAACTGGATAACTCTTATCTTTATGTCCTGGGATTCGTGAAGAGCCTTTCTGTACCTTCCTCTGCTAGTTTATAGCTATGGGTCGGGCTTGAGCATGGCTCTTTGAAATGTTTGCATCGGCAGCCATGTCTTATTTCGGTGACCATCAAAAGTTTTTGACTTGCGTAAGCCTACGTGCTTTTTTATAACCCAGGTCAACCGGTCGACCAACAAGGCCGGTCAAGGTGTGCTCCTGGATGCATTTATTTTTTAAAAAGAACTACAATATTAATATAATGTACATGCATCTTGGCTGCAACATTAACAAAATTACGGAAAAACGTGCCTCTTGCTGCAAACAAAAAGAAATGAAGACAACTACGTGTTATCATTTGAAGAAAGCTACTAAAATTTTACACAAAACGGAAACACAATTTATTGTTAAATTATCCTGTGGCAACGGCACATATTCAGATTCTGCAAGTCATCGTCACCGCGCCACTTCTATTTAAAATAAAAATTGGCAACGGTCAACGTTTCACTCATTCGATCAGACTGATCTGAGTTAAATGTTAGTTGTAAATGTTTACACATTAAATTTCTTTAAATCTATATTGAGTTCCTAGTGATCTATTCTTTTCCCATGGAGTTTGCTGTCTGGTAAAAATGGGCATCGCGATCCCAGGATTCCAAAGCGATCTCTCTCCTCCCCCTTTTAATTTCCTTTCACAATTGGCGTTGTCTTGTGTTGGCGCAGCTTGGCCAAATATGGCCCTTGTGCCATAAAATTCAAATCTAGCCAATCCTCGGACAGCGGTAGTTCAGTTGGAAGAGCATCGGATTAGGAATTGGAGGGTTGCGAGTTCGAAAATAGGTCCAGCCAAAGATCGTCGTGTACGCGGGGGCTGGTGCACGTAAATCACTTTGGCGTGGTGTGGAAGTTTGGAGAGTGGGGTGCACGCCCAAGTGTTCTCGTGTTATCTGACCGTGGTTCAAAATTACGAGGCGTTGTCTCTGGATCTTTTCCTTCGGGATTAATCCCGGACCGCCGCTAATAGCCCGTTGTGTTACTTCAGTGCGACGTTAATTACCTACCTACCTACCAAGCAACTCTTGGTTGAAGCCAAAGTTCGACATTGAACCACCATGGCCCATTGGCAGCGATAGCCTGTATAGGATAGATATATTACTCCAGGTAAGACCCAGTCCATCAACCAGAGACACTTCAGGTGACGCTGAATGTCACATGATGAATCTCATGAATTTGAGTCCTTTTTTGATCGCCATAAAGAATCCAGCTTGTAAAGGGAATCGCCCAAATTACTCACAATACAGGCGCACGAGAGAATCACCCTCACAGAGAAGTCTCCACTTCTACCGCAAACCTATTCCCAGTCACTTCCTAGTCCTTACAAGAAGTCGAGATTCGTATCGGAAGGAAGCATATCCGTTTGTATTCTTGCGGTTGTCGCTTTTGCGTGAGAACCGGAACTGCGAGGATCGTATTGCTTGGTTTGCACCATCACCACCTGCTTCACGATCGCTGGGAGACAGGGTCAATGCTCGGATTGCACCTTCGGATGGCAAAAAGGGTTAAAAACACTTTTCGACAAGAATTTTGCGAACTAAAAAAGAAATCCTTATATATCGACAAAAAATGAACAAACACAATTGGTCGTTTGAATCTCGGTATTGGCTGTAATAGTAGCTAATTTGTTTTAGTGTAGGAATGGTTACCATCAAGCTATGCATTCACAGGCAGTGACACTTTTCTAAATACTATACATACCTTTATAAAATCTACTCATTGAAGACATTTACAAACACAACTCTTATTTTTCTCTGCCCTCTTTTGTTCCTACAGAAGAAATAGGTTTTCTTGAGACATATTTTTAACCTCTGCATATATCCATTCTGCAATGTTCGCTGCGTGACTTTGCCAGTTTTCATCTTGACCAATAGAATCTTACGATTCTTTTCAACCAATCGATGTGGTTATTGAATCATTGTGTGTTGTGGGAAAAGCAATACTACAGTACTCGGAAATCTTGTGACGCTCAAAGGGTCGTATTTGCAAATTAATAGATCGTTCGTTTTGAAACTGTTTTTAATAGAAATTTACATTTTAAACCTATTTTTCTCAAACACCAAATGCTTTGATTGCTGTTCTTATATTTAACCCTCTGTGTATCACGAGATGTTCGAGTGGTGTAATGTGGCATTGGTTAAGAAGTTCAAAATTGGTTTGGAAGTCATTCCGGTCACTGCAGATTGCAAGAACGGATATACCAGGGTCATAGTTAACCACAATGATTAAAATTAGTATTTACATACATCTTTCCCAACGCATTCAGCACTTTCGCCTGAAACGTAAGTTTCTTGCTTGTTTTTCTGATCCCTACCCGGTTGAAAGAGTAACGGATTAGCAACCGGAGGGTTGCGAGTTCGAATCCCACCAAAGACCGTCGTGTGCAATGGGAGCTGGAGCATCTTAAATCTGTCGTGGCCTCAAATGTCCTCATGGTGTGGAAGTTTGGACAGTAGGATGCCAGCTCAGCTGTGACCTCGTCATCTGATCGTGGTTCAAAATTACGTGTTGTCCTCGGATCTTTCCTTCGTGTTTGATCCCGAACCGTCGCCAATAGCCCGTTCTGTTGCTTCCAGTGCGACGTTAATTAAAATACCTATCTAAAAGATACCTATCATACATCTTTCCCAACGCAATCCGCACTGTCGCCTAAGACGTCACTTTCTCGCTTGTTTTTCGGATCCCATCTCTAAACCAATTTTACTGTCAAAATAGAATGTCGCAGTGTCAGAGTGACGCCGCCATAAAAGACGGAAGCTTGATCTTGGAGACAGATACAAGAGAGTCGTGTTTGGGCAGCCGCACCTAGTTCTGACAACACTGTTAGGTTTTTATTTCCTCAAACACCTGCATGCCTTTATTTGTGTTCCGCAGTTCCTAAGATCCGCATTACGCCCAGCCCGCTGCCCCGTGGCCGATCCTCGTCCCCCGCTGTATCTGCCAGGGCTGAACGGAGTACAACACGCCACGCAAGGACTGCCAAAGGTTGGTACTTTCATTTTGGACTCGGGATATTTCGTTTTATTTTCCTTAAGCACATAATTATTGGGAATATCGAAACACTCTTTTTGGGGGAGTGTATATCAAAAAGTAAGGTGAATTTGTCTCTAAAACTCGGAGTTTTTTGTGTAGCTAATTAATTTTTTATATGTTGCAAGTACCAAGGTGATAGAAGTGTGACGGCTTGTAGAAACTTCTACGTCAACCCGTCTGGTGCTTAGAGAAAATCAAAGATGGCGCATCGACTTCAGCATTACTCCAAGGAGGAGGTGTCATTCGTTTTTTATGGGCCAATGGGAAAAAACATGTGATATTCATCGAGAATTGTTGGAAGTCTATGGAGAGAGTGTTATGTCGCAGAAACAAGTGTACGTGTGGTGTAACGACACGAATGTAGCTGTCGTCTATGCCATGATTCGTGAAGACAGAAGAGTGAGGTTGCATGATATTGCAAATGAATTTAATAGCTCATAGGGTTCAGTGAGCAGTATCGAAGTGGGAAATTCTTGACCATCCTCCGTATAGCCCTGATTTAGCCCCATCGGATTACCATTTGTTTGGCCCCCTGAAGAAACACCTCCGTGGGTAGCGTTTCCATTCACTGGAAAAGGCACAACACTTACCTGGTTAGGGAACCTGGAGCAAGATTTCTTTGAAAAGGGCATGGATGATTGGGTGCCACGTTGGAATAAATGTTTAGATCACTATGGTTCCTTTGTCAAATGATAGTGTGATACGATTTGTCGAACATAATAAATTTTCATATATTTATCTCTGGCACGTTTTTCTGTCAATCAAAAATTCGCCTTACTTTTTGATACTCCTTTGTAGTTTACGTTACTTTCCTTTTGTTCTTGTGACGTGCCGCGGTAGCCCGGACGGAAGAGTAACGGACTAGCAACCGGAGGGTTGGAGTTCGAATCCAATCAAAGATCGTCGTGTACGAAGGGGGCTGGTGCACGTTAAATCGTGGCCTCAAATGTCCACCCGTTGGCGTGGGAGTTTGGAGAGGGGTGCCAGCTCAGGCGTTGTCCTCGTTATCTGACCGTGGTTCAAAGTTACGAGGCGTTGTCCTTGGATCGGGATGGATCCCGGACCGTCGCCAAAGGCCCGTTGTGTGGCTCCAGTGCGACTTAATTGCCTACCTCCGTGATCACATTTCTTGCATTTTAAATAAAAACCTTAAATCAGAGATAACGTCACCTCCTTTACTAATTCCAAGTTAAACCTAAACGCCTAGGTCATTTCCCTTTGACCTCAGAACACTTTAAATGCAAATGAAACATTTCCACATAATACAATCGTTAACGCATTTGATCCACATAAGATCGTGAAAGGAGTCCAACGAAACATCGTAGTTTAGGTAACAACCGTTGAGGTCTCTCGCTTCAGTTTCCGTTTCTAATCATAGAATCATTTAGTCGGGAATAATAGGCCATCAGGAGGACAAGTGGGTAAACACAGGTGCCCCAAACAAATGCGCAGAAATACAGAAGCCGAGTGGTTTTTTTTAAAAAAAAGAAAGGTAGACGCACCTGTAGTTCTTCCAGCCTCACAGCTGTTTGTGATGAGCTTGACTCTTATCAATGGAGGTTGAAAATGTAAACGTCTTCCTGGTCTATTCACGCGTGAAGTGAGGCGTTAAGCAAGGGTTATTCTGTTGCAAGACCTCAAATTAACTTATTTTCAATTTATTTTTTGAAATTTTATTTAGAGAGAAGGCAGTTCCTATAGAGAAAAAAAATCCAATTATACAAAAACAAAACACCTAATCCAATAAATACCATGGTAAAAAGACAAGCAGTTTGATAAAGCAGCTTGATAAAAAGATAAGATAAACTTCATTGCAAGTGTTTCCTCATCGAGTTGAAATCATTTAAAGATATATCGACTCCCGAGGAAGAAATAAAACAATTAAAAAATGTATTTACGGAAAAATTATACTTTAAAAGTTTTTAAAAAATAAATTTTTTTGCTGGTGATATATTTATGACGTTGAAATCAATAAAAGCTATTAAGCGAGAATCAATATTAGAAGGCGGTTGTAACAAAATTTTGTGTTTGGAATGTCTTTACAGAACTTAAAAGTAATATCTTATGCTGTGAATAGATGAAAATTATTCGACCGAAACGCCAACTTGAAAATTAAACTTAATTTACGGTTAAAACTTTAGGGAAATCCTTAATACTTTAATTTTGTGTTCATCCCTTGTTGATTAATGAAAATATTTTTCGTCTGTCCGACCGTTTCCGTTAGCCGGCCCGCATGTTAGGTGCATGGAAACCATCTAACCATTCATATATATACATGTACAAGCAATAATACATATACATATGTGAAGTCAGCGTCTGCAATGACGATGGCCAAAAAACTGACACTACCGAATAGCGCCCTCTTTTCAAAGCCAGTTGTTGCGTTCCCAACATCTACTTCAAATTTGTGCTAGTAGCTATGAAACACTTCAAAATGATTGACAAGGTATATTCTAAGGTGATCTAATTGTTTCGTATGTGTCGTAAGAGTTGCTTTGTGCCATCAGGCTAGTGAGCAACCTTGAAATAGCTGAGGCTAGTTTTTAAACATTCTCTTTTTGGTATTCTGATATCTATATCGTCGGAAAATTATTAGCTGATTTTTTTCGGAAACACTTAATGCTTAATTTCATGATGAGATATACATTTTCTCATATTATAATATGCTCAGAAATTACATAACACTTTCACAATGCTTGTAATTTTTTTTATTTTTGACCTAAAAACATAAAGTTAGTCTTTAAACAGCTGTACGGTATAATTTCTGTTTTGTCAGTTAATAATATGTGATCCAAATGCAAGGAAGCCCCTCCAAAAAACAAAGTTCTAATTTTTGTGTGCAAAAACGTTCGTATGAGACGACAGGTGAACCCATGAAGTTTATAAAAAAGAATTGTACTTTCAAAAAACTTTTCAGCACAATGGCCCTTTAAAGGATTAAGTACTTATGCCTCTGTTGAGATGTAACATTTCCCAAGTCGTGGCGCCATCTATCGGGTAAATAGTGAATTTCCAACTCTTGTGTGTGTTGAATTGACATCTGTTTGTGTTGACTGTATCGTGTTTTGCAACTTGCGAAAAATGTTCCAAAACATTGACCTCAAGTTTACTGATTTGATTTCATCCAAGAAACTAAAAGGAATCCAATCTTAGTTTCCGATCCAAGTAATTCAGAGTAACTGAATTGTTTTCGACATCTTTTTTTTTTAATTTGTTGTCTCAAATTCCAAGATTTATTGGGAATAATTTTCCGTAACGTGAATGTCTTCTCCGTCATCTCTTTTTAGAATTCTTACAATTGTTTTATGAATCAAAATAATTGCGTTTTACGTATGGATAGTAAGTGTAAACACATTCAGTGGCGTTGCCAGAAAGGGACTCTGAGCCCCTCCCCTAGGTTGAGATTAGCATACAGTCCAGATTGTTTACGCAGTGGGACCTTGCGCATGGTGTTTTTTCTCCACATTTCGCCGCCTTTGTTAAAGACTGCCATCAGCTCTTTAAAATAGCTTTGGGATCATTCGTAATTGCCAAGATTGGGCGTAATTGCGCCTTTTGGGCTCTTTTCTTTTAACTTAAAGTTAAAAATGATCTGTCTAAAAATGTATTGCATTTGCCGAAAAGAAACAACGGCTAATACAGTTGAATAAAAATAATATATAAAAATTATAATAATAATGTTGTCAAAAGCTAAGTATAAGAGTTTTTTCTTTCTGCTTTCTAAATATACAAATCTCGGTATCTCCAGTTATCAATGTTACACTGCGCTACTGGTCACTTTTTATGTGCCTACAGGAATCCTTTAAAATTTCAGTCAGACAAACAGATAAAATTAAGACGTCCAACATAGTGTCATCCCTACTCAAAACGAACCATCCCTGTTGCTATTGTAACCGCCACCAATCAGACTTATTTGCTGGAGTGGTTCTCGCACGCTTCATTTCTATCCACATTGTTTTCTAGATTCCTTGTGCTCTTTGCAAAGAGATACAATTGCTCTGTGGTGTGTTTAAGCTTATAATTACAATATTAATAATACTACTGGGCCCATAAATCGCAGGGCCCTGGTGAGCTTCTGTGGAAGAACAACGGTTTAGCAACCGGAGGGTTGCGAGTTCGAAACTCGGTTCAGCCAGAGACCATCGTGTACACGCGGACTATACGTTAAATCTGTCGTAGCATCAAATGTCACCACTTTGGCGTGGTGTGGAAGTTTGGAGAGTGGGGTGCCAGCTCAGATGTGACCTCGTCATCTGACCGTGATTCAAAATTACGTGGTATTGTCCTCGGATTTTCCCTTCGTGTGTGATCCCTGAGCGTCGCCAATAACCCGTTGTGTTGCTCCAGTGCGACGTTAATTCAAAATACCTACCTGCACATTGGACCTATGCGTGAAGACGTAATTGGTTTCAGTCACTTTTTAAATCGAATTCTCCCAATTTTTTGTGGTATAAATTCTCCGTTTTCGGACCTCCATCAAACCCCAATCCCTAATTTTTCGGAAATTGTGTTTTCACCGTCCAGGTTTCTCTGCTTTGAAGCTCTCTTTCACGAACACGCGTGAGAAGCACCAATCCCCTTCCATCTCAAGGTTATCCACACAATCGCGTGAAAGTGATACTCCGTCGATGACACCGAAATAGGTTAATGTGAAAGTTAAGCATCTCCGATCCGAAATCGGCTCCCTCCTGTATAAATTACTGCCGCTCAATCTCTCCTCGGTCGATTCCACCACTTCGCTTTGCACTTCTCTTACCAACGAATGCGATTTTCATTTGGATGCTTTTGAGGGCATTCAACTTTTTTTTTTATCTCGTACATGATCTAACTGCTGATGGGATTGTGGCCAAGCTCTTTGTATTTGTCTTCGTTTATTAAAATCCTTTGTTCATGCCAGAGGTTTTCAAACCCTCGAAAGGGTGCCGCGGTCTTAAACCCGGGGAGCCGCCGTTTGAATTATATCTGATAACCTGTTCTGTCAGATCTGCTATTCAACATGCGGTACGCGTACCCAAGTGGGTACATGAAACCATCCCGAGGGGTACACGAAAAATATTTAGTTTGGTTCATATGTATTTCTTGATTTTATTTATCATTTGTCTCTTGAAAAGCATTTCCTGATTCTAGAAAAAATGTTTGAAATGCAAAAAAGGAGCACACATAAGATATTAACGATTCGTATCCGCTGCTAAACTATTGGCGCTGTGTGGAAGTTTGGAGAATGGGGTGCCAGTTCAGGTTTTGATCTCGTCATCTGACCGTGGTTCAAAATTACGAAGCGTCCTCGTATCTTTTACTTCGGAATTGATCCCGGACTCTAGTTCTACGTTAATTCAACTACCTACAAAACAAATGAGAGGAGTTGCCTTAATCCAGAACCAGGGCACCTCCAGTTTAGAGTTTCGAAAGTTCAACCTTTGTTTCTTAATGAAGTGGAAATCGTGAAAAGCTGATGCATTTTTGGGTATATCTTCAAGATATCTGACTAACGCCTTAACCGGTAACAATCAAATTCGTGGTAGTCGATTGAAACAGTTTGTTTTACTATAAATTCCTAGAAAAACCATTTTTTTTTCTATATATCGCCGAAAAAGTTTTATATTTACACGCTTCTGAGGAAGATTCCTTTTTGTTTGCTATTATATTTTTCTTTGTTTCTTTTCTAACGTTAATTACCGTTTTCACAATTCTCAATTATTAAATCGATTCGCTAAATTAAATTGCAGTTTGTTTTATATTTAACTTTAATTAAAAACTTTTGTATAAAAGAGCCACTGAGATCTGAGTTTAGCCGTGATCCAAAAATTTGAAAAAAGTCCGGTCTGGTTATTTGAACATTCACAAACTTATGCAGGTGTATTTTTCTTCCCGAAGTTTTGGTTCCATTTGACCTTTTAATGTTTCTTTATTATTTCCAACAGGAAATTACAGACACAAATCCTTCAGCCAAAAGTACACCACAAATAAAAATAACGAAGACATAAAATACAAAATTCAAGGATAAAATTCAGCAAATAAAAATACTAAGAGCTAGGAAAGCTGCCGGTAGCTAAAAAGTCCCTCTTCCGTCAGTAACATCCACTGAGAGTTATTTCGGTTAGAGCTGCACAGTTTAGAAAGTGTGCTGCATCCATTAGTACACCGTCCGTACAAAGAGGGCACAAGGGGTTATTAGCTATACAAAGCTTTTGTAGATGGGAATCAAGTCAATTATAGTTTATTGCAAGTCTGAATTCTGCCACGGCCATATTAGATAATCGGGAAAGGATCCAAGATTTATCTTCAGTTCCATCTGAAAGTGCGATTTTTCGCTAAGTATATGAATCAAAGAAGCCACCTTTCAACGTGTGTATATAGGTAGAAACAAAAACGAGGACATTTAAGATAACATCGTTTGTTTCGTGACAAGTCATTGTGCTGGAGGAAACTTATTCCTCGTTCGTAAGCGGGCTTGCTGTTGCGAGGGTAGTTTCTGCACGTAGCCTTCCCTCAGGAAGTAATCAGAAAGTTGCCTCATTCTCACCGAATTCGAGCTTTCACCAGACTGGACTTCTCTTTGGAGCAACTCGCCTCGACCTTAAGGCCGATTTCGGGGTACCTTTTTAGAGTTCACACTTTCTTTTATTTAAATTCCCCTGCTTTTCTAAAACTAGTTATTCTTGTGGTAAACGGGTTGCGGAATTGCCATCGAGCACGGCAAACCTGTTAAAAGTGGCTTCGGGAGGGCACGTCCTGGGTATGTTTCAAAATTGCCGATCGATTTGCCTCGTTTTGCGTGTGCCTGTGTATCGAGTAGCATAGCTGAAGCAACTAGACTTCCTAACGTAGAGGGCCGAGCGGTGGCCAATAAACACGACACAGACAAAATTACAATTAACTTATTTTTGTTCTAAAACACAGGAATTCACATACTTAACAGAATTAATGGATTGATCAGGGATTTGAGTCCCTTGGTCAGGGGTGCTGCAAACAGGGATGAGATTGGATCTACTCAAACGGCCGACTCGTACGAGTACCGAAAAACATCTGCTCAACTCGAGCTCTGCAACAGTTCTCGTCTTGTCCCGACGGTTCACTAGCAGACAGTTCAATCCCGATCGCCTTGCATCCTTAAAGACCATCTGGAGGGTAAGACCACCCCGATAAATGTTTGGGATTTTCGGCTGGGGATCAGTGGTGTTGACTTCTGATTCCGATCTGTTGCTATGGACGTTACAACGTCCCGCGCATAGCATATGCGCTGAAGGGTCTAGTCGAAATCGAAGCTACTCTTTGGAACCGTGGGCAAACAAGGCTGAAGCCGCTCTGTCTAAAACAAAATTTACGCATTTAAAATTAAATTTCCTCGGGTAAAAGATACCAATTAGAAAATACTATATTAATTTTGTAAAACAATTGTTCACATTATTAATTTTTGATTGTAATTAATTTGTGACTGCATAGAAATTAGCAAAAAGCCAGACTGTTAATGGGCTACCAATGCAGTTGGTTGGATTCTATGGTGCAAGGGCCATATTTGGCCATCCTGTGCCAAACACAAGACAACGTCAAGTGATTGACATGCACACAGAAGCAAAGTTTGACTGACACAGAAGAGAAATACACCCCGTGAGGAATCGAACCTGCCGGATACGGTAGTAAGAAAACACGTCCCCTGTCTTGTTTTGTACTCCTCCAGACGATTGTGATAAGAGATTTTTATTGGCTTCGTCTCTTCTCTTCAATAGCATTACGATGGATTGCAGAGGGAAGAATTGACTTATAAATAACGGACTTTGAAGATAGAAGGCCATGGAAACACATTAACTTCACGAATTGCAGTGAGAAATACTTCTGTGACAAAGAAAGAATAGGGCCTTAGACTAGAAAACATTAAAAAAACGCTTCTTTTTTAATCAACCTAACTTATTTCTAAAATGCCGCTCCTATTTACATCCAATTGATTTTAATCATTATGAAACCACAAGGACAAATATGGGAACCACTTGGCGGTGTTTTCCATCATGGGGTGGGTACGCGTTACACCTCATATATCTCTACATTATCGGCATAATCCGTTTATAGAATGGCCAAACATTCATTCTAGACGGATCCATGCCTTCACCAGGCCGCGGCAGCCCAGTTGGAGGAGCAACGGATTAATAACTGGAGGGTTCGGAGTTCGAAACTTGGTTCAACCAAAGACCGCCGTGTACACTGTGCTGGTGCACGTTAAATCTGTCGTGGCCTCAGATGTCTTCACATTGGCGTGGTGTGGAAGTTTGGAGAGTGTTGTGCCAGCTCATGTGTTCTCGGGATCTAACAGTGATTCAAAATTACCAGGCGTTGTCCTTGGATCGGGATGGATCCCGGACCGTCGCCAAAAACCCGTTGTGTTGCTCCAGTGCGACGTTAATTGCCTACCTCCGTGATCTCATTTCTTGCATTTTAAATAAAAACCTTAAATCAGAGATAGCGTCACCTCTTTACTAATTCCAAGCTAAACCTGAACGCCTAGGTCAGAGGTTCTCAAACTTTTTCAGTCACGGAGCACCTTTGAAATTGGAAATTCAAATGGGGCTGGTGCACGTTAAATCTGTCGTGGCCTCAAATGTCCTCACGCTGGCGTGGTGTGAAAGTTTGGAGACTGGGGCGCCAGCTGAGGTGGGACCTCGTCATCTGACCGTGGTTCAAAATTACGTGGTATGTCCTTGGGTCTCTCCCTTCGGGATTGATCCCGAACCGTCGCCAATAGCCCATTGTGTTGCTTCAGTGCGACGTTAATTAACTACGTACGTACCTACCATGCCTTAACCTCGGATTCGAACCAGACGTTGCAGAAGCAGCACCCTGACCAGACCGATCGTTCGGGTTTTACGGTGTAAGGACAGTAATTGGGCAAGATGTGCGAAACACAAGTAATGGACATATACACACAAGGGAAGTTTTACTGACACAGATGAGATAAGTACACTCTGGGTAAGTAACAGGTAAGTAACCTACTCGCAGGTTACCGCTGTGAGCAAACCCACTGAGCCCCAAAGCCAAACAGGGTGCTCTTGGAATGAAGAAGCCCCTCCAGACACCTCTCTTAGACTCGGTTGCCACCCAATTCTCAATTAAGAACACGAGGCCGCCTGATTAAGTGCGACGACGGTTCGTGTCGTCTTCCGTGCACTACCCTATTGTTGCCGTCAGGCGATGAGGGCAGCCTCCTCCGGATGCTGACGGTGACCTCGGCCACTTGTTGACTGGGGGAGAAAAGGAGATAGCGATCTGTCTCTGGATGTGCGTCGCTGCAGGATGGAAACGATCCTCTCGCATTCCCCCACCCCTACGCAGTCGTCGTCACCCACGCTACTCTGAGTTCGGTTTCGCGAAGTGAAAGAAATGATGCGCTGGTTTTCTGATTCAACCGTTCTCTGATAGTGGTAACTCTAATTTAATTATTTGCGACATCCTCAATTTGTCTCTTTGCAATCGCGTGGTTCTTTGCAAACTATGTTACGATATGGATTCCGTTCTTACAGTAGAAAATCGAATATCGAACTCGAGGGAAACAAATGAACAAATTCTGCACATTTGAAATTGTGAAATTAAATATGCTTTATTCTAAAGGGCACTTTGCTAAAAAGAGTTGTTTTTATACTAGGAAGATCTACCTCAAATATGAACGTGCTTTTGTATTATGAAAAGTTTAACAAACAGTTTCGATATTGGAAAGCAAAACGCAATTTTTTAGGAGATGGATAGAACCCCATGTTTCATGGGCGGTGTATTGGTTTTGCTCACTGCGCTAGCAACCTGAGTTGTACGCCGCGCAGGTTCGATTCCTGTAACGAATCTAGGGTGTAACTTTCCTTGTGTGTCTGTATCCATAACTTGACGTTATCTGTCTTGTGTTTGGCACATCTTAGCGAAATATAGTCGTTGCGTCATAAAACCCAACCAACCAAATAATTCAAAATTTAAATATTTCTGTGTTCCTCATCAATAAAATCAGCGCTATTTCAGCAAAGATTAGGCTATGAACATTCGAGAAATGTGCACGAAATTGACAATGAAATTGGTAAACGAACAGACTTGTTTGAATTTCTAGATCCTTTCTGCAATTTTGGTTTTGTTGATTGCTTGATATTTTTCTGTAGTCATTTCCGAAAACATTAATAGTTATTTTTGAAAAAGGTAAAAAGTGGAGGATAAAATAAATTATACGTTTTACGAATGAACGTATGTGTTTACATATTTTGTTTGTAAATTATCAATCAAAAGAACCACATTTAGTAAACAACGTTTGGTGGTCTTACTGGTGATCAGAAGGGCAAGACAATATTTAAAATAACTTTATTTTTAGCTTTCTATAACAAATTATAAAAACTGAAACAAATGCATTTTTACATTAGCAGTGAGCCTGACCACTCAAAATGGAAATTTAAGGTGAGCAAATCTTGCCGTGACTAGAGTTTATATACCCTGGAAATACGCTGAAATCTCGCTATACGTTCATGGGAAGAGGTCGTCGCTCAATGGATTTGCTCTAGCAACCTGCGAGTTGTAAGCGGTGCAGGTTTGATTCTTCCCTGTGTGTATTTATCTCTTCTGTGTCAGTAAAACTTTTTTGTGTGTATGTCCATTACTTGATGTTGTCTGTCTTGTGTTTGGCACAACATAGCCAAATATGGGTTTTGCCCCATAAACCCCAACCAACCTCCTTTAGCTACGTCACTGCTGACAGTGGAAATTAATAGTTTTGGGAACCTTAACTACTTTCAGAATTAGATGCTTTATTTTTCTTCCAGTATGGCACGAACTGATCACGACATATGTTAAAACTGTTTACATCAGTCATTTCGCAGATGTCCAAATATAAGATGCCTCTAACGAAAGTGCCTGTAGATGTTATTGCTGCCAAAAAGGTGGGATAAATTGCGTTGACGCCTGTACGGCTTACGTAATCTTTTCCTCTCACGCCATTTTCTTATGCCCGTTAAAGGTACGTCTACGGTTCATAGGTTAGACATGCTAATATAATTTTTCTAACCTTCAAACTGGAAATCGTCCCATGTTACAAAACCTCTCGAGTGATTTATGTCCAGGTGAAACGCTATAAGACTTGGTAACGATCACTTCGTGTCAGAAATCCCTTCCTTGCAGTTATTTTTAGAAGGATGTTGTATATCTCAATTGAATTTATTGCCTTTGTTGCAACTCAAACGTGGGTTATTGTTAAAATTTATCTAACGCACCTAGTCAGCGTGTTTTCTCAGATTAGGTTAATTTTCAGTAAATATTTTATCTTGTTATTGTGCAAATGCTACGTGGATAGGATCTCGCTTAAAGGATATGCCGTTGTATCCGACGATAATGATACCTACCGTGCTATCGTCAAAACTAGTAAGTACATTTCGCTTTGTCTAATGAAGTGGTTTGCTGCTCTGCTGTCATTTTGTGCTACCAAAGCATAATTACTGTCTACCACTAGAACTGCTCCATGCACCAAGTCGAGCTTGGCAAATAACCCTTAGTATTGCTCCAGTGCGACGTTAATTCAACTACCTACCTGAGTGCTTGAAGTCGCTATAGAAACAGGATTCGTTCATTTTGAGTAGGTGTGTTTCTTGGGTATAACATAATTTTATTTTTGTTTTTCATGAATATTGGTTGCGAGAAAAGATAGTTTGCAATTATAGATCTTGCTGACAAGTAAAAATTTTAACTAATGCATTTCCGAATTGTCTTTCACTACGTTAGAGTGACAAACTTGAATACATTTCTTCCAGTATCCTCTATGGGAAATGGGATACAGTCCGTTTCTGTGGCGACAGACGGGAGCATACTTTGTGTTTAGAACTGTTCTCGTGGTAGACAGACAGTAGACCTGGACTGTCTTGTTTCTAGATTTGTACATGAAATTATTTCGAATAATTTTAGTTGTAATGTTTGAGGCAATATATGTTTTTCCACATATATCATGTTTTCCTTGTTATATGTAGAACTTCCGTTGTTTCAACTCCAATGATGTTTAATTTTGTAATACATTCATTCCTCCTTTCCACTTGAGTTAAATTCAAGGAATATCTTTGCAATTTTGTGTCGCACAGGACCGTGTGCCGGTGCTAGTTGAACATTTATATAAAAGCAAATATGACATGAAACAAAAACGTGTACCGTTACTTTCGACAAAAAGCTTTTTAGACCCGTGGTTTAAGCATTCTGTAGCCTCAACCAAAAGATAAGAAAGCGAAGTCCTTTTATGATAACGCGGATCACAACTTCCGGTAGACTAGATACCGAATGATACAAATATCGTTTTCCAGGAGAGCATAAAAATGTATAATCTATCGCGAAGTGTTACTTATAGACTAGGTGTTTCCCAATCGTTCCAGCTCAAAGCCTCTTGAAAAGTCAGAATGCGATCTCCACCAAGATGGTCTGTCGGACTATAGGATGCTAAATAAAATGAGTACGAAGCATTTCGAAAATGTGTACTAATTATTTGATGTAATACACAGTAAAACTTATCTTAGGATACCATTATATATACAGGGTGCGTGTAAATTGTTTTTACAAAATAAGAGGGGTGATAGTACCCATCCAGACGAGCCATAATTACCATGGAGCATAGGGTCGCATTCCACTCTGAGAGGCAGAAAAGAGTCAAATTAGAATTTCAACATGAACTTACAACAGTGTTGGGAAAGCGAATGAACGATACCAAAAGTATCTGATTGATTGATCAGAGAAAAACTCACAGCAAGTGCTCAAAGTGGCGCGTGTCGTTGCACAGTTCACACTGGCGAAGGAATGAACCCTCTCGAAGATTCCTGGTGTTGTGTTCATTTTGTCACCGATTCTCGCTACGAGATCTTCAGCCGAGTCCACAGGCGTCTGGTACACTAAAGATTTCATGTGCCCTCAGAAAAAAAAGTCCAGTGGGTTGAGGTCCGGTGAGCGAGGAGGCCAATCCACAGGTCCGCCACGTCCGATCTATCGTGCGGGATATGTGGCATTCAAGAAGTGCCGGACCGTGCTGGAAAAGTGTGCGACCTCAGAGACGATGACTTGTTCATGTTCGACGCGTTTCGACTTTACTCTTTTCTGCCTCTCAGAGTGGAATGCGACCCTATGCTCCATGGTAATTATTGCTCGTCTGGATGGGTACTATCACCCCTCTTATTTTATAAAAATAATTTAGACTCACCCTGTATATGCTACACCAAGCACAAGGCAGACAACGTTCAGTAAAATTTCCATACTGAAAAATTCAATTTTAATTTGTTCAAACTGCAGTGCTCTTTAGAAGATGAACGAATTTTGTATGGCTTGATTTAAACTGATAATTAAAATATCAATCTGTTCTAGATAAATTGGCCATTGGGACCAAAGATCGTGTTAGCCTTGGGCAGATTCATTGTCGGTGTTCTAAGACATTTCTGAGCTTGCACTCAAATTTTTGTCTCTGAGATCTACCGCATGGGGTTCACTGGTATTTGAACATAACTTCGACCCTTTGAAGGGTACTATGCTTAAAAAACGGCTATGCCCGGTGTCTCCCTTGGGGAAATTGCCCTCAGGTGCACATCTTTACATGTGTACATGCTTCACTAGTAACCTTTTCTTTACCCATGGGGTTTACTGTCTTTAATAAACACGGGGGTCGCGCTCCCTTGACACCCTAGCGATCTGTTTCTGCTTTCATTCTACTACTCTGTTCCCCAATCCCTCTTTCTTCCCCTTTCACGACATTTTTTGCTAGACGTCGTCTTGTGTTTGTAGCAGCTTGACCAAATATAGCCCTTGCGCCATAAAACCCCAAAACAATCAACCCTGGTTGAAATGGACAGCAGAAAAGACCAGACTGTTCTCTCCAGATTACGCAGTGGACACTTGAAGCCAATGAAGATCGAATTGGGTCTCATTTTCCCCTGCTCTAAATGCAATTTGTTAGACGCCTCCCCCGAGCATATATCATCTACTGTCCTACGACTGTCCATCAGGCCAGCTTATTTACCATCCTAAGCTGGACCTTGGGGCCTCAAGTCTTACGGACTACTACATAAGATATTTGGTGTAATCTTTAATTTTATGACGTAAAAATAGTACTTTTAATGGGGACCCTTATATCTCACCCCTCGTCTGGAGATTCCAGAGCACTCCTTGAGGGAATACAGAATACTAAGTGAGAGAATATTGATAAACCTTAACGCCATTAATATTCCTAGAACATTTATATACTCAGCTCGTACCACTTTATCTGTAGCCCTGTTGGAAGAGTAGCGGATTAGCAGCCGGAGGGTTCCGAGTTCGAAACTCGATCCAACCAACCTACCGCGGGAATGTTGCACGTTGAATCTGTCGTGTCTTCAAATGTCCTTACGTTGGAGTGGTGGCAGTTTGGAGAGTGGGATGCTAGCTCAGATGTTTACCTCGTCATCTGGCCGTGGTTCGAATAACGAGGTGTTGTCCTAGATCTTTCCCTTCGGGATGGGTTCCGGACCGTCACCAATAGACCGTTGTGTTGCCCCAGTGCGACGTTAATTCAACTACCCCCTTACCATTGTATAGAGATGGTGCACTGGAAGTCTCATCGACCCTCTCAAAAGGTCACCGGGACTTCTCACAATCCTCTGAATCCATTGATGTATGAAGGGGTCGGAAAAATACTCATAAAGAATTTCTTATTCTTGCTACGTAATGAAGCTACTAAATTCTAACCCAGTTTTGAGGCTATAATAAAATATATAAATTAATCTATTTTATTGCTGTATCACTGCATGACCTGTGCATTAATGTTTGTTATCTTCTCTCTCGATCACCTCGTACTCATCTTTTGGCGCCTCGTTTGTGTCGACCGACCTTCCGCAACTAATAAACGCGGAGGTGTGTCTGCCGTTTAGCATGACAAGCATTTCTTCGCTGCGCCAACACCTGTTGCATATGTGTTTCAGCGGCGTATCTATATCGGGGCAGCTTCGAGATGCCACAAGGACGCGTTCTTCCGTGTCACGTGTAACAGGTTACCCCGCCTTACACCTGTGTGCGTGAGATGCCGCAACCACGTGGGCGAGGCCTCAAGATCATGAATCCATTCCGTAGTAAATATTCACGTATATTTTGCTCTCTTAACCCTACAAGTGATTTCGGCGAGGTATCTCTTCCATCAAGATCGGACCAATTTTGCAAATAACCACAGACCATAACTTTTGTCGCTCTTTGGTTTCCTAATTGAGAAATAAAGTTGTCTATGTTAATCAAACTAATTTTGGCAGTTATTTTTTATTGTATTTAATTCCCCAAGTGGTTTTGAAAAGATATCTCGTCAATCAAGATCGGACCAATTTTGCAATTGACCAGATATATCGTCATCAATACATTGCCGATTTTTTTATGATGACGAAATCTAGATCTGGTCAGTTTTCCAATGGCGAGATATATCGTCCATCAAGATCTGCTAATGGTGTAGCTAATGACGAGATACCTCTCACACAACCACCAGTAAGGTTAAGAGTGATTGATTCAGGATTTGATTGGATAAATTGTGTCAATCCGTTGCTACTGTAGCATCAGTTATTCCTGTAAACTTGTCTTTGAATCGTGTTCCGCCCAAACTTATGTTTGAGAGCAGTTCAGGAATTAAAACATTGTAATCGCCTGGGCATCGATGTACTAATTACTCGCAGTGACCATCTATTTTCAGCATGTTTTTAACTCATCAATAGCCTTATATCTCCAGGAAAGCATTCGGTTTTAGCATTTTGAACCACTTCGTTGATCTGTGGGATAGCCATGACTTAATGGATTTGCCCCCTACGCTAGCAACTTGCTAGTTGTAGGCGGTGCTGGTTCGATTCCTCCTTGGGTGTATTTCTACTATGTCAGAAAATCTTGTGTGTATGTCCGTATACTTGATGTTTGGCGCAGCTTGGCCAGATATGACACTTGCGCCATAAAACCCGACCAACCGTATATCCGAAACTACTCCTTCCGCTTAATTTTGCCCATAGCTTCCTTTTGCCTATAGCTTGCATCTTTGTTTTGCTGATTCAGCTTTAGGGCATGTCGTTATTGAAAACAGTGCCCATGGGTATTATGGATAAAAATGATTGGAAATAAATGTTTTGGAGCAGAGTACATAATTACCATCGTTCAATCTCCATCAGCTTTCCTTTTACCCATTGCTTCCATCTTGTTGACAAATGTCGAGCATTTGCATAGGATGCCATTAGCTCCCATCTTTATTTTCCTTATGTATCTTCAGGGCAGGTCTTTATTAAAAACAATACTCATGAGTAAAATAATGCCATTAGCTCCCATCTTTATTTTGCTTATGTATCTTCAGGGCAGGTCTTTATTAAAAACAATACTCATGAGTAAAATAATGCCATTAGCTCCCATTTTACTTTATTTTCAGGACAGTGGTATGTCCTGAAATAATAATTGTTTTGATTGGTTGACAATAAATGTTTTGATTGGTTGGACTTTATGACGCACGGGGCATATTTGGCCAAGCTGCGCCAAACACAAGACAGACAACTATGAATGCTTTGGAGCATGTTATAGTGTATAATCCTTATATTATACTATAAAACAACCGGTTGGAAAAATAATTATGAATAGTTCTTGCTGATCAAAATAGGATTTGCAATAACACAAATAATAGAAAAAACAATTACAGCGGATTTTCCTTATATTATACTACAAAACAACCGGTAGAAAGAATAATTACAAATAATATTTGTTGATCACGTTTCGTGAATACTTAAGCGGAGGAAAACTGCTAAACACAACGGCTACAAAACTAGAACACATACCAGCATGAAGCAACTTAAATAAATCAATCATTAACCACATTGTTAAAGAAAAGGGCAGATTATTAGAATCTGCCTTATTTCTTCATGCCCTAATGGTTTATTGATCTCTTCAATTCCAGTACCTTGATTTCTCAAATGTTCTTCCCCGTTTTTCCTTAGAGATCTAGATGGCAAATATAATTTCCATGGACTTTTTCAGTGTATCGTTTTGATGCCTCTGAATTCTTGAACCCTTTGATGTAGTGGTCCGTATAACTACTATAGAAACCAATTGTTCCGACGTCTAGACCACATCTGAGTGCCTTGTTATGAGAACATTGCGTACCACATCGGGAAGTCTGCATTTTCAAATCGTTTCCACCAGGTATGAACTGAACTCGCACATTTTGTGCGGGTTTTGTGTGTCGCACGGTTAATAGTGGCGTCATTACCCAAATGACTCCCCTTTGAGTCATTCACCCTCGCCTCAGCACCATTAGCATGGCTCTTTGTAATGAGTCGCACTCCATGCCCAGAAACCTTCGGGCGCCGCAACAATGCAGACTCCGCCATTGAGTAGAAAAAGGGTTTGTTCCTCTATTGCGTGAATGTCCCGTCTGATAACTTATTTTGCTTTCGTTTCGGGAAAACGTGTAGTTTCGGGTTGTTTGGACCTCTTGTTTTCCATTCGCGCAACTTCCTTCTGGATAGTCGAGTGACCTAAAAACGTGTTTACGTGGAGAAGAGCGCTATAATTTGTGAGGCATCAGCTCGCATGGAGCGTGTGCTAAGGGGAAGAGTTGGATTCATCCTAAGTCGGGTACCATTCTTGAAGCAGGGTGATGTCATGACCTGCATAATATAGTGATTACTGTCTACTACCAGAACTGCTCCAGACAGAAAGTCTACGGTCGTGCCTGTCGCTGCAGAAAACGAGTCTCGTATTTTGAGTGGAGATGGGACGGGTGAGGTTTTGGCTTTGGTTGTTTTGGGAACTGGGGGTATGACTGAGGGTTATCTCACGCCCTCAGTTGATCTTCTATAGGTGTGGGGGGCCATCGTGGCTCAGTGGGTAGGCCCACTGTGCTAGCAACCTTCGAGTTGTAGGCGGCGCAGGTTCGATTCCTGTCAGGTGCATTCCTCCCTGGATGCATTTCTCTGTGTCAGTAAAACTTTTATTGTGTGTGTCAATTGATATTGTATGTCTTGTATCTGGTGCAGCATGGCCAAATATGGCCCTTGCGCCATAAAACCCCAACAATCCAAACTAAACCATCTATAGGTGTGTATGGGATCTCAACCCCAAGGTCTCCGAGTGGTCTGTCCTGTTCCACGTCGCCAATTGCCCGTTGTGTTACTCCAGTACGACGTTAATTAACTATCTACCTCTTCTGTTTTACCCTCCCCTATCATTCTGCTTTGTTTGCTCCTCCCTCCTTGTATTGTGTTTGGCGCAGTTATCGCCATAAAGCCTAAAACCAACCAACCTACCTACCTTTTATCTCGCAAAATTAAGGAGAGACAATTATCGCTAACTCGAATTCGAGAATCCCCTATATAAAAATATGGGCTGCTTCATTTCGACGGTAACAGACAGTCACACACTTTGTCTGGAGCAGTTCTCGTGAAAGCAGACTAGCTTACAGGACTGACTGAGGGGCCGAAGCGAAGCAGCTCTCAAATTGTGTGTTAATCAGTGGCGTAGACTGCGAATATTCCTTCATATTTCGTAAAGAATTATATTCTAAAATATGAAAGCAGTGATTGAAGCCGAATATCGTCTATGTGCAAATGTTTCTAAAATGATATTTTAATGCAATGATGACCTATATAGTATTAGACATCGATTACTACAGTTAATTCACAAAAAAAAACGTTAAAAGGTCCTTTGCGGCATGATTTAATATGAAATAACGCTCTCGATATGTAGGTAGTTAATTAACGTCGCACTGGAGCAACACGACGAGCTATTGGCGACGGTCCGGGTTCAACCCCCGAAGGAATAGATCCAAGGACAACACCACGTAATTTAAAACCATGGTCACATGACGAGGTCACACCTAAGCTGGCACCTCACTCTCCAAACTTAATGCTCTTGGGCGTGGAGCAACGGTCTATGTGGCAACACTCACCTCCCCTTTTGCCGGACTCTTATTTGTTTACGGGGTAGGGTACGGAATCACTAAACCTATCACTTGTGGTTTGGTCCTGATTCTTTCCACCTCCAATAAAAGACACCAAAGCGATCGAAGGCCGATGTAGCCCGATTGGTAGAGTTGCGGATTAACAACCGGAGTGTTCCTAGTTCGAAACTCGATCCAAGCAAAAACCGCCGTGTACGTGGGGTGGTGTACGTTAAATCTGTCATAGCTTCAACTGTCCTCACGTTGGAGTAGTGTGGAAATTTGGAAAGTGGGGTGCCAGCTCAGGTGTTGACCTCGTCATCAGACCATGGTTCAAAACGTCGAGGTATCCTCGAATATTCCCTTTTAGGAATGATTGTCTCCAACAGCCCATTGGTGTTGCTCCAGTTCGAAGTAAATTCTACTACCTACCTACATTTAATTGCATTAAATTAATTGTTGTTTTATTTAGGACTAAATTTGACTGCAATCTCAACCAACGACACTAGTTTCATAATTAGGCACAGTAATTTTTAAATAAAAATATTCTCAACAGCAAAGGATATATTACTCTTTCCAATTTTCAAAATTTAATGCCTCAAAATACAGTCAAACCTTGGGAAAGACCGAGAATTTGCCCTCCATTGAACATATCCCTAAGTTGTGATAATCAATATTTTTGCTTAATTAAAAGTTTAAAAAGTGCTTTTAAAATTAATAGTTTCACACAAGAAAAGAGCTTATACAGAGGCTGTTCGGACATTTTTTGAACGATTTTAATGGACTGAAGCTCAATTTTTTACATGAAATTTTTGTGTTTTAAATGTTCCATTTGATAGCCTTTATTGTTAACTATCTTTCTACATCTTAATTTCCATAATAATAATGACTTTTGTTGTATCGACAATGGTATTTTGTCCCATTCTTGTTCCACAGTTTTCCAGTCCTTGAATGGTTTTCGGTCGACGTTTCGATAAGGCCATTTTTAAAAGTCCAAAAGTCCATGGGTGAAACATCTGGAGATTTAGCAGGAATATCAGTAAAGGGTATTGACTTCACACCAGTTTCTTGTTCCATTTTTTCCAAAAATTTAAGAGTCGATTTAGATGTGTGGCTGCTTGCTTTTACCCTGATGCAAAAAATTGATTGTTCTACTGATTGTTGGCACTGTGGGTAAAGATATGGTATTTCTTTTTTGAATATTGGGGATACAATAGGGTCTTGATAATATGTGGGAGTTGATTTTTACATTTCCCCCCTCTTTTTACTTTTAATTTTCCATTATATGCAAAACCGGCAACAATCATAAATCTCTTAGAGAAAGTTCTCACGTTCACTTTGTTACAGTCCTTTGACTTGGCGGATTCTCTTTTAAAATTAAAGATCTTACCTTACAAATATTCTCAGAAATTCTTTCTTTTTTGGATACTTTTTTGGAAGTATTTTTCCACTTTTGCGTTTTTTTCCTTTCTCATTAATAATATTACTTATCGTACCTTTAGATATCGAAAAACCATGACTTTTACATCGTTTTTGAATAATTGAATAAGCATAATTCTCTTCGGAAAGAGCGGTAACATAGCCTTCCACCCATTGCTTATTTAAAAGCGCCATTTTGAAAGTAAACAAAACTGAGTTAGCAGACGATACGTTATACTTTAACTATTTAAGTGAAAATAAAATCTTTTCGTAGCATACAATTTTTTTACAGCTCATCAAAATCGTTCAAAAAATGTCCGAACAACCTCTACATTTCATATGTAACCAATTCTTTAGAAAGGTATTCGTTTTATCAGAATTTACCGCCCAATACCAAACCTTTGCGGAAGACGCATTGATAGCTAGTTCCTGTTTCGCGTGTCTGATCTTTCCCATCCACCCACAATTCTTCACCTGTAGGACAACCAATGCTACAGCTATCCCGGAGGACGCCTATTGATTGCAGTTCTATCGTGTTGTTTGATCTGCGCGTGTGCTCGTCGAAATACAAAAGACCTGATTATCCGTATTAATGAATTGTGGCGAGCACCCGGACCGACCACGAGCTGTCGTGACGAGACAACCCGAATAACTGGTTCCTTCGGCCGCGGCAGGTGCTCTCCCGGTCGGGCCGAGCGACTCGGCCCGCTGCGGTGGGGCTGGCTCATTTGGCTGCGTATCGTGCCCTTTTGCGACTTAACCCTCCAAGTCGGATGCCGACGAGATATCTCGTTCATCACGATATGACCAATTTTGCCAGAGACTAGATACCTCGTCCATCAAAATCTGGCCGATTTTGGTAGCCCGGTTGGAAGAGTAACGGATTAGCAGTTCGAATACAACCAAAAACCGTCGTGTACAAAGGGGGCTGGTGCACTTTAAATCTGTCGTGGCCTCAAATGTCCTCACGTTGACGTGGTGTGAAAGTTTAGAGAGTGGGGTGTGACCCCGTCATCTGACCGTGGTTCAAAATTACTTGGTGTTGTCCTCGGATCTTTCCCTTTAGGTTTGATCCCGGACCGTCCACCGTTGTGTGCTCTAGTGTGACATTAATTAAATACCTACCTGACCAATTTTGTCAATGATGAGATACCTCGTTCATCAAGATATGACCAATTTTGTCAATGATGAGATACCTCGTCCATCAAGATGTGACCAATTTTGTCAATGATGAGATACCTCGTCCATCAAGATATGACCAATTTTGTCAATGGAGATACCTCGTCCATCAAGATATGACCAATTTTGTCAATGAAGAGATACCTCGTCCATCAAGATATGACCAATTTTGTCAATGAAGAGATACCTCGTCCATCAAGATATGACCAATTTTGTCAATGATGAGATACCTCGTCCATCAAGATATGACCAATTTTGTCAATGAAGAGATACCTCGTCTATCAAGATATGACCAATTTTGTCAATGAAGAGATACCTCGTCCATCAAGATATGACCAATTTTGTCAATGAAGAGATACCTCGTCCATCAAGATATGACCAATTTTGTCAATGAAGAGATACCTCGTCTATCAAGATATGACCAATTTTGTCAATGAAGAGATACCTCGTCCATCAAGATATGACCAATTTTGTCAATGACAAGATACCTGCTGTTTCTTTTCCGCCCAAGACAGTAGTACAAATCATTTTTAGCCCTAAATTAGAAAGGAGTCCAAACCACCCAATCTCTGCAACTTTCTAAGGATGATCCCAACGCTGTCTTAAAGTTTGAGGCAATCTTACAAAAGGCGGGCCAATAAGAAGAGAATGAGGCCATGTACTAGGAGCTGCTGTGCATATTATCTCGACTGAATGCTGCCCTCAATCGTAGGCATAGGGAAGAGAGGAAAGTTCAGTGCTGAAGGTATCCCATTGCACATGAAAAACGTCATTAACCAATCATTGTAAAAATGTCATTATCATTAAAAGCTTAAATGATAGGGCGTCCGCTTTCCTTGGTTGGGTTCTTGCGGTGAGAATCAAGGACTCTAAAATAGAAAGTGATGTCTCACTCAGATTAAGGTTGAAAGAATTGTCATTTTTGCTTCAGGTAACTGATAAAAATCAGTTTAAAAATTTTGTATCACCGAATTATTCCGATTTTTACATTTTTATCAAGGGATGCCGGGCCATTCTTTGGCAATGGACGTTACATCATTGGCAATTAAGGCGATTCAATTGCCTTTGCATTTAACTATACGTAAAAATGAAATTCAGATATCTATCAGAGCAGAGATCTTGTGAAGGGCTGGAGCTTAAAGCAAAAATACATTTTTTTCTTTACAGGGCTTGTAAAGTTATATTTTCTATTATACTGAAAAGTTATACTGTGTATAACTTTTCAGGAAGCTTGAAAAGCTAACTAGAGAATGAGAGGCTAATGTAGTAATTTTAAACTATTTATCAGTCAAGTATTATTGCTCTTTCTGAATACAATAACCAACGTTTCAGAGCCAACCCTCGGCTTGAGAACCAGTGCTCTATGGCCTTCTATAAAATTCCAAAAATGTAGCTCAAACAAGTGAATGGAGAATGTATTCTGTCCAGAATTCAACCCTTATGTGGGTTTGGTTCGTCGTTCTAGGGTCATTCTTTGCTGCTTACTAGACCTGGGCCTATGGCTGGCTAGAAGACCCGGTTGAATTTCTTTATGCAAACAAATTGAACAAATTACCGGGGATTACTTGGTTTGCCTACTGCGTTACCTACCTGCGAGTTGTAGTCAGCGAAGTTTCGATTCGTGTAACTTATCCTGGATATGTTTCTCTCTTCTGAATCAGAAACTTTCCTTGAGTGTGTATGTCCATTACTTGACGTCGTCCGTTTCATATTTAACTCAGCTTGGCCAAATATGGCTCTTGCGCTATGAAAGCCAACCAAAATGTTTAAGCCGATTTGTTATTTTTATAGTGAAAGACGTATCCATATAATGTCTGTCTATCACGAGAATTGCTCCAAAATAAAGTCGTTCCCTGTCTATTGCTTTAGAAACGAACTTTATCCTATTTTCCATAAGGGATGCTTGAAGAAATGTATTCAAGCTCGACACATTGATGCACTTAAATCACAATTTGGAAATATATTTGTTAAGAATTTTACTTGTCAAGAACTTTTCTGGTCTTTACTAGCTCTTTTTGACGCCAACATTAGCGAAAAAAATTGCTTTACCTCTACTCAATGAACGAGTAATGTTTCTATAGCAACTGCCACCAACCAAATTTAGTATCGGAAGTAGTTCTCGTGGTAGACTGGCAGTACTAGCTAGCATTAAAGAAATTCGGGTCTAATTAACTTTCGCTGAGCACCATTTGTTTCAACAAACCTACTTGATTGGAGTTACATTGTACGTGAGGATCCAATTCGTGATTAACATTTGCGGTTATCCAACCGTTGACAGTAACTCGTTGGTTGGAATTCTGAGCCATGTACCTCGGAATTTTAGGAACTCAAGGCAAACTTGGTGCAACTGTGTGCTATACTCTCGTGTGTTATGATACGATTATTTTATACTTTTCATACTTGCGCCGTGCTGTCTTAATCAACAAGTGAGCAGTGATTGATTGTATATTTTATAAAATATTTTTTCAAATAACAAGGATGTTTAAGAGAATCATTGTAAATTTGAAACTAATGGATCTTTTCGAACTGTTTTCTCAAAAAAATTTATTCATCGCAAATAAACAGCGAAGTTATGGTGGCTGTAAAAGGATCTAAGGCAAACAAAGGAATTGGTAAATATCAATTATCTAATTTAGAACAAAAAAATTGAAACCATTAATCCATCGTCTCTGAATGGGAACACTAAAAATATCTGAACAAACATCTATCGTTGCCAAACTAAAATAATTCTAAAACATCCTGAAAATCTTTTACCTTGTCCTTGTTGAATTTTTGAGTCGTGCCGAGACAACATGAAAGAAAAGCATCGGAATCTATTTGCCATATTGTCGTGAAAACCTTTGGGACAAATTTTCAAGAAAATCCTTATGCTTCTAAAACACTCGCAAAGAAGTTTAATTGATCATTTTCCCAAATATTTGAAATAGCCCGTTCTGTTGCTCCAGTGCGACGTCAATTAATTACCATTACCACCCAAATGCTTGACCGCATTTCGTATTAAAATATCACCAAGTTCGAACTACCGCCCATATTGTAACAAAATAATGTACAATGTAACGAAAGTAAGCTTATTTTTTCTTATGATCTGCTTTCATAATCGTCCCTTTGATTCTTTCAACCAATCAATATGGTTATAATTATTATATGTGCTGTGAGTAAAAACACCATTAAAACTACTCGAAGATCTCGTTACGCTCAAACGGTTAAAATCATCTTACAAATCAATTTAAAATGAAAAGAGCCCCGAAAGAAGCAATTGCGTCCAATATTGGCAACGCTGTATGAATGATCCAAGCGCTTAAGTCCAAGCTTGAAACTTAAGGCTGTCTTTTACAAAGGCCGGAAGGTGAAGAGAATGATAAACCTTATTCAAGGACCAATTACGTATATTATCTCGACTCCATCGGTGTTAGCGTCCATCGGAGGCATGGGGAAGAGAGGAAGGGTCGGCTTCCTTTCGTAAGATACCTATTGCGCATGATAAACATCATGAATAAATCACAGTAAGAAACCATAAGTAGCTTAAATTGTCGGGTGTCCACTTTCTCAGTTTGGCATCTTGCGGTGAGTGGAGTTAAAAATCGAAACTGACGTCTCGCTCAGATTTATGTTTAAAGTCGTCATTTTTGCCTCAGATTTTATGGATTCAGTTTTTATTGTTATTTTTTTATCAGGGAATATCGTGGTACTGGGCATCCATGGACACTACGCCACCTGATTTATATTCAATGAATCGATCATCAGTTTCTTTGACATTCTCAAAAATATATCACGAAGTAAATTTCCCTATAGTCTTATGCTTATTTGTTGATCGTATTGTAAATACTTATTTAAAAACCCTGACTGGATAATCTCGGTTCAGATGGTAATAGATGCATGAGATAGAACCTATAGTAAAACCAGACCATCCAGCTACTTGATATAATGTTTTATTGGAAAAAGAAAATAAAGTTTGAGTTTTTGTAGAAAAAGCATATACGTAGACTAATTTTGGGGAGAAAAATTTTCAAAATTTTGATCAAAAATTAAAAATAATTATTAATTATATTAATTATACATTAGTTTAGAGAACTAACACTTGCTTGTGCAAGTGTTAGTCCTCTAAACTAATGTATAATTATTTATTATTTATAATGAAGTATAGGTCGGATAGAATCTAATGAACCGGACCGATCTTTTGTGTGTGTTATGCTATTTAATTTTATTTAAAACGTGCCCTTTTTCTGGGTTTCTATGAAGTGTGCCAATGGCCCGTTGTGTTGCTCCAGTGTGACGCTAATTAAATACCTACTTATGAATTGTGCCAAAATTATTTTCGACTAT
This sequence comes from Meta bourneti, assembly GCA_933210815.1. Lineage (NCBI taxonomy): Eukaryota > Metazoa > Arthropoda > Arachnida > Araneae > Tetragnathidae > Meta > Meta bourneti. Next base: position 11,000,272 of record OW119925.1, on the reverse strand, counting down.
TTCGAAAAGAAAGAAAAAGATATTTATCTTTTGTATAAACCAGTGGGATTTTTAAGCAACTCTTTATTACATATTTGCTACGTTGGAACTTGTACGATATCAAATTATTCGTAAGCGAAAATATTAATTATTTGCTATTTATAATGAATTATGGGTCGGATGGAATCTATAATGAACCGTACCGTTCATTTTTTGTATGTGTGGTAGTCTAGTTTTATTTAATTTGTGCTCTTTATCCGGGTTTCTATAAAATATGCCATGATTGTTTATTACTTTATTGTCTGGAAGAGAAAATTTTCTTTTGTTTTGTGAAAACCAGTGTGAGCAACGCTACGTTGAATCATGTACGATATCAAATTATTAATATTTTAGAACTCATGGCACAACGTACAAAAATCAAATTGATGTTCGAATAAAAATATAAAGCTCTGCAATGTTTTCTCTCGATAAGGAAATGGAATGTTTTTATATTGTATTTTTTCTGGAACGTGTAAAATTATTTTTTCCTTTTGTCGTTTTTAACTACACAATTCAACTATGAAAAATACCTGGCTCTGTTCAATGTTTTCCCTCTCGATAAAGAACTAGAATGTTTCTGCATTGTCTTTTATGACAAGCCAAGCACATTTCAGGTTTAGTGTACCTTCTAGGCGTTTACACACACAGTTCCAATACAAATGCATCTCTAATCCCCTTGTATCAAAGCGTGGGAGGCAACAAACTCGGGAATAAGTTCCAATTTCGCTTTCATCCTCGCAAACGTTAGTTACCCTTGGCGATCCTGGCGCGCTATCCGTCAACATCGTTTGGCGGTTCTCTCCTCACCTTCCTCCTTAATTCCGACTTCCCCACCATTTAACATCCCGATGCGAACGAGAGCGGTCCTCTCTCTGGACTAGCTCCTTTCTCCCTTTACGTTTTTTCCACGCTCTGACCTTGGCTACTCGTACACACACGCGTTCTCGGAAACTTGTTGCTTCTCTCTCCCCGTCGATACATTGTTGATGCCTCTCTGCGATGGACGGTCGGACCTGCCGCTGTGGGATGCTCAGTTTTCATTTCTTCAACCATGCGCCACTGGTTTATGAACTGACAATGTTAGGATCAAATTGCCTTTGCAGTCGGATTCAATCCACAACAATAGACTGATTTTAGTGGAAAATATGTATGAACTCTTGTGATCTCTTTCGATGATAAAAGTGATAACCCAAAACTGATATTGGCTTCTGACTGAGACTTTTGAATCCATGCCATGTCGATTTCCGGATATATAGATGAACTCTTGTGATCTCGTTTTCGTTGGTAAAGTTGATAACAATACGATAAAGTTGCCTCTCAGTATCATGACAACAGACTGATTATCCTGAAAATATGGATGATTTTTGTGATCGCTTTTTCGGTGATAAAGTTGGAAACGTAAAACGCTAAAGTTGGCTTTTCACTGGGACTTTTTTTCATCGATGCCATAACAATCTGACTTCCCCGAAATATAGATCGACTCTTGTGATTTCCGTTGGTAAAATTGATAACGAAACGATAAAGTTGCTTCTCGGTATCATAACAACAGACTGATTATCCTGGAAATATATATGAACGCTTGTGATCTCTTCCGATGCTTTTTCAACTGAATTAAAATCTGATTAATTGTTCTGCAATCTAAACATCTGCCATCTTAGGTGCTCTGTAACGAAAATTTTTGTTGACTTAGCTGGTGCAGTGCAGAATTTATGAACATCCCTATGCAATCTCGTAGTGTTGTGTCGAATTCATCAGCTGTAATAACAAACCTATGTGAATGGGAAAATATATGCTAAAGTTAAAGGCGCATTGACGTTTCGTTTCTGCAAGTGGACTCTATTTTTACTCTTCGGACATAATCGTGACGTTTTCCGTCGCCAAATAGTGTTGGTAAATAGTGGTGCTCCGACGTTTTCTGTTTGTTTATGGTTCCGTTATACGCGTGTTGAAGTTTTAGATCTACAAGTCTACATGTACAACCTGAAATTTTCTGTCACCACTACTTTTCATGATCCATTTGTTTTGGATGAAAAACAGATGTACGCTTACAAACAAGACACGACGCGTGTTGAATTCTATAATCTGTGTCACGAAACTGACTGAGCATTCAGGTCAGTCGTGCTCAATTATTAATGCTTTTATTAATCGTGTTGGTTTCAAGTGTGGTGTAGCTGATTGCTACACATGTGCAATCTGATATTTTCTGAAAAATCACTTTTACTTGGAAGATTTTCGTCAGTGTCCGGTTTCATCTTTCATTTTCCGGGACAGTGTTTCCATTGCGAGTCTCACGATCGACACTTGATTGAGTTCTGTTTATAACTGACAAAAATGTCACCAGACCGTAACACCCGTGCCCTCGCGTAAGTGTTCCGTTTGCCTAAACATGCGTGTCAAGTGGAACCGTCAGTTGGATGGAAGTTTGAATCGCCGGCAGTCCGAAGAGGACCAACCCCCCAGCAAGGACAAGGAATGCAAGCAAAAGGGTTCCCCCAAATTCTTCCGGCTGTTCCGGCGCAAGAAGCCGCGGCGGCCGGACGACGGTCAACCGCCGGACGAGGCCTCCCTCTACACCCCGGCGCCGTCCGAGGCTGACGAGGACGACTGCGCGTCGGTCAGTTCCGTGGCCAGCCAGCCGGTGACCGGAGTGTGTCACCGGGACAGGACCCTGTCCATCTTCTCCAGCTTCAGGATCGGCTTCCCAGGGGGCAAGAAGAAAAAGCGGCCGCCCCTGCCGACCTCGCCCGACGACGACCAACTGTTCCAGCCGGAGAAGGACCGCTACTCCAGCCCCGATCTGAGGAAGGAGAGACTCGATGTCCCCCAGACGGAACTGTCCATGTCATCGCCTTCCGTGGTCCCGAGCGACTTCGCGTCCCTGGGGGAATTGCGGACCGAGAACTCCCAATCCTTCCATCATCTGAGGCATCGGGACGGAGGTCCCAAACTGGCCAAGAGCGTTTCCTTCTCGGACTGCCAGGCGGGACAGCCGGCATCATTAGCCCGCAATGATACTTTCGCCAGCACCGTCAACGGCCCGGTGGAGGAAAACCCGAAGGCGTCCAGGAGGAAACGTCTCGCTCTGGCAAGCGAGGCACCGCGCTCCGGTGGACAAGCCAAGTCCACTGCTGATGACTCTGGGTCGTCCTCAGTCCAGGTACTCAGCTATTCGGAGGCCACTAGTGAAATGAACTCCCGTGTTCGAAACTGTGCTGTCAAGGCTCCCCTTACCGCCCAAATCGATCTTCCTGGGAAGTGGGTCAAATACGATACCACCACAAAATGTATTTCTAATCCTCAAGACACCAATGGTAATGTCTGTAATCAACTCACCAGTAACGAACTGTCCTATAGCCCGAAAGTCAATCAAAAGTGCATTACTCAAAGTGTGTGCATAGCTTCTACGGATGCTGAACTGTTGCCTAAAATCTCTACCTCGGAGAATCGTACGGTAAAGTCATCTTCAGAATCGTCTAATGCCAAGATCTGCGCAGTAGACACCTACGTACAAAGTGTGAACCTCCCAGGCACCTGCATTTCTATTTCGAATTTTGTAGAAGAATTGGCAGTTAGAAATGCCTCAAAGGATAATCTATTTCCTGTCAGTGTGCCAGACTGTTCTGTTTTTGATAGTTTGAATTTGAACGGGAGTCCTTCCAGTGGAAGTGTAAATGCGCGTTCAGAGTTGTCTACGAAAAGCAACGAAGATCAAATTAAATTAGCGACATCTCCCGATTCGTCGAATGTAGAGTTCCCTGCAGGCAGTGGTATGACTGCTGCGAATTGTGTTCGAGAATTCGCTGTCAGAAGTAACCGAAAGGATACTATGCTTTCCGTGTGTGAAATGGACTGTCCAGTTAATTTTGTGACCGAATATGCTGTTAAATGCTGTGACCTAAAGGATAACATTCATTCTGTGTGTGATTTGGACTATTTCGAAAATGGTGTTCATACGTTGACCAGTAACGGAAATTTGAACCACCAAGATGGGAAAACTATCGAATGTACTGATCACCTTCCTCAATCAGAAAGTCTAACATCGAAGAGTAATGTACCTTTAATTAAGTATTCTCCAGGTGATAGTGTTTTAAATTCTAAACGTTATCTTAGTGACCCAAATAATGAGGACTACATTAATATTCATCAGTCAACTCATATTACGAGAGACAGTTGTAACAGCTCGAACATTGTTCCACAGGTTAATGAACCCGATAGCTTATTTTCTCCTTCACCCGAGACCATCTGTCCTGTAAATGATAATGAACTTGCTATTGGAAATATGAAAGAAACTCTGGATTTAGATAAAAATCGCCAAATTCCTGTTGATATTTGTATATCTACCCAGTTTCCAAAAGAGCAGTTGCTGGCGAATTTTTTGGATTATTTGTCATCTGAAAACAAGCCAGTTAATGAGAAATCAATTGAGTTCTTGAAGAAAGCTATCGTAACTAACTATTGCGAATGCCCACCAAACCTTGATTGTTGTTTAAACTTCCTTAAAGGAGACCAATTTCTCAATAGTCGTTATACAATACCAACTGAATTGGCACAGCAGAATGATTTTATGGATTCTATCCAACGCAGAAAGCGGTCGATCTTGAATCTAAATCACCCATTTCTCCTTTCGGACAGCATAAACAATAATTCTCCGCCTGATGTGGAGAGCTACTTGCAGAAGCTTATCGTCGCGGAGGAGTGCTCACCTTTTCCTCACACGGGTTGGGAGAGAAACTTAACAGTGTGGAATGCATCGTTCGTCCAAAACATTTGCAGGTACTTCATCTCTCATTTGGATTTGCCTTGCAAACAACCCGACGCGCGGCGTGTGATGAATGATGAAGGAGAACCGCTTGCAGATCGTGATGTTTGTGCGAATGATCATCCCCCAGTGCGTGGGAAACAACTCCAAGATCGATGCCCTGATGCTTCTCTCCCAATGAGCACAGTGCTTCCCTCGGGCCCATCGAACGTCGTCACGCTTGACGGCCCCGATTTACACACAGGAGGCACCGACACACCTCAGTACGCGTCCGACGTCGAGAACAGCAGAGGCGGAAGACGTTGTCACACCGAAGGAGATCCCGGTACGACACCGGCCATGCTCTCCGACATGTCCGTTGGAATCTACGACGGTGTGTTCAGCAGGGAGACGTACTTGGAAACAGGCGAGATATTGGAGAGTTACCCGCGACAGATGTACGACATCTGCCGATATACGACCGAGGGATGCAGCAGTGGAGTAGCCTCACCTGAAATCTCGGGCGACAGCTGCGTTTCGGGTGGAAGTTCTTTCATCCAAGGTGAGAAGCATTCTGATACTGAGACCTGTGCATCAGAATCCTATTCCCCGGACAATTCAGAGGCTGCAAATGATAATTACCATCCTGTGATAAACGGGTATCTGAAAGACTTATCTGGAAAGCATTCAGGTGCTGAGACCTGTGAATCATTAGGGTTGAGCGCAGCAGAATCTCCACTACAGCTAGATATCACTGAGGTTACAAATGGTGATGATTACCGTCCTGTGATAAACGGGTATCTGGAACGCTCCTCTGGAAATTATTCACATAATGAGACCTGTGGATCAGTCGAGTTGAGCACATCCGAATCTCATTCTCTACGACTGGACAGCACTGAGGTTATAAATGGTGATGACTACAGTCCTGTGTTAAACGGGTATTTGGAACGCTCATCTGATCTACATTCAGGTACTGAGACCTGTGAATCGGTGGGGTTTGATGCATCCGAATTATCATCATCACTACAAGACACCTCTGAGGTTACAAATGTTGACACCTATCGTCCTGTGGTAAACGGATACCTGGAAGGCTCATCTGAAAAACTTCCAGATACCGAGATCTGTGAACCTGAGAGGTTACTTGTATCAGAATCATATCCAGTACAAGAGGACAGTATTGAGGTTACAAATGCTGATAACTACCGTCCTGCGATAAACAGGTATCGGGAAGATTCATCTGGAGATGAGAGCTATGTGGAATCTCTTCTCCTTACTGGAGAACTGACTGAGGAGCTAATCAGTACCACTTTGCGAACCGATACTGGAATGAGTGGTACATTAGACGAGGAAGAAGTGTCCAGTACAATTTCTTTAATTTCGGACCGGGATGTTACAGATGGTCTACTTAAAAATGATGTGATGTTACATGAATCTGGTGATCTAAAATTACCTGGTGTTGTGAATGAAGACATTCGGAGTAGTGAATGTAATGAAAACGAAATCCCTTACGAGGGAGTGAAAAACAAAATTAAGATGTTCGAAAGTAATTCGCCCGATGTCTCAATGGTGGCGAGTGCTCCAGACATCACTGTGATAGTATCACAACAGAAGATACCACAAGCCAGAAGGAAAAGTGCCGATAAGGGCAAGAGTTCCATGATACCGAGTTTGAGAAAGCGACCCCCGAATGTTTCGAACGAAAGGCAACCGGAACCTGTAAGAACGAAAAAAGCTGCTACAGAGAACAAACGTGTAATTATTGAAAATAAAACTTCGGATGCACGGACTAAGAGAAGCGGTAAGCAATCTCAAGATGGACTTCAGACAGTGAGACAAATATCTGAAAAACGAGACTCCTTCCATTCTGAAACTTCCTTCGATTGTTGCATCATCAGAGAGGTGAAATCGGATTACAAGTGCTTCGATAACTCTGGTATCGAGCATGTACTCGACTCCAATCTTCGTCTCACGACGCAGCAAATAAGTGAAGAGGCCACCTCATTCAAATCGAACCCACTGCAAAGTGCGATCAAAGCTTTAAAATCGGATTACAAATGCTTCGATGATTCTAGCACCGACAGTGAACATGTACACGAGTCCAATCATTGCTCCCCGACGCAGCAAATAAGTGAAGATGCTATCTCAGAACGATGTAAATCTGAGGAAATTCTGGCCCCCAATGTTTCTACTAATACGAACCCATCACAAAATGCGATCGAAAAATTGAAATCGGATTACAATTGCTTCGATCACTCTGGTATCGGGCATTTACCCGACTCCAATCTCCATCCCACGACGCAGCAAATAAGTGAAGAGGCCATCTCAGAACGGTGTAAGTCTGAGGAAATCTTAGCTTCCACTGCCGAATCCAATCCGAACCCACGACAAAGTGCAACCGCATTAAAACCTGTTCCCACCGTTCAAGTCTGCGAAAAAGACGTCTTTAATTTGTCGTCGTCGCTCGATGACTTCGATGACCAATTCCGAGCGGTGCCATGTTCGGAGGGACGATCCTCGAACCTCACTCTGGACGAGGTGTCCTCAACAGGTGTGCAAGGTCAGTGCGGACTCCAGGCGCGATGTGCGTCTCTGCCCCTGGTTGTGGGTCAAGTTCAATCGACCTCGCCTTCGAAGGAGCGAACGAATTACTCGCGTAGGAATTACCTGATCAAGAACAAGGATGTTGCAACCTGCGGAAGATCATCTCGCATTCCAAGAAGTAAGCGCCATTTGTTTGTAGCTTTTTTATCTCCCACTAAGCAACCTTGTTTCGCTCGCTCTTAAGAAAAAAATACTCGAGACACACTTTTGAGTAATCGCATTCAGAAGTAATTGGGATCTGTGGTGAATGGGTACGGCACGATATACCACTGGATGCGTGATGGAACTGTTATTGTTATTTTATTTGTCTTATCATTATTTTATTCATTTATTCATACCGATAAATCCAGAGGGAGAAAAGCGCATAAAATATAATATAGGACTCGGCACAATACACAAAAAAATATATTACAAAATAGAATTTAATTTTGTCTGATAAAAAAATTTGAAAACTTATTGTTAAAACTGTCCAGAACCTATCCTAGAATGGTGGTGACTATTTATGATCTTCGGAAAATTGGTCGATTTTTTAATATAACTTATTCAATGTAAAAAAGTATTTTAAATTATCATTTTTACGTGTATTTGAAGGTTTCTGAATATTTATCTCTAAGAAGTTTTATGCTTTCCAGTTCTTTGCTTAAAATTTTTACAAGCCTGATATCTACAATTATCTATATCTTCATTATTAGTGCTGAAATGTTGACCTTCCAAAATTATTTAAAGTTCTATCTAAGCGATTTTGAAGTTCATAGTTTTTCACAATTGAAAATCTAAAAATGAAATATCGTCGGCTTACATGTGACGGACAACACTAAGTCAAAATTTTCGAGATACGAGTTTTATCTTTTCTAGACTAGAATGTGACTAGTCTTTAGACTGGTCGAATTAAGTAATTTTTTTCTTTGCAAGGAGGTTAGATTTCTTGAGAAACACTTCGTGAGTATTGCAGATTGAGAAGAATTTTCTCCCCTCTTTTTTCATAACTGCTTTTAACTTAATGTGTTTTACTTATAAACCGACGATATTTATTTTTGAAATAAATTGGTAAGAGCACGCGAATCTTCGATTCCCCTTGTCGCAAGAACTATCAACAAAATATATTTTTAAAAAATTTAATTTGTGTGTGAAAATATATATTTATGAAATACTAGCTGTACCGGGCCACGCGTTGCTGTGGCTCATCTGGTTAAATTGAAAAGAAAGATTGCCATTGTGCATTCATCCCAAACGATAAGTTTGCATTTTTGCAATACTTTTCCCATGCTGGATGCTTTGAAAACGTTACACGTGGGGGACTCAATGAGTTGCATGTCAAATAGCAATTTCAAAGCGGAATGAGCAGTTCTTCCACCTGGTATCAAAGTCGCAGCTATTCCGGACGACGCAAGTGCTAAGGCAATGTGATTTTGGGATCTGATTGCGGCCAGAATCAAATTAATTAGGAACGTTTTGCCAGTTCCTCCTGGCGTTATATTTTTATTTATATAGCTAAGTAGACTAAAACGTGCGCGTATTCGAATGCAACGTTGTGGCAAAATTTCAAGGCAATCGGTGAAAAATTTTGAGAGATTTTGCGTTAAGAACAAACGAATATTACATTTTTATTTATATAGATTATCAATAGCTAAGTAGACTAAAACATGCGCGTATTCGAATGCAACGTTGTGGCAAAATTTCAAGGCAATCGGTGAAAAATTTTGGGAGATTTTGCGTTAGGAACAAACGAACATTACATTTTTATTTATATAGATTGTTTTTTAACCGCCCAGTGGTTTGAAATTGTATGTTTAACCCTCCAAGTAGTAACAATCTCGTCCATCCAGGTCTGATCAATTTTGCTAATGACGAGATATCTCGTCATTCAAGGTATTGCCGAATTTTTGATGACTAGATCAAGATGTGGCCAGTTTTCTGATTTCGAGATATCTCATCCATCAAGATCTGGTCAGTTTTGCTAATGAGACGAGATCCTCGTTGAGACAACCACCAGGCGAGTTAAAAGCCTTTTTTCAATTTAACATTCATTTGTCAAAAAACTAGTCTGCAAAAGGCTGAAATAATCCAACACTGAATTGAAAGAAACGAATTACGATTTTAATCCCATAATAACTATATATAAATAATTTTCTTCGTACTTGAATAAAAATGCAAACATAACCTTAAAAGCCGGCATTTCACAAACTGCATTTAAAATCTATTCCTTTCTTTCATAACAACAACCTTCAAGTGCACATTCGTGTAATATGCATTAATAAAAACGCTTTAATCCGCTTGCAGCCTCTGCGGCGGTATCCGTTCGCATTGAGCAATGTGTTTTGAACCATAAGTTGCATTATCTCCGGAATTTAATCCCTTTCCCTCTCGTATGTGCCGCCAACCGTGCGCTTGACCGGATTGGAGGATCAGGGGTAACGAAATCACGCGCCTCCTTCCTTCCTATCTCCTCTTCCTGTTCCATCTTCTGTTTGCTCGGATGGACGTCTCCAAGCTGTGTGGATTTTCCGGTTTTGGGATCGAGATAGCATGAAAGTGAATGGGGTTTCAATCAGGCTTATCGATAGTACTTATAGGTTTTAAGTTGAGCTGATTTAAACTGTGATCTAACGTTTCAGGGGCGTCTGGTGTCGCACCTCCTTTAACCCTCCCAATGGGGATCTCGTCCGTCGAGATCTGACCAATCAAGACATCTCGTCATCAAGATATTGCCGATATTTTTTATGCTGACGAGATTAGGATCTGGTCAGCATAAAAAAGGATAAATGATGGATGACGAGATATCTCGCGACCATCAATCATTTCTCTTGATTGATGGGCATCCATCTTGGTCGCTTTTGCTAATGACGAAGATACCTCATCGAGTCAACCATCAGGAGGGTTAAGATAATTTCTTTAATTTTGACTAAAAATTCAGTTTTTTTACAATAGGTCATTAGTTTATGCTTAAAATCATTTCAGTGTAAAAAATTCAGATTAAGTTAATCTAATGAATTATCTAATTTAGATATAATCAGCATGTTTTTTGAACTGTGATATCTCAAATTTCAATTTGTTCAGAAAGACAATTCATGGAAATTATTCCTAATATTCGGAAGGTTTTGATCCTCAATCAAGTTGCTTGAGGGAATAGGTTTTTACAATTTTTTTCAATGAGGAAACTAAAAATTTTATTTCTTAACTTGTAACTCTGAGGGTCCAAACATCCAATTGTATTACATAGATTATGACACCAAAGTAATTATAATAGATCACTTCATTGTTGAGTTATCACCGTTTGAATAGAACATAATATTGCTAAAACAGTTCTTCAGAAATTGAGTTTAAAGTTTTGGAAGCATGTTTGTACATGTTTCCAAAAAAGCAAAAATTTCTGTAGTTAGGAAAACATTCCGATATACAAGATGTTGGTATCGTTTGAAAGCTAAAGAGTTGGGAGAATATTTTGAAGCAATACAAATATTGATATTATGATCGATTTTCGTGATTCCTAGTCTGGGCATACACCTTAAAGTAAGGCTAAGCATGCAAACAATGTTCTTATTTTTTAGTTTGGTTGGTTTTGGGTTGTATGGCGTAAAGGCCATATTTGGCCATGCTGCGCCAGACACGACATGCAATAAATATCAAATAGTCACGCACAATGAAAGTTTTACTGACACAGAAGTGAGAAATACACCCAAGGAGGAATGCAACTGATAGGAATCGAACCTGCGCTACCTACAACTCGAAGATTGCTAACGCAGTGAATCCCTGACGGCTACCTGATTTTTTAGGATGCTAAGATATAAAGGGCGGATTTTCGAACCACTTAGCGTTACCTTGGTGCCAGCACCCTGACCACTAGATCGATTGGTCGGCCGTTAAGCGCTCGTTCGAACAATCAGTTCTTTTGAGCCTCTTGAATATTTAATTTTTTATTACATATATAACATATTTCTGTGGCGTATCACTGGAGCCCCTCATACATAAATAATTTTGATTTTCCGATGCCTAGTAGTGCTGACGATCCCGAAAAATTGAAAAAGATCGCTTTTTCTGAGATTTGAAGCTCTTCAATTTTGGTTCATCTTCTGGTGAAAGGTATAAATAGAACTAATAAATATTCGACTCAAATTTTGATCTTCAAACTCGGTCTTCTCAAAACAAATATTTTCTAATCTTTGTTCTGCAAAACCACTTCACTGGAATGCCAACTCGCCAGAGTCGGACTAGTTGTGCAGTGCCAGTTCTTCCTGTTTACTTCCCGCTTGTTCAGATTTCTGGGAGGCCTAAAACTGCTCTCCGGAAAAAAACAGGTCGCACCCCCTGCGACGCACAGGTGGGCCCACGCGCTTATCACCCCGTGGCATTGGAGAGTGGTCACACAAACAACGCAGATATATCGGGCCGGATATCTCGATCCCGGCCGCTCCCCTTGGGAAGGTCTGGAATTTGCAGACTGTAATTTAACTTCATGCCACCCTTGTTGTGTTTTTTCATTCATCTTGAATGGAAATTAGACCTGTTACGAAAAGGCGGAAGGGAAATAACCGCTATTCGGTTTTTCGTTTTCGCAGGACATTGACTTTCGTTGGTAGATGTTATCATAGGTTTGCAGTGACGAGGTGGCCAAGGGAAATGTAAATTAACTACCAGCATCAGTCCTGAAAATGTTAAAAGTAAACTGCAGCGTTGAACAATCCGATGCCGTATTAAGGAGCTGGATTTTGAGTATTTACTCAAAAGTAGCTTACACCCCTTCGGGATGTGTAAATATTAGTGGTGGACTGGCCCTATAGAAAATTTCACATGGACCGGGGTCGAGAGGACCGGTATACTTTAGGGTTGTCAGAAGATGTACAAAATTTTAAATGTTTTCACTCGATAAAACATTATAAAAACAGGTTTTTTCCGGTCCATTCATTTTTGCATCCCATCAAAAATAATAATGCATTAGTTTAGGAAACTCACCGTCCTGTAGAGAAATATAAATTAAAAAATCTACCGCTTTTTCCAACTAATCAAAAAAATTATAGAGCCATCTACGATAGAATTGATGGATGGGTACGGCCCACATCTATCGATTTTATCTGGCCTATGACCGCTTCATAAATAATAATCAGACATTAGTTTAGGAAACTAACACCTGTTCCAGGAGGAATTATTTTCATGTTGAAATAAATTTTGTTTTGGATGGGGCGAATTTATAAGCTCCTTTGGCAGATCCCCAAACTATTTTCACTTCTGGAGAACGTCATAAAGATGTATTTGCCAGGCACCGTCATTTAAAATAATTAATGACCGAAACTAATCAACGCCCTCAAAAACAAAACGCAATTACTGGTGTTTTAAATTAATAAATAAACGAATGGGCGATGCTGATGAATTTCCTTTCCACGACCCTAAAGTTAAAAACCATATTGAGATTGCCGTGATTGAACAATGGCTGCAATCTCAAAAGCCAAAGCCAACTGAGTTTCCCGTTTCGCTTAATAGATAAGATTCTGACATACATTCTGTTGTAAATGTATTTGAAGGCCATCTTAAGCATTTAAGCTACAAAGAAAAGTATAATACATCATTTTAAAGCTTGAAGGACTACTTAATTCAGAATATCTAAATTTATTATTCTTATTTTGTTCTCCGGTTTACCTTAAAAGATTGGAGACCACATATGGAGAGTAGAAAGGCTAACTCTTTCAAAAGACTGATTATAGAAGAGAAAAATATGGATCAATGTGATATGGTAACAGTTGCACATTAGACTATTTTCCCCTAAAAATAAATGAATCTATCATGCCTTTGGTCAGGATGTGAGTATACAAACCAGCTTGATTTAAATCAAGTGATTTTTATTTAAAAAAGTCATCGATTAAAAAAAATTTAGTTTAATTTTCCTTTCTGTATTGTTTAATAATGAAAATGAAATAACTACGTACAAGATGTGCATGCTATTTTATTCAAATAAGTTTAGAGCTTTGCTTTTACTTAGTTTACCCCGAAAAGTATACTGAAAATCATCCTTCCTTTGAAGACACTAAATAACAGTATTTGCTGATTGGGATCATAATGACTTGACAAGTATTTCCATCTCGGGCCATTGACCAACAGGTGTCACTCACAAGCCTGTTCATCAGCGTGGGTTTTGTTTTAAACATTCCGTGTGACTATACATAGCACATGGCCAATTTTAAACTATCCTTCTAAATGTGATGGTTGAAGATGCTAAAATATATTCACAAATTATTAAAGTTGTGGCAATTTGCATTCTTTTTAAGATGTTCTAATTATTTATTTAGTGTTGTAGTCTGTTCATGAATAAATTTAAGGCAGTCACACCGAAAAGGTTTTCTGCATTATCGCAAAAGTAATCCGATTTTGCGCATAAATATTTATAATTGCCAATTTTAATATTTTCCTTTTGTTTTGTGTATATGTTGGCTAATTTTTATTTAAATTTTATGCATCGATCCCTTGGAATTTTTTACACTAATAGCTTAACTATTCTGTATTTGCGGAATTTAAATTTGAAGTATAAAAGTTAATTCACTCATCTGAATTTCATGTGTTGAGAAAATAGATAAGGGATTGAAGCGGGAAGCTATTTAAATGATTATGATGAAGATGAATGGTGAATGTTTTATTGCAAGTTCAAAATTCCACTGAATTGGCATGTTCTGGGGGAATGCTATTACACTTGCCCTATGTGGTTTCTTAGAAAAAGTTTCATTTTCTTATATGGTATGTATAATAAGGGATATATTTCATATGTGATAAATATATTATGGCAAAAATTATTCTGAAATTTGTATGTTTTTTAATAATTTTAACCAAAAATTTATAATATGGGATCCAGCAATCTTATTTATCTAGGTCCAAAAAGTTCACATCACTGGTTATGGGTTAAAATCAAAGTAATTTAAACCAGTTTAGAACCGGATGGAAAAATGTATGCTGTTTATTTTTTGCTCCATCATGTGATTTACTTTGCTAATCCGTGTCGCGTTTTAATCTTTCAAAAATTTACCCAGCTATTTCCCAATGCTTGAATCTTTTTTATCATATATTAATGTTTAGCATAAATCAAAATTATCAAGAAACTACACTCACGTTCAACAAATTTAAACTTGTACGGGCAAGGAATTAATTAAAATCATAAAAATCCGATTTAAATAAAAAATATCTGATTCAAATCAAATAAATTCGATTTGTTTTATTTATTTTTTAAATTATGATTCTTTTTCATACTTTGCTTTTAGTATCTTTCCAGTGTCTAAAGAATCATTCAAAAAATAAATAAAATCTAAAAACTACCTTTTTTTAATAAATTAAAATAAAAAAATGTTTTGGATTCACAACCCCATACACTGTTACGTGGGCATCCATGCAAAAAGCATTAATCCAAACATGTGTTTACTTATCGCGATGATGCAGACATAAAAATCTATATTTACATCCTTCGAAGCGAGAATTCAAAACGACTTCCGCGTGAATTTAAAATTCACCTTCCCATACTCCCGTGTCCTTGTTGTCCGTGCATCCACTCTGCATACATAATGAGCGGCGAAGAAATAAAAATAACTTGTTGCTTATCTTTGGGGAATGGTTATGTTTTAGCCAATGCATCATTTCCATTTTCGCAGAGATAGGGAGAGGAAAAACAAAATGGATACCTATAACACCGAGACGATGAGACCAGCAGAAACTGTTTTTCCTACAAAGGACGAAATTTATACCCATCTAGCAGACAATGAAACGTGGCCTTAAGGAACGATTCCAGTCGCTTCTTGTTATTTACTGCTGCGTTTTTCGCTCCTTCTCGTAATCAAGTTATTGTTACCGTGAGATATGGGCTCCGACCATTCGGTCACATTATTTAAATTTGACTTGCGTGGGCTTGAATTGTGCCTTCGAATTAACACGAGAGGGAATTTTTTCTAAGTGCTTTATTTAAAGTAGGACTCCCCGGTTGCTCCCGTTGGGAATTGATTATGCAAACTATTTTCGTCGCACCCTTGACGCCGTCATTGGAATTTTATTTGTTCATTTTGCATTATTTGTTTGTGAGCTGTTTCTGAACCGTGCTTTTGGAGACGCTTTGACTATGTACTCTTTCTTGCAACAATTTCACTGTGAAATGAAAGGTTAAGGTTTGATTTCTTGAAAGCGTTACTTTTTTTGACCCAGGGGGGGGGATCTTTAGGTATGTACAGACTTGATGGACCCGAGGTACTCTAGTGATGGGGCTTGCTGTCGTTAAACACGGGAGTCGCGCTCCCTGGATACCCTAGCTATCTTTTCTGCTTTAATCCCACTATTTTGTTCTCCAATCCCTCTTTTTTCTCATTCGGGACATTTTTTATTCGACATTGTCTTGTGTTTGGCGCAGCTTGGCCAAATATGGCTCTTACGCCATAAAACTCCAAGGCAACCAACTCAGAACATCCAGCCTACCAACAAGGGTTTAAGGCCGGACAAGGGATGACCGGAAGGGGACTACTGGCTCTATAGGAGCCAGTAGTGCCCTAGGTTCCATTTGCATGCATCTAAATTACAATTATCCGCCGCAAGGGGGGTACAAGATAATAAAAAAATTTGAAAACTTCACAGGGAAAACAAACCTCTTTCGAAATATAAATAACGGAAGCAACAAATTTTGATTAAAGATGAGTACAAATGCAAAGACTAAAAAAGTTACAAATAAAATTATGGTTACAATGCGCGATGTAACTTGTAAAAGTCTACGGTTGATAAACGTCCGATTTTTATAGTTTATAATACATTGCAGGGAATTCGAGTATCTGGCCCTCTTACAGCATAAAAATGACCGTAGAGCGACAAACCAAACCATATATCGAAGTAGTGACAACTGTAGCCACTCTACTCTACTAACCTTACTACTTTCAATTATGAAGTTATTTTAAGTAATATTTATAGTACGTGCTTTCGTATGGTATCATGCCTTTTCAGTAAATATTCCTTAGTAAAGTACCCAACTGTTATTAGTGTTTTACCTTAGTAAATTATTTTAATCTTTAAACCCTCTGAGGATTTCAAACGCATGTATCCGTTTTGGATCCTGCAGTCCTCTAACCAGTTTTAACCTTGACCTATAGAACCTTTCCTATGATTATTTCATCCAATCAATGTGGATATTTAGTTGCGTGCGTTAGTCTTGAGGTTAGAGCAATACTACACTAGGAAATTTTGTGACGTTCAAAGAGTTAAAAAGTATGCTTAGTTACCATTTTATGTTGCTTATATTCCTCCTGGTCTAGCCACTTGCTAGACCAGGAGGAAATTATGTCATCAGGATTGTGGAGAATGAGTCTCAAGGGCTCATTCCAACACCGGAAAGAACGATTACTCAAGGCGTGTTCTCCTTTTACACTGGTGTTCAAAAGTAAGAGAATTTTCACTTTTGGGCGATTATCACCAGAACTACTGGACATATTTCAATGAAATTAATTATGTTCATAGGTTGAAATAATACAAAAAATAACCATACAACAGTTATGGTACGCACGCATGATCGTGTGTAAAACTCATCAGCGCAGGAAGGTCTAAAACAGGTTACAATATCGACTCGAAAAATGGGTTAATAGGGGAGTATGGTCCCCTCCTATAGTTACACAGCTCTCACAATGCGAATTCATACTGGAAATGAGGCAGTTTATGAGTCCCTGTGGCAGTCGGTCCTGTTTTCGCTGTTTTCAGATCCTGGATGGTTCTGGGAGGAGTAAGGCGAGTTGCAACTGTCCTCCCAAGAGCGAATTCTCTTAATTTTGAACACCAAACTGGAAAATAGTTTTGGCTATTCAGGAATTTCAGACTCCTAAGGTGCCCACCTTCGCAATCTAAATGAAGCCGTTTTAGTCCCTCTTTCGACAAAAGAAGGAGACCCGGAAATTTTCCCAGGCGCTAGTCATAATTGCGAGGAATTCGCCACCCTCTGCATTCTGTACTTACATCTTATTGTAATCCTGTGCTCAAATATTCCCTTCTCTAGACTCTTAACTTATCGGCCACTTGTTCCTTTTTACGTCTAACAATGGAGGCTCCTGTTTTGAAGCATTAAAATTACTTTCTTATCCACTAATAGTCTTACACGTAAGCTTCCCAGCTTCAAGATGCGGATAATCACTCGCCAAAAGCACTCGGGTCTAAAAATTTCGCGTTATCACCTGTACTCTTCTCTCGCGAATCGGTGGCAGGAAGAGTTTTCGGCGCGAGGTCAAAAACCCTGCACCCTCCTATTCTTGAATTATAACCTCGTTGAGACCTTCCTTTACGAAGTGAAGGCAATTCTCTGCAGGGATGAGTGAATCTGGCGTTCTTCGGCCTTTCACCATCGAAATGTAATGTGCAAAACAGGGATGCGGCATGTGGCTCTCCGTTGGTTTGCTGACGACCCGCGTCACCCTGTGTTATTTTATCTTTAACAAGTCACACGACAGGCAATTGTTAAAAATTGCACATGCAAGCAACAAAGTAGCTGCCGCATCCATTTTCCTAATTACAAGAAATCTGAGAAAGTTTATGGAAAGTTCAATGCCAACTTCAAGACTTGAAAAGATTAATTTGATATCAGCTTTCAAGGGTCGTTTTTCTGATTTTCAAAAAGTAAAACAGTTGCTAGATTTATTTAGCAGCCATTTTACCTGAAGATGCACCCCAATCAGTACAGCTTGAACTCATTGACTTGCAAAACGATAACCTGCGATATAAATTTAACGAAGACAATTTATAAAACTTCTATTGTTGTGTCAGGGATAATAACAATTGTAAATCGTTCGATAATGCATTAAAATGCGCAAGCCTCTTTGGGTCAACATATATCTGTGAACAAACTTCTTCAGTCATGAATATTAAGAAATCGAAAAATATGAACCGCCTGACCAATGGAAATTTAGAATCAATTTTGCGCTTGGATACTACAAAAATCGAACCCAATATTAAAACAATTGTTAAATCAATGTAATGTCATGCATC
This sequence comes from Meta bourneti, assembly GCA_933210815.1. NCBI lineage: Eukaryota > Metazoa > Arthropoda > Arachnida > Araneae > Tetragnathidae > Meta > Meta bourneti. The sequence continues at coordinate 10,981,944 of OW119925.1, read as the reverse complement.
AAACTAAATTCTTTATTTAGTTTTTATCTTTCTATAATAGGTAAAATATATGATAAATATAAATACATTAAATAATATATGATGGATAACTTTCATGTTTTTTTTTGGTGACTTCCATAAGTCACAGCGAATCTGTGACCATTGGGCTTAACAAGTCTGCATCCCTGGTTAAAAGTAACTAAATCCAGTGACGCCAAGTTGGGAAAATTTCAGAAACTCCTAGATATATCGGGATGTCAGGAAAAATGCGCGATATAGCGTGGGCGGAGAAAAATTACCTTTTCAAATAAAAAGGAACTAATTCGTTAATTTACGCGTTTTTTTATTTAAAACTAGCAGAGCTTAGCATCGGCGCTAAACTTTCTTAAATTGACGGTAGTGTCGTTACTCATATTTCATATTTTATTTCAATACATTTATCATGAATATAGCATCTATTTACCATTTATGGGATAAACCATTTATGACGATGTTCCTTTGGCTCCTGCAATATGGCAGCCGAGACCTTTCATACCTATTCAGAAATCAACTGACCCTAGGTCGACCGCCGTCTCGCGGGAGCCGCACTATACACGATTTCAAGGGCCTGGGACATTTAAAACGCCACTCATCTCCAAAATCGCTTAAAACTCATCCGACCCATCTCACTCAATGTTCCTACAATGCCACCAGTACCTAGACTTGATCTGGAGCAGTTCTGATTCACTGACAGTACGTTGTCTGTAATTTAGCATTTCCTTTCGCTGTGGTTTTCGCGATTGTGCTGCTGCAGGACTTGACTGTTCGTTAGGTTTTACAAGGCGACTGGACGTAGCATCCGAAGCTGATGGTCTACAAGTTGCAGCTCGCTTATAAGTACTCGGCTTTAACCCTTCTAGTGTTTTTGACGAAATATCTCGTCTATCAAGATCTGACCAATTTTGTTAATGACGAGATATTTTGTCATCAAATGGAGCCGCGTTAGTTCAATTGAAAGAGCAACTGTGGGGTTGCAAGTTCGGTCCAGCCAAAGACGTCGTGTACACCGTACGTACAAAGACCATACAGACAAGGATTGTCGGGGGCTGGTGCACTTTAAATCTGTCGTGGCCTCAAATGTCCTCACGTTGACGTGGTGTGGATGTTTGGAGAGGGTTCTAGTTCAGGTGTTTCGTCATCTAACCGTGATTCAAAATTGCGAGGTGTGGTCCTTGTATATTTCCCTTCGGGATGGATCCCGGACCGGTGCCGATAGCCAGTTGTGTTGCTCCAGTGCAACGTTAATTAACTACCTACCTACCTCGCCATCAAATATATTGCCGATATTTTGATGAAGGGGAGATCAAGATCTGGTCAGTTTTCTTCTAATGACTCAGTTCTAATGACGACATGCCTCGTCGAGACGACCACCAGGAGGGTTAAGACCTTGTGAGTGAAGGTACTTCTCTGTAGGGGTGAGGATGTAGATGAATCCCATCATGGCCTTCAGTGCCCTTCAGATCTGACCTCTGCCACCGGACAAAGAAAAGCAGTCGAGGCCAGTGCAAAAAACAGCATGTTCTCCAGAAAGAGGAACGAGCCAAATGATGATGATTATAACGAGAATTGTGCTTCTTTTTCAAACAACCGGATGATGTGTGAGATCTTCGCAGTTCGTCGATTATTTGCTCAAAGAAACCAGTTCCCCGTCTGCTCGATATATTTCGAGGATTGTGCTGGATGAAGACCTGTCGATTCCCTTTCCATTGTTTGTCTTGGGCTTTGTTCTTCCCATGAGAATGAATGGGAAGGACTTGTACCCTCGGGATCCAAATGCGAAGTGGACTTGTACCGAAATAGCCTTTCCCTGAGACTTGGAAGCACGCTATTCCCATCTACTTGAGGGGAAAGATTTCGCAAAGCGCAAACTCTGGAAAATGCCACTCTACGTTTTCACTGTTGGGTTTGGGATATGGCTGGAATTTCTACCATGAAGCAATTTACTGTTCATTGCCCTTTAGGTGCCGGATAGATTCCATTTTTAACATTACAGTAACCCATCGTTATATAATCGCGCCTCGATGTATATCGCAGCTTTTACTTTATTCGGTTTGCGGAAACAGGGGAATTCCCACTATAGCCTGGTTGACTATACAGGACTACTCTCCCTTAACCTTCCTGGTGGTTGTCTTGACGATATATCTCGTCTTTAGCAAAACTGAACAGATCTTTATCTTCTAATGACGAGATATCTCGTCTTTAAAAACCAAGACTTTCTTCACTAACCTTAAAAGTTGCGGGCAAAAATCGCGTACTAACATTTCCATCAATGGTATGAGAAATTCCCTTGACTAACTAGATGTACAGCTGCAGAAGAAAAATCGAACAACCCCCTTTTTATTCGCGTATCGTTCATCATAGAGCGAATAAAATCTCAGCAACCCCGGTTGCTTATTCTCCTGTAAGTTAGTCTTTTTTTCACAGGTCTGCCACAGGCGACTTTTTGCTATAATTTTTCAATCTTGGCGACTACGAGTACCTTTTAAGCAAAATCGTCTCAAAAGCTATTTTCAAAATTCATTTTGTATCTGAGCAATTAAAATTGCTAGTAAAATATGGTTTAAGAAGAGACCAACCATTTTTAAAAATTATGCTATCATTTCACAAGTGCTTTGCAGCTGTGGCTGCTCTCAGAAATCGCTCTTTACATTAGTTTTTCTATTAATCGATTCACCTCTTTGCTTTGCTGCAGGTTGTTGTCTTTTGTTCAAGCTCCGAACTATGATTAGAAGCGATTCTCCTCGTCTCGCTCGTTTCCACAGCTCTCTCGAGCGTACAGCTGTTCCCTTACGCGTAACATCATAATGCCTGTGATGTATTTTTTGTTTGGAAACAACAATCACCTTTTTTAATCACCGCGAAAGAGCTGTTTGCAGAGTGCTTATTTTAGATTCTAAAGCCGTACGAAAAGCGCGAAAAAAGTGCTAAGTAACGGGATGTAATTATGGCTACCATCTTTCTCTGGGCTTACCAGAAAACGAGCTATTTCAGTGTGAATTAACTCTCCAAGTATCTCGTCCATCAAGATCTGACCAATTTTGCTAATGACGAGATATCTCGTCATCAAGATATTGCCGGTTTTTTTATGATGACGCGATCAAGGTCTGGTCACGAGATACCTCGTCCATCAAGATCTGATGAGGGTGCCGTCATGGCTCAGTGGGTACGCCCACTGCGCTAGCAACCTTCGAATTGTAGGCGGCGCAGGTTCGATTTCTGTCAGGTGCATTCCCCCTTGGGTGTATTTCTCTCTTCTGTGTCAGTAAAACTTGCATTGTGTGTGTCTCTCTATTACTTGATGTCTTGTGTCTGGCGCAGCATGGCCAAATATGGCCCTTGCGCCATAAAACCACAAACCAACCAACCAAGATCTGATCAGTTTCGCAAATAAGATACCTAGTCGAGACAACCACCAGGAGGGTTAAACACAGTAACCTTTCGATGTATCGAGGTTTTCGGGGGACAAGAGACAAGGGCGATATATCAAGAGCCAGAAAAAAATTACTAAAACTTAAAAGGACATAAATTTAGGCCTCAAATTACACTCTTCATAAGCTACTTGTTCATTAAAATAAAATTAGACGTTTCTTCTACATTAAAATTGTTTAAAACTATAAGTTAAACAAAAAATTCGATAAATAATACTACATATTGTGGGATATTTTAGAAAGCTGATATCCCTTCTCATCCATAATTTCAATCTTTCTTTCCAAACCACTTCCCTAAGGTTCGTAAGGTGGGAGGGAAGAAATTCTGTATTCAAGAGGCAACCAAGCACTCGAAAAGACTTCGAGATGTTCTTGGACATCTGCCTTTTTGGTTATCAAGGCATTAAATAAGGTGGGATATTCAATTACATGACTACATTGTCGGTGTATTGATCTTCTGAGTGACACAAGATTTCAGTTTAGTATTGCTTTTATCCCACAACACGATGACTGAATAACCACATCGATGGGTTGAACGAATCAGGAAAAATTCTATTGATCAATAAGGTCAAAACCGGTTAGGAGTAATATATATGTACTCTTAGCTCAAAATTTCCAATTTGTTTTCGCGAATAAAATTTATTTTTGTCTATAAAACATTTTAAATAATTATGTAAAATAATAATTATCAATTTTAAAATAATTGTGATGAATACAAATAACTATTTTGACTTCTCTACGCGAAAAGTTGATCCTTTAAGTTTTCTCTTCTGTTTTTTTCCCCCAAAATGTAATGCACAGTGGTTCCCAAAGTGGAGTCCGCGACAAGGAAAACATGAAATATTTCACTAAAGAAAATAGATATAGGTATTTAATTAACGTCGCACTGGAGCAACCCAACGGACTATTGGCGACGGTCCGGGATCAATCCCGAGGGGAAAGATCACGAGGACAACACCACGTAATTTTGAACCAGTCATATGACGAGGTCACACCTGAGTTGGCACCCCACTCTCCGAACTTCCACACCACGCCAATGTGACCAAAGTAGAGAACTTTCAAGACAAAAATATTCCATTATTTTTTCTCGATTCTTTTGTGTTCTAAAATCCAAATTTTGGAACCTTAATAGTTTTCAGTAATTTTTGAGTTCAACAAATTGAATTATAAAACTAATTTCAAATTAATAGGTTTAATTTTGTCTTTAAATCTTGTGTTGTTGAAGCTTATTGTCAGTTGAATCTCAGGGTGATTTAAAGGGGTTCGAAAGTTCGTGGACTGAAAAGTTCGAGAAACTGTGATGAAAAAATATTTATATGTGGGAAGGGAATTTTTAGTTCTATTGTATGAAAGCATGTAATCGTAATTTCATGGAATATCGTCTCCCCCATACTAAAGATTGCACTATTACTGGTATTTAAATCCCACGTAATAAAAATCTAATGAAATATACAAATATGGCCTAAGGTACTCAGTACATAAACTTCCATTTAAGATTTAGATCTATGAGAAACCTTGATATCTTTCTCCCTAAATTCTCAGTTATACGAGCAAAATTCTCTTGTTTTCGTGATATTGTGCTCTTTCGAAGGTACTTCGGGAGAACATAATTCTTCGTGACAATTATGTTTATCTTTATCTGGAACTATCTTTTATTCCCCCACGATCGCCTTGTGTTTTATACCTCGCATCTTTTAAGACAGAGCAGGTGTTTTTCAGCAGCGCGTGACAGCTCTCTCTCTCTCTCTCTCTCTCTCTGCGGTATTCCCTTACTCGGAGTATCGTAGAGGTATCATCAATCAGGTGCGTTATATCCCGGATAGTGTCTCCTCTTGCAAGTAAATCACTGATGCGTCCCCGAGACAATATATGAGCTGCTACTCCTTCGTAACCTCTTTCACCTTCACGTCCAGTTATTGTTGGGCTGATGACATTAATGTCTACAGCTTTGGCGATTGACAAGGGCGAGCGTTTTTTTTTTTCGGAGACTGCTGGTGATTGGAAACTGTTGTGTCGAAAGGGATCTGTTCAGCGGGGATCACAGATGAATTATGTGCAGTAAAGGACTATCTTTCCTATTCAGAATACTGGGCTGTCGTGGCTCAGTGGGTATGCCCACTGCCCTAGCAACCTTCGAGTTGTAGGCGATGTAAAGCATTGGTGTGTTCAGTGGTAGTAATCATAAGTCAATTCTATTTACGATAACCAAATTTTATTTTAACACTAACAAGTTCAGAGATTAGAGCTGTTATATATGCTCTGACCTACTGGCGTTTGGCTGCCAACAACTTCTTACAATTTGGCGCGCTTAGTGCCGTCTGGGGTATTTCACAGGCGATTCCTGACAGGAACATTCTTCCCTGAGTGTATTTCTCTCTTCTCTGCCAGTAAAACTTCCGTTTATGTGTCTGTATATTACGTGATATAGTATCCTTCCACAAACCTTGATACTGTATGTCTTGTGGCTGGCGCAGCATGACCAAATATGGCACTTGCGCCATGGAAAACCAACCAATTCGGAACACCTTTTTTCTCAGAAACTTGGAATTATTATTAAAATGTAGTATCTCGATTTTAATGTATTACTTATTTTTATGATTGTGGACGACTGAGGTCGTGTAAAATCAGACAGACGAGTGCTTTTTGAAAACTTAAAATAGATTTATCTGACAAGGAGATTGTAGCAGCGAGACACCATACGTACATAAACGTCCATCGACTCTAAGAGCACATGAACAAGTTCTCGGAAAGGGCGGAATGTTAACGGGGGTAGTCGAAGGGACCAATTCCACCCCTCAGACTAGAAATAGATTGGAAGTGGCTTTCGTGCTTGCTGACCGTGATGTCAGCTAGGTATATCGCCGACACGGGCGTAGACAATTATTCCTTTTGTTATTACGTGGAGGAAAGTTTTAAATATTCCAACCTTCTGTCTCCATTTCCCTATTATCGGTCAGGGCCACGGTAGCCCAGTTGGAAGAGTAGCGGATTAGCAACCGGAAGGTTGCGAGTTCGAAGCTCGGTTCAACCAAAGACCGTCGTATATGCGGGGGCTGGTGCACGTTAAATCCGCCGTGGCCTCAAATTTCCTCACGCTGGTGTGGAAGTTGGGAGAGTGGGGGTGCCAGCTCAGGTGTTCACCTCGTCATCAGACCGTGGTTCAAAATTACTTGGTATTGGCCTCGGATCTTTCCCTTGGGCATTGATCCCGGAACGTCACCAATAGCCCGTTCTTTTGCTCCAGTGCGACGTAAATTAACTACTAGCGACCCTATTATCGGTCACCGTAACTCGGTGGGTTTTCCCACTGCGCTAGCAACCTACGAGTGGAAGAAGGCACAGGTTGGATTCCCTCTCGGTGTATTTCTCTCTTCTGTGTCAGTTCACCTTTCCTTGTGTTTGTACGTCCATGTACATGTGGCGCAGCTTGGCCAAATATGACCCTTCGCTCCGTGAGACCCCCAACCATTTCTGATTCAAAGACTTACATTGTATATCAACTAGAGAAATTTAAAAAAGAGTGTCTAAACAGTAAAATGTTTGAGGAATAGTATCCAAAGTGCACACAAATGTATTGTTTTTAATGGCATTTATGCTTTTGATTCGTCCGATTTTTATTTTATAACTTTCAATAACTCATTGAGATATATCTATTTTAATTGCTTTCAGCTTAAATGGTTATAAAATCGTGGGGTTTTTCGTAGATATTTGACTCTAATTTATTTTTTGTTGAAAATTTTCATCTTTTGTTCTTACTGGAATGGTTGGCTCAGTGAGTTTGTCCAACCTACGATTTGTATGCGGCGCAGGTTCGATTCCCCCCTAAGTGCAATTCTCTCTTTCCTGTCAGTAAAGTTTTCCTCGTGTGGGGGCCGTCGTGGCTCAATGGTTATGCCCACTGCGCTAGCAATCTTCGAATTATAGGCGGCGCAGGTTCGATTCCTGTCAAGTGCTCCCTGGGTGTGCATTTCTCTCTTCTGTGTCAGTAAAGCTTTCATTGTGTGTCTGTCTATTACTTGATATTGCATGTCGTGTCTGGCGCAGCATGGCCAAATATGGCCCTTGCGCCATAAAACCCCCAAAACTAACCTTGTGTGTGTATGTCCGTTACTTGATGTTGTCTGTCATGTGTTTGGCCCAGATTGCCCTAATAAAACACTTGCGCCATAAAAAAACCAACCACCTTTACTTGAATGGTAATTCAATAAAACGAGAATACTATCATCCCTTGTCAACGGGAAGTCGAGTTCCTTATCGAATCCAAGTCGACATAATTCCTCCAGAAAGTCTTACAAGTCGCTCTTTTACCTCTTAACACTCCATCAATGATCCGTGCCAGAATCGCGAGCGTCTCCAAGAGAAATCCGGGATAAATAAAAAGAAACCTCGAATTACATCTTTCATTAAATCCATCCTCCAGTATTCCCATTCAAGTCCCCGCCATCTCGCGCTGGACCGCTTCCAGAGCCCATGATGGATGGCACCTCCGACTCGTTACTGTCTGAATTTAGAGTTTGATTCTCTCCCGAAATCTCGCCTTGCGAAATGGAAGACTCGCGCTTTTCCGCCGGAATCGAAGTCAAGGCGAAACGAGCGACTGGGGCGAAAATAGGACCGGAATGATGTTCGCGTGAACCCATCTCCGCAACTGGGACAACGGATTTCCAACAAAGGGACTGGAATGGCCTTCCCGATTCCGTTTTGTTATCTTGAATCACCTTGTTGACACGACGCGCCGTGTCCCAAGAATGGAGCGAGTGGCTTGCGTGATGCGTGCTCCCTTTTAATTACAATCGGAAGGCCGGGGACATTATTCATTCCGAGCTACCCCCGGAAATGGTTTTGATTTTTAAAAAAATAAAGGCTGAACAGGTATCTGAAGGCCGCAGTAGCCCGGTTGGAAGAGTTACGGGTATTAGAGTTACGGGGTGGCCTCAAATATCGTGGTGTGGAAGTTTGGAGAGTGGGGTGCCAGCTCAGGTGTGACCTCTTCATCTGACCGTGGTTCAAAATTACGTGGTGTTGTCCTCGGTTCTTTCCCTTTGGGATTGATCCCGGACCGTCCCCAATAGCCCGTTGTGTTGCTCCAGTGTGACGTTAATTAAAATACCTACCGTTAAGGTATCTGACTACGTTAGGAGTCCTTTTTTTTTTAATGTTCAAGCTATACTATTTTTTTCTCTTTTAGGTAAAACTTATAGAAACACATAAAAACAAAAGTTCCCAAAAATTGGAAAATTTAGATAAAAAAAAATGACGCTAACGATAAACATTACGTAGGAAAATCTTATGAGTACCTATGCCTAAAATTTTAAATAAAGTCCTAAATGTATAAAGGGGCCACCGTGGCTCGGTGGATATGTCCACTGTTCTAGCAACCTTCGAGTTGTAGGCCACGCAGGTTCGATTCCTGTTAGGAGCATTCCTCCCTCGATGTATTTCTCCTGTGTCAGTAAAACTTTCATTGTGTGTGTCTATTACTTGATTTTGTATGTCTTGTTCCTGGCGCAACATGGCCCTTGCGCTATATGGCCTTGCCAAAAACCAACCAACCTAGATATATAAGCTAGGGCCTGAACTGATAGATATACAATTCCTTTCTACTCATGAGATATTGATAATGTAGAAACATGATTTTTTTGGCATTTATTCTTATGCCACAACACTGAATTCTCAAGAGAACTCTTATATCCTAGTTGAGGCTTTCCAAAACAAATATAAAAATCAGTATACCAAATTTCATTCAAAAAATATATAGTACATTTTTTGTTATCGCGTTTCTCGTGCAAAAATTTTGCTTGAAATCACAATTTAAAGATTTGAAAACGAATTAAAAAACAGCTGTCAAGATGTATTCAAATTGCTATATCTCTGCTGTTCACCGTACAGGCAAAATAAAAACAGTTTTTTAAAGAGAAAAGAAGCTTAAATATTAAGAATATTAAATTAAATTTTAGTCAAAAATCGACTTTTCAACCTTCAGATATCAAGTCGAGAAACGTAGACAGACATATAAATAGTCCAACACATCTGCAAATAAAATCCTTATTTAACAGTAAATTTGTAAATATCTACCAAACGGTTAAAATGACCCATTTTCCATTTGTATGCAGGTAACAGTGGAATAAGTACTTGTAATGATAAACAAAACTAGCGAAAACAATTTAATAATTATAAGCAAAATAACAAAAATTCAATAATCAAATATTATTTTGACTTTTTTATTCTTTAGTTCTGTTTTTTCTTTTTGGAGAATTCGATAATAAAATCTTCCAACTTCGATGTTGAAATATTCTATTATCGCTAGGATCTAATGAAGCATGAAACTCATTATTGGTGTGTGCTTATTATTTTGCAACTGCAGTGTAGAATGGTTTTAGTTGACAATGTTTTAAAAACATAAAATAATTAACCCCTTCAAATGATCGTCACTGTAAAATAAATATACTTCATACGTATGTCGCATGAGGCGAAGAGAAATATTCTTCTGAAATAATTGTATAAACATTTCAGGAAAAGTCGTAAGGTCAATTGAGGAAAAAGGCGCTTGGTAAATTTAGTAATTATTCCTGAAACACAAAGGCAGAATCCATGGATTTGCTGGATGGCTATTTGAATAAGAAAGAAAGCGACGAGACAAGGCTAGAAGATAGCTTCATGCTTGACAGGTTATCCATTTGCTTAGGCCCGCAATTTTCAACCCTTCATGGCTCACGTAAGCTAATTACTATAATTCTGCGGCACACCAAATAATATATTTTTTGCCGATCTGACAAAAATAGGTATGATTTTGATTGCTCTACAAAAATCTAATAGTAATTACCTACCTTTTTACTTTATAGGGATTTTTTGAAATTGTTTATTTATGATACTTTGTAATAAAAAATAATCAAAATTATTTATACGGGTTTTACTTGAAATTATTTATGAACACACTTGTCAAAGGTTCATAACTAAACCGTTGAAATGAAATAAAACTTATACAATTTATACCTTCCTCTGATGGTGACGGTTGAAAATCGCTGGCTCCAAACTGGACTGCTCCAAGACAAATTCAATCAGGAGATTTACATTTTTTTGCGACTTCGTGAACATACGGGAAAACAACAAAAGATCGCTTACGTAGCAGTTGTATATGCACTTTATTTTCTACCCGAGAAAATAAGTTATTTTAAGTTTTCATATTGCATTGCTCTGACAATTAATAAGCTGTAGGCGACGCCTTGTCAATACTATAAGTGTACTTCTCTCTTCACAGTGCCAGTAAAACTTTCCTCGTGTGTGTATGGGAGAGTCGTGGCTCACTGGGTATACCCACTGAGCCACGACGAGTTGTATTCGGCGCAGGTTCGATTCCTGTCAGGTGCATTCCTCCCTGGGTGTAGTTCTCTCTTCTGTGTCAGTAAAACTTTCATTGTGTCTATTACTTGATATTGTATGTCGTGTCTGGCGCAGCATAGCCAAATATGGCCCTTGCGCCATAAAACCCAACCGACAATTAATGGGTTGGTTGGTTTTGGCGTATGGACCACATTTGGTCAACCCCCCAAAACCAACCAACCTTGTGTGTATATCCATTTACTTGTCTGTCTTGTGTTTGACGCAGCTTGGCCAAATATGGCCTTGCGCCATAAAACCCAACCGACAATTAATAGGTTGGTTGGTTTTGGCGTATGGACCACATTTGGTCAAGTTGCTCCCAACGCAAGACAAAAATGTCTTGAAATGTGAAAAAGAGGGGTTTGGAAACAGGTCAGCGGATGAAAGCAGAAAAGGATAGCTTGGGTATCCCTGGAGCGTGACCCCCGTGTTTATTAGACAGTAAACCGCATAGGAAAAGATCACTAGAGTACCTCGGGTCTGTGAAGTCCGTACACAGCTAAAGGAGGTCTGCCTCCGAGGGTGACAATAGGCAAATTTAAACTGGCAATCGCAATATTAATTAGTTCAAGATTAATTGATCGGGATCTTTAAATTATGAATGCCCTGGCCCCATGCCTAACTTGGCGTTGTCTGTCATGTGTCTTTGCGCAGTAAAACCCATTAATCCAATCCATCCTGGGCCCATGCGTTAATATGATAACGCTGGAACAGCCTTCATGATGATTCCATTTACTAGTTATCCTGAATCATCTTGTTGACATGACGCACCACGTCCCAAGAGTAGGAAGCCCGTACATTAGACATCTGGCATGCGTGCTGGCCGCTCGTTTTTAATTGCAAAGCAAAGGGCCTCTCCTGTGTTAATTTATGCCTTGCACGTATTGGATCGCAGTATTTGTGGCTCTGGGGTCTCCAGGAATAAACTCGTAGTTCCAGAAGAGACCTGTTGACAATGGAGGGTGCTGTCTCTGTACGGGGTTTTTGTCGGATGGAGTGGTCTGAATGGGTTTAGCAGTCAGTGACCGAAACAATAGATCGTTTTCGAACGGAGCGCTGTACGGGACAAGGGATGGTTTTGTTCTGATCAGGCGGATCATGTGACTGGGTATGAAAGGGTTGAACCCTTTCAGAGGCGGTGGGACGTCTGGCGCCCCACCTCCTTGAGGTGGTTAAAGCTAGGTATATTAGTATTCTTTCATTTGATATTCTGGTGTCTAGGCTTTCTCCCGATGGGTAGTGAGACATAAGGTGTCCTAACGCTCCTTAAAAAGTCAATTGTTCAAAATATTTTCATATTAGATGATAGGCTTCACATTTCAAAAAACCTTTTTTTACTGCATGGCCACAAAAATCTCCATTTTCCCACAGAATTGATGACTTAATGGGTCCTCCCGCTTCGCTAGTGGAAAAAAAACTAAAGCACGCTCAAACCCACTATATGAATTAAACTACCTTTATTGAGCAATTTATAATTAAACACCCCCAATATAATCGTTCTCAATTAACTTACAAAAGTAAACAGATTAGCTACTTAACTTCCTTGGCCAAACCTGGTTCCTTACACGTCATAAAAATTCAATCAATAGCAACATAACTTAATCATCAAAAAGTAACAACAGTGACATTAACTACAAATCACACTTTAACTCTCATAGCGATTCACCTCTACAAACATATCTAATGCACTTACCTCACAAAACTCCGAAGCCAACCCAAGACCGTCGTGTACAAAGGGGGCTGGAGCACGTTAAATCCATCGTGGCCTCAAATATCACGTTGGCGTGGTGTGGAAGTTTGGAGAGTGGAGTGCCAGCTCAGGTGTTGCCTCGTTATCTGACCGTGGTTCAAAATAAATTACGTGGTATTGTCCTTTGGGACTGATCCCGGACCGTCACTAATAGCCCGTTGTGTTGCTCCAGTGTGACGTTAATTAAAATACCTACCTCACTCAAAACATCCAGCACTGCTGGCATAAAATACCGTAAGATATCACAGTGACCCAAACTGCGCCATAAAACCCCGGTAGGTATCTCAAAGACCTAACTAAGCAAAGAATGAAATAGAATCGCCTGGCTGCTAAAAAGAGATAGTAAATAGAATAATAGTAATGAGATAAAGACTTGCTCAAACGTTACTGTGACTCTTTCCATCGTCATTTATTATAAGTTGTCTGAGACATCGCATGGAACGATTAGCACAATGACTGGAACACACAGGTCGTAACAATCTCCACAGCATCCGGCCAGTCATTTCAGTGTGGCCTACATTTTGCCAGTATGTACTTTTAAATTGCCTTCGAATCGGACACACACCGTTCACTCGCAGGCGTCTTTTGTTCGGAGAGAATGCTGCTGTGTGTAACGCGTGTGTAGTTCCTTTTACTATCCGTCATATTTTACTTGATTGTCCTGATTTGTGTCGCCATCGCCAATATTTTTTTAAGTTTCATTTTATGCCTACAGGATTTGAGGAGGGAAAAGCCCCATTCAAATCTTATCATGCCGTTAGACTTCCATCTAGTGTTTTTATTTTTGTCCCCCAATAGCGCGTAGTGTTGCTCCGTTAAATTCAACTACCAAACATTTTTCATTTTTTAAACCACATTTATCTTATCGAAACTTTTCAACTGTCATTCCTCCTTTTATTCCGCTGACGACAATAATCTCATGTTTTCTTTGATTATTCATCTGATTAGTTGTTTATATGTGTGTGTTATTGTTTTATGTATTTCAAGGAATGCATGTTTTTAAATATACCTTTTATTGTTGCTTAGACTTTTAACTTTGGTGTTTTATCTAATTTTATTGGGCTGTTTCTGTCTTGCGTTTGTTCAATTTTGGACTGCACCATAAACCTCAATCTCAACCACCGTCGTTTAATATCATCTAGCTAGTACGTTACCAGTAATAAGACAGGCTAAACGCAAAAATAGTGCGCACATTCAATCTTTATCACTTCCGCCGAAACTTGTATCATTCATTACACACTAAGGAATAAGGATTTTAGTTTGGTTCATTAGACTGCTTTCATAATCAGATGGTATTCAGATACTACCCAAAAACGGTTTGCGTGGCAGCCATAATACCCTGAAAAAACATTTGCAATCCAATGTTATTTCAAGGTGATATCCTCCAACGGAGGCTCTCAGCCAATGAAAGTCTCGTCGTAGGCCGTAATTCTCATTATACAAGGCACTCTAAATTAATTAGCCTCACGCAGTCTGCTAGCTTTTAGGGAATTCTGGAGAACTCGCTTCTTTGACTTGCGAAAGGCTTTCAACATCGGATGTAATCTACAAATATTCCGCCCTTAAATATTTTAGAGTGTTTGTAGACAGAATATCTTTCAAAACATTTAAACGTATTTCATATTTAATTCGATCATTTTGCCGAATATTTCATGCTAAACCTCTGGAATTCCAACCGCGCTGGCCACTTCTCTCCACTCTCACTTCTGCCAGGAATGGCAGAACTGAGAATTGACGCGGAGCTTGTTTGTTCCCATTTATGAAACCCCCAATCCCACGGGGTTGGCTACTGCACTAGCAACCTGCGAGCTGTAAGCAGCCCAGGTTCGATTCCTCAGTATATTTCTCACTTCTGCCGCCAGTAAATCTTTCGTCGTGTATGTATATCTATAAAATATGTATGTATATCTATAAAAAGGGTCAAATATTGCCCTTGCTCCCTTTAAAAAATCTACCAACCTTGTGAATATATAATACCCCTTATAATATATTCATTACTTGACATTGTTTGTCTTGTGTTTAGTGCAGCTTGGCTGAAACAAGGGTCTAATACTGTGCCAAGAAATTCTTTGACAAATTAATGATACTAAATATTATATTTTAACTACCTTTGTGAAGTGCAACCTTAACTCCCCCCCCCCTTGGTGCACCAGGTTAGCGCCAAGTGGTTCGCAATTACGCCCTTGTAGAGCCTTGACTAAATCACTACTCATAGCAAGTTCAAATTGACTGGGTACTGGTAAAAAAATAATATACTTTATCATTGTTTTAAATAAGTAAATTTTCTTTGGGGTTGGATTTTTTTACGACGCGAGGCCCATATTTGGCCATGCTGCGCCAAACACGGGACAGACATCAATTAATGGACATACACACACAAGGAAAGTTTTACTAGCACATAAGAGAGAAACACACCCAGGGAGGAATCGAAGCTGCGTTTCCTATAACTCGCAGGATACTAGCGCAGTGAGCTCAACCACGATGATCCCCTTCTGTTTTAGAAGGAGACAGTGCAGTATCAGTTTTATTTGTCCAAGTCCCAAGAAGTCTAGCTTCGCGTCTGCATTTTATCTCCAAAAGCGAGCCCAGGAGTTGATTCCGAAACGCAGAAGCGGGTGAAGATCAAATAAACGCGCATAAACAGTGTCGCGTTTCATTAAATGTTTCCGCCGCCCACGTCGTCAGCTCCTCTCCAGAAAGTCGAGCAATTTATTTCATTTACTTATCTTTATCTTCCTTTTGCTGTTGTGACCAGTCCCACACTCGAAGAGACATCCATCCTCCAGCTTCCTCACTAGAGGGATTGTATTTCGTATGTACGGGATGGTTTATTTGTTTCATGTGAATTGCGATTCCAGACATAAATAGGGCGCATATAATGGACCAAGTGACCTTATGCTATGACCTGTGTGGCTACGGGAAATAAAGCTGACTTTGGCTTGGGCATTTTATGTCATCATAAACCGACCGTCTTAGGTTTCGAAACTGACATTTCTAGGGGGATTGGTTGAATCAACGCTCCAAGATGGTTTCGACGAGATATCTCACCCTTCAAGATCTGAGCCGTTTTGCTAATGACGATATATCTCGTCATCAAGATATTACTTATTTATCAGGACGAGATAAAGATCTAGTCGGTTTTCTTCTAGTGATGAGGGATGGCGAAATCTTGATCGATGCATCTCGTTCGTCAGGATCTGGTCAATTGTGCTAATGACGAGATATCTCGTCGAGTCAGCGTCGCACTGGAGCAACACAACGTACTATTGGCGACAGTCCGAGACCAATCCCGAAGGGAAAGATCCTAGGACAGCGCATCGCAATTTTGAACCATGGTCAGAAGACGATCAACACCCCACTCTTCAAACTTCCACACCACGCCAACGTGAGGAGATTTGAGGCCACGACAGATTTGACGTGCACCAGTCCCAAGTACACAACGATCTTTTCTTGGATCTAGTTTCGAATTCGCAACCCTCCCATTACTAATCCGCGACTCTCCCAACCGAGCTACTGCGGCCCATTCTCCAATATGAGGGATAAATATTCCTAGTGTGCTGATAATATTCCTAGTGTGCTGATAATATTCCTAATGGATTCAAAAACAAAAACTGTTCCGATAAACACATTCAAGTAACTGGCGTCTGAGTGGAGCTCTGGTAAGAACGCAGATGACATTGGGGGGAGTTCATTTCTACGCAGGTTGTTGGCTGACCATGAAAAAGGCCTGCCAAAGACCGTCGTGTACAAGGGGGCACGTTAAATCTGTCGTGGCCTCAAATGTCCTCGGGTTGTCGTGGTGTGGAAGTTTGGAGAGAGTAGTGCCACTTTAGGTGTTGACCTCGTCATCTGACTGTAGCTCAAAATGACGAATGTTGTCCGTGGATCTTTCCTTTAGGGATTGATGCCGAACCGTCGCCAATAGCCCGTTGTGTTGTTCCATTGCGACGTTAATTAACTACCCACCTACCGTCCCCGAACGGTAAACTCGGAATCCTTACAGAAGACGCGAATGGAGAAGCTTATGTTTAACCTGCCCCAATTTAACAGACTCGTTCAAAACCATGCGACTCAAATGCCCACTTGCCACAGCTTGGCCTCACCCCCAAGTTGGTGCCAGTGGATATGAATATCGAGTCAAATTTTGTCTAATAACTAAAATCTTCCGGTTTCCGCAAACGGGAGAGAAGCGTACCTCAGTTTTATTTTCATTTCCTCGTTTCTGCCAGCGAGAGGGGGAAACCATCGGCGTGTGCTATGACGTCCGTTCCTTTTATAACGACTGTGGGAACAGATGTAAAAACACAACTAAAACGATCGCTTTCGACTTCTTTTTTTTTTAATTGTTTTTGCTTTCTGGGAACCCACGGCATCGGCGGACGCTAATTGTGTCGTAATGAACCCTTCTTCGCGATGAAGGGTAGGCGGTCGTACGTGCTCTATTTTAAGGCTGCGTCGCGATATCGAGGGTCGACCAAAGACCTTGCAGATGGAAAGTGAATATATCGATGAAAAACTATAATATCAGTGTTGTCGTAAAGTAAGCGGAAGTTGTCGAAACACTGGAACCAAACTTTTTCGACTAAGCACCTCCTTTTTTTTTAACCCTCCAAGTGGTTTCGATGAGATATCTCGTCCATCAAGATCTGGCCAATTTTGCTTAGAACGAGATATCTCGTCATCTAGATACTGTCGATATTTTTTGTAATGATTAATTAAAGATCTGGTCAGGTGACGAGATATCTCGTCCATCAAGATCTGGTCAGTTTTGCTAATGACGAGACCCCTCTTCGAGACAACCATCAGGAGGGTTTAAAGACAGCTTTTTTTTTCGGCGCCTCCCTCTGCAGAACTCGGAACTAATGATAAATTACAAGTGTAAGCAACAAAACTACTAGTCGAAACATTGAATGCTTAAATCTTACTTCCCCTAAATGTTTCGTTTTTTGTGTAGTTTCGTTCACGGAAAAGGATGTTTTCAGAGGAAGGACCCACAGGGGTCTCTCTCCGAAGTATTTTAAATCTTAGATCACGCGGTACTGCATATTTAGGTGGTTTCCTGTCATGTTTGAAAGACCACACAGGGCGAGTTGGAGAGTTTGTCAAACCAATTAGGTATAGATGATTTCGTAGATACACGTGTCCACTGAGAACGCGAAAACAAGCGACTCATAGATCTCGGGGGCCATCGTGGCTCAGTGGGTATGCCCACTGCGCTAGCAACTTCGAGTTGTTAGCGGTGCGATTCGATTCCTGTCAGGTGCATTCCTCCTTGTGTGTATTTCTCTTCCGTGTCGGTAAAACTTTCATTTTGTGTATGTATGTTACCGTGAAAGACCGAAATTGGAGAATGTCGACTTTCACCGGTGAATGTCGACACATACCAAATACGTCGGTGAAAGATCGAATATTTCATTACATTCTTGTACATTCGGACCCTCACCGGTGTATGTCGACAATCACAGATATGCTCTGGTGGAGGTCGAAAAGAGAGGAACCGAGGTTTTTTTTCCGATACCCTAATTTATATTGAATGGATACTGCAGTGAATCGTGATCTTTTTCTTGAAAAGTTAAATGCATTAATTGCGGGTAAACGAGAAGACAATTGTTTTTATTTTTCTCAAGAAAAATACTCTAAAATACTTTCTGAAATGTTACGAAACTCACAAAAACAATTTCCTCCTGCTCAAATTGGTGATACTGTACGAATACAAGTCCCTGATGTCGACCGTGGTCGTACAGATAGCCGAAATGTGTTAGCGGTTGTTCTTGGAATAGAAGACTCCGACTTCTATAAACTGGCAAATAAAAATGGTACCCTCAAGCAGCTTTACACACGTAATCAGTTCGTAATTTGTAAAGAAAAGTTACTTTCCATAGATGAGATTTCTTTTCAAGAAATGTCGCTGAGAGAAGCAGCTGCAGCTAATTCGAGAAGCGGGGGGCAAGGCTATACACGCTGTCATTGCAAAAGGAAGTGTTCCACAAATAAATGCAGTTGTAAAAGCAAGGGACTCTTGTGCAATTCAAAGTGTCATAATAGTTTAAGTTGCAATAAATAAGATTTGAATCACATAATTAAGTAAGTTTTTTATTACTATTATTTTCGTTTCTCATTTAGAATGTACTGTATAATTAAGTAAGTTTTTAATTTCTATTATTTTCTTTTCTCATTTAGAATGTACTGTTTGTTTTAAGTTCTTGGTCACTCCTCTCAGAAAGAGAGGCGAAAAAGTTACGTCACCCTTGTGACGTTTTATCGCGACTGAAATATGGAGAAGAAAATATAAATCTCCGACATGTTCAATATTCACCATTAGTGCATGGTGAATGTCGACATTTGCCGGTGTAAGTCAGAAATAAGGGTATTTAGCAAATATTTCGGACATACACCAAGCGACTATGTGAATGTTAACATTCACCGGTGAAAGTCGACATTCTCCAGATTTCGGTCTTTCACTGTAACATGTATATTACTTGATGTTTTCTGGCGCAGCATGGCCAAATATGGCCCTTGCGCCATAAAACCCCCAAACAGCCAACTCACAGATCTCGGTAGATCGTGTAAACTTGACGTTGTTTGGCCCCCGCGCCGTAAAACCCGACCCAACCATCTAAATCAAGTTCACTTTCACTCCACCTGTTCAACAACGTGAGACATCAATCCAGAAAGCGTCCCAACATCCGTATTTCGTCGCGTATGTAGTAGATCTCTGTTTTGCCCTCACTCCATTGTATCGGTTTCTGGATCTTTGTTTTTCTGGAACCGAGCCCTCGGTCCTTGGAAGAGAGGAAGGTAGTGTGTTGAATGGAGTCCAAAGACGCCTCTGTCTTTTATATTTTCACTCTGGCGATCGGATTGTGTTGCCGAACAGCAAGGGGTCGTTGCCTTCGCTCCATCAGTTCTTTTTCCTTTTGTTTTCCCCCGCCGAACTCGATTTTCTGGGCCGCCGTGGCCTATGGCAGGGAGGAAGGGCTATCTGTCAATGCATCATTTCTTTTCATGTCTAATTGTTGGGGGAGGCCCGATCCAAGGAGAAGGAAAAAATTGATCCGTAATTAACGAGTTGGCAGGTGCTGCTTTCGGTTCCGGTAGGTTTGGGTTTCCTTTTATGCTCGCAGACTGCAACGTGGTTCTTGAATGGAGTCCAATCTGACTTTCGCAAGGATGGGGGTTAATGCTGGGGAAGCTGAAATGGCGGATTGAATGCGTCAGTCTTTTAGTCCGATCCCTTTATGCTCTTAAAAATTATCGAGGACTCTTATAGATCGAATCCTTTTACGTGAGGGTGGGCCGCGGTGGCCCGGTTGGAAGAGTAACGGACTAGCAACCGAAGGGTTGCGAGTTCGAATCCAGCCAAACACCGTCGTGTACAAAGGGGGCTGGTGCACGTTAAATCTGTCGTGGCCTCAAATGTCCTCACGTTGGCGTGATATGGAAGTTTGGAGAGTGGGGTGCCAGCTCAAGTGTTGCCTCGTCATCTGACCGTGGTTCAAAATTACGTGGTGTTGTCCTCGGATCTTTCCCTTTGGGATTGATCCCGGACCGTCACCAATAGCCCATTGTGTTGCTCCAGTGTGACGTTAATTGAAATACCCCCCCTTTTACGTGAGGTTTAAAAATTACGGCAACCCCCCTCGATTTTTTCGCGCGCTTCTTGGGAGATTAAAATATTGATTAAATGTCTATGAATGAAATATTTGAAAAAATAATCGGTAGCTTGTATCGGGAGGGACACAAACCGTAGTTTTGACGTGGATACTTGGGCCTGATGTTGGATTGTGGAATGAATGAAGCAGACAGGGAATTTAAACAATTGTAGAAGAATAAAAGAGCCTCAAAACTGGAAAAATATTGTCGTAAAATAAGCATTTTTCATAATATTTCCGGCAAAATCGAAAATGTTTCTTTTTTAAATTTCAGTTTTGCTGGAAATTTGTTCGATAGCTTTTGCTACGTCAGAGGTTTTCAGTGTGAAGAAAGCACACCGACGGCGGTTACCCAATACGGAATACGTTCGTACCACAAAAACACTAGCGCCATCTACATTTGGCTTTACAGAAACAGCCTCTCATAGCAGTGGTATCGTTAGGCCCATTTTGAAGGCAATCAGTGTCCCTCTTTATCTTTCTCATTCGAACAATTGGTTCATATCGGTGCAGGAGAGAAAATGTATGAAACTTTATTACCATGTTTCTAAAATGCCGCGCCTCCGGACATTGAGCCATAGACCCTGCCTCCCTCCGACTATGCCTCTAAATATGTTTTGGTCGGAAAAATGCGAGTAATCAAGGCATTCAACCTCAAATTCACCAAGACCTAAAAATGACTTGACAATCCCTAGAATCTGAGGAGCCGCCGTGGTGGGTTTGCCCACTGCGCTAGCAACTTGTGAGTTCAATTCCTGTCAGGTTCTATTCAGTAAAACTTTTCTTATGTGTATATCCATTACTAGATATCGTATGTCTTGTGTGTGGCGCAGCATGGCCAAATATGGCCCCTGCGCCATAAAAACCAAACTGAGGGGGTCAGTGGGTTTGCCCAGTGCAATCTGCGAGTTGCAAGCGGTGCAGGTTCGATTCCTCTCTGAGTGTATTTCTCTCTTCTGTGTCTGTTAAAACCTTTCCTCGTGTGTATGTCTATTATTTTACGTGTCTGGCGCAGCATGGCCCGTGTGCCATAAAACCGAACCCTTCAATCCGAATCCTCAAAATGTGTCTTGTTTCTTTGCAGAGCAAGGTGGAGGCCGAGGCGCTCACACCACTTCGAAGCCCGTGCGGCCTCCCATGTGGCTGAGCAAAGCCGAGCTGACTCAGGAGATCCAGCGACTGGGCAACCTCTGCGAGGCGAGGACCAAAGAACTCAACCGGCTCAAGATGGAGACCAAGCATGTGTCCGTGGGTTTCGATGCATTTGCAGCCCTCTTCAAGTACATGGTGGAAGATGTAAGTGTTGCTCAGAACGGAATTGGATAATTAGCTTCAAGTACCGGTCACATTGGAAGTTTCACATAAAATCTCATTTTCTAGCAAAAAGGGGATTTCTAAACTAAATATGAAATACCTTTCCACGGTTTGAACAACACTTTACTGTGCAATTATTTGAAATTTAAAATAAACTATTATATTTTGACTTAAGATATAACACTGGGCCATAAAAAATCGACATCCTAAAACTGTTCAATCAAAATGTACATGAGGGCCGCTGTAGCCCGGTTGGAAGAATAACGGTATAGCAACCGGAGGGTTGCGAGTTCGAATCCAACCGTGTACAAAGGGGGCTGGTGCACGTTTAATCTAATGTGGCCTCAGATGTCCTCACGTTGGTGTGGTGTGGAAGTTTGGAGAGTGGGATGCCAGCTCAGGTGTGACCTTGGTTCAAAATAACGTGGTGTTGTCCTCGATCTTTCCGTTCGAAGGTTAATCCCGGACCGTCGCCAATAGCCCGTTGTGTTGCTCCAATGCAACGTTAATTAAATACCTACCTGCATGAAGAGGTAAAAAAATCATCACAATATCAAATCCAGAAGACTATTATCAGAAAGTAAGTTGTGAAGCCCACTGGCGATGACACATGCCAATATGTGGCGTGGCATAGTCAATTGGAGTCCTGCTATCTTATCACAAATTATGCCAAGCATTGTGCAGCTGCTGTTCCAGGTCCCTTATATTCCAGAGCTGGTGCAATTGATGGCCTAGTATGTCCTACACATGCTCAGTCTTCCAAGTGAGCCTCAAGTACCTGGGCCTCACTGCCCTTGCACCATAAAACCAACCAAAGCATGTGTGCCTCCGTTGTGTTGAAACCTTTGGTCAGTAAGATCCCAGATCTGTTGATCCTGCGTAGGATATGCTAGACTATGAATTGCACCACCCCTGGAATAAGGGATCTGGAACGGCACCTGCAGAATATGCTTGGCGTAATTTGCGACAAGACAGCACAAGGACTCCATGTATTGGCATGTACCATCGCCAGAGTGGGCTTTACAACTTACTTTCTAGTGTAATTCTACAATAATAGTCCTTTGGATTCGATATTGCGATAATTTCTTTACCTCTTCATGTACATTCGGATCGAACAATGTCTTCTGGGTGTTGATTTTTTTGTCCAGTGTATAACGAGAGAAACTCCAAAAAAAACGCCTATTTCTGTCAACCGCCTTATATGCTAGGTGCATATCAATCATCTCAGCATTCTAAAATAATATAAGTTACCTGTCTGAAGTCAGTACCTAAAATGACGATGGGCCAATTACATACCTGCCAACTTTTCTCGATTTTCCCAGAAGTCTTCGTAAATGACACCAATTTCGAAGTTTCGGTGCCAAGCCATAGTAACCATGAAAGAAAAACATCGGTATCAGTTGTTGCTGGATTGTCATACAAATCTTTGGGGCACTAATTTTCTAGAAAAACCTGAAGTATACATCTAAAACATTCAAGAAAAAAAGATGCTCAGGGGGTTTTGCGTATATTTGGTGCAATTTTGTGTGAAATATTGACGAATTGGCGCCAAGGAAAACAATCTTCGACAGCAGGGTTACTTTTTCTCTTTTGAATTCCTCTCATGAAGCCCAATTTGGCAGAATTGCCGCTAATTCGGCGCTTTTTCTTTTCTGATAGCACGTTGCTATCAGAAAAGAAACGGAAAAATCATCCGGATTTTATTTTCTTGGAGGTCATGCCGGACAGTGCTCGCATATACGGGTGATGTTTGCGGACATGCATCCCTATGCAGTCTTATCTATTCACAAAAACAGCAATAATAGGGGTTATATACACGACGCATATATTTCCTGTTTTCATACAATGTTCCAGCAGATGAAACATTTCTTAAATATTTAAAAAATAAACTATATCGAATTTGGTACTGTATCCAGAGAAGGGGTTAAACATTTTTGCGATCATAGCGCTTGTCTTCCACCCAGGTCACGGGTTCGAATCCTCAATTCGCCTCTTGTACCGAGACCCCTCATCTATAGGTGTGTACGGTCTTCACTTACCCGAGGTACCCTATGATCTATTCTTTTCCCATGGGGTTTACTGCCTCTGGTAAACATGTGGGTCGCGACCCCAGGATGCCCAAACGATATTTCTTTACTTCTCTCCCTATTTTCTTTTCACAATTACTTACTAATATCTTGTGTTTGGTGCAACTTGGCCAAATATGGGCCTTACGCCAAAAAAAACAAACCCAATCAAAGGCCGAGAGGTCAGTGGCCGGGCTGGGCAAGAAAAAAAAGATCTTAATACAAATGTCATGTTTATTGAATGCAAATTTAAAATTTTGTTTTCAGCTCAATGCCCTGTCGGTTCCGATGCTGTCTGCCGATTTGCAGAAAACCTTGAAACAACTGGAACTTGCTAAACAAGATTTAGGTAAGTGCTCTGCAGAAATAATGATGGTCGACAACTAATTTCCCCTTAGTACCCAAAAGAAAGTAGTGTTTCTTTTGTAGTAGACAATTTTGGTTGTAGCTCTTTCCTTCTTATTTGTAGCTTATTATGAGCGAGAGGTGGAGGAGATGAAAGCTCATCACTGCCAAGAACTGAATGACTTGTCTAACAAGCTCTTTGAAGTCTTTCAAGGAGAAGTCACTGAATGTAAGTGGGTTTTGTACTAGGACTTCTTATTTACTAGCTGAGAATTTATTCATTTAGCTTATTTCCTTGAACCTTAGCTTTTTGTGGTTATGTATCTGTTTTTAAATGTTTTACCTTATCCATGCATCAATCTTAGAAGTTTGAGTATAATTTACCATCACGTAGATCAATTTTAATTTAGCAGAATTTCTGAAAAAAAATTATAGTTGTGTCAAAACAGTTGTCACTATTTTTTAGAGCCGCGGTAGCCCGGTTGGTAGAGTATCGGATTTGCAACCGGAGGGTTGCGAGTTAGGAACTCGATCTAACCAAAGACTATCGTGTACATGGGGGGCTGGTCCACGTTAAATCTGTCGTGGCCTCGAATCTCCTCACAGTGGTGTGGTATGAAAGTTTGGAGAGTGGGATGTCAGCCTAGGTGTGACCTCATCTGACCGTGATTGAAAATTATGAGGTGCTGTCGATGTTTTCCTTCAAGATGAATCCCGGACCGTCGCCAAAAGCCTGTTGTGTTGCTCCAGTGCGACGTTAATTCTCCTACCTACCACGCTTTTTTAAATGTAGCAAATAATTTAAAATGTTGGCTTTTTAAGTGAAATAAATATTTCTTCTAGTCCTAATCGTTGGATATGTTGTGATGAGAAACAAAGTAATACCAGAACCATAACAAATAGGAAAACAAACTGACATTCCACGAAAATATTTCGTTTGCTTTATTAAAAGACAATTGATGTTTAAATACCATTCCATAAAAGGCTTACAAAAGAATTTTGTTCAAGTAAAACGAAAATTCTGACAATTGCGTACATATTAAAAAATTACAAGTTTTATTAGTTTCAAAAAATAAGTAAACAAACTTCCTAAGGATTTACAAAATACACTTAAAATATATCAACCCTTATAACTCGTGTTTAAATGTTCTATTCCTTTCTGTTGTAGTGAGTGCAAAGCACCAAGAGGAAATGAATCGTTTGAATCATGACCATCAGAAACAGGTGAGCATAAAATGGTTCATTTAAATATAAATTCATTAAAAGGTTTGAACATCTAAGTGTAAATCTAGTGCCATTGTTAACTTTAATTTTACATGAAGTATAGTTAATTTGAAATTAAAACTACTTCGTGTTAATTTAATTTGATTTGAAGACATTTCCAAGTTTCAAATTAGTATATTATACTGTATAGTATAAATAAGTAATTAGTACATGCTTATAATGAGATTTTAAAATAGTTAAGATATTAATAAAAAAAGCGTTTTGCTCACAAAATTTCTTTAAAATAAGGTGGAATGGAGAATGGATGAATCTCACAGGAAAATCTTAAAAAATGTGCTGTTATTTCATATATCAGAAAATATAAATATTTTCAATTACTTTCATTCAAGTACAGATCGCGAAAAGTAAATGACAAAAAACGCTCCTTAGTTTTTTATTATTTAATACCACATCAAGGAATATTAATTTATGTTTAAGGAAATTGTTTTATACATAAACTTCATAAAATGTCATTTTCAACGCTTTGCAGATTGAAAGCTTGACTACAAGTCTAAACACATCATCAGCAGAAGTCATAGCTCAGCATGAGGAGCTTGTCACAAAACTCCAGCAGGAACTGATTAACCAAAGAGAAGGTTTGTGCTTGTAAAGTTTCTTTCTTGATATAAAACTATATGAAATATATAGCCAACACCATCCTGAATGAATGAGTTTAAATAATCTTTAATTACCTTCAGAATTGCAACTGTTCCAAGAGAGAGAAATCATGGACTTGGAGGAGAAGCACACCCAGAGTACAAAAACACTTCAAGAGCACATCGAACAACTGCAGAAGAAGTGTGCAGAGCTCAAACAACATTCCATGGGCATGGAAGATGCAATGCGCAAAGACACAGACTCGAAATTGCAGGTCAGTACATGACATGAAAGCAAGCAGTTTTCTCATAATCCATGCTTCCTCAACTCATAAGGTTTAGAATAGGGACCACTGAAAGGTTTAGGAGCTTGTTTGAGATGCCTCCTGACTCACTGTAAGGTTTAGGAGAGGCAGGAATGCACACTTTAGGAGAGGGACCACTGTAAGGTTTAGGAACTTGAGTGAGATGTCTCCTAACTCACTAAGGTTTAGGAGAGGCAGGAATGCATGCCCAATTTGGATTGTAGGGACGCCCTTCATACATCACCAGTAGGTAGGACACAGGCCTATGCGACTCACAGCAAGGTTTAGGAGAGTGGCCACTGTAAAGTTTAGGAGCCTAAGTGGCACGCCTCCTGACTCACTTAGAGATTTTGGAGAAACAGGAATGCATACCCAATTTGGGTTGAGGATTGTAGGGACATGTACCTTCTTGTACATAGCCTACCCACCAGTTGGGTAGGACATAGGCCTAAGTGACTCACCACAAGATTTGGGAGAATAATCACTGTAAGGTTTAGGAGCCTAAGTAACATGCCTCCTGACTCACTGTAAGGAGCTTAGAAGCAGAAATGGATACCCGATTTGGATTGAGGAGCACTATGGACATCAGCTACCCACCCCAGTCGGGTAGGAATCCTACCAACATAGGGACTGCACTAAAGGCCACTTACCACTTCACTCACCAATTGGGTAGGACAAAGGCCTAAGTGTTTAATGTGCAGACACCCACCATATATACACAAGAGCCAGTTGTGTGCAACAAGTGATACAAATTAATCAAGCAATCCAGATAATTGAAAATTTCGTAAATCAAGATGTGGAGTTATACAGTAATTTATATTCATGAACAATATTTGCTTTAAAAAGTAATTTTGCTTCTGATATGCATATTGAGGGTGTTAATTAAATCGTATTTAAACACAAAAAAATGGGTAGATCCATTATATTTCATTGCACTTGATTCAGCTCACTCAGTATTTGGTGTTTCCTTACTTCGCCTAGTTTGAGAATCAGAAATTAATATCAGAAACTCAAGAAAAAACACTGTTTTTCCCTGATGCAATAAAATTTGTGTACAAAGAGTAAAAATAAATTGTGTGCCAAAACAATTCAAATATGAGAAGGGCTTGATGTGGAAATATTTATGGGAACTAATAGATTACATGTGCTTTATTTGACCGTTTCATCACCTAATGTTGTGTCATGTATGCCAGGTAGACCGAGAGACGATACGATTCGTTTTACATACACGCAAAGAACATTTATTAGCATTAAGATACACAGGCACGAACGAGCATAACAACAACTACACCGAACATGTACAATACGAATCTACGGAACCCAAAAAAGTAAAAAAAAAACACGCGCGCGTCACACAGCTTGGAAGGTTCTCTAATCTGGCTGTTGCCAGATACATAACATGTTGGACTAAACTTTACCTCTTCTATAATATTAAAAGCTGTTATTTATTACAGTGGGTTACAGCCTGGAAGGTAGACCTTGAGAAAGAAGTTGAAAGCCTAAAAACTGTATTAGAGATGAAAAACAAAGAGCTACATACCATTAGAGTACAAAACTTAGAAATGGAAAAACAGGTAATATGCTTTTGTTATAGTTAATCACTTTATATCAAAATATGCATTCTAAAACTGTTTTATAAAATAGATGCAAAATAAGTACATATACTGAAAATTGTTATTTTAATGAGTTAAGAAACAAACTCTAGTTATATATAATAAAAAGACAAAACCTTGTACAATTGAGTAAATATGTTAAGCACTACCCATGGCAAAGAGGTGAGAAAGTTTTTAATGAAAGAATTAAATGAGGATTATTTCCTTGTAATTAAAAAGATATTCTAATTAATATTAAAAGATGCTGCAAATTCAAAGGGGAAATAAATTGATAATTGTAAAACTATTGGTTCAGGAATAAAAACATCAAAAATTGAAAGAACAAACAGTGTTTGAAGACAAGCGATATTTAGTTTTCAAAATTATTTTTGGAATAACATTTTTCATGATTACGACTTAATTATTTTTCTAAAAATAAATAATAAACAATTGTATTCAGTAGCACTTGCGTGTTTTTGTCTTTCTCCTTTGAAGGAGGTACAAAGTAATTTTGAAATTAATTAAAAAGTATCCCTAAACTTAATTTACTTCTGGCTGAGTCCCCAAACTGAGCTTTAGACATTTTTGGTAAATTAAATTTCAATTACTTTAGTTCAATACTCCCCATTTGATATCTTAATTTGTTTTAAAATTAAATTACCCAATTATAATCAATGCAATAAAAACAGATTTTGCATTCATTGTATTTGATAAGCACATGCATTCTTTACACGCTTTCAGAGTATTGACACATTTATAAACTTGAAGCAGAGGGTAAAATATTGCCTAAGAGACACTGCCATTTTAATGCTTGTAAATATCGGGAAAAAAGCTAGCTATATACATAAAATATTTATATCATGCTTTAACCTGTAGTTAAGAATTCATTTTTTTTGTTTTGAACAGCTTGAAGAGTTGCCTTTGGCAAGAGAAAAGATCAAAATGTTGCAAGCAAGGGCTGAAGATTTAGAAGCTTTGATGATAGAAAAGACAAAACTAGAAAGGTATAAATAATATTGCATATTTATTACTAGGCCCTGGATTTAGTTGACATGTCATCTTTTTGCTAGCACTTCATAGATAAAGCCCATGTAGATAAAAATTTCGTTTGCCTTATCCTGTTTCTAGATATGCTCAGATTTTTAGTTCATTTTTGTCATTCATTGATTTTTAGGTCATTTTAGAGATTTTTACTGCAATTTTCGTGATGCTGAGGGCATCTTGTGGCTGTATTTTGAGTTTTTAGCAGGTTTTAATTTAGCCCCATTTAATAAATCACCTTTTTGTTGAAACATTCCTAATTCACAATCTCATCCATTGTTTCGTTCCCCTTGGGGCACATCCTTAGTTGTGTACTGGCTTCACGAACCCGAGGTGTTCTATCCTTTTCCCATGGGGTTTTATTGCTTATGGTAAACATGGGGTCGGAACCCCAAGATACCCAAGCAATCTTTCTCCTTCATCCTTTTTTTCACAATTACTTGACATTGTCTTGTATTTGGCGCAGCTTAGCCAATTGTGGCCATAAAACCCCGAAACAGTCAACCAACCATTGTTTCCTTTTTATACAAGAGACATTACAAATGACTGATCTGCCAGCTTCAGGCACCAAAAAAATTACTCTTTAAAATCTTGTGGCAAAAATGAGGAAATCATAGAAATGTATTTAAAGTATTAATTTCATCCTAAACGTAGCACAAAAGCTTTTAATGCTGGAATTTCTTTAATTTGCTCATTTTTTTCCATTTGATGTTTTTTAAATGCACTTCAAAGTACTAATTATTTTTGTAATTATATTTTTAAATGCTCTTCAGTGTCAATTCTTTTGAATGTAATTTTCGGTTTTTTTGAAAAACTTAAAAGTTAATTTTCTCTCCAAACAGGAAACTCTGTACCGAGAACCATCAAATCCTAGAAACATACGAGAAGGAATCCAAAGTGAACAGGAGACTCTCCATGGAGAACGAGGAGCTTCAGTGGCGCTTGCGTCAAGCAGAACAAACCCTCATCTCTGGCTCCTTCTCTGATGGTAAGGATGGTGTTATTCATTGTCTCAGTTCTATGTGGAATGCCAAAAAATAACATGCCATGCTGAAAAGGATGATGTTCCAAAACATTAATCAACAAATATTTTTTAAGCCTCCAAGCGGCACACCCAAACGTAGCTCAGGAAATTCAATTTGAATATGGCCTAGAAAATTGCCACACAGAAACTAAATATTCAAACATGTCACTGACGACAGGATAGGGCTGTGGTAGCCAGGTTGGAAGAGTAATGGATTAACAACCGGAGGGTTGCGAGTTCGAATCCAACCAAAGACTGCCATGTACAAAGGGGGCTGGTGCACATTAAATCCATCATGGCCTCAAATGTCCTCACGTTGGCATGGTGTGGAAGTTTGGAGAGTCGGGTGCTAGCTCAGGTGTTGCCTCGTCATCTCACTGTGGTTCAAAATGATGTGGTGTTGTCTTCAGATCTTTCCTTGTGGGATTGATCCAGGACTGTCATCAATAGCCTGTTGTGTTGCTCCAGTGCGACATTAATTAAAATATCTACCTGACCACAAGACATCTCGCTCCTCAAAATATTTTGGGTATGCTGCTCAACCGTGCACAGGTGCGCCATTTGGAGGCTTAATGCATTTTATTATTTGAATGGGTGAGTACAGAAACCACAAGAGCCCCTTTTTTTAATTTAAGAAAAATGGGCGCAGAAACCACATCAGTCAACCACATCAGTGATTGATGTGGTTTCTACACCCAAAGCATTTTGTCTACTATATTTACTAAATGAAGCCACAAATTAGTGTGATTTCTTCGCACATTACATGGTCGACCCTACTCCTTTATGCAACAAAACCAGTTTCCAAAATGTTTGGACGTGTTTTTGACATTCACTGATTCATTTGATGGAAAGAGTGTTGAAAACCTCTAATCTTAATCTTATTTACAATTTAAATATTACTCAATAATAAAATAGAGAAATCTATTATACAAAATAATGAATAACCAAAAGGAAACCAATTTTCAATACAAAAATGTAATGAAATGTAAAAAAATGTATTTCATTTATTTAATAAATATTAATATTCAAATCCAATTTTAAAATTTATATGATCACTATTTTGCAATCTTTACATACAATTTTATGACTAAAAATTATAAAATTTTCTTTGAGTTTTTTTCAAAACTCAATGTCTTGTAATATCTTAATACTAGTTGAGAAGATATAACTCCTCTATGGGTGCAATGCAAGATATAACATGGAAACAGCAGAGTAACGCAATCAATATTACATGTACAATGGACAGATTACGGATACTGGGCAGCCGCACTTGCACGTACGAGGCCACGAGCAGGAACATGCATTGTGGTGAACAGCACTCGTAGGAGTCTTTAAAAGCTTAGCTACTGCTCAGTTAAAGTAAACCCACGTGGTGGTTGTCTCGAAGATGTATCTCGTCATTAGAAAAACTGACCAGATCTTGATAAACGAGATATCTCGTCATCAGAAAACTGACCAGATCTTGATAAACGAGATATCTCGTCATCAGAAAACTGGCCAGATCTTGATAAACGAGATATCTCGTCATCGGAAAACTGACCAGATCTTGATAAACGAGATATCTTGTCATCAGAAAACTGGCCAGATCTTGATAAACGAGATATCGCGTCATCAGAAAACTGACGAGATCTTGATAAACGAGATATCGCGTCATCAGAAAACTGGCCAGATCTTGATAAACGATATCTCGTCATCAGAAAACTGGCCAGATCTTGATAAACGAGATATCTCGTCATCAGAAAACTGGCCAGATCTTGATAAACGAGATATCGCGTCATCAGAAAACTGACGAGATCTTGATAAACGAGATATCGCGTCATCAGAAAACTGACGAGATCTTGATAAATTAGATATCTCGTCATCAGAAAACTGACCAGATCTTGATCTCGTCATCGTAAAAAAATCGGCAATATCTTGACGAGATACCTCATCATTAACAAAATTGGTCAGATCTTGATGGATGAGATATCTGGTCGATACCACTTGGAGGTTTAGCAATATGTTGTTATATTCTTAAGTAAGGTTTGGCAGAAATATTTGCTGTTACAGCCATGAAAAGTTCTTTTATAAATTATCTTTTCCAGTTCTGGAATATCCCGAGGAAGAGAATGGTTCAGTATCTCCAGCCAAATCTCCGAGCAAGTCCCCAGGTCCGCATGCGATGTCCAGGTCCGTCTTCTTCACGTTCGTGGACAAAGACCACTCTTCCCCAAAGTCCCAGTATAAAAAAATCACCCCGGGCTTCTCGTCAAGTTACAAGACGTCCCCGGCCAAATCCTCCAAATCGCCGCCCGCGCCGAGTCCGCGACGGGGCAAGAGCCACTCCGAACCGCCCCAGCCCCCGATCCTCAGCAGCACCCCCCGCAAAGTGGCCAAGCAGTCCTCCTCGAAGCAGAAGAGCACCCCGAAGCGGCAGCGGTCGGGCAGCGACTGCGGAAAGCCGTCTGCGGAGCACGGCGACGTCAATTTTCTGTCCGTGACCGGGAGCATGACCTCTTCCGTGAGCAGCGAGAGCTCCGTCTTTGAGCACAAGGAGAGATTTCTGGAGGAGAACAAGGAGCAGATCCTGCACTCGCTGGAGATCCTGCGCGAACAGCGGAACGCCGAGAGCGAGGAACCGGTCACTCCGAACGGCGTCGAGGACATGTCCCCGCATTTCGACCAGGAAGACATGTCGCGGTCTTCCGAATTCTCCGACCCCAAGACTTATTACCACATGACTTTCCCCGTGCTGAAGGAGGCGGGAATCCCCGACGGTGATATGGATGACGGTGGCAAAGTCACGAGTCACGACGACACTCTTGCACAACCTACACATTCCAAGTCAAACAGTAGCAGTTTCGTCGATGGCGAGTTGCACTCCTCGGTAGTCGATTCAAGGGACATGAATGGGTCTGCACTTGGTGCTATGAGTCAGGTGGCGAAAAGCGCTGAAGAGGAAAGGCAGCATGTTTACGTCAAACCATCTCCTTCGAATGATGATGTGAGAGATGCCGACTGCAAAGAGCAGACAGAGGAACAAAACATATGGCGAACTATTTGAACTGTCTTCTATTCAAGTGATGTCTGCTAAGAGATCCCGAATGAACGAGCTTCAATTCAAAGATTAAAAATTTTAAGTATATTCCCCATTGCCAAAGTGAAGTTAGTTTTTTTTTTATCTAATTTGCGTTGTATTTCTTGAAACTTTTTAAAATTTGGCGTTACTGGTATTCTTTTGTTTCCAAGTGCAGACTTTTGCTGTAATTTGATATTAAGTATTGTGGTTAGTTTTTCCATAGACTTATTTTGACCATCTAAACACTTAAATCTGAAAATAATGAAGTACAACTTTCTGAATTACTCAAATCAAGTATACTTAAAAATCTATTTTGATGTTTTAAGTTGATATCAAATTTTGAGTTATAAAAAGCCCATAAACATTTTCTTAGCCTAATTTTATATTAGTACCTAACTTTCTTTTCTGTGTGTCCTATGCATTAAAATCAAATATTTTCTGACATGAACATGAGATCTTACCTCTCCAATATTTATCATAAAATCAGCTATTTTTTAACTCAAATTTTAACATCTAAAGAAACTTATTGAAGAATATATATGGGTTTATTGCAGAAGTCTTGCACCACTTTTAATTTGTATATCTGGATTTGTGTTTTATGATTGCCGATTTGAAATGTTAATTTTCACTACAATGTGAAATTAATTCTCTAAACAAACGTATTATGTTTAATTGACAAAGCTTATGAACTGAGCAAGGAATGCAGGATGCACAAGAACAAATAGTGTTTCTAGAAAGCCGAACAATTACTTCTAGAAATTATAAATTTATATATGCGGGTGAAAGAGAGCAAGGAATAATTGTTTCCAGTTAGATAAGTAGATATAAGAATGTTATTACTCAATGTTTTATAATTCTTACGCAGTAACGAAAAGCTAAAATTAAATATAAGAAATGTTGTTCCTAAAGCTCTTGGTGAATAACGTAAATCATGCCAACAAATTTATGTACAGATATATTTTACATTTGAATTTATATAATTCTAGTCAACTAGATATTGTTGGTCATGCAAGGCAATTTAGTCGCTTGGAAAATGTATTGAAAACAAATTTTTGATAATGTTTTACAAATTTCTTGGTGTTTTATTTTATTCATTTTTATTACAAAATATACAATTGGCATCTATTTTGTCACATGTTGCTCCCACAAAGTGGTGGCTCGACATTTTGATTTTTAAGTAACTTAAATTTCATCCCAAACTTAATTTTCTACAGACGATTGGATTGGATTATTTTACCTGTGTAATTGCTTTCCTAAATCGTCTCAAAAGTCATTGCATGCTAACCATTTTCTATCCTATGTAAACTCACTCATTTAAATAGGTATTTCATTTCGTCGCAAAATTGTTTTTATAATTTTTAAATATCACTCTAAACACTCGTAGTTGATGGATAGATATTTGTGTAAGTCAAAGTAGTTTCTTGTGTCTGAGAAGCTAATTATGGGGGAAAATAAAGTGCTTGTTTATAGAAATGGATTTAAAAAGCAAATGTTAATTTAAGCATGAGTGTATTTGAATGATTATGTAAATACAAAAATATTGTGATGAAAAATGTTGCAGCTTTCTGTGAATGCTTAATTGTAAAAATTTACAAATCTTGTAAATAAAGAGAACTATATAAATGAAAATTTCAGTTTTTGCGCCCATGCTTCATTTATCATATAAATTCTGAACTTGTACATACAGTGGGTGATCATATTAGAGCCACTTTTATAAATGAGCAATTTTACATTTCAACCAGTTATGAAAAAACTTGATTTCATTATTCTTTTACGTTAAATTTTAAATAAATAGTTGGCAATACTGTTGATTTCACAACCTTATACCTCACAGCCACTGCCATCCACTTTTCACCCCAAACAATAGTCATTTTTCAAGTCGCCAATAGCCCGTTGTGTTGCGGGCCGAGGTGGCCCGGTTGGGGGGTATTTCAATTAACGTCACACTGGAGCAACACAATGGGCTATTGGTGACGGTCTGGGATCAATCCCAAAGGGAAAGATCTGAGGACAACACCACGTAATTTTGAACCACGGTCAGATGACAGGGCAACACCTGAGCTGGCACCCCACTCTCCAAACTTCCACGCCAATGTGAGGACATTTGAGGCCATGACAGATTTAACGTGCACCAGCCCCCTTTGTACACGACGGTGTTTGGCTGGATTCGAACTCAGAAGCCTTTGGTTGCTAGTCCGTTACTCTTCCAACCGGGCCACCGCGGCTCGGTTGGAAGAGCAACGGATTAGTAACCAGAGGGTTGCGAGTTCAAATCCAGCCAAACACCGTCGTGTACAAAGAGGGCTGGTGCAAGTAAAATCTGTCATGGCCTCAAATGTCCTCATGTTGGCGTGGTGTGGAAGTTTGGAGAGTGGGGTGCCAGCTCAGGTGTTGCCCTGTCATCTGACCGTGATTAAAAATTATGTGGTGTTCTCGATCTTTCCCTTTGGGATTGATCCCGGACTGTCACCAATAGCCTGTTGTGTTGCTCCAGTGTGACGTTAATTAAATTACCTACCCACCCATTGTGTGTTGCTCCAGTGCGATGTTAAATACCTACTCAAACTCAGAAAATTCCTTTTTATGCACTATGGCTCTAATGATTTCATCACCCACTGTAACAAGATAGCTAAGCAACTGAAAAATAAGGTTTCCACTTTGTCAAGTCTTCTGGGGCACATCTCCTTTAGGTGTGCATGGGCTTCACGAACCCACGGTACTCTAGTATATCTTCTTTTCCTATGTGGTTTCTATCTTTAGTATAAAGCAGATGTGCTCCCGGGATACCAAGCTAACTTTTTCTGCTTTCATTCCATTATTCAATTCCCCAATCCCTCTTTTCCTTTTCACGACATATTTTACTTGAAGTTGTCTCGTGTTTGGTGCAGCTTGGCCAAATGTGGCCCTTGCGTCATAAAACCTAAAAACAACCAATCCACTTAAGTCACTTTTCTAAGATCTAGAGAAAACATTTTATTGCATAATACATCTTGGAAACAACTCGGATTTAAAAACCGAGGTTATTGAAAATCAGCTTATTAGTGTTTACAATTTATCATGGTTACTAAGGTATATAAATCTCATTTGAAATCCTAATGTCTTCGAGTTGGGGTTTAAAAATTAGTAAATACCTGATTTAGGAATTGCAGTTTGGTGAGAAATACTGTTACCAAAACATTACCAGTTTTTTTAATATTTTTAGCATTTTTATTTACTTTGTTTTTGAGATTGTACTTTAGGAATCGATTTATAGGACGACAGTTGTCTCAGTATAGGCCACTAGAAATCATTAAAACAGCAGTTTTTGCCATGAGGTGTAAGGTTGAATAAACATCAATTAGGAAAATACTGCAACCATATAAGTAGTTATTTTATGTTCATGATGTGAATAAAGGATAGCTAAAAATTACTTCTTTTCTTTTGTTTGTACATATATACTTCCAGAAAAGTAGGTCTCAACCACATGTTGCCTTAAAAAATATTGTCTGCAATACACAAAAATATTAAGATTATTTTACATTATCATACTTATTTGAAAATGTTTTGCACTGAATGTTAATACCTAATTTAAGTTCTATATTCATGTCCAGTCTGGTTCTGATATGGAAAAAAAGGAATAAAAACATGGGTATTTTTATCAGAAATTTACTGATATTAAGATTGGTTGGTTGTTTTGGGGTTTTATGGCAGAAGGGCCATGCTGCATCAGATACAAGACATAATATCAAGTAAGACACAATGAAAGTTTTACGGACACAGAAGAGAGAAATACACCCAGGGAGGAATGCACCTGACAGGAATCGAAGGTTGCTAGTGCAGTGGGCATACCCACTGAGCCACGACGGCCCCTACTGGTATTGAGAATATTAATTTGTAAAAACCCTAGAAACAATCTAAAAATTATACCTATCATTGATTCAAGAAAAATTATCAGTTTTTGTTTAAATCATTCAGTCAACATAAGTTTACAATTAAATTTACTAGTAATCAATGTGAGTGCATATTTTGTTTCAATGAGTCCCACAAAAAGGTACTTACAATATTTATTGACAAAAATGACTAGCACGTCAAGTACAAACTTCATTATTCTGTAAAAATTCTTTTCAAAATTGGACCATAAAAGCAAATTGAAAAGCCTGTACAAAAGAAAATTCAACAAAAATATTTTCATTGCTCATTCAAAGCAATAAACTAAAAATTTAAAAATGCTTTTCATCATACATTGGCAATAAATTTAATCAGAAATTTATATATACATTTATTATAGAAATCATAAATTATTTCAAACTAATAATCAGTTTGCACTTTTAAAAAACAAGACAAAATTTTCTTATTGAAGTTGTAACCATTTTAGCTAAATATTTTTAATATTTTAGATATTTCCACAAAGAAATGTGTGGCTTTTATCCTCCTTCATTGGAATTAGAAATCTTCCTTGAATTTTGTAAAACAAATGAGAATCAATATTTCCCAGAATGAGTACTGGATGTTTCAAAACTATTTACTTTTTAAATGAACGTAATAAATTGTTTCTACATTGAAAATGCTACCAAGCTTTCACATGGAGATAGATCTTGGTATATGACATACAATAAGTAACTCGAAAAAGCGTCTCAATTTAATAGTTGCATTTGCTGCCAACAATAAAATATTAACATATGCAATTTCAAATTCTCTATTAGTTTGTTTAAAAAAAACCGCTTTAAAGGAGCATTTTAAATGTAATAATTTATATCCAAAGCTTATTTAAAATAACTAGAAAATGATAAACTAATAAGTACAAAGACAAATGATTACTTGTTTCAATTAAATGCATGAATCATAAATACATCAATACAATCCATAAAAATTGTAACAAATGTAAAGTTATTAGGAGAGGCATAGTATTTTTGGAAGGTGCTATAATAAGAAAAAATGTTTAGTCAACTTTTTGTTTATGGGCATTTGATTTAGAAATAGCCATTATAATGGGCATCACAATTCATTTTAATATTTCTTATGAATGAAAATTATTAATGGATGATGTTGCCAAAGAAACAAAATACCAAATGTACTGTCAACAGCTTTTCATGTGATGTATTTCATGTGAAATATTGCATATGTTCACATGAAATGCACACCAAGAACAAAACCTTTTTTAAGGGTTGCAACAATATAGCATATAAGATGCTGCTGGTTAAAACAATATTTCAGATATTTTATAAATACGAAGATATAGAATACACACAATGAACATAGCATATGAGTGCTATGAAACAGAACATGCTTGTAAGTCAAGAGTTAGGTGTATAAATGAACACAACACTATAGTTTAGTCAAAAGTTAGGAGCCTTTTGTAAAACTACAAAAATGTTTGGAAACATCTTTTTAAATATTTCTCACATTTTAGATCTCCACAGTGCATAGTTACATTCATGAAAAAAGTAATTTCAAAGTCCTTTATATTGCTTAGCTTTCTTAAGTGCTGTGCATTTTAGAAATTAACAGAATATCACAACGTATTAATATTAACTAGTTGGATTATAAGTTTCACAAACTTTAGACAAGTGCCAGATTGATTACTTTTTTTAAATCTCAATTAAAGACCTTAAAAGTTTTAAATAAAATTACCAGACAATTTAACTTTTTTCTTAATGGTATATTTTCTAATTCAGCACACTAAAAGTATCTGTTCTACAACATTCCTGTCTAACACTTATATTACATAAACTCTCCTCTCGAACAAAATTTATCCTAAATTTCATT
This sequence comes from Meta bourneti, assembly GCA_933210815.1. Taxonomy (NCBI): domain Eukaryota; kingdom Metazoa; phylum Arthropoda; class Arachnida; order Araneae; family Tetragnathidae; genus Meta; species Meta bourneti. The sequence continues at coordinate 10,943,367 of OW119925.1, read as the reverse complement.
TTTTTCTTGTAAAAAATTACTTGGGTACACTTTTCCTAGTATAAAGATAATTTAATTTTTTTTAATTTCATTTTCCTTTGTTAAAAATATGTCAAAGAGAACAAATTCAAAAATCTCTTGGTAAAAAACTTACAGTAACTTATAAATTCAAAATTATAGCAGGAACTACAAATTTATAACAATGCATTGAATAAAGATTAAAAATGAAAGTTGTTCAGGTGAAACAATCACTTTAGCAATGTTAAAAATACAAAATGCTACGACATATAACTTTAGCTATGCTTGCTGCGATCAGCTGTTAGAAACTATAAATTGCATTAATGTAATAGTTGTCAGATATGGAAAAATGATTAAACATTAAAAGCAAAAACTTTGGATTGTTTTCATTAAAATGAAAATACCCTTCAAAGCATTTATTAAATTATAGCAAAACAAACTCTTACATCAAAATTTTAAAAACATGCAATGGAGAGCCAACATTCACATAGCTCAGCAAAGAGTTGAATATTTGGATAAACTTATGCCTTGCAATTTATACACAGGCTATAAATAATATCTTTAACAAAAAGAATAAGTCATAAATAACAAGCAGAGTGAGAAAGGCACTTTATTGCAACAAGTTTATTGCAGTAAATAAAAGGATGCAGTAAAAAAGTCCACAATACAGATATTTTCAAAAGCACATTCATATTCTCAAAAAATTTTTAACATTTTACTCATCTAATATCACAATTTATTAATTATATCTTACTAAAGTATGTAACGTGCCAAGGATGCAATAGATATAGTGGTGCAACAAATTCGGATTACTCTTGAAAACTAGCTACAAGACCAAAATGTATCAAACTGGAGTTCTGACTATCGGCAGTTGGTGTTTCAGTCGGGGTTTCTTTCCTAACAAAAATATTATTGAATCTGTAGATAAAATTAATGGCATGGAACTTTTCTCACGGAAAAAGAGACGATGCAATGCACAAAATAACTTAGCTGAATCAATAGCACACAGGATGATTAAACTCCAATTTTATTTTATTAAATTGGGAATGCCACAAATTAGAGGTACAATCATCTAGATGACAGCATTAAAGCCGTTTTCCAAATTGAGTCATGGCCCTCAGGGGTACATCTTTAGGTGTGTACAGGCATCACAACCCAGGGGTACTCAAGTGATCCGTCCTCCCATCTGTTTTACCCTGACCTACCGTTCTACTTGCTTTTTTTCCTACTTCATTTTTGTGTTTGACACAGCTTGGCAAAATATGGCCCTTGTGTGCCATAAAACAAAAAATCAACCAACCAAACTGGGTCATAACCCTTGGGGGAGGGTACCACATTGCTTTAAGGGGGCAAGCAGCTATTATTTAATTTTCGATAATAAATATTAACAACCTAAATCACCCGACCAATCTAAATAAACAAATATCTGCTGTGGTTGTTATGACAAAATATTGATTTCTTTGATTGGACGAAAGAAGCTGGGGTAGGAATGTCTTTAATCCTCTGAGCGTCAAGATTTCCAGGTAGTGCACTATTCCCCCACAAACACATAATGATTTAATAACCATATCTATTGGTTGAAAGAATCCTAGGAAAGATTCTATTCGTCTAGGAGGTCAAACTGGTGACAAGTCATACTGGGTAGACTGCAGGTTGCAGAACGTATATATGCATGTGAATCTCTAATTCGACACTTTTTTGCTGGAAAACAAACCCGTGCAAGATCTGATCATAAGCCAACCTAGTGGTCAGGGTGTGGGTTTTTGGATCGAAAGGTTCCTGGTTTGAATCTGGGTTAAGGCATGGATGTTTGTCCGTCCGGAATGAATGTGTGACCTCTCTAAATGGGTAGGTATTTTAATTAACGTCGCACTGGAGCAACACAGTGGGCTATTGGCGACAGTCCGGGATCAATCTCCAAGGGAAAGATCCAAGGACAACACCACATCATTTTGAACTATGGTCAGATGACGAGATCACACTTGAGTTGGCACCCCACTCTACAAACTTCCACACCATGCCAACGTGAATGTGGGCAATTGAATTTTAAACGAGTCTATTAGTTAAATTGGGAGACTAGTAGAAACAAAAGTAAATCCCTTCCACAATTGGCATCTTTAGTGCAGATTCTGGCTTTAAGTTTATCATTTGGTGCAAAAGCGATAACATTGATGACAAGTTGGCAGGGGCAAACATCCATGGTGATCACTGTTTATGCTTTTGGCAACCTCCTAAAACGCTTTCACCCCTATTCAGAAATCAACTGACCCAACGTCGACTCCACATTGTACTTAAATTTCTAAACTAATCACATAATACTGAATCGCACAGAACATAAGCATTGAAAACACAAATTTTTGGCAACTTAACTTATCAAAGAGCACAAATTGTATTTTCATGCTCCTCCTGACATTAAGCATCAGCTCACTTACATTAAAAACATCTGATCAGAAAATACAATTGACCTGTTATTTAAAATAATGGTCAGAATCACAGGTGATTATTTTTAATATACAGTGGACCGCTAATATTTCACATGCAAATGCTAATAGACAATGAACTTTCTGATTTTACCTTCGTTAAAGTTTGAAGAGATGAAACTAATTCTTTTATTAGAACTGACTTCAAAGCATTTATATTTTTATAATATAGCGTAACACTGCTTATGAGAATAACTAGCAAACACATACGGGTGTGTAAAAAATTCATTGAATTGAGCCATTGTTTCTCTCAAGTCTTAACACATATCTAATGTAATTTAACACTAGATAAACCCAAGAGTTTGAATTTTTAGTCCTCAAAAACAAAAGAGCCATAGCATAAGGTAGATATTTTAATTAACGTCACAGTGAAGCAACACAACGGCTATTGGTGACTGTCCAGAATCAATCCAAAGAAAGATCCCAGGATAACACCATGTAATTTCGAACCAAGAGTCATAGCACAAAAAGCAATTTGAATCTAGCCTCTATTGAACTGAGCAATTAAATATTTAATCTCAAGTGAAATTAAATCAACTTTATTTATGGATAAAAAATTTACTTTTTTCATTACATTTAACAAAACGTAAGTAAGAGAACATTTTAATTTAATAATGAATTATTTTTATCCGAAAGGGAAATTACATTTACTAAAATTACAAAAACACAACTCATTTTTTTAAATTGACTTCTCTATAGCTTCTATGAATTTCATCTCATTCAATTGTTTGCACAGTACCCTTCAAATGTTGCCTTTTTATAGTCAAAATCATGTTTGTAAAGACAGAAGTTCACTGATACTCTCTCATAGTATGAACTGCATTATCAAAACACTTTCATACAGCTAAGCATAACATTTTTACACATCCTTATACAGCAACTAAAAAAATGCAATTAAATTAACGTTAACAAACGTTCAGTATATATAAAACAAAACATCAAAACTGCCTGTTCCTTGACAGATTTGAGTAAAATAACATCCTTCTCTCTTAAAACTGAAACAGCACAGCATTGTAGAATAGCAGCAGCGTTCTACGTTCAAATCATTCTGAAAAGCTGACTCACTTTAAACTAGAGAACAGACAGCCCTTGTACACAAAATTGGTCATGAATAAGTAAATATAAGACTAAAGCAATTCAACAGCATCACAAAGTTTTAATAAGAAAACTTAACTTCAGATTTGCCTTTGGATTCTCCAAATCTTTCAAGACACTCGTTTGAAATTTGGCTCTGATGCGACTGAATTCCATGATGTCTCTTGGTTTCTCAGACAACCAGAATTTATCAAATTCATAGAAGAGATAACCTATAAACACAGAAAAATTATTTTTAGGTAGGTAGTTAATTAACATCACATCGGACCAACACAACGGGCTGTTGGCGACGGTATGGGATCAATCCCGAAGGATAACACCTTGTCATTTTGAATCAGTCAGATGACCCGAGCTGGCACCCCACTCTCCAAACTTTCACACCATGCAAGGTGATGACACGACAGATTTAACATGCACCAGCCCCCGTGTACACGACGATCTTTGGGTGGATCGAGTTTCGAACTCGCAAACCTCCGGTTGCTAATTCGTTACTCTTCCAACTGGGCTACCAAAGACCCAAATTATTTTTATGTTAAACAATTATACAGCAAACCTTATATATAGTATGCTTCTTGGCAGACAAGAAAAAGGGGTAATAAAGCAAGGGTTGGTTGGTATTGGGGCTTTATGACGAAAGGGCCATATTTGGACATGCTGTGCCAGACACAATACAATATCAAGTAATAGACACACACAATGAAAGTTTTACTGATACAGAAGAAATACACCCAGGGAGGAATGCACCTGACAGGAATAGAACCTGCGCCGGCTACAACTTGAAAGTTGCTAGCACAGTGAGCATACCCACTGAGCCATGATGGCCCCAATAAAGCAAGGGGAGCAATATAGAAGGTTAAGGATAACTTAGAAGTAAAATGCAAATTATGCTAAACTACATGATTTTATTTAAAACTATGTAACAACTACAAGTATGTATTGAGTGCAGATGTGACAAGAAGGCAGTCGACCGAGGGTCAATTAATTTTTGTGAAGCATGAAAGTGCATCAGGATGTTACCCCCTGCCAACTCGTTATATTTCACTGTCTGCGCCAAGCAAGAAACTTGGACAACCAATGCCGAAATTGATATAGATGATTTTTTTCACATGCTTTTAATCTTTATTAGTGCATGTTTTCAGATTTCTACACATTAAGGAGTTGCAGTTTTAAAATCATGTTAATAAAATCAGTTGTTTAATATCAAATGCAATGTAAATTCAAAACAAATGCAATATGATTATAAAACACTCGCTGATAAAATAAACATGGCTGCTCATAAAAAATCTCGAAAATGTCAGATGTCTAGTAACATGGTAACTTGAATAAGGATTAAGGTAAGTTGAGCATGAAGGATCACAATCAAAAGGATATCACTCAATTCTTGGTATTCTCCTGAGTATTCAGCAAAAAGTAGGGTTATTTTAGAGGAGGAGCTTAAGGTTGGTTGGTTTGGGTTTAACTTAGGTCCAAAAGCAAACAAGCTCCGCCAAACACATGACCGAGTGCAACCCCAATAAAGAAAATAGTCTAATCAACAAGAAAAAGTATAATAAAATTATATATTTATTGTACAGATGATATAAAAGATGTAATGCAAGTAGGTCACCATTGGTAAAATAAATTATCCGGGCTAAAGAAATATTACTGGAGAAATTGTGATAAGATGAGCTATCCCCATTTTAGTTGACTGTTAAAATTTTAATATCAAATGTAATTAAAAATGATACATGTGGAATGTTTTAAAGATCAACAACCAATCTGCCACTCCCTGTGTGTAATACGTGAAATGAAGAAGCGCCGCCAAGTCTGGACTGGCTTAGGACGATTTTACCATAGAGTCCAGAGACAGTGACAGAACGATGACGCGAGAAGACGATGGCATACAGCCATGTCTAACGATACTCGATGAAGTGAATTTGTTAACTATTCTTAATCTGTAAATATTACCCCTTTATTTTTAAATAAACTCTTTTTTGTTAATTATGTCGCTTTTCTCCCTTTTGCTAAAGTAGAGACTCAACCATAAAGAGGTTAGAGTATCCTACATACATTATAAGAATGGTAAAATGTGCAGCAGTGTAAGAAGGCAAAGAGTGGAGGGTGATGCAACAAGTCTGATAAAATTGGTGAAGTATTATAAGAGTCAAGGAAAGTGAAAAAGTATCCAAAAGCAAAGATATTGCTGATCAATAGTGCCAACTTGGGTAAATAATTAGGAATACCACGTTTCATGTGTGTTTTATTTTGTTCTCATATTGTCACCAATATATTTGTTGTATTTACCCTTCTAATCAGATAGGAGCAATCTATAAACCTAATTAAGTTCCTTTTTCCCATAAATAATTTTAATTAATCCCCTTAAACAAGCTTACAATACCCACATAGTCCCCTCCAATTGAAATCCTGGGCATGTCCCTGATCAAATCAAACTTCTCGAGTTTGGCATCTGCCCAGGTTCCTACGGTCCCAAATCAATTTCAAGTCCACGAGCAACCGCAATGCCAGATCATAAATTATGCGACCAGTAACTAGATAGTAAAGTAGCTTGGTCATGAATTCTTGGTAGCACTATCCGAGTAAGCGAATAAGGGGATAGAGTGGCTGTTTCCTCGGGGCTACTTCATTTACAGCTTGTAAAGCTATCTCCATGGAAACATACCTTTAACAAGATTTCAGTGCACACTATTAAAAACACTTCTAACTACTAACATGGTGTTTAGTTTTGAAAATGGCACATTGCATTTTTTCTACAGGTGGTATACTTCTTGCTGACACACAAAATTAATATTTATTTTCTTTTGGTTGCTTGGTTTTGGGTTTTATGGTGCAAGGGTCATATTTGGCCAAGCTGCACCAAACACGAGACAGATGAAATCAAGTATCTGTGAAAGAAAGGAAAAGGGGACGGAGGAGAAAAGAAAGAGAAAGATTGCTTTGGCATCATCCACTGTAGCATCATGGTACTCCTTCTACGGACCTGAAATTCCTCCTAAACCAGGGTATGAAAAACTATTATATTTATTTAAATCAGATTTGTTTGATTTAAATCGAATTTTTATGATTTTAATCCCTGCCCATACAAGTTTAAACTTGTAGAACTGACATACAAATCACAGGGTAATCTCTAGATAATTTTGTTTTGTGTTAAACATTAAAATTTATAATGTATAGCATTGATGTATTAGGAATATCACAGGGTAATACACCATATAATAAATTTTTGAAAAAATTAATAAAAAATCAGACAAATTTCAGAATTTTTTTGAATTTTATATTTATTATATAAATATAGAATTTTTTTAGTTATTTTTATATAAAGTAATTAATCAGTTAAAGACTTGTTTGGGGATTAAATCATGCCACCAATAGAAAATAAAAGGAATTTGCAGCAAAATTCATGAAAAAATTCCAACTTCTTATTAATATTTAGCTAGCAAAAAATTTGTGAGAAAATATTATTTGTAAGTAAATAGCAAAAAATCAGACGACATGAAAATATACATAAATTGAAATCAGATATGCCTATTTTCCACATTTTCTGAGCATTGATAAGTATTTTAAATTGTATTCCAAGTATACACACACAAAAAGGGTTTATACATAACATACAAGAAAATGAAGCTTTTCTCTATGAACAGCATAGAATAAGTGTTATAGCATTGCCCCAGAACATGCCAATTGAGTGGAATTTTGAACTTGCAATAAAAAGAATCATCACATAATCATTAAAATAGCTTTCGTCTTCAATCCATAATCTATTTTGTCAATATCCTCAATCATCAGATGGGCGAGTTAACTTTTACATTCCAAATTTCAATTTCATAAATACACAATAGTTATGCTAGCAGCGTAAAGAATTCCCAGGGACCAGTGCATAAAATTTCCGAATTAAATTTGAATATAAATTACCAACCAATTACGATCTAAATTTAAATTGCGAATTAAATCAATCTGATTTAAATCGACATACCCTGTCCCAAATATGAATTGACAGTTGATGCATAAATCCTTCTGGGCTGAAGTGTCTGGAGAGTTCACAACTGGATGGAATTAAGGGGTGTCCAGCAGCCCCTCTTTTAGTAGCTAACCCCTTTGTCATCGAGGAACTGAAGGAGTGGTGACCTTCACTCCTGACCCCTCGACAGTGAGATCTGTTAGTTTTGAAAGAGGACTAACACAGAGCTTATCTACTCTGATGGAACTGTGGGACTGAAACCATTTTGTCTTAATTTTCATTTAGCCTCAAAATCTGCCTTGAGTTGTTTAACCTATGTAACCTATGTAAAATAACCTTGAGTTGTTTAACCTAAATACTGTAAGTTTAATCTAATTAAATGTGCCATTGTTTCAAAGCTGTTTCTTTGCCTACATCCACTTGCCACAACCTAAACCCATTTTACGATGTTACATCACCTAGATGTGTCCCCTGAGGAGTATTTTCTTTCGGTAAGTTAATTAACGTCACACTGGAGCAACATAACAGGCTATTCACGACGGGCCAGGATCAAACCCGAAGGAAAAGATCCAAGGACAATACCATGTAATTTTGACCCACGGTCAGATAAGATCACACCTGAACTGGAACCCCACTTTCCAAACTTCCACGTCACACCAACCTGAGGACATTTGTGGCCTCGACAGATTTGACGTGCACTAGCTTCCTTTGTCCACGACAGTCTTAAGTTGGATTTGAACTCGCAACCCTCCTGTTGTTAATCTGTTACTCTTCTAACCAGGTTACTGCTGCCCATTTTCTTTTGGATATTATGAGATTTGCATTTGGAGGCTAGTTAGAGAAATGTAACAAAAGTACAAGCAGTTTTTATTTTGAGTACGGTAAGTAGTTAAGCAAGAGGCCTCAAACATATACTTACAATAAACATGATGAAAGTCATCAATGCTAGGCTGACCTCTCACACCATTGTAGAAATGAACTTTCAAATTTTGGTCTTTAAGTAACTGGTAAGCCATGCTAGTTAAATTAATTCCAACAATAGCAAATGAATACCTGCAGGAAGAATACAACAAATGATTTTTAGAATCACGGTATGAAAAAATAACGATTTTTTTAAAATCAATAGTCGAATGATGAACAAACATATTTAAACAAGATACAAAATTAAATTTAAGAAATCGCAGTGCTTAAGGCTCTGTACAGAAAAACTAGTTATCTTGTCCTTATTGTTACGCAAATTGATATGAAGGGGGAAACTTAATGGGAACTTAACTTAATTGAAAAATATTTTTCAGGTGCTGAACTAGTGGCAATAAGCATCACAGCTTTATTATGGACTACCGCAGTCCTAGGGTCTAAGAGAACCAAGATCACACTTTGAAACTGAATAAAAGAGTTGTTCAAACACCACCTAAAAGAAAAACGTATCAATGCTTCCAAGGATAAATCTTGGAAATGCCTGAACTGCAGTAACGTCATTCCAGACTCTCGAAGGAAGGCTTCAGTTGCCGATTTTCGTTTCCTGGCTGGGCATGACTGTCTACATTCAATTATTTTATTGCAATATTGTTGACTCTCCTGACAGAATTTAATGTAATAGTAGACAAACCATGACTGCTCAACACTTAGACACGTGCACTGCACTTTACAGTTTTAAAAAGGTAAGATATTTTAATTAACATCACACTGGAGCAACACAACGGGCCATTGGCGATGGATCAGATCCAAAGGGAAAGATCCAAGAGCAACACCACATAATTGTGAACCATGGTCAGATGACAAGGTCACACCTGAGTTGGCTCCCCACAACAGATTAATGTGCACCAGCCCCCTTTGTACACAATGGTCTTTGGTTGGATTCGAAATCGCAACCCTCCTGTAGTGTAATATTCTCCTTCTTCACCTAACCCCCTACTTCATAGGGAAAGCAGAGGTGCAAGTGTCCAGAAGGGTTAGACTGAGGGGTGAGCAGGTAGAAGAAAAGGTCAGATAGGGACAGGGAACGAAAGACCGGGGAAGACGTCGGGTATTTGGAGACAGATTGTTCTTTGTAAGGCTCATCCCTGAGACTAGAGATTGTCCCTTACTGTTGTATTTCATTGTCATAACGTTTATTCAGTAAACGCCTGTTGAGTTTTGAGCGTTCTCTTTCTCTTGCCATAAAGAACCACACCATTACACCTCCAGTTGCTTATCCATTACTCTTCCAACAGGGCTAACCTCAGTCCTCAGTTTTAATAAGAGTACAGAAGTATTGGGAAGCCAGATGGCGAATGACATAAAGCCAAGTGTCTGGCATCTGTTTCATTCATACTAGAGTCTATTAAATAAGCCAGGAAGTGAGGGAAGTTAGTACTTGTTTGGAAGAACAAAAAAATGCTGAAAACAGCACTTTATTCCTTTATCATACAAACCAAATCATCTTTTTCATTTGCAAGGGGTCAGTTTTAGCATCTTGGATCATGGCATAGAAACTGTCAAAACAGGCTAAAAACACAATGCATGGATACCATATGTACCATGTGTGCAAAATAAAGCTACAGGTGAATATGTTTGTGAGCAACACTTATTGGTCAGAGGATAAAGGAGGAAATAAATTGTTAGTTGTCTTTGTTATCTTGATCAAAGAATACTGTGATTTCTCAAGTGAGTGTTTTCAGAGATGATTTCAGTTAAAAGGGTCATTTGTGGGTTGTACTAGCAAAGTTTCAAACTCATGGTCAACCTGTCGATTTAGTGGTCAGGGTCCTGTCTTCTGGATCTAAAGGTTCCTGGTTTCAATCCTAAAGAAAAATCCAGAATATTTTTTCCCTCTCATAAGTCCAGAAAAACAAGTGTTTATTCAAAAGACTTCTGGAAAATCAATAGTTGGCAGGTGTGCTATACTATTTATGGATTAATAAATACCAACAAAGTTCGCAAAAATATTTCTAATTTTATTTAAAAGTGGAACATACCCATAATTAGGATGATTAGAATGAAGTAGTACATGCCTAGCAGCATCTGAATATTCAGTAGCAAAATACCTACAGTAGATAAGATAAAAAAAAGGCACTAAATGAGAAATGATATTTTACATCCATCATCAGTGCTACCATCATATAAAAGAAAATACTACCTTAAGCAATATTTTACGTTAAAATCAGATTTATCATAAATATTCATTAATGAAAACTTAAATAAGCCATATCCAAAACAATTACACTTTATTGGAAATAATAAATGCCAGAAAAAGTGCACAAAATGCTGTTATAATTCTGGATAATTTTACATTTAATTTGGAGGCATGAAATGTGAAAATGTGATGCTATATTCATTATAAATGGATTGAAATAATATGTGAATACACCAGTAAGGACACTTTGCCATCAATAAATATAAAGTAGGTAAGTATTTTAATTAACATCACACTGGAGCAACACAACGAGCTATTGACGACAGTCCAGGATCCACCCCGAAGGGAAAGATCCAAGGACAATGCCTCGTCATTTTGAACCACGATCAGATGACGAGAACACCTGAGCTGGCACCCCACTCTCCAAACTTCCATACCATGCCAACGTGAGGACATTTGAGTGCACCAGCCCCCTTTGTACATGACGGTCTTTGGTTGGATTCGAACTTGCAACCCTCCAGTTCCTAATGCATTACTCTTCCAACCGGGATATTGCTGCCCTTAATAGATGTAAGCAATAAAGAAAGCTTATCGCAGATGCTATATGCATTGATCTGCTAGTTCATATATAAAATATAAAACTGTGCAAGCCCATAAATACATTTTAAAATCCCTTTTTAATTAATAAAAATTACTAGAATTAACTTTCAGAAAACAATAGCTGATTAGAAATTTAAAATATTTATGAAAAGAAAACACAATAGTAACGTACAAAGCTACAAAATAAATATCAGTATGCATTTATTTTTTTTCATGTTAAATTTAATTAGTTACCATTAAGTTTAGAATAACAGGATGACTTACAATAAATTTTCCAATCCTAAAATCCCCATGCCACGAAAATCTGTTTTGGGGTCTTCTCCTTGGAAACCAATGTCTGTCCAATCTTTAGATATACGGTTCTGCAAAGCCGTATCTGGCTTCAATAGTGACCACAACTGAAAAGAAAAATGAAGTAAACATTTATGGCTAAGCACATTAGAAATGATTTGGCATTATATTTCTTTCAGAGAAGATTCATCAAATAAATAATTTCAAAAGTGGCCAATATCTTTTTATGTAAATGACAATTTAAGTTTTATTATTTTCAATTTTTATTTAATGTAGTTTCACCAACACAACTAGCTCAAAACCTTATGTTCAGACAGTTTGCTTTGTCAAATTTACTTTTCACTTCGCAATGTTAGCACTGTGTACTTAATATATTACCAAGAGGTCACAGTATTGAAGTAAAAATACATTACATTTTGCCAATTTATTTTTGTAGATCCCTTCTAGCTACAACTTTTACATACAATGGAAATAAACAGAATTTCTCAGATTCATGCAGAATTTCAAATTATCTTTTTACTAAATCAGACAATAAATTCTTGTGTGAACAAGTTAACTCCAATATTTGGAAAAATAAATTAGAAACATATTTCTCAAATCCTAATCTGCGAATAATGATCAAAAGGTGTGAATTTCGAATCATAAGAGTAAATAAATTTTGTAAAAGTTTCAAAAGCATATCCAGCACCTACAAATCTTATATCAAAATTTCACAAGCAAAAGGTGCCAAATGCTTGAGTGTTATTATTTAAACCAGAGAATTGAGATTTTTTTTAAATGCAATGACTTCATTTATTACTTTTTAAACTCAAGGAAAAAAAGAAATACCTTTAAAAGTTTTTCCTCGTGCTCTTTATTTTCCGAGGAATAAGGTGTTGTACGTAGAACCTCAATTTCATGAAGGAGATGCTTGTAACCATAAATTTGATGGAGGCAGCTTCGAAAACCATTTACGAATCTAAGAAAAAAATCCTTTTGTTAGTTACTGAAATGAGACATTGTAGGGAGACCAACTTTCGATCATGAATATAAGGGAGATTGAATCATGACAAATTTTGTGCATTTTTAGTGGTGCAGTGTCACTCTAACGAATGTTCATAGAATAGATAATATTAAATAAACTTTTATTGCATACTATTGTAATTACAATTTTCTGAGAACATCACTAAATCAATACTAAAATAAAGAGATAGACAGTAAAACCAATAATGGGGTAAACAATCAACCCTAGTGGTCTACACAGTGTTTCACAGCTGTAAAACTTGCTGTATTCTCTTATTTATACAATGGAGGAGTACAATTAATTATTGTACTTCTCCATTGTTTTGTAATTAACAATTACAAAGCAAACTTAACTGAATATGTAAATTTCTTGGTAATAATCTTTTGGGGAATATTCTCCAAGAGGAGAGCAGAGAATTTTCTTCCCAAGACAAAATTAAAAAATGCTGTGCAATCTATTTTTCAATCAATGAAAATATAAGTTAAAAATGTAGTACTTTTAAAGATAACATTAGAAATAAAGAAATACAAGTAAACTTTTCAGTTATTTTGCTTGAAGTATGAATTATTTACATTGACAGTACAATTATTTTCGAGTTCACAAAGAGTTAGTTTTAATATATTCCAACCAATAAGTTTAATTGGTACACTGTGTACAACTATATGCAGAAACATGGGGTATGCATTGCCTTATCATACCTTAGACTTTACAATAACTAACAATTATATATAATTTCTATGAAGCAGTGCTTATATATATTGTGAATGATATATAAAATAAGAGTCAGGTTCATTTCTGCGATCAATAAATAGCTATTTCCTGAAAAATGAGGTTTAAAAAGAAATTCCCAATAATTCTCTGAATTTTAATGATTGGAGAATATTCTCATTCTCAGAGAACATTTTTTGCTAACTCTACACTTAACTATCCCATGTATTCATACGCTGGGAAGGTAAAAAAGGATTTTCTGGTGTTCCTCAACGAAAACTTAGTGGTGGATAGCAACAAAAAAATTCACAATAGAAATTAGTTTTGTTCAATGGAAATCGTGGTTTAATCCTAGTACAGTGCAGTAACCAAAGTTCAAGTTAGCATCCTATCAGTAACAGTAACCATTACCATTTGGCATTGGTGACAAAATATTTAAATCAAGCCAAGGCAGCACTGCCACAACTTGTATTTTACAAAAATCCTATTAAATCACTGAGATCACAAGGTTCAGTAAAAATAATTGTAATGAGAAAAATTTGTTCAATGGAAGTTTACTATGTAGACTGAATTGTACAACCAAATAATTAAAATCATGAAATTTAAGATTAATTGTTAATTCTCTGGTGGTTGTCTCGACAAGGTATCTTTACATTAGTAAAACTGACTGGATCTTGACAGATTAAGGCCCAGTACACACATCCGATTTTTAAACGTATGACACTGCTGCATTGCCACTATGTTGGCGTAGTCAACTATGCACATGCAACCGTTAAACGACGTCTATACTCATTTGGCTGCCAGTTGCGATGGATGTCTATCGAAGGAAATGTGTTTCTTTCTCTTACTTGGTGTACAAAAAATATATTTTGAAACAAAAGAGACGTTACTGGATACATCCATTTATTGATTTAAGACTTACAAGAGGTAAATTTTGTCTTTTGCAGATTTACAAGAAAAGCCAGATGAGTTTTTTAATTACTTCCGAATGAGTGTTCGATCATTTGACGATCTCGCAGAAAAAATTACTGACAAGATTATGTCTCAAAATACCTGGATGAGACTCTCCATACCTCCATTGGAAACAAAACACCCGACAAACACCAATCCATGCTCCTCTTTTCTTTGTTCCGTCATGATAGTTTTCTGCAGCGATATTCCATATTTCACACAGGATACCTTTTTACTTTGCCAATAAACAATTCTATATCCAAAATCATCAAAATTTACCACCATTACTATAAAAATATCAATAATTTATGTAAAATAATACTCTGCATTTACTTTTAAAATAACAGATGTGTGGACTGCTCAAAAGTGAGCAAGGTATGGAAAGACCGGAGGAGCATGAGCAGCTACAGTGCGGCGACGTGGGAACTATGGCACAAATTGCACGAAAGGTGCACGTACGTCACTGCAATGTCGCTGGAGGTATGTGTACACTACACTATCTGATCTCCTGTATCTCATACCACACTTACGGTGCCACAGCGACACTGTAAGTTTAAAAATCAGATGTGTGCACCGGGCCTAAATATCTTGTCATTTGAAGACAACTGACCAGATCTTGATATCGTCATCATAAAAAAAATCATCAATATCGTGATGATGAGATATCTCATTAGCAAAATTGGTCGGATCTTGATGGACGAGAAATCTCATAACCACTTGGAGGGTTAATATTTGAGACCATTAAAAATACTCACGGCATATGAACTTTTGGCTTAATGCTTTTGACTTGAAGTGTAATATTGACGGCACAATCCATGCAGTTCTTGATTGTCTTGTAATCTTTGAATCTCCCTTGCGAAGACAAATGGTTTAACTGCTGGACCACTTTTTGTAGATCCCTCGTGCGAGATAAGTTGAGAGACATCTCTGTTAAATAGAATAACAACTTAAGAACATATTGATAAAGAATTGGATTCATATAAGTGATTTTCATCATTTAACGTACAGCGCTTCATAAAGCACTGGTGTGCCTAAAGATGGTGAAACAGTTTAAATTGTGTTTATATTTCATTTTAACAGTTTAGTTTTAATTTTTGACAAGTGTGTTCAAAAATAATCTCAAGTATAACTGTATCAAGAATATTGAGCATTATTTTTTATTAGGGTCAAATGAATTCTTTCAAAGGTTTTTAAAGCCACTTTGGAATAAAGAGTTGAGTAGATAATTTCTATTACTTTTTAAATCAATCAAAATACCTAATTTGTGGTCAGATTGGCAGAAAAATAAAATTAATTTTTTTGGTGTGCTGCAGAATTTTAGTAATTAGTTTGTGTGCCATGAGATGAAAAAGGTTAAAAATCTTTGATATAGTTGAATGAACATTAAAATTCCCTAGAACAATCTCAATCCCAAACACTTTCGTTTAAGGGCATAGCAATACAAAATTTATAGAAGGGACTTTTGCAGTAATACAAAGGATCAGAAATTAGGAGTAGAAAGTCAGACATCAATGGCTTCCAAAATTTTTCTAAAATGTTCTACTTATGTGCAAATTTAAAGTATATTTTCACAATGGTGAATCCATGGATGTGTATAAACACAGCATAATTTAATGACTAGGGCCTGGACTCTCTAATGACTCTTTTTTCTCTCTAATGACTTTTTGTTTTACATTTACAGTATTTTGTTAGGAGGAATCATGATTGATTGATTAGAATTTGCATCATACCAGCAAAAACATTCAGAAGATTCGTGTATCAAAAATGTGACAAGTGGGTCTAGAAAATCCACCAGCAAAACAAAATTTATAGGTGTAAAATACCACTATTATAGATTCATGATGGCAAATTTTCAACCCTGAGAAGTTGCAAACAGGGTTCAAAATCAATTGTTGTAAGTTGCTTCCTGAGCCTATGAATTTCATTTTGGTGATTGCAATGTCAGTCAATTGTCATTTTTTAAGTCTAAATTCTCTGAATTTGTTTGCTTGGGTAACAAGCTTTATAAAACACACTATATTGTTGTTAATCAATTCCAGCGGTTTGGCCGCAAGGCCATTAGACCATGCTGTACAATATTTTCCCACAGGACAATTAAAAACCACTTGTGCAGGATACTTGTCCAAATGTTCAAGACATAGGTTGTCCTAGGTCACACAAATTAGTCTAGGAAATCAGCAAGTCCTATTTGGTGAAGATAGTTGTGGCCAGTAAGGAGTCTGAATTTGGCAATTGCTTCCCGTTCAGGAGTCTCGACCACCTGTTCATACTTAAAAAGCAATTGCACAGATCATCTCCAGTACCTTGTCATCACTAGTACTTCAGTAAAACACCAGGAGAGCTGCTTGCCTTAAATTTACCCGGAAAACTCCCTATGCTTGCTAGCCTCTGATCTGGCCATTTGAAAAAGATGATATTCTTTGATGGCCAGAAATACTTTCCCACCTGTAAAAAGTGCAACTTATTACCAGCCTTTACTTATGCATATTATCACTTTCACACAAACAAATAAATTTGGAATTGCACCTAAGCCAAACATTTTGACTATAGAGGAAATCTGCAGGTGTACATTCTTCTAAATTACAAAATCATTTTTAATTTCATTACTTTGAAGCTCCAGACATTGCAGTAACAAAATTCTTTTACAACCTGTATGATGAAATTGATTCGCCCTTTTTGATTTCTGGAATTGATTTTAACATCCCCATGTAATATCACCGGAAAATCAATTACTTTTTGTAAAAACTTTTAAAATTTAATGTTTTTCAACTTTGCTACAATGGATTTTTTAAACTGTATAATTATTTCTTGGAGGAAGAAATATTTTTTAATGATTTCAATACAATAAGTAATCTGCTTCAATGAAGTGTTTTGTTTGATCTATTACGTCTCTTTTCTTGCATATTTTGGATCATGTTTCGTTCTCTGTAATTAGATGTTTTCTGTAACAATTAAATAAATAAAAATAATGTTTAGATGCCACTGGTACTTGATTTTCTGCTCTTAATTTTATCCCTCATAATCATTAAAGGGACCCAAGTACTACCCAGTTACTTCATATAATGAGCGCACTTTCAAAAAAATTTTATGCATTTCATTACCCATTATGGTGACCAACTTTTAGCTGTGAATTTAAGAGATTAAATCACGACAAAATGTACACATTTTTAACTGTACGGTGTCACTTCAACAAATGTTCATGGAATGAATATTGTGAATCAAAACAATTAAGGTTCTGCTTTGATATATGCATACTTTTGTGGCAACACTTTTAGTACCAAGTTATGGCAGGTAAAGGCAACTTATCTTTATTAGTTATTCCTGCTTTTATGGCAAGCAGAAAGTTTAAATTTTCATTTAGAATATTCTAGAATGTCCTTTTCATTTCTGTTAAATTGTCCTTTGATTTCATTGAAATAGAGTTTTTTAACAAGTTTTTAGAAATTGTAAGGTACTTAGATTGGAAAGAATTTAAAACCGTCTAAAAACTAAAAAGATATTTTAACCACTATTTCAAGCAGTTTTAAGCTTTCTGCTAATTATTTTCCGTAAAGAAAAATTATTTTTCTAAGAATTTCTTCTCTGGCAACATAAAGAGCGAAAAAACGCACCAAAAGTATGTGTGTATCACAGCTGTACCACAATTAATTTACAATGTACATAAAAAAGGTCACAATATAGAATAAAAATTTATAAATTTGGCATTTCTTAGTCTCAATTTGATGTTGCAGAACTAAACATTTATCTGGTGCAAATTTCAAAAACTATAACCAGTCAGTTAATTGCTACCATTGACTGACTTAAAACGATATATATGTTGCTTATCATCAGCATACATTCTAGTTGTTCATTGGCTGGAAGAATACCAAACTGCTTGATTATTGAGACTACTGTTTTGCTTATTTAAATTAGAAATGTGATAATGATAGGAGGTCATGGATTGGCAAGTTCTCCCCTTCATATTTATACTTAACTATAGAATATAGGGAGCAATTTAAAGAATATGAAGTACACACAAACAGATATGTTCACATACCAATTTTACTAGATCTATTGTACCCTATTTCTTCACCATAACATATTCTTTGTAATTCGCACAAGCGTGTGGTTTTCCTCAAAAACCATTTCACCATTGGTCGGAAATACCAATACAAATAAGAACCAAGGCGAACGATTATTGATAACATTATAGAATCATAAATATTATCTAGTACTTAAACAAACGTCACCGACAATAAATATAGTTCGACGATAGATCACAGTTCATTTTTTTTTTAAGTAATTAAAAGCAGGAACCTAACATGGCTCTCATTTTAACAAATATTAATATTAGTGTTTTTCAATATTCATTTTAAAACCACAGAAGGAAAAGCAAGAATATTTTGAAGTAAACAAAACACGATGCCAATTTTATTTTGAAAATAAAAATGTAATGGAGTGTGGCCTTTCAAACATTGAAATTGAGCGTCCTTGCCATTAAAAAATCATTATTTAAAATTATTGAACAAAATGCAGTTGCTTTTCTTTTTTTTTCAATCATCAAGCCAGAACTGGGCGTTGAAAGGCAGCTATTAAAATGCGTTCCCATTTATTAATTTATCTAATTGTTATCCAGATATTAACTGTGACCACAAATTTTATAATTCAAAATTGTAATTTCTCGATTTATAAAAAGTAGTACTATTCGGAATTTTGTGCCGTTGTTTTCTTTCAAAATAACACTTTTTTCCGGATTTCATTCCCAATTGGAAATTCAGTAAGGTTGATTTTTTATATTTTATTGTATTTTTCATAGCGAAAAAATACGCTATCCAAAACATACGAATCATCGGTCGTAATATTTTAATATTGCGCATATAATTTTTGCAGAAATTCTGGAAGTTTTCCGTTGTTCGAAATAACAACGAAAAAATTTGATCGTGAAATACACACTTTTCTCCGTGGAGAAAAACGTTAAAATATAGATTGCACGCTCACTTAATAATTGAGCCAGTTTTGTCAATTTTCATAAATATTTCAGAACTTCAAAATACGAAATAAAAGCTCTCAAAATGCAAATTTATTTCCATCGAAGCATTTCACTTTGCAAATATTTAAATACATTTCAAATTTGACATTGTTTTTTTCACTGAAACACTTGAATCCAAAAGAAAATCATAGATGGCAGCACAGGTATTTTTCAAATCCTGTTGGTGGGAATCAAGTCGTTAATCATTCTTCAACGTTACCATTTTCTGTTCATTTCAGAACAACTTTTTTTTTCATGGGCTTTACTGTCTTTTTCTCTTCCCTTGTAGTGTCTTAAAAAAAACCTCGAAATTTAGTTAGTAAGTTGTACAAGTTTAAATACCGGCATGACATGTCAGGATGGCCGAGCGGTCTAAGGCGCCAGACTCAAGGATTACCTTTCCCTGTTGCAGGGTGTTGAGTGTTCTGGTCCACGAATGTGGGCGTGGGTTCGAATCCCACTTCTGACAAGAAGTTTTTTGGGGCGTAAATCGTATACATCACGCCATAGAAATATGCAAAATCTTTTTTTCAATTCTGATCGCTTTTGTGATGACCTTACAGAGAAGAATTTGGACAACTTATCTGTTTTCCAAACTGTTGTGCTTTTGTTAACCAAACGCAACAGTTTGGAAACAAGTTTTTCTTTTTTGCAGTGTTCGTTTAATTTCAGTGGACACAGCAATAATCAACATGTTGAGCTTCATTTAAAGATCTTTTTGTTTTGTTTCTGCACCCCTTTTAAATTATTTTTTCAAAGAAATAAACAAACGTGGTTCAGGTTTTTGTTTCTTGAGATTTTTTTTTTGTCATAAAGAAATGCACTTTTTAATGAGCATTTCGTAGCAATTTCGTATATTATAAAAATCCTTGCCCAACTTTTCCTATTTCAGTGGTTCATACTTGGCTACAGTATAAATTTTCTGTGGAATTCTTTTTTTTTCAGAATTATACTCATTAGCAGGTAAAAAAGCTTATCCAACAATAAATTTTCTGCGGATTTCTTACATTTTCAGAATGATATTCCTTTGTAGGTTTTCTGTGGAATTCTTCCATTTTCAGAATTATTTTCATTAGCAAGTGAAAAATCTTATCCAACTTTTCGACAATACCTGGACAGTAGTCTCAAATACGCAGCGCCAACAATTTTGCGACCTGCATGAAGAATTATAAAATTTAAACAAATCATCCTATTTTCAAGATTATTGTTTTGTTTTCAAAAATACACAGAATGCTTGTGTGTCAAAAATATACAGAATGCTTGTACCTCCGTCAAACGAAAAAATTCTGCAACACCTTATGAACCGAGCACATGCAAACAGCCCTTGACTGGAGGACCGGAGTGACCAGAACGCTACTACAAAGGACCAGAATTTAACTTAGGAAAAGTTAAAAATGAAATGTTTTGTGCAATGGACGATCGTATCACATTTTTCAAAATTTATATAATTCTATAAAAAAATTCGATAGAAGTTCTAGAAAGTAACCTCTATAGGAAGTCTTCAAATCTCAATAGGGTGCCTGTAGGAACCTGTATAGAAGCCCATTTCTTTTGTTTCAGGACTTTACTTTTCTAAAAACCCAAAAAAGTCTTTGGTTGAATACGTAATGGTTAGCAGAATTATGTTCCTTAGAAATAAATAGAATATACAAAAAATTTATATAAGGTGAGTAGCTTCTTATTTTAAATGTCCGGTAAAGTTAAAACAAAATCATTTTACATAAGATAGGTTACTTTAAATTAAAACGGGTAGCCATATGTTGCAATTTTTACACAGATTTTCATAACAATAGACGATTAAAATCAATTCAATTTACATTTTTTCATGTTTCATGAGTATTATTAAAAGCTGTACTCCATAGTCAAGTATCTACATTTATCATTCAAAATAGGTACATTTAGAAACCGAATCTCTGAATTGAAAAAAGTGCCATAAGAATTATATTTAAAACTGAATGTATGTTGTAGTAACACGAATTTTAAATAAGGCTTTGCTGTTCTTTGAATAATATCACTTAGGAAGTATTTGAACTGGCTTTTGAGAAATTGGAATGTTTTGTCCCACGTGTCAGAAAAGGTCGAGGTTGCTTACTTTACAAGCTGAAGCTGTTCTTATGCATCTCAGATACCTGTGAAACATTCATTGAAGGCAGTGATTTTCTTTTTTAAAAATGCTGCTAAATCGACCTTCTATTTTTGAAAAATTGTAATCGATTGGGGGGGGGGGGCGTTTGCTTTGTCTACACATCGACCTTTCGTTGCGTAGCCCGTTGTGTTGCTCCAGTGTGATGTCAATTGACTATCTTCTTACCCTACCCGTCCACATGCTCTATTTCATTACAAGGTTGATGTGTCTATACCAGGGGTGTCAAACTGGCGGGCCGCATGTGGCCCCCGAGGTAATTTTTTGTGGCCCACGATGCTCTGAAATAAAATGAAAACAGGACAATATGTTATGAAGAAAATAGCACTTAGGGAAGATCGAGGCAATACCGTACACACAATTTCGTCATGTTAAAAATGCGTGAGCAACTATTTTCGTCCATGAAATTAAATAAAACGGCCTACAGATCAAGATTAACTGATAAACATCTATCTGTCATAATGAAGATTGTCTGTTCTCAGTCTTTGAATCCAGATATTGAAAAACTAGTAGGAGGAAAGCGCTGGCAAGTTTCCAGTAAAAAAATTAATTAATTTTAGTTTTATAAATACATTAAATTAAATAAACGTTTAAATAAAAGCAATTATATAGCAATATTATAAATTATTACCCTAAATTCACTTAATTACACAATGTGTTTGAATTATCCATCCATATTCCTGAATCCTCACTTCAAAATATAATTTTAAGAAAATTTATAAATGTGATGTGGCCCGCGTGAATCTTACCAGTTGCATTAAATGGCCCGTGTTTTGATTGAGTTTGACACCCCTGATCTACACTGATGACATTTATTTATAAAACTAGCTCCGTTAATCCATGTGCCGCTGAATGGAATTCTCAAGAAAAAATTTATTTGCTTCAAAATAAATAAATCACGTTTATTGTAATAATTTAATTTGCCATCTTTTCATAATGATGATGACATTCGAAAACATCGCATCCCTGGTGCATGAAAAAAATATTGATAGGAAAACTGAGTGCAAAACTATACACCGGAAGTTCGTCATTTTTACTGAAAATGAACTTACGGGGCATTCGTAATCAATCCATCTTGCAATCCAGCAATCTTGACATCAAATGATTTATTATGTACAGTCGCAGGGGAAAAGACGAACCACCCCTCTTCATTCGAACAGTTTTAACAGAGGAGCAAATTCAAAGATGGCATTCGACAGGGCAGTTAATTACCGTCGCACTAGAACAACACAACCGGGCTATTGGCGACGGACCGGGATCAATAACCACGTAATATTGAACCACGGTCAGATGACGAGGTCAACGCCTGAACTGGCATCCCACTCTCCAAACTTGCACCCTACGTCAAGGTGAGGACATTTGACGCCACCTACATTTAATGTTCCCGGCCCCCATGTACACGACGGTTAGTTGGGCGCATTCGACAGGGAATAACCTCCTCTGTGATTTCATATGCATAAAGGGCCGTCTTCATATTAAATTGAGCACAAACTTCATTATTTCCAATAGCAACCTCCTATTTTGACACAAAATTTCGAATCTATATCATAATTTAACTTCAGATACCAAGTTTCATGTCATTCATGAATACAGAAATAAAGATAAATTAAACTTTGGAGATCCTAATGTTAAATCAGTTTTCTCCAGACTTATGGATATCTTCCTAAATAATATTCTTTATAGCGCTGATATTTTGTAGTATATTGCCTATTAAGGTACCCAAACAAAATATACATAATGTTTTCAGTCCTTAATTTTTTCAACATTTTCCAGAGGGATCACCCATTAGACCCTGGTAATCTATATCCTATCTATTGAGTCATCCCCAACAATTGGTGCTGGCGACGCCCACGCAGCTGAACATGTAGATGAGCAAAACTATGTTTTTACGATAACTATCAAAGGTGGCTTGCGCAACATGACTTTTCCCGTCTAGGAAGTGGATTTAGGTCGCATTGAGGCAACGCACTTTGAATTCACTTAATTTCGCAAGCTCATTCACGTGGTTACCAGATTGGGCGCAATTGCGCCTTTTGGGCTACTTTTTAATTCAGTGGAGGCTGAAATTTTGCATGGTGCTCTTGGACGCCTTTTTTGAGTTAAAAAAGAAATTCGATGTAATAATTATTGGATGTGCAGAACGACATTCTCGAAAGAGTATGGCATAAAAAAATGTTGTTTACTTATGGATATAGTTTATTTTTTTGCCATCAATGCACTTGGCAATGACATTTCTCTCATTGACATGAACAGGGTTAGATAACTCAAAGCCTACGAGTTTCTTTGCAAACCGCGAAAATAATACAAAGTCAATATAAATTCAAAATACATTAAAGGGAATGCCTACCTTATATTGGTAGGTAGTTAATTAACGTAGCACTGGATCGACATAACGGGCTATTGGCGACTGTCCGGGATCAATCCCGAAGGGAACTATTGAGGGCAACATCACGTAATTTAGAACCGCGGTCAGATGACGAGGTCAACACCTGAGCTGGCACCCGCTTTCCAAACTTCTATATCCCGCCAACGTGAGGACATTTGAGACCACGACGGATTTAGCGTTCGCCAACTCCCACGTAAACGACGGTCTTTGGTTGGATCGAGTTACGAACTCGCAACCCGGTTGCTAATCCGCTGCTCTTCCAACTGGGCTACCGCGGCCCTTACCATCCTGAATGACAGCTTTAAATCGAGAAAATATTCGACATCGCCAAAGCTGTGCAAAATGCATACGGCGGCATCTGACTCAGAAATGGACATAAAACAACAGCAGAAGAGAGCACGATCATGCGTCCTCATTGCAGGATTTACGCATAAGCTACACAAGCTATAGCTTAGGGCCCCCACTTTCTTGGGGGGCCCCCAAAAAAATTGTCCGAGTGAGCAATTGTCATATATACTTAAATATACTGCAGCATTTTTTGTCCCAATGCCCCACTTTCGGATTTTGTTAAAAGTTCCAGGGATATGTTCGATCATTTTGAAGAAAAAGCAAAGGAAAAATTGCCTGATGTTGATTACAAGAAAAGCTGATATAGAAGAAGGCATATCAATGATGATGAAAATGATGCTTTAGAGAACGTTGAGCCAAGAGACAAGTTCAGAATCAAAACATTTATACCTGTGATGGATGCCATTAGAGTCAAGTCTGGCACAGAGGGCCGCAGTATACAATGACGCTGCAAAAGTTTTCATTCTTAACAAAATTAGAAGCTACAGAAGAAGATATTCGTGAAGGAGTTAGTGCTTTATGCCAAACATATCCTGAAGATGTGGACATGAATCTCGTAGAAGTCAAGCATTTTCATCAATATGTTAGACATAGTCAAGCCTATAGTTCAGCGGAACATGATAGTCTAACACATCAGGATCTGTATAGGGTAATATGTAACGATCGTGTGTCCAATCAGCATTCCCTAATGTAGAAGCAATTTTGAGATTGTTTCTTAGTATGATGGTTGCAAATTGCTCTGGAGAAAGATCTTTTTCTCAGCTGAAGAGGATAAAAAATGAATTTAGAACAACAATGACTCAAGATAAATTATGTTCCCTCAGTCTCATGTGCATAGAAAGTGACAAACTACCGCAGTTTATCATTTGATGATGTCATCAGTGACTTTGCTCTGGCAAAGGCAAGAAAGAAAATATTTTAGTTTAATATAATTCCTTAATCCTTATAACATGTTTCAAGAGATTAGATAATAAGCCTTTGTAAATTGTGCCTTTTAAAAGAACTTTTGTTTCTTTTTACAGAGTTTGCATTTTTAAGTTTGTTATGAATAAAAATGATTTTAAGTTAAAGATTTATTATTTCACTATCTATATACTTCTTAATTGTATTTCAGTTTAACCCTCTAGGCATCCGAAAATCATATTTGGCACTGACATATAATATCTGGACTTATAAAGGGCCCCATATCTCAAATAGCTTAGGGCCTTATCAAGTCTAAATCCGGCCCTGTGCGTCCTTGAAATCAGCTGACCAGGCAATCTCGTTCCGCTCGGGGAAAACGCTGTTTCTGCAACATTGCTTTTAAAAAAAGAAAAACTTATCTTGGCTGTTGTTTGAAGTTTCACTTCTTTAAACATGGCAACCCTGAAGCGTATAAATACCA
The DNA here is from genome assembly GCA_933210815.1 of Meta bourneti. Lineage (NCBI taxonomy): Eukaryota > Metazoa > Arthropoda > Arachnida > Araneae > Tetragnathidae > Meta > Meta bourneti. Next base: position 10,917,903 of record OW119925.1, on the reverse strand, counting down.
GGAGCGCGAATGAGGCTGGGCACATAATGCTATATTTAATCCAGTTTGTCTTTAACTTGGTCGCCTCTGGTGCTATAATTTATTATACAGTTGCGAGCAGGCCGTTTTCATTTCATCGCAACTGCACAGTTCGGATCGATCCCAGAGGCCACCAGACCGAGAATCGAGTTTTTTTAAATTGCGAGGTCATCTACACAGGAGACGATCAAAGTCAACTCCAGGCTGAGTCCGCTGCTCCTGGTCCAGTTTCTTCTGCTTCCGGGGCCGCGGAAGCCCGGTTGGATGAGTAAGGATCCAAACCAAAGACCGTCGTGTGAGCGGGGCACGTTAAATCCGCCGCGGCCTCTAATGTCCCCACGTTGGCGTGGAAGTTTGGAGAGTGGGGTGCCAGTTCAGGTGCCACCTCGTCATCTGACCGTGGTTCAAAGTTACGAGGCGTTGTCCTAAATTTTATTTGAAAACGAGATGTTAAGTTGTGAAACCTCCCACTCGATTCGTAAGAGCAGAAGGTGGTTGAGGTTGCAGATTCTCTGCCTGAGCTCCCCATGGCCACTGCTTCCCATTTCCGTGTAATTGGAATGGTAAGATCCCTAATTCATCGTTATTTATCAGATGGATGAGTAAGGATCCAACCAAAGACCGTCGTGTGAGCGGGGCACGTTAAATCCGCAGCGGCCTCAAATGTCCCCACGTTGGCGTGGAAGTTTGGAGAGTGGGGTGCCAGCTCAGGTGCCACCTCGTCATCTGACCGTGGTTCAAAGTTACGAGGCGTTGTCCTAAATTTTATTTGAAAACGAGATGTTAAGTTGTGAAACCTCCCACTCGATTCGTAAGAGCAGAAGGTGGTTGAGGTTGCAGATTCTCTGCCTGAGCTCCATGGCTACTGCTTCCCATTTCCGTGTAATTGGAATGGTAAGATCCCTAATTCATCGTTATTTATTATCATTTGTTGTTTAGTTCATTGTTTTGTCGGTTGCCTGCTTGGGGTTTTCCTGGTTTTCCCCTCGCTCCGTGCACGAATGTGGGGCAACATTTATTAAAAGTCCATCCAGGCTCTGGCAACGGTAGAGTACCTGAACGACCACTTGGCGGATTAAAGATATATTTATTTCTAATGAGCTCATCTTTGTTTGTAAATGTTTTGATGCAGTGATGTTTGAGGGCATTGGAAGCAAGTACCAAGAATAACGGTAACACATCAACAGGTTCCTGATGACTCCACGATTCTGGTTATAGAGTTGATATGTATGGTCAGATGGTATTGGTATGGTATTCTTTAGAACACGTTGAAGCAGCCACTGAGATTGTCACTGTGTTTATTGTATTTATTGTGCTGTAAATAAAGTATTTTGATGTGTACATAATCCACACTCGCACATAATTTGCATAAGGTGTTTATTCATACAGAAAATTCTTTTAACATGAATGGAAAAATGCACAGAAATAATAAAAGGCAAATCTCAATAATCATAGCAACAATAAAATTCAAAGAGCGAAGACAAAGCATACAAAAGAACCATAAATTCTTGAATAAAGTACAAGGAATAAAACATGGAATCAATTCAATCAAGAAAAGAAACAAGTTTGAAAAAGCATTGTTGAGGTAAACTTTGATGTAATGTAAAAATTTATAAAAAATAAAATGATAGATAGATATAATTACATTAGATATGTAATGTAATCATTTCTAAAAAAATAATACAAATTCACAAAAGATAAGAGAGAATTAAATTGTTTTAAGTAATATCAATTAAACAGATGTAATAGTTATAAAAATATGTAAATTTCAAGAAATTCAATATAATCGTATAATAATTTGAGTTGGTTGTTTACACTGAGTTTTATATTGCAATGGCCATATTTGCCATACAACGTCAAGTAATGGACACACACACAATGAAAGCTTTTTACTGACGCAGACGAGAGAAATACGCCCAGAGAAGAGTCAAACTTGCGTCGCTTATCTCGCAGATTGCTAGCACAGTGACCTCTTCTGGTCGGGGCTTTGATGTTCTTAATAGTTTAGAAATCCTCTTTAAGCCGTAAGACCCGATCTAATTCGCTTTCGTGTAGCAAAACATGACCGCAAAACGACAAACCAAACCATCGTTTGACTGATCGAAAAAGTCATGCAATTGGCGAGTTGTAACGGTATTTGGACCATTTAAAATATTGGTTTGCAGCTCTGCGACCCAACGGAAAACTAGATCGGGACATACGGCTAAAGTGGATTACGAACCACTATGAGCATTCATGCCCCGTCCACGGGGTCGGGGAGCGTCGCGCGCAGGATGTATTTCTGAATATGCGAATTAGACTCCATGTTTACGTTTGTTCTAACACGATTCCTGTTCAACATATTGAAAAGGATATAACGATTTCATTTGGGTTGGATTTCGCCAAGGCTACACAGTTAATTTGCCTATCTTTTTCAAATTATATAAAATTTAAATAAAAAATAAATCCAAAAAATGAAATAAGGAATACGTGCTTCGTATTCTTTTATATATTTTTTATTGAAACAAAAAAACCGGGTGGTTAAAAAAAATAAATGTTGTCCATTGAATTTGAAATAGTTCGACAATGAATTTAATGATTCAAAACTTCTGTGTAGACGATGTTTTTTGTAAAAACTCTTTCATCGTTTCCTAAATGCCCTTGACCGTTATATTCTGAAATATAAAATCTCAAACCATCAAACTCTACTTGCTGCGACGTACAGTTGACCATATGTAAAAACTGGCTGCCTCAATAAAATTCCAATTTTTTGGAATCTTTGTCCTTGAGACTTATTTATTGTCATCGCAAAAGCAGGTATAATTCGAAATTGAGTTCTTTGAAAGTTAAATGGTAAAATAGTTCCGGAATATGTTAAATTTATACGTGGAATCAAAATTCTCTTATTGCGTGCGGTTCCAGTTAAAACTTCGCAATCAATAGTATTACGATGCATAAATTTGATGCCCATTCTTGTCCCATTGACTAATGCTTTCTTTGTATTTAAGTTTCTGATCAGCAAAACGATGCAATTAACTTTCAATACTAACTTATGTGGTGGCAAATTATGCCAAATCTCATACTCCTCCGTGCGCGCAATGTGCTTAAAAAGGGGTACAAAGTTTTTTCTTCACGTATTAATATATAGATTACCAACCCTTTTTGATTGGCTTTTTAAAATATCTTTTTGAAAAACTATCATACTTTGCAATGAAAAAATGCTACTTGAAATTATTTGTGAACAAACTTGTCAAAAGTTCGAAACGAAATAGTTAAAATGAAATCGATCTGAGATAATTTCGACATCTTCATGTATAAGTAATACTGGTGCCATTCTTATGGTACAGCGGATGAAAATCGCTGTTCTACTTAAAAACAAACAAAATAATCTCTTTTTTTTCTCCAGGCTAGCTTAAAAGATTCGGTGTAAACTTTTCCTTTGATTTCTACTTTAAAAACGTATAATAGCTCAGGATTTGACAATATCATAATAACAAAGAGCCCCGACGTTTTACTCTAAAATGACTTTTGTGTTCCTTCTTTCCGATATTTATGCAACTACAAAAATACCCGCCCGACCTGTCAGTCTTGTTCTCGCAAAGTAAATAGAAGAAATAAAAATTAAATCACGAGCGAATCGAAACTTGCGAGATACGGGTTTATCTCGCAAGTTTCTTAGAACTTCTTCCCCTTAATTTATTCTTGCTTTAAGATAAACCCGTATCAAGCTTATTAGCTTAATAAAAAAAACACGCATATCCTGTCCATTAGGTTTCAAACGTTCTAATCTCCAGATAGCGAAAAGAATACCGCTGTAAAAGTCAAAACACAATGTAACGAAACCTCGAAAGATAAGGATTCGTACGTTTCAGATTCTAAAGAGGTTTGCCTCGTGTCATCATAGGGTAGGATTAGTTTGGATACTCAACGTAATTTCTGTCAGAAAGGTAAGTTTCATAACTTTATAGTCGAAAAAATATTGATTGTTGATACGTTGTTGTACGATATATTGTTACTAATCCCCACTATATCGATGTTACGATACATTGACGTGTTGTTACTAATCCCCTGGTCAAGGTGAAACCTAGACCAAAAGAGACCATGTTCTTCAACTCGCACAGCGACTAACTCCTGTTCATCCAGGAGTTGTCCCTCAGAAACAGTGATGCAATCCAAAATATGGAAAGTGTTGCTGAGGTTATGGAGCAATGGGCTAGTTAACGGATTGCAATGGGAAGAGTAACGGATTAGCAACCGGAGGGTTGCGAGTTCGAATCCAGCCAAAGACCGTCGTGTACAATCGGGGCCGGTGCACGTTAAACCTGTCGCGGCCTCAAATGTCCTCACGCTGATGTGGTGTGGAAGTTTGGATGAGTGGGGTGCCAGCTCAGGTATTGCCTCGTCATCTGGCCGTGATTCATAATTACGTGGTGTTGTCCTCGGATCTTTCCCTAGGGGGATTGATCGCGGACCGTCGCCAATAACCCGTCGTGTTGCTCCAGTGCGACGTTAATTAAAATACCTTCCTACCAACAAAAGTCATGTATCTTGTGTGCCCGCTTCTAAGTCTTGTCAGAGCAGTCTGGTACAGACTTGGACCTTTAACCCTCCAAGTGGTTTCGACGAGATATCTCGTCCAATAAGATTTGACCAATTCTGCCAATGACGAGATAGCTAATCATCAAGATATTGCCGATTATTTTATGATGATGAGAATCAAGATCTGGTTAGTTTTCTTCTGATGACGAGATATCTCGTCCATCAAGTTCTGGTCAGTTTTGATAATGACGAGATACATTGTAGAGACAACCACCGGGTGGATCAAAATGTAATGGCAGTCCAGGGCGCTTTGAGGGATTCCAAGTCTGTGGGTGAGGAACAGACTTTGTTCTGTGGTTTTTTATTTGTACAAGAAGTGAATTTCCGCGGTGATAAGATTGCTATTTGCTCTACTGATTCTGTTGCTCTGAATACAATGAATGACGGTTAACTTTCTTATTGAGCTGTCTAACCTAACTTTCCTGATGTTGTACTCCATGAGGAAGGGACGTATTCAGAGAGGAGGCTGTCCTTGAATCGAATGATTCAGTCGTTCTCTACAAAAATATACTTTATTTACCTGACTCCATTAATCAGGGGTGTCAAAGTCAATTAAAACACGGGCCATTTAATGCAACTGGTAAGATTCACGCGGGTCACGTCACATTTACAAATTTTCTTAAAATTATATTTTGAAGTGAGGATTCAGGAATATGGATAGGATAATTAAAACGCATTATGTAATTGAGTGAATTTAGGGTAATAATTTATAATATTGCTATATAATTGCTTTTATTTAAACGTTTACTTAATTTAATGTATTTATAAAACTAAAATTAACTTTTTTATCGGAAACTTGCCAGCGCGTTCCTCCTACTAGTTTTCCAATATCTGGATTCAAAGACTGAGAACAGACAATCTTCATTATGGCAGATGGATGTTTATCAGTTAATCTTGATCTGTGGGCCGTTTTATTTAATTTCATGGACGAAAATAGTTGCTCACACAAGTACGTACTCCCAAAATAGCATAAAATTTGTGCAGCAAACTTTTTTTTTTAATTTCCGGGTATTTTTCACCTAAATAAGAATATATTTTGGCAATTCCTACTTCTCGATATGCCTTTTAAAACCGAATCATTCTGGAAATCAATTAATTAAAATTGTGTGTACGGTATTGCCTCGATCTCCCCTAAGTGTTATTTTCTTCGTAACATATTGTCCTGTTTCCATTTTATTTAAGAGCACCGTGGGCCACAAAAAATTACCTTCGGGGCCGCATGCGTCCCGCCAGTTTGACACCCCTGCCATAAATGATACATGCAGATATTTACACACGGCTGCCTTAACAAATATCCTTTTTAGAATGCACGCAGATAGAATCTTGGCTCCTTGCGAAGAGCAGAAGCTGTGTGATCTCTCTCACACTGTTGCCATTCTTAGGAAACCAAATAATACAAAAATATGCCAATAACTAAAATGCAAACGATAATACTAACTACTTTTAATACCGGCAATCCCTGAAATGCTCTTGATTTTACAAAAGTGAATGCTGAAAAGTGAACTTATTGGTATCCCTGTATACTTTTAAAACGCCATTTTCATCCAAATTTCATATTTTTCAGATATTATACTACAAATATTTAGCTCTTCAAATCACTTCAGATTTTACTTCTACGATCATTAGAACAGGAGATATGAATTTTTTTTAAAGCATTGATTTCTGCATTTGATATGGGAGGGGTTATATTGTTTTTAGCTTTTTCTCGAAATGCAATTTTCGCTAAGCGTTACTCTCCGCAAAACACAATACTTCAGAATGCATCAATTAAATTCTTTTGAAATTTTTTATACATCTTCTGAAGATTAATCCCGGACCATCGCCAGTAGCCCGTTGTGTTGCTCCAGTACGTTAATTTACTACCTACCTACTTTTTCCCATGGAGTTTACTGTCTTTAGTCAACACGGGGGTCGCGCTCCCGGGATACCCAAGCGATCTTTTCCGACCTTTCATCCCACTACTCTGTTTTCCAATCCTCTTTTTTCCCCTTTCACATTTTTTACTTGAAGTTGTCTGTCTTGTGTTTGGCGCAGCTTGGCCAAATATGGCCCAAAATAACCAATCAACCCAGAGACTTCGACACTATACGAAGAGTGGGAAAGTGTTGCTGAGGTTGCAAAGCAAGAACTAGTTAAAAAGTACTTAATTCCTTTAACAGAAGTCACTTATATTGTAAAGAAATATTAGCTATCGTTTGTAATTTTTAGTATGTTTTGTTATTAGAGAATGGCAATAATATTTTCTGTTGTCGTGGTTACCGAATAAGTCGAATTTCGAAGGAATTTGTGAAGATGAAATTTAGCCGTGTAAAATAGCGCGCAAACTTATGAAGTCAAATTTTTTTATAAAAGTATTTTTAGAAGAGAAAACGACACACACAACGAACCTCTAAACAGAAGTCACATATCAAAAAGAAAAATTAGTTATCGTTTGTAATTTTTAATGTTTTGTTCCGAGAGAATGGCACTATTTTCTGTTGTCGCTGTTAACGAGTAAGTCGAATTTCGGAGGAATTTGTAATGAAATTTAGGCGTGTAAAATAGCGCACAAATTTATGAAGTCAAAAATTTTTTTTATAAAAGTATATTTAGTAGAGAAAACGACACACACAACGAACCTCAAAACTGTCGCCTACAGTTCATAGAGATAAAATTTGATCAAATCAACATCGTCGGAAAAAAGAATTTTCAACCGAAAACGTACTCGAAAAACATTCTATGGTATACAATGATTTTAAAATAGAAAAACTGATCATGCAAATCAATCTAACCCATGGTTATTGCTCATATTTTTCCTCTATTTATCCGATAGAAGATAAGCAATGCTTCGAAATGAGTGATGTGTGATTGAATTGATAAGCAGTATTGCTCACAATATGCTTACGTAAGATAAGATAACTAGGTTATTTAGTAGTTATTTTTAACTGATATTTGGTTGCCCGTCATACGAAGGGTCAGCATTTTCAATTGAAACATATTTAAAGCAATTCAAATCGATGGCAGGACACAAAAAGTACAGTAGATGGTCCTTTAATCGAAGGGCAGTGGTAGCCCGGTTGGAAGAGTAACGGGTTAGCAACCGGAATGTTTGCGAGTTCGAATCCAACCAAAGACCATCGTGTACAAAGGGGGCTGGTGCACATTAATCTGTTGTGGAGAGTGGGGTACCAGCTCAGGTATGACCTTGTCGTCTGACCTGGTTCAAAATTACGTGGTGTTATCCTCCTATTCTTCCCTTAGGTTTGATCCCGGACCGTCGCCAATAACCCGTTGTGTTGCCCCATTGCGACATTAGAATACCTACCTACCTTTTATCGAATCAGAATACAACGAAAAATCAAATTCATACAAAATTAACACCACTTTCCAATTCAAGTGGTATAAAGATTGTTTTAAAATATCCAGTTCGTATTTATAATTAACGTAGCACTGAAGCAACACAATGGGCTATTGGCGACGATGCGGGATCTATACCGAAGGGAAAGATCGAGGACAACACCTTGTAATTTTGAACCACGGTCAGATGACGAGGTCAACACCTGAGCTTGCACCCTACTCTCCAAATTTCCATACCACGCCAACACGAGGAATTAAAATGTCCGATTTAGGGAAGTAAATTTCGTTGAAGATTTCTTTGTACCGAAGAACTAACTTCTCATAACTGAAAAATAAGGCGACGAAAGAAATTATCTTAATAAAGTTACGGGCAATTTCATTCTCTTGATCCATTTAAGTCTTGATAGACTTGTGTCTTGCTGGAGAGGAAATAAGGGGCAGAACTAAATGAAAATAACTCTGTACAAATTAAATTATTTAATTAGATTGGAAATAAAACTATGTACAGGTATTTACAGAAATCGAAATTAAATTCAGATAGTTTGAAAAAAAAGCAACATCCTTCCTTCTTCCTCTCACGTCCAAGAGTGTCCGTTATCTTTGTAAGAGTATTTCCGTTCCAACTGAAGGTCACGAAGGGTTCTCCTGATTGGTGTTGCCAAGCTCTGTTCGCGTTGCTGGGGCTCCTCGTCCTTGACACTCGGCTATCTTGGCGGCTTCCAACTTCGGTCGCTGGAGAACAGCAACATTCTGAAAATATAGAAAAAAGGGGGGGAAAATCTTGTGACCCTAATTTGGACATTTTTCGTCAAGTCTGCTGACGTCAGCTGTGGTCTTTCGTGGGATCCTTCACATCATAACGGTCATTAGGACGAACCGTTGTGACTTTATATGGACCGAAGAACTTTGGCCATATATTTAGTTGTGGAAGAAGCTGTATTGTTGAGGATGCGTTGAAGTGAGGGTACGTGTTGATACCATTTTGAGGGGTTTTCTAATGATAACTTGGAGAGAACAGGTATGAGAGTTCCAAACATTCTCTCGATTTGACCATTTCCTCGAGGCACTCCAGTAGTTATAGTAATATGTTCAGTGGTTTCTTCCTTACAGTAGGTTTGAGGAAAGTGATTGTTGAATTTTGAGCTTGTCCAAAGCATCAAGCGCCGATGTGGACTTGACTGGATAGAGTCAAATGAACTTCGTAAAGGCGTCTACGACCGAAAATAAGTTTTGATATTGTTTATTTGTTGAAGGCAAAGGGCATTGGAAATCAACATATGTGTGTAAAGGTGTGTCGCTTTTTGGAATCGGATGGAGAAAACCTTCAGCTTTACCAGTTTTCCTGTTCGAGAGGATGCAGTGTACACAGTTGGCAACAACTGTTTCAACCACTTTTTGTAAATTCGAGATGTAAAATTCACTTTTGAGAATGGATGCGGTTTTCGCAGCAGAAAAATGTCCTTGAGAGTGTGAGTCCTTGAATGAGTTCATGCTGCATTGCTTGAGGGACTACTAGAAGATCTAGATCAGTGTGCTTTTTAAATAATACGCCATTTTCCAAACTGTAATCACTACAACTGTTGGTGTCCCCAATTAACTTCTTTACGTTGGAAAGAACCTCATCTGAATTTTGAGCAAAAATTATCTTTTGTGTGACAGTGTCTGGGACTGTGAACATGATAGGGTATCGATTAAGAGCGTCAACGTGCTTCATTTGTTGTCCAGGTCTATTCCTTAGCTCATACGAAAAAATCTTCAAGGAAAAGTGCCCATCTTGCAATTTTGGGGGTAAGATCCTTTTTAGACATGACTTTTTTGACATGACTTTGGGCTGATAACTCGAATACTTTTCTTTCTGTGGAGAAGTTTTTTGCTCATATAATGTATGGGATGGAATTGGACATCGATATCTTGTTGGAGGAGAGTGGAACCAAAACATAGTAATGGGCAAGGGTGCCTTTGTTTTTGAATATGAGTAAATGTGTGTAAAACCTTTACAAATTATGTATAAGACCTTTACAAATTAAGTGCCACGACATTAGTCAAATTAGCTTTTACGCCTTCACTGTTCAATTTTCATAAGCTGACCTGCTCTCAGGGGCACATCTCCTTAAAGTGTATACGGGCTTCACTGCCCCGAGGGATCTTTTCTTTTCCCATGGGGTTTACTGTCTTTAGTAAACACGGGGTCGAACACCCGGGATACCCAAGCTATCTTTTTCTGCTGTCATCCCATTACTCTGTTCCAGAATCCCTCTTCTTCTCTTTCACATTTCTTTACACGACATTGTCTTGTGTTTGGCGCAGCTTGGCCAAACTTGACCCTTGCGCCATAAAACACCAAAACAACCAACCATAAGCTTACCCTTTCCTCCTTTTCTAGTCGAGAAGCAACTATGGATTCGCAACAAAATAAGTCTGGCCAGAAAGAAGGAATTCCGGAGCCTCGGCCGAAGGACGTAGGAAGCAGGGCCGCACCATCTAGGTAATTTTATTCCTAACACGAGCGCATTCGGATGGGCTAGATCACGTTGGCGTGGTGTGGAAGTTTGGAGAGTGGGGTGCCAGCTCAGGCGTGACCTCGTTTCGAAATTACGTGGTGTTGTCCTCGGATAATTTCCTTCGGGATTGATCCCGGACCGTCGCCTATAACCCGTTGTGTCGCTCCAGTGCCGATGTTAATTAAAATACCTACCTACCTCGGAAGGGGTTGGTTGGCTTTGGGTGGCCAACCAACAGCTTTTGGCAGCTTGCCAAATATGGCTCGAGGACCCTATTTGGCAAGCTGCTCCAAACACAAGACAACGAGGGAAGGGGAAAAGCAGAATGGCAAGGGAAGGGTGATTTGGACCAGTGCACTGGTCAATTTAACTTTTACGCCTTCGCTGTTTAGTTTTCATAAGTTTACCCCTTTATCCTTTTCTAGTTGAGAATCAACTATGGATTCGGAGCAAAATAAGTCTAGCCAGCAAGAAGGAACTTCGCAGCCTCAGATAGACCCGAAGGATATAAAAATGCCTAAACTTATGGGAGCCGCACCAACAAGGTAACTTGATTCCCAACAGGAGTGGCCGGGGTAGCCCAGTTGGAAGAGCAACGGTAGGTAGGTCTTTAACGTCGCTCTGGAGCAACACAACGGACTATTGCGACGGTCCGGGATCAAACACGGAGATCAGAGGACACCACGTAATTTTGACTCACGGTCACATGACGAGGTCACACCTGAGCTGGCTCCCCACTCTCCAAACTTACACACCACGCCAACGTCATGACATTTGAGGCCACGACAGACCATACAAATCATCTTTATCGATACGTTTTTAACTTATGGATAAAAATGATTTTTTAACTTGAGAGAACCCAAACGGAGGAATTGCGCCCAATCTTAGCGACTATGTATGGATGATCCATAGGCGGCTGTCTCAGATCTTGAGGCAGTCTTTTGCAACGGTGGGGAAATGAGAGTAGGATAGGCCGTGCACAGGACCAACTGCACATTCTACCTCGACTGTATGCTAGCCTCAATCAGTTGGTTGGGTTTTATGGCCCAAGAGCCATACTTGGCCAAGCTGAGCCAAACACAAGTTAGACAACAAGTAATGGGCTTACACGCACAAGGAAAGTTTTACGGAAACAGGAGAGAAACACCCAGACAAAAAGTAGAGCTAGCTTTAGTCGGAGATGGGGAAGAATGTCTTAGAATGGGACAAGACAAATAGCTCGTATCCATTCGTCTAGACCAGAGGTTCTCAACCTTCTTGACTCGCGGAGTCCTTTTCAGAATCAATTTCTCTGACGGAGCCCCTTATGTTTTACAAGTTAATGGTGTTTAGTAGTGTTACAGGAAAGACGAAGAGGGGATAGATAGTAAAGAGATATTTAAACAATTGCTCAATGTCAATGCAATGAAATATTTAAAAACTTTGAAATTTACCCTATCTCAATTTGTTCTCAACTATCACCAATACACATGGTAGTGTCAAAACTTGGCCATACATGAAGGTCAACTTGGCAACCGTTCAGAATGTAATTTCTAGTTTTGTTATTTCGATTCTACTTTTTGTTTCTTATTCTTTATTTTATTTTCGTGGAGCGGCCGCGGAGCCCCTGGGAACACAGGTTGGGAACCACTGTTCCAGACGGAGGGATGTGTTGAAGAGGAGTGCCCAAGGGGTTCAACCTCCTCGAAATATATTTTATGTTAAAAACACTTAAAAGTACACACCGAAACCAGTTTGATTAATAAGCGTGTAGAAGTTATGTCTAACATGGAAGTAAACATACTGTGAGAGAGAGAGAAGACTCTGCCACTCCCGAAATTATTTTCCGAATACGTGCCCCAAAATTCCTCATGAATGAGGAACCAGAAAGATCTGGTATTCGTATCTGATCCGCGCGCCGGGTAAACATATTCTGAGGGCTATATCTGGCAGGCGGGACGGAAAACCCTTTTGGACAGCGGGAAGGAAAAACCTTTTTCGGCGGGCCATTTTTTTTCGGAAGGCCTATCTAGCCGGCGGGTCAGGTAAACCAGTTCGGAGGACCATATCTGGATGGCCGGTATCTGGTCTGTGGGTAGGACAGTATCTATATTGCGTACCAGATAAAAACATTTGGCGGGCCGTATCTGAGTATAGAGACCTGAGATCAATATATTCGTTACAATTGATTTATCTTACGCGTGCGTTTTTTGTGATGGGCTGCTTTGACCTCATCTCGACGATAGGTAGTTGAATTTACGTCGCACTGGAGCAACACAACGGGCTATTGGAGACTTGAACTTTTAGTTGGGTTTTATGGCGCAGGAGCTGGATTTGGCCATGCTGCGCCAAACACAAGACGGCCATATCAAGTACTGGACATACACAAGGAAAGTTTTACTAACACGAGAAATCGAACCTGCGCTGAGTTTTTTTTATCCTGCTCAATTTGAAAATTTATGTATATTTAAGATTGATATTCTTTCCCTTACAATTGAGCCCTCAGAGGCACACCTCTTCTGTTTTACCTTAGCCTACCCTACTTTTTCCCCTCGTTGTGTTTGGCGCAGCTTGGCTAAATATGGCCCTTACGCCATAAAACCCCAAACAAACAAACCAATCCTTAAAATTGAAGATCACTATTTACTTTTGTTATCCCTGCATTCAAAATCGAAACTGATGCAGTCCATGTCTGATTGAGATAATTTTTAATCTTAAACACTATATCGTCAAAATTTATACCAATACACAGCACGCACATATAAAAAATTGAACACAAAAACGACCTCAAATGGGGCTTAAGCTCTAAAACATCGAAGTTATTCAAATCCAGATTCAAGCCGTCTCCTCTTTAACCTGCAATAGCCCGTTGTGTTGTTCCCGTGCGACGTTAATCCGACTCCGAACAGTTTATCCCTTTTTAACCTGCTCAAAAAGAAAAGTTGCTTTATTTTGTTGTTCGGTCTTATTTTTTCTCGTTCCTTATGTCACAGTGATCAAATGGGATAAACAGTTCGGAGGCCCTATCTAGTATTTTTAGTTCGTTTGACTACAACTGTCAAAACAAAATTGTCACACACCATTGGTTGTAAACTTTTAATTACAAGCGCCATTTTTCTTTTTAGGAAAAGATACAGTGCCCCTTCACCCCCGAAGAAAGTTGAGAAGGGACAAGTAAAGCCTGAAAACAAATAACAGCATCATTGCAACGGAAATGTCACTGCCAATCACTCATTTACTGTCTATCATATTCCGAAATAAATTTTGACACCACTATAAAGTATCGTATTATTAAAAAAACACATGTGGCTTTCATACCTTCCAACGGCGTGTTGGATTCAAAAATTTTCGAAGACGAGCTCAGAAACATTTAGAAATTCTATTTAACGCTATTTATTTATTCATTATTATTATTCTATTTCCCATAGAGGAAGTATACAAGTAGAATAAGTGATGGTAACCTTTTTGTACCGAGTATCATGTGACCAAAACTAGTAGTAACGTGACCCTTAGATAACTTTCGTCTGCGAGTGGAAACGAACATTCATCTGATGGTCAGGAGACGGGTGAAAACGCCCATCCATTGATTCATCATGATTGGTCCACGCGAGTTCGGCGATTTTACCATTTTGTCGGCACTCCATAGATATGCGCATTTACATCAACCCTGTCTCAAAGTTATATCACCAAAGTGATAAGATACCAAATTGCCAACCAAGTCAATTTTCCAGAGTAGTCACGTAACTACTAGTCGACATGTTGGTCACTTTTTGAAGCTCCTCTCAATAGCAATGTTGTTTACTTAAATTTCACGTCTATTTTTAACACTAGCTAGACGGACGGGGCATGTGTGGCCCTCGTGTTCTTTGCCAGCCTATAACTCCCTTGACAATGAATCAGACTATTTTGATTTTTAATTATTTCGTCCACTTAGTGTATTTAATTCATTTGGAATTAGGATCTTATTCCTAGAAACCTTAAAAATGCATTCAAAGTAGTTTGACCTTGTTTTCTTCTTTTAACATGTTTACGAACGTATTCCCCCCTCCCAGCTGTGAACAGTTTTGGCGAGATTGTTGGCTGGTGAATGAAAATTATAAAATTATGGTTTTCCACTTAAAATAGGCACATAAAATGAAATGAAGGACAGTTCTGACGAAAACTACACTTTGGAAGAATATAGTTTAATGTTTATTACTTGTAAAAAATTTCAGGATTGTATTTTGAGTCCCAAAGCAACAAGCAGTAAAACGCAAAATACCGATCAATTGGCGACTATTCGGATAGCTCTACGACGGGTTACCATAGTCCATCAGTATCGCCCTAACTAGCAATATTTATTACCGCCAATCATATCATTTCCTTCCCATTCTATGCAAATTACTCGTTTCAAATGATATTGAAATGGAGAAACAATGAAACCGCAGATAAACAATAAAATACCAAGCTATTTTTAGCTTTTGAAGGAAATATAAAAGCAGGACATCAAATCACAACTGAATAAGCTTAAACATTTAAAATTTGATTTTCTTCAAATTCAATCTGATCAAGGTCACTTGTTCAATTTCGTAGTTGCTTAATTTAAATTTTCCTAGTGCTGCCTAATTCTTGAAATCTTTACTTATTTCACTGGTGATTGTGATTAATATGGAACAAGGATTCGTGAGTTATGTACATTTGGGAGAATCGGGAATGACAACGATGTTTAAATTCTTTTTTTACTCTCAAATTAGTGTTTACGTGACTAATGCAAAATATTTACAAAATGTATTTAATATTCACAAGTAGTAGTATTTAATACTTACGTTTCCAAAGGAAAATGCAAATCTAAAAGACTTCTCTAACAAAATGAACTTTCCACATAATTATTTCACTGATGGAAACAGTCCTTGGATTAAGCAAGACTTTAAAAAGAAATTTCATGTAAAATTTTGCACGCACACAATAGTTATTTCATTCTTATATCGCATTTTTTATTTTCAGCTGCGATAACAAAGAAAAATTTTCCTCGGACAAAAATAATCAAATTACAATTATGAAAATTTCAGGAAATATATCTTGCTTCTTTTATGTTGAAAAGTTTCGATGTTTTTGGAGCTTTCCCTCAGTGAAATATGCATTTTAAATAATTGAAAAATCGTATTTTTCCATAATTTTACTTTTAAATATTTTTTTGTAAAGGAGTAGAAATACAATCACCAAATTACACCACGCTATTTGTTAGGAAAGGTTCTTCATTAAGAATAATTTTTAATATTGTCTTTCCATTTCTAGAGATACCAGAGCATTTTGAAATTTGTAGCAAATTGGCAAAATTTCAATTTTCGTCAATCTCAGATTTAGCACAATGACTGCTATTAAATTATATTGACGCTTCCTAAGAGACTTATATCTGAAGAATGTAACGATATAAAACATTTTAATTTGTGTCAATAACTTATTGGAATTAGGGTCGCAAACAGGTCATTTTTAGTGCTAGAAAATCTAAATTTATGACCTTGAACTTTAAATGTCAATAATTAACAAAATATAGTTTTCTGAAACCTAATATTTTCCGGGGCCGCGGTGGCCCGGTTGGAAGAGTAACGGACTTGCAACCGAAGGGTTGCGAGTTCGAATCCAGCCAAACACCGTCGTGTACAAAGGGGGCTGGTGCACGTTAAATCTGTCGTGGCCTCAAATGTCCTCACGTTGGCGTGGAAGTTTGGAGAGTGGGGTGCCAGCTCAGGTGTTGCCTCGTCATCTGACCGTGGTTCAAAATTACGTGGTGTTGTCCTCGGATCTTTCCCTTTGGGATTGATCCCGGACCGTCACCAACAGCCCATTGTGTTGCTCCAGTGTGACGTTAATTGAAATTCCCCCCCCTAATATTTTCCAGTTGCTCATTACTGTGACCTATTTAAAACGTGATTATCATTAAAATCGGTGATGTCAGCCACAGCCGATTTGCATGGCATGACCCATACAGAATATACAGGTGGCTCAAGGACTTGCACCTGACAGGGATTTAGGTCTTCGAAATTCTAACACAGAACAGTGGTATTAATCCGAACTGATTAGTCATTTGGAGTAACTTTGGCCTACTTCCACGTTTTCCTGCCTTAATAGATTTTATGCATTCTAATTCATGCTGTAGCCAGTTTAAATTGATAAATGGGAAAACAATAAGTCCTATTTCATAAAATTTGTGTTTTATTCAAAAATATCAGATGGGTGAGTCACAAGACTATGGGTAAAACATTAGCCCACCTCCTTTATTTTTTAACATTTAAGTCAAGTTTAAATTATTTAATATTTCTGTAATTTATTCTTCTAAATGTGCAAATGAAGTGTAAAATCCTTTTAGTTTTGAATTCTTTAAGTTTCAAAAATAATAAATAGTAAAACTCATCAGCAAAAAATTAACACAAAACAAACAAAAAATTTCAACTCATTTTATTTAAAATATAAATACTTTTATATGAAAAATTCTATATAAAAACACCACGCTCATTTCCCCAACAAGCTTGAGTTGCAACATAGTGCTAAGTTAGACACTAAAGCAGTGATTCTCAATCACTGTGCCGCCACTGCGAATACCCATACATAAGCGACATCAGACAAGTAGTTCAACCTTCCTAGCGGGGACTGGCTGAACCAATGCGCATAATTATTATAGTTCTGTTTGGTTCTGGATTCAACCCAAACAAAACTTACTACTTTAGTCTACTAGTCGCCTCCTTGACGTGTGCATAGGGTTAGGTTACTTATATATTCGCTTTCGCATGTGCAATACCACAATATTGTGTTGCCAAACTTAATTAAAACGGATTCAAAGGTAATATACGATGTCATTTTTAATAATTTTTTGAAGATTTTTTTTATTTTTAAAGAACCTCCTAAAATGGATAAAGATGAAAGCTTAACGATGATAATGATGTTAGCAATTAGGCTAACGAGCCCAGTACAAGTAAAGATGTTTCCTGCCAAAAAATGTAATATTCTTCGTAAGTATGACGACTTCTTCAAATTTGGATTTACATCTACAATGGAAAATGACAAAAAGCAGTTCCCAAGTGTGTGGTATGTGGTTGTAAATTATCAAACAGTGCTATGGTTAAGAGCAAACTCCAACGTCAATTGCTCACTAATCATCTTTCGCTGCATCAAAAGACAAAAGCTACTTTCAAAAATCATTATCTGCAAGATCCAAGCAAGTAAAAGTTTTTAAAAAGCAATTTAGTGTATCTGAAAAAGCTCAGATAGCTTCTTATGACGTGGCTGAATTAATTGCTCTTAAATTAAAACCTCAATACTTATTAAATTTAAACCTCAATACTTAAGTAAATTATGTTACCTGCTAGTCCTAAAATTGTAAAAAGAATGATCGGTGAATCAGCAGAAATTGATATTTGTACAATACCATTTTCAAATGACACAATTCATCGCAGAATTAGACTTGTCCCGAAACAGTGAAGAAAATACTGCTAAAACTCTTGCAAATTCAAATTTTGCTCTACAAATCAACAAAACAACTGATATTACAGGAGAAGTACACTTAATTGCATTCGTTCGATTCATTCACGAAAACGATATAACTAATCAATTTTTATGTTGTCTTGAATTATTTGATTTCACAACAGAACATATTTATTTACAAGAAATTAAAATTTCGTGCATTGGCATTTGCAGACGGTGCTCCGGCTATGACTGGATCTATAAAAGGATTTGTAGCTCATGTAAGGGAACATAAATGCAGATATATTAGTTACCTACTGTTTTTTTGCATCGGGAAACACTCATTACAAAAGAATTACCATCAGAATTGAAAATAGTGCTGGAACAATGTGTTAAAATGATTAATTATATAAAATCAAGACCATTAAAAAGTAGCCTATTTAGTCAATTATGCTAGGCTGAGTCTAAATACGAATCGTTGTTACTGCACACGGAAGTTAGGTGGTTATCCAGAGGAAAAGTTTTATCTAGTGTGCTTGAATTAAAAAGAGATAAAGATATTTTTTGAAGATAATGATTTTGTTGGATGACAATATGGTGTGCTAAGCTAGCTTACTTATCTGATATTTTTAATAAAATACAAGTATGCACGGACCAAAAGAAAATATTTTAAACTCAACCAATAAATTGTTGGGATTTCAAAAAAAATTACTTCATGGAAGAATAAAGCACAAGATAGTTTTGAAAAGTTTGAGTCAGTTCCAAAAGACTGTTATAAAATAATTCATAAAATACTTATTGATCATTTGACAATAGAAGAGCAAGGAATTGTTCATTACTTTCCAAATTTAAAAATAAAATTTGATTGGATTCAAAATCCCTTTGTGATAAACGACATGCCAGTGTATGAATTAACTTTGAAAAAGAAGGATTTAATTTCGGTGTAATAACCGAGATTTAATTTCAAAACATTCAGAGGAATCATGTGTTATTACAATTTTCCACATCTTATTTGTGCGAATTCGAATTTGAGCAACATAAAAACGAAAAAAGATCCAGACTTTTAAATCTAGATCATGAAATGAGAGTAGCATTATCATTATTACGCCCAAATATAAATGAAGTTATCAAAAAACACCAAGCTCAAATTTCGTATTAAGTGAAATTTATCATTAAATAAACATTTTGTTTACTTTGTAATAGAATTTCATTTTATATTTCATTGAAAATTATTATTGTATGCTATTTTTACAAAATATATTTTAGGTATATTAATCAATTAACCAAGTAAAATTCTTTTAAATTTATCTTATTGTTAGTGTGCCACCAAACTTAAATTATTAAAAGTGTACCGTGACAAAAAAAGGTTGAGAATCACTGCACTAAAGAAATGAATTGTATATTGTTATCATAACAGTGCTAATGTGAAAGCTCAGTGGGACCATGAAACTTTTTGCCTTTCCCTTGAAAATCCAAAATTAAAACTGAGTGTTGTAACTAATAAAGATGTACGTTAAATAATTACACAATGTATTTTTAGTAAGACTCATTGGTTTAATATATAATCAGTTCAGAACTTGTATTTTTGGTTGTTGGTCAGTTTTCTCCGAATGGACTAAGGAGAAAAGTTTTGTAAATGAAATGATCAATTTTTGAAGAAAAACATTATCCAACATGTTAACTGCCAGTATTTTTGAGAATTATTATCTGATGTCAATTGGGTTTTGACGAAATTTTGATTAGACTATGAATATACATACTTGGGAATTCGTAACAAGTGTTGAAATACTATCAACAACTATGAGTTAACAGTCAATGTGTTATAGTAGTGTTTACTAGAGTGTGGGGCACACAGAAATTTTATTTTAGAATACAACTCTTTCCCATGGATACTTTTTTCTTCAAGGAAACAAAATTCAAAACGTAAAAAACATTTTGAGGACGATTATGTTCCAATACATGGCTATATTATAATGAGATTGAGTAACTTAATGTCGAGCACTTATTAAACTCAACAGTGTGATCTTGATCAGTGATAAATTGCAAGTGGATATCTCCAGACTTCCCGTCCTATTCACAACCAAATGTGTGCTGAAAAACAAATATATCCCTCGTAATCAAATATTGTGTTTATTATTATTTTATTAATTTAGGTTTGCTTTAACATATGTAAAATATAATCACTGTAGATTTTATGTACAAAATTCGTTGGTACATATCTGCAAAATCTTTCATCTGAGTTTTATTAAAATAATTGAATAGATTCCAATCTCTAAGAAGTTTCAGAAATTTGAAATGTGATTTTTAGAAATGTTTCAGTAGTTATGCATTTTAAAAATGTCTTCAATGCCATATTACTATACATTAAAAAATATAAATGACAAATATATTAAGGTGATTTTTATAATTATTCCTCTTTACGAGAATTATTCTCACATTATTCAATCCTTTACTAAATTTGAATATTTTTCAACTAAGCGTTTTCAAAGCAGGCAGTTTTCTGTACAATCCATATCATCTGCTTGAAGCAGAAACTCAGTAATTGATATTTTTTAGGAGACACACTACTCATTTTCATGATGACGAGTTAATGAAATCCGTTTAAATTATATGCAACATTATCAAAATGCTTATACCTTTTGAACTAAACACAATTAGCCTTTTACCAGCTGTACAGTTGAAAATTTGTCAGGTAATGAGTTTCTGCTAAGCCGACAATTAGTATATATATTGTCATAAAACCCTCTGCAAATATCTAAACCATTTTAAGACAGTATTGCATACAAACATTTTTAAAGACAGAAACTGAAAAATTGCCCGTCTGTTTTGACTTCAAAAATGAAGGTCATTTAAAAGGATAGAATAAGTTATTTAAATAAAAAATTAATTCAACAAATTTTAAAATTAAAATGAAATTTAATATATTGGCACACCAGCAATTGTAATGAAATTTTGTTAACTCAAAAAATACTCATTCGTGTAAAGGAAGAAAATCTATATCGCGTTATTCTTCTTAATAATTTCACTGTTGCTGTTAATTGGAAAATCTGTACTCATTCTGTATTGGAAATTTTGGTGTTATGTCCTAAACACAAGCTGCGACAGACAAGATTTTAATATCTAACACACTATAAAAAGTATCTGTTAGCATTCCTGATTTTACAATTCCCTCAAAACAGTAAATCATGGTTTGATCATACTTGCACGAAAGAAAACACTGAAAGAAATCGATGTTTAAGAGCGAGTTGTTTTATAAGCGCTGCACAGCTGTTTTTATTTAAAAATAACTCTTGACTATACAGGTTGGTAGCAAATCAATTACAAATCAGTGTGCATTGAATAAGTTTTATGATCATCAACAAGAACTACAAAGGATACACATTCAGTAATTAAAAATTCCAAAATGTACAGAAAGGAAGGAGAGTACGAGGGAAAAAATAACAAGGTACCATTTTTTATGTCATAAAACTAGTAACTAATTTTGTTAGGAACAGACATTAACGGACTTGCCTTTGTTTAGTAAAATAGAAAACAGTCCCCGTAAGCCAGAAAGTAAAGCAAACATGGAATGTTTAATCCAAAACAAGCCTTTTCTGCAGACAATTGTAAAATTCTATTTCCATCTTTTTTTGGATGCTTAGAAAATGTTTTCTAATAGTCGATTGAGCTTGGATTAAATCAGTTAGAATTTGAAGCTAAAAACAATTTTTAACATCTAAACGACAAATAATAGTTTGAGGTGAAACTATTCAACAGGTAGCAGATCACAAAGGTCAGGACTACAATTAATGTGTGAACTTGTAACAGCAAAGGGACTTTCAAAAGAATTTTCATATCCACAAATTAATTTCGAAAATAAGTATCTAGTTCTGGTGAAACACATTCACTTGTGAGAATGAACGATAGCAAAAATTTCAATAAGCTCACATTGTCAGAGTAATATAATTTTGCAAGTGAATTCCACGCATACAGGTGAAAGCAATTATTAGCAGATAACAAGGTAAATGAAAAAAAAAATACTTTGAAAATTGTCTAATTGCTTAAGCTTGCAAATGCCTAAAAGCAAAATGCTATCTTAAGCAATTACACAGCTTGGCACCACTTCATTAGATATCTAATTTTAAATCTGTGCATGAATCTTATTTTTTGGATAAAATTTAGGATTATGTAATGTGCAACAATTTCAGCAAAATCTTTTTCACAAGCACATACACTTGGAAAACAATTACTTTAAGGTTGAATTTCAAAAAGTAGCAAATTTTAATATCAGTAATACACAAAGTGTAAATATTAGGTTCCTTAATATTACAAAAGCAGAAGGATACATAAACTGAAGAAAAAATAATTTCTGAAGTTTAGAATGCACTTTAATCAAACATTTTTAAAATTCAAATTAGAAGTGTAAGTTTGCTATTTTCGATACAGTTAAATTTGTCATTCGCTATTTCTCGAAATTAAATCTAGAAGTAAGCACCTCATATTTAACTTAGTTAACTCCATAAACCCTTTCAATTAGACATTCAATAACTATTAGTGAAAAAAACCAGGTAAACAGGGGAAATGAAAAACTTTTCGAAAAAAGCCACTAACCCCAAAAAAACAAACTAAAGCAACTATCACTTAAGATACGTCATTCCTTCCAAATGAAATTTTATTAAAAATGAACAAAAGAATTAGCAATACAAAAGCAGGCTCATCAACTGTTTAGTATTAAGACTCATTAGAAGAAATGTCTCATTTTCAACCAAATAAAACACAGGAAAAATAAAATAATTCCAGAGGATCTGATCCGATCCCCCAAAACCCATCCTATTTTAAAAAATATTCCTCATAGGCACGAGCAACGATGAGCTCCATCCAATCTAATGCACTTCTGATTTTATTTCTCTTCGCTCAGTATACGTTAACAGTCAGTTAAAATATATTCGGAAAACAGAAACATAATTACACTTCTTTCGGGAAAAACAGTGACAGATAAAAAGGAGGCGAGGCCACAAACTTGTTCGGGTTGGATTTACGCTCAAGCTCTCGAGGCGTGGGAGCGGGTCCTGGAACCCGTCCACTGGAATCATCTGGAACAAGTTAAAACACAACCTTTTTTGTTTCAAAGCAGAGAAGTAGGAGAGGAGATTGCTAGGTCTGATTGAGTCGGTAAGAGTCCTTAGTGTGCAGATAACTACAACAATCTTCATAAAATTTAAAAACAGCATGTTAAACAAAAAGTCTCGAAAGATAACCGTGATTTTGAAGCACTGCCCCATGCCCATGCTACGCTTAATACTCGTCTTCGTCGTTTTGAGATGGCAGGCCGTCTTCCGGAACATCGTCAGGAACGGCAAATCCATCCTGCAATCGAAGGAATGTACATTAGTTTCATGTAGCATCATGGATTGAAATACATAAACAAACTTTTCTAAGAAATGAAACATTCTAAAGCAGTCTCAAACTCGCCAATCTTGGGTTGGCATCTGTTAGGCGACCACGTGAATGATAACAAAATTTTTGAAAAATCATCTTTTTATCAGGGTAACTC
The DNA here is from genome assembly GCA_933210815.1 of Meta bourneti. Classification (NCBI taxonomy): domain Eukaryota; kingdom Metazoa; phylum Arthropoda; class Arachnida; order Araneae; family Tetragnathidae; genus Meta; species Meta bourneti. The sequence goes on along the minus strand of OW119925.1, from coordinate 10,894,521 downwards.
GGAGCTCTTAACTAATTAGCATGATTTTTGAATAGTAATATCTCAAATTCTAATTTGTTCAGAAAGACAATTCCCATTGGAAATTATTCCTATATATTATTCTTCACATTTTGACCTTCAATCAAGTTGCCTAGAGGGAATAGTTTTACAATTTTTTCATCCAGGAAGATTGAAAAATTAAGATTTTTTCAGGAATTTTAACTTTTAAAAATCAACAATTCATTTCTTAACTAATAGCTCTGAATGAGGGTCAAAACATCCACTGTATTACATAGATTATGATACAAAAATAATTATAATAGATTGATTCGTTGTTGAGTTATCACCATTTGAGCATCATATTGAAAAAAACAGTTCTTCAGAATCGAGTTTAAAATTTTGGAAACATGTTTGTACATGTTGACAGTACCTAATGAAAACCATTGCAACTAGAAAAATATTCTGAATATTTAGATCTCGGTATCGCTTGAAAATATTTTGAAGCAATAAAAGTAATCACTATTATGGTTGATTTTTGTTTTCTAGTGTTATATATATCTTGAATAACAAAGGTTACTGCCTTTACTATTTTTTTATAAGATTTCATCATACATATATGAAAACTAGCTAATTATACATGACTTGTACACACTGGCCCATGAATCAGAAACCTGTAAATGTTGTTATGCAAAATTCATCTATAACGTAGGTCACACATAATCAATTGACGGCATAAGTATGCTGTGCATCTTCATTTCACGAGAAATGAAGCAGAATGGAGAAAACGACAAGCCTTTCACCTTTTGAAAAATGATTTATTGTTGGGGCCCATTTAGCAAGAGCCAAGATTGCTAATACAGAACAGAACTCACTAGATTCCTGAAAGCTGCAATTTTGAAGGTGTTTAAAAGTCGAAAACAGCCCTTGTCCAGAAGTAATTGTGAGTCTAAAACAATTAATCAAGAACAGCAGTGTCTCATATGGCAGAAAAGGAACTCCACTGCGTTGCAACTGACAGAAACCTTTAACTAAGGTTCGTCCCAACTGATCCCGGCGTAAACAATGCTTAGAGGATTGGTATAGGCAGTTGTATGCTAGTGAGGAAACCTCTTCCAGCGAGGAACGTCAGAGTTCGCTTACAGTGGTGTCGAGAAAGACATAACTGGACACCTGAGGATTGGTAGGTAGATAGGTATTTTAATTAACGTCGCACCAGAGCAACACAATGGGCTATTGGCGATGGTCTGGGATCAATCCCCAAGGGAAAGATTCAAGGACACCACGTAATTTTGAACCACGGTCAGATGATGAGCTGACACCCTGCTCTTCAAACTTCCACACCATGAGGACATTTCAGGCCACGACAGATTTAACATGCGCCAGTCCCCTTTGTACACGGTCTTTGGTTGGATTCGAACTCTTAACACTCCAGTTGCTAATCCATTACTCTTTCAACCAAGCTAACGCAGCCCTTATGAGGATCAGAGAAAGGTGACGGACGAATGAAAAACAAGGTGGTCAGACGAATCACGCTACACCTTATTTTGCACAGACGGAAGGCAGAGTGTGTCAAGAACCCCATGAACCTATCTCGTCTTGTTCACGCAATTCAAGGGTCTGGTGGGAGTATCATGATACGGGGCATGTTCAGCTGGTTTGGAACTGGTCTCCTGGTGTTTCTAGAAGGTAGTCAGCCATGTAATACTTGGAACATCCTGGTAGATCGAGTGCATCCTGCAATGTTACATTTTTACTCTGAAGGTGACAATCTTTCATGGAAGATAACGCAACCATACATCGTGCGTGCAATGTTTGAGTAACTCACGGAACATTAATTTTTAACTTCCAACTTCACTAGCCACCGTAGAGATTGGATCTTATCGCCATAGAGACCATTTTGGACATGCCGGAAAGATATCTGAAAGCAATCTCCGTTGCCATCCACTTTACAGGTTCTTAAAGTCTGGGTATCCAATGCATGGTATTATCTGGACTTAAATGCACTTCAGAACCTTGTAGAATCTATTCCTAAATGGATATACGATGTTTTCCATGCAAAAGGAGGTCCAATAAAATATTGATCACAGGTTTCTAATTCATTGTTCAGTGTCTACTATAGAAATAAGCATTATGATTTAATGTTTACATGATTAAAGGATAACTAACAAAGAATACAAAATCATTACTGCAGATGTTTTGATACGTGCCACACTGACACTTTCCAACTATTATTATATTTTTAAAATTAACTTTATAGAATACTTAGATACAGTAGAGCACTGTGTGCTAGGAAGAAATCTCCCAAAATTGGAATTTTTTACACATAATACCAAAATAAAAATTCAGCATTTTGAATTTCACTTACTGGTAAATGTAAACAAAAACAAAATTTAAAAAATAAAGGACTTTGCTTACTTTCAGACTGAACAGTATTCCATTTAACTCGCTTCTTCCTATCATACAAGTAAAAATTTTCAAGAAGGTTAAATAAGAACTTTTTTAAACTTTAATTAAAAATATTAGTAATATTTTTAATTATAATTTATGAACCTCAACAGATCTCTAAACTGACCAACAAAGTTCAGAGAATGTAGTCAGTTAACATTGAGGCTTTGATACTCGAAAAGCAACTCATATGCAGTGTTGCAAAACAATAATTTAGTTATGACGCACTTAGAAATTGATTTTAGAAGTTAAACAAATAAATTGAACAAACAAAGCAGTGCTCTACTGTATTAGGTAGGCTGAGTAAACAGATATAACCTAATGTTATTCTTCACAGTTGCTTAAACAATCTGTTTAAAATGCTGATGCTTCAAAATATCCAAATTATTTAGTTCCAAAAAAAAATTATATTCTGGGAAAATCATGACTATTTCGTGTGGCAATGTAACATTTTTGCGTCATATTTTATATGCTATTTAAATATTATTCCAATTTTATAAACTGACATAAAAATAAACTATTTGAAATCTTAATCCAATAGAACTTAATTATTAACAAAAAGTGACAGATAGTTTGTTTTTGAGTTTCAAATATATTCTGAAACAAAGACATGAAACAAGAAAACTTTTTCAAACAAAATAAACATCTTTCCTATATAAATCATGAATAGTACTTTCTGATGCAACAGTGTACATGTGTAAATAAGCAATTTGTTTATTACAAAATTAAAATTTCAAATGCATTTACAATAGACATATTTAAAAATATATGTTGCAATATGACTAAGTGCCTGAAAAAAAATTTCATTGAAAAACCTTAACTTAATGAAAACATTAACTTAGCAAATTTCGGCAAGATCCCCCATTAAATAGCAGTTTTACTATAAATATCTGTGAGATTTTTTAAGTAGCTGGATTTGCTCTCTAAATGGACCCAATTCTAGGTTGGGTAATCCACATGACAAATCAACTTTCTATGCAAAAATAGGAATGGAGACGTGTATACTGATTAGGAGTTTATTCTGGAAATAATTTTCAAAAGTGAAGTTTTGTTAATGTTTTCAAGATTTGGCTAAAAACTCAATTTCTCAACAGTGTGAGTCCCATTCTTTACTCCTCTTGAGGGCATTTTACTTTAATATTTAATCAATAAATTTCTTCCAAATGCAACACATTTATATAAAACAATGATTTTACTTGGCATCAAATACAATTCATTGTTCATAAAAATTACAAAAAGGAGCCCAAAAGTGATCAACAAAAAGATAATCTAACTATATACTGAAAGCAAATTGTATATGCATAAAAGTTAGTCATATAACCATAAAAGTTACTCTAATTGGTATTTTTCTTTTCCTATAAAACCAGTTTTAAATCCTAGACATGGTGTGAATTTTAGCCATCGCTGAGGATTTCAATGGATTAACAGACCATATAACAGATTATTATATTTAAACCATGTCTATACACTACATTCTGCTGAACGTCAGAACTCATGAACCAAAGCTGACTAATAAAATACACACCTCCGTTGCATAAAGAATTTCCAAAATCTGCTCAATAAATGTTTGCTTCTCTTCATTCATTTCCTGTTCTTGACAAAGGACTTCAATGTCTCTTAATTTGCCATAGTAGAAATCCCTTTCACGTTCCAGTCCATCAACAGTTACTTTCATTTCCGACAGCTGGAGAATATAAGGTACATTTCACCACATATAATACAACATCAATTTAGAAAATAAGAGTACTGTCTGTCTACCTGTTAACTTAATGGGCTAACAATTTGGCAAAGTAAGGTCGCAGTGGAAAATGTGAGGTTTAGCAGTTAAAAACAAACACAGCAAGGCGAGACTTAAAAATTTATTAGTAGAATAAAATATACATAAAAAGCCAGCATCAAAACCCATAAATAAAACACTGTATGGAAATTAGAAACGGGAGCCAACACAGCTCACAAAAGGACATGATCAATACTTTGTACAAATAAAGATATAAATGAATGCTTTTATGTCAGTCTGACCAATTAGAACATAGGGGAGTTTGACATCCAAAACTGCCCCGATTTACATATTTATTGAAAGATCTGATCCAGAGCAAATAGCTACACATGCGAAGCTACCCACTCTGTGACCCGATCGATCAAGAGTGACATGATCTGGAGTGAAAGACTGTTTACAAACAGTCAAGAGAACAGGAGAATATTTGATACAACCACTGCTCCCAGCGAAGTCTGCAACTGCCTGTTGCTGTAGAAAAGGTCCTTATCCCATTTTCCACCCCAAACATAAGGAGCAAATATGTAAGTAGTGAGTACCCAAATATGCAGAGTGGTTTTATCTGTCTTCGGTTGCTTATCAGAAAGGTCGTAAAGACCCGGAACTCTTTGGGTCCTAATATTTTTATAGTTGGAGCCAAGTCTCCCTCTAACATAAAATAACATTAAAAATAAACTGATACTATTGGTAATGTAATTTATGTAAACAAAATAAAGTTTTTCAAAATATTTATAATGAAGCAAATCATATCTCAAAGTTGGAACCCAGTGCATCCCAATCAATGCAATTATCTTGTGTCCTTAAAGTAGGAAGGCCAGTAATTATCAGTTTTATAAAGGATCAATATGGGGGTTACTGAGTAGAAGCAAACTTTTAAAATGATTTGTATCGTCCCATTTTGTACTCACTGAAGAATATCTATTAGTCTTTGTGACTTATATTTGCATCACAAAAGATAGTGTGTGAGCACGAGCAAGCACTCCATGAATTTAATATGCAACTGCTACTAGCATACTTGTAAATGTTATTACATCTTGATATGTTTACCAAGCACACGCAAACTATGATATTGGGTTGAAATCTCTGCAATATAAATAATCCAAACAGAAATGAAACATTTCTGACCTCGGGTTCGTGAAGCCTGTACACACCTAAAGATATGCCCCTGATTGGATTAATTAATCTATATAATTAGAGATAATCTATAAAATTTTGACATAACAAATACTCAAACTCAACACAATTACATACAAATTTACTTTTAAAAAAATTCAAAATCTTGTTAACTTATTAAGACTAAAATAATCCATAACATTGGATAAACGTTTTACAAAGCGTATTCCTTACTATTCTCATTTACAAGTGGAATAAAAAATTTTTAAAGCATTTATACAATTAAAGTTGAAGAGATGAAAACATAACTACATTTTTTACCTGGCTTGAGAGTTCGTCTACTCTTTGATGATCACCACCACCTCCAATTCTATTAGTTACCCTTTGGCTAACTATTCTAGTAGCGGTAGGAGTTCGAGGAGATGGGGCTGGAAAATTGATGAAAGTCAGTTTTTATGTTACTACAAAACGAGCTACACTAATAAGTCTGTTCAGATGTTTAAGAAGGCGCATGATAAATATCCTGGTCTGGGAGCCTATTTCAGCAATGTCACACATTCTTTATATTGAATTTTTGTTGTTCAGTTGGAGTTCACAATTTATGCTTGAATATTTCATTTTAATTGTTTCTAATATTTCCAAATTTTAACTAAATTGTACTAACATTTGAAATTGTAAAATAATTCTCCAGAAATTAGATGAAAATTTAGTAATTATTGTAAAACAATATTGTATTACAATAAACAATGGAAGATTAAAAGTTGATTACTGTCTAACTTAGTAGCTGCACACAAAATGATATTTCTGTTTCAACTCAACGTTAAGTAGAAATCATACACATTGGTTGGGTAGTTTTTGAGGCATAACTTTATGGTAATTAATATAATGCATATAAATTGCTTTTTCAAGAGGTTTAGTCATAACTAAGCACTTATTAACAGACCTCCACTCTTAAAGGAAAAGAAAAATTGGGACCTTTTCAAAGCTATTTTTCATTTTTTTTAATTCTACGAAGATCACAATACATTAAATCACTGAGTGTAGGTGAAGAAACTTTCATGAGTGCACTACTTGGGTTTCAAGGACCCAGTTTAAAAAATACTAATTAATAGGAAAGCAATAAATACTATCACACAATATATCATCAATTTTTTGACACTTGACTTAGAGTGAGTACCATTGATCTTGGTTTTTGAATGCAGATTAAATAAAACAAGCATTCCTGTAAGAACACAAAGGCTTTACAAAAATTTTAAGGACTTAATTAAGGAATATTAATGCTATTTAAGAGCTCTTAAAACTAAAATAAAAATCCAGGACTTTTTAAGACACAGGTAACCTGATTAAGCTTATCATGATTTAATAATTTGTATACACCACCACGGAAAGCTGATAAGACCAAAAGCTAAGCAGACGAGATTGCTGCTCTTAAATGCCTAAAACTTAAAATTGACTGATCAGCACCACTTTCATTAGAGATAAAAACTTTTTTACAGAAATAGTCGAACCCTTGAAGTATCTAACCTTCTTTATCTTGAATCCCTCAAAAAATTATATACCCTAGCATTTTCAGATATTATTTTCCATATTTCAGGATAAGTATAAACAATTTATGAACATTTTCAGCATGAACCATGTACATTTTCATTTCACACTCATCTCAAAATATTTTCTCCGAAACCCACACTGTTTTAGTCTTCTGGTGCAAGAAAAATACATGTTTGTGATCCAGAACGCAGATGTATGTCTACGAGTGACTTTCATTACAAATTAAATGAATTGCAGTTTATTTACTCCTCTTGGGAGTAATAAACTCCAATTTTTCTTCCCTGGGAAGGTTGGTCATTTTCTGCTGGAAAATATATTCTTACCCCTGTAATGTAGTGAAATGAATTTTAAGTCATGGCAAGTGGATTTAGATATAGAAACAGCTTTGAAACTGACCAACAGCACAATTACATTAAATTTACAGCATCTACATATGTTAAACTGAAGGCAGATTTCAAGGCTAAATGAAAATTAAGACAAAATGGTTTCAGTCCCATGCTTCCATCAGAACAGACAAGGTCTGCTTTCTCATCCACTTTCAAAACTTCAATGGATCTCACTATTAAGGTAGGTATTTAATCAACGTCGCACTGGAGCAACACATTGGGCTATTGGCGATGATCCTGGGTCAAACTCGAAGGGAAAGATCCAAGACCACCACGGTCACACCTGAGTTGGCACCCCACTCTCCAAACTTCCACACCATGCCAACATGAAGACATTTGAGGCCATGACAGATGTAATGTGCACCAGCTCCCTTTGTTCACAATGGTCTTCATTTGAATTCGAACAAGCAACTCTCCAGTTGCTAGTTCGTTACTCTTTCACAATCGGGCTTCTCAGTATTGAGGAGTCAGGAATGAAGGTCACTGCTTCTCCAGTTCCTGGTTAACAAAAGGGGGCAGCTGGACATCCCTTAATTCCATCCAATCGTTAAACTCTCCAGACACTCCCGCTTAGGAGGATTTATACATCGATGGTCAGTTCATGTTAGGGCGGAAATTGAGACCCTCAAAGAGAAACCATGACACTACACACCTAAGGTTTCTAGATAACTGGGAGCAATGCTGTCTGTCAGTTTGACCTGGAACTGGGCTCCAGGTGACTGGGTAGATATTTTTTAATTAACGCCACACTGGAGCAACTCATTGGCGATGGTCCGGGATCAAACCTGAAGGGAAAGATCAGAGAACACCACGTAATTTTGAACCATGGTCAGATGACAAGGCAACTGAGCTGGCACCCCTCTCCAAACTTCGACTTCATCCCAAAGTGAGGACACATTTGAGGCCATGACGGATTTAACGAGCACCAGCCCCTTTTGTACACGATGGTCTTTGATTGGATTCAGTTTCCGGTTGCTAATCCGTTACTCTTTCAACCGGGTTACCGCAGGCCCCAGGTGACTGGGATAGATAACCAATCCAACATGTAGAATATTAAAGAATGCAGATTTTCCCGAACATGAACACCTTTACTTGAAAATAGTGGAACTACAAAAGAGTGAAAGCGGCAGAAAAGACTGAAACACACTACACAAGTATCCTCACAAACTGTGAGTCCCGAGTTACTTCAATAACTCGCACAGAAAAACAGATTATATTGACCCATTATTTTTGCTTAGGCATGTTGTGTATATAATTTTTAATATTCGTCATACCCATGGCCTAGAAAATTCCTTACGTCAAATTTTTTGTCTCTTCCTGCGAAATTCGACATATGAATGGTAGACTGTATTATACATTTAGAAGTTGTTTTGGTCCAGGTTTAACCTCCAAGTGGTTTCGACAAGATCAAGATTTGGTTAGTTTTGTTCTTGCGATGAGATCTAATTAATCAAGATCTGTTTATTTCAGGAGGGTTAAAACAAATTATTCCTAGAAAGAGCTCTAACTAGATTCCGTGAGAGTTAAAAGAAATCAAAGCAAATGTCACCAACCAGCACGAGCAATGGATTTCTGCCCAGATGTGTTTGCAGTCAGACGAGTCGTAGATCCAGACTTGTTTGAGAAATTTGTTCCTCCACCTCTTCCTTCAACACCCATCATTACTCCATTCCTAGCATCTACAGGATTATAATCTTGGCCTCCAAAATTGGCATCGAAAAATTTTTTAAACCATTGAAGGAATTCAAAGTTATCTTGAAAGCGTCCTTTGATTAACTTGTCTACAGGTATGTGCTAGATAGATTAAGAAAAAAGATCAATTGCAATATTTTTAATAGTTAAATATTGCTAAACTTTGCAGTTACAAAAAAACATCTGATATCTATTCATAACAAAATCCTTTCTCTGAAGGTTGAAAGAAACTACCAGTTGTCAGTCAGAAAATCTGAATTGTTTATTTCAAGTATGCACGAAAACAATGTGGATATTCATGATTGCTTTTTAACCAATGCACACAACGCTATCAGATTATGAAACAAAAATATTTCAACTATCAAGGGTTTTAAGTTATGATTTTTGGAGCCAGAATTATTACAACATAAAACTGCTACAAAATGACTAATAAATAAAGCTTTTGAAAATTCAAAATTTTTCATCAAAAAATGGCTACAAATTTTAAAACCTGTTCAAGTACATGAAACGAAACAAAATCGTTATTTAATCTGCTGACTGTTGCTGCAACAACTCAATATGCATACCTCTTAAAGGAAACAATACAGCTTTCATTTTCATTTCACGACTGTTCCACTGAAATATTGAATGGTCTGCCTACAAAGTTTTAAACATTGAAAATCCCCTTCCCTCTTCTGACACCTCAGACGATACTCAAAATAAATTCATTTTAATAGTGTCCTAAAAGTGTGCCAAAGAAAGTTCGTCTCCAATAGCTGGGCTGCCAGTTGAAGCTCTTGTGAAATAGTAGCAGAAAAAGTATCTTAAACTCTATTTTAATAGCAATTTAGTAGCTCAGAAATGAAATAAACTGGCTAAAACACCAAATGTGCTAATTAAGCATGATGAAGTACAATTACAGATGTTGAAGATCTTAAGAAATTTAAATTTTAAAAACTAAAAATTTGTTAATAAGGTTTTCATGACAATCTAGCAATCACAGACTCCGATGTTTTTCTTTTATGTTTACCACAGCTTTGCCCCAAAACTTCGAAATTGGAGTCCCATTTTCTTTTTTAAGAAAAATCGGAAAAATATTTTTTCCCCCATCAGATAAGGGAAAAGGGGTACATCTGTACAATATGCCTTGTTTGGTCTCATCACTCTTGGCGCACTTTTTGTCACCAAGGTAAGAATTGAAACTGAACACACATTTGAATTCTTCCATACATTAAATGGAAAAGAATTGGGGAATTTTTTTAAAGAATCAATAAAATCAAAGGACAATTTAACAGAATTGAAAAGAACATTCTAAATGAAAATTTAAACTTTCCACAGTTGCCATAAAAACAGGAATAACTAATAAAGATGGGTTGAATTCACCTGCCCTAACTCGCTACTAAAAGTGCGCCAAGAGCGTTGCCACCAAACGAGGCGTATGATACAGCTGTACCAAAAAGGGACTAAATTTTCATTGACCAAATGGAGAATTTCAAAAAGTCACCAAAAATTTGAAATTAATAGCTTTTGATACTCCTAGTTGCCAAAATTGAAAACAGTAGCAAAAAGTTGTCATTACTTTGGTGCTGGTGTCATTACTTTGGTTTAAACTTTTTATATATCGTTCGCTTTAGTTCTTGTTTTGTTTTAACTCATTGGTTCTTTCAAATCGATTTGACATACTTTTTGTCCCATTTTCCCACATTCAGGTCACTTCACTCCAAATTAGCAGGTGAAAATTTGACTGCTCCTTAAGTTCGGCATACCAATGTATTTAATAAGTTCTTTTTAAATATGATATAATTAAAGAATGAATAGATTGAAGGCCCATCGAAAAGGATCAAATGATAATACCAAATGAATTTTACCTTATCAGCACCAACTCTCTTGAAAGCAGCTTGCAATAGCTTGAAGTTTTGGATGTACTCATGCTCCAAAACAGTTTTAAATTTCACTTTCTTCAGTGATATACTTCCTTTAAATGAAAAACAAATAAGCATTAAATTAACAATACAAATCCCAACATGAAATATTTCATTTTAACAGTAAAGCCCAACTTTGAAGTTGCTTGAACGTGAATGCTTTAAAATACATTAAAGAAATGATCAAATAAGAAATATTGTTTATAAGTAGGATAATCATCTGTCCTGGTTCAAAAGGTGCATCCCTGGGTTCCGGTTGGTTTGTTCCAGTCAGAAGACAATCACTGAGGCCCATTCCTTTAGATGCATGTTTACCATAATCCAAGACATTTTGAATGAGATTTGAGTGTACCAGGCAGTGTTCCTTTGGAAGAACTGCGAAATTTCTTTTTGTCTGCAGAAATTTTTCCCATCTAAGCCAACTGTAGCAGAAGACACAAGGGTTAGGAGCTGATGTTACTTTGAATGAATAGCATTACTTGTTCTGGAATTGAAATACCTGCATAAAAATTAATTAAGCCGATGGTATTCTCTGATTGGTTGGGTTGCAAGGTCTATGATCCAAACACAAGTGATGGCTTTATACACACAAGGAAAGTTAAAACAGGAGAGAAAAACACCCAGGGTGGAATCGAACCTGTACCACCTACAACTTGCTAGCGCAGTGGACATACCCACTGAGCCATAAGACGCGGAAATTCTATGCTAAAGTAGAAGTCTTTGAAGAAGCAATTACCAAACACTTTGGCCCTAACAGGAAAGCAGAGAACTTCAAATTATAATGAATAATTTCGTTTGTCGCTCTTTTTTACATGAGAGCAAATTAGATGAGGACCTACAGTTTAAAGTATTCGAAACCAAGAGCCAAAGTGCTCACTGATTACACCAATGAAGTTTTCAACAAACTAACAGGGTTTAAGCAGGAATAGCTAGATAATCACTGGTGAGATATGGTTGAAACACCATCTGCATGTTTTCACTTCAGGAGTCGTTTCTTGCACAGTAGAAAAAACAGCTAGTTGAACAGTAAGGCAAGATTTCAATTTGGGTACTCGTATCTTACAGATATGCTTTGCTCTTTTGATGTTATACTATGGTTTTTCAGTTTTGACTTCTAATCAGTTTTCTTTACATCCCATTTTATCTTTACCTGTCAAATACACTCTTTCCCCCACAAGTCTCATAATCGTGACACCCAAGTTTTTAACCAAGCAAAATATGAATAAATTAAGTACAAAATATTACATGGGTACATTTGGTTTTTGAAACGATTTGTTAGTACAGTAGAGTCTTGCTTATACGACATAAACGGGCTGGCAGAATGTCGGATAACAGGGAGGAATTAAGAAAAAGCCTAATAAACGTCAAACTACGTTATAATTTTACAAATTAAGCACCTAAACATCACATTTTACGACAAATCAACAGAAAAAATAAAACACGATAACGTTATATAGTAATTTATTTACAAATTAGCACCAAAACATAGTTTTTAACTTCAATACAGTACGGACTACAAATAAATATAGACTACATAAATTGAATTTACAGAAACAGCATTGTAGGAAATTAAATCCATAAAAAGTTGTCCTATGATGATTTTTAAAAAATTGGGATCCTAGACTGATTTCCAGACGATTGCCATTTCTTCGTTGCCAAGTCTCGCCATCTTTGCAGCATCATTATGTCGATCCTCATAGCCTCTTGTTGCTCAACGTATTTGGCAGTTTCTAAAGCCTTAACTCCATTGTTATGCTAGATTCTGAGAGGCTCAACAGTTGATATTGATCATCAATTTCGTTGCTATCGCTATTGACAAGAGTTGCATTAAAACGTCTCATGCTCGCAAACAAGCAGCATTTATGCAGGGGGGTTGGGAAGCATAGGGTAACACGGAATGTCGGATGAGCGAAGGTCAGTTAAACGAGACTACTGTATTTTATTGACATTAAAAGTGACTTATCTCAGAGATAGATATTCATGTCACATGACAACCGCACACAGTGAGTAGAATTAGCACTCTCATTTTCTCAGAACTGTTTATTACTTTTGTTTCACCTGTATCTGATAAGACAATATATAAGAGTGTACATGCTTAAATAAAGACAAATAATTTACCTGGGAATAACATATCCATAAATTGACAATAAGCAGCACCTATGAATGATTAGACACATAAATTAATAAGAGAAATTAACCAGCTAAAACACATAATTATATCAGGAAAATAAACAGAAATGGTTTTATACAAATGCATTGAATTTTGAACAGTTTTGAATGAGATGTTACAATTCAATGAGAAATTTCTAAATTGTGTTAATTGCTTTTGAAACTTAACTATTATAAGATTATAAATTAATAAGAGAAATTAACCAGCTAAAACACATAATTATATCAGGAAAATAAACAGAAATGGTTTTATACAAATGCATTGAATTTTGAACAGTTTTGAATGAGATGTTACAATTCAATGAGAAATTTCTAAATTGTGTTAATTGCTTTTGAAACTTAACTATTATAAGATTTTATTACCACCATTTTTAACTAAAACAAAAACAGTAATTGTGTTCTTTTCTCCTCAGTGTTCAGATGTGGCCTTACCTGAACATAATTCTTCAATTTTTGAATATTGGCTCTGAAGGCATTCGTTGACCCAATTGAGCATTTCATGCCTGCTCAAATTGTCGGAGGTTGCACTTGTCGAGTACACATTCACACAAATGATTGGTTCCCGCTCCATAGCTTTCTGAATTTACCTGAAATATTAAAGTAAACTTTAACTAAAAAATCACTTTTAAAATACAGGAATTCCTATGCAAACCAGGGTATGAAATTATGATTTTTTTAAATATAAAAAACATCAGATTTATTTCATTTAAATCAGATTTTTATGATTTTAGTTAATTTCTTGCCGATACAAGTTTAAATTTGTTGGGCATGAGACACGCAAATTACAGGGTAGTTTCTAGATAGTTTTGATTTATTTAAGCATTAATATTTATTATGTAAAACATTATTAGGAAATATAGCTGGGTAAATTTTTGAAAGATTAAAACATAGGAATTAGTAAAATAAATCTCATGACACAGTAAATAGAACAATGCCCCATATGCCAAGCATGAACAATGTTTTTCCATGTGGTTCTCAAGCAGTTTAGATTACTTGAGTTTAACACATGACCAGTAATGTGAATTTTTTGGACCCAGATAAATAAGGTTGCTGGATCCCACCGACACATTATGAATTTTTTAAATCGTACACATTTCAGAATTTTTTTTGCATTATATATTTATCATAAATGAATAAAATGTTTTGAATTACTTCAATTATAATGATATAAAAATAATTAATTGGTTCAAGACTTGCTTTTGAAAAAAATCGTGTCACCAATAGAAAATATAAAAGGAACTTGCATCTAGAAATTCCTAACTTTTCATCAATTTTTAGCTTGCAAAAATAACTTACTGGTAAAAAAATTGTAATTTTTTAAAGCTAACAGTAAAAATGAGATATGAAAATACATAAATTTGAAATCAAATGTCTATTTTTAAATTCTTTGAGCATTGACAGTATTTCATAGGTATTCAAAGCATTTTTGAAATCAAATGTCTATTTTTAAATTCTTTGAGCATTGACAAGTATTTCATAGGTATTCAAAGCATTTCAAAGCACACAAAAGGATTTATATATAAAACAAAAAAATAAAGTTTTTGAACAAGTGTACCTAGAACATGCCAATTCAATGGAATTTTGAGCTTGCAATAAAAAATTATCAATTCCAATAGCTTTCAACTTCAACCCATAATCTTTTCTCAACATACTCACTCAATTATCAGATGAGTGAATTAACTTTTTTACAATCCAAATTTCAATTCCATAAATATTGAATAGCTATTCTAGCAGCGTAAAGAATTCTAAGGGATCAATGAATAAAATTTCCCAATAAATTTAATTAAAAATTAACCATATTACACAAAACAAAATGAAAAAGTAACTATTATAAAATTTATGTGCAAAATTGGAATGCTTTTGTGATACTGCAGAAAATTTTTCCATTGTGTCTTTAGATTTTTTATGAACAGACTACAAATACTAAAAAAATAACTAGAACATATTGAAAAAGAAAGCAAGTTACCACAATTTCAATAATTTGAGTGAATATATTTCGAACATCTTCATTCATCACATGGTGAATGGTTTAAAATTGGCCATGTACGATTTATAGTCACAAGGAATGTTTAAAACAAAACCAACACTGATGAGCAAGCTTGTGAGTGACACCAATTGGTCAATGGCCAAGGATGGAAACTTTTCTGGTAATTATAATCCCAATCAGCAAAACTGTTATTTACTGTCCTCAAAGGGAGGATGATTTTTAATATAATTTTGGGGTGAACTCAGTACGAGCGAAGTTCTTACCTCATTTGAATAAAATAACATGCATCTTGTTCAGTTATTTTATTTTCATTATTGAACATAAGAGAAAGAAAAATTAAATTTAAAATTTTGATTTAAATCAATACATAACTCATTTGATTTAAATGCAATGATTTACAAGAAACTAAGCGTTACTATACAACTATATTTTTATATTAAAGAGTTACTTTGAAAATAACTTCTTTTGACTTGTAGTTCTTAAAGAATTTGCAACATTTAATTGTTGCATTACATTGGTGTAAACTTAATTTTTTGTCACCAAGTCAAAGCCCAATAATGTAATTGCTCATTTCTCTTGATATAGCTACCTGCTAGATCAAGTTCAGCAAGATACATGTCTTTAAAAAAAATTATGTCCCCAGGATTCTGTAATTAGTCTGAAGGTCTCATTCCAATTCAGGAAAGAATGTGATAACTAGGTGTGTTCCCTCTGCATTTGGGGGCAAATTGGAAGACTTTTGACCAATCAGAAATTTCATGCTCCTTAGGTGCCTTACCTTGCAATCTAGATAGTTATAATATTTTTAGATCAGTAACAATCACCCAATAGTATTTGGTTAGCATTGCTGTTTGCACCATGTAACCAGAATTTAACCAAAAATTCTGCAAAAAAATATTTCACAAATGCCCATAAAATTTTTCAGTTAGTCACTTATAAAAAGCAATAAACAAATTCTTTTGAGGTGACAGAAATATTTTTTACATTTTCCAAGCATAGAAGTAAAAGCCCTTTCAATTAATAACTTAACTCTCATTAATAGTTATATTTATCAGGTTATTTATTGTAGATGCATGCTTTAAGTAACCCAGCTCTAGTAAATTCCAATTCTAGTTTTTTATCCGATTAGGCAATATTTCTAAAAACAAAATGTGTTATTTTCTCCACTACCTTCATTTATTAGATTACATAGACTAAGATTACAGGGAAAACTATTTGTGCAGTGTATTTAAAAAACTTGATAAATGACATCAGTCTTAACCATTGTATAAAACATGAATTAGAGATTTAAATGAGGAGCATTCTGAGAGCAGTTCTAGTGATTAATATTTTTAATCAGAAATCAAGCTCTACAGATTTACAATTTTTTATATAATATACCAATTCCTAATAAAATGAGTATCTGCACCATTTATAAGTGTCTTTTTCTCATAGTTAAGAAATAATAACACAAAACTAATTACACACATAGTGTTTTGTTTTACAATCTTTGTGAACCACACCCCACATTCTAAGTCAAAATTTTGATACAATAAGAATAGTAACAAAATGATACAATTATCTGTATAACAAATGTAACTATTTATAATACTTAAAAAGAATAGTTGCTATAAACTATTAGTAAAACATTGAATGCCATGGATTTGTAAGTAGTCATTGTTTATTAACAGTTAATTTTAATATATGCTGGGAAGATTGTATTTTACAGCATTGCCAAAGTGAGAAAGAAACTACGATTTGTCTATTCAACTAAGAAATTGAAAAATTGCCAAAACAAAACTATAGCAGCATTACACTACTCATTTTTGAAAGGTCATAACAGTATGCATATCAGACTTCTAAAAGGAAGAATGCATAAGATTTAAGCATGCATATGATATTGTATATATAAATATTTTACTTCACAATGCCACATCTATATAAAATATTAATAAAAATACAGATAACTCAAATTGTAAATTCTAATTTTTCACAAAACTTTAACAAAAACGAATTGAAAGTGACAAGTCCTTAATGAAATAGAGATTTGATTTATGACACACATTACATTTTTAAAAGACAAACCTGGAAAGAAAAACTAAACGCTGTTCTTTTACACAATCCTAAAGGCAATTTTTCCAAGCTTTAACTAAGTATTCCTAACAGATGAAATTCCTAGAAAGCAGAAACTGGAAATTCTGACACAATTTTTCTTTCACAAAGATGCAATTGCTACTTTCCGTCGATGCTCAGACATCAAAGCTTAAAAAGGAGATCGAATAATTTACGTAGGCAAAGTTTCTGACAGATTGATAACATTTATCACATGATTAGTTCTGTTATTTAATGAACAAGGATGACAACTCACGACAAAAACAAATACGTAGAGTACATGCCACCTGTCTAAAATTTTAATGATTAACAAGTGATTTTTAGAAGTTTAATGAATTGATCGAGTTCTTATAAATCGATTAATAGGTTTGAATTCCTTTATGGGTCAAGAATTCTACATCTTTATAAGGAGGTTTTAAATTCAAGGTTTAATGGCTCATGCGTGGGTTACTATCCGAATTTCCTTTGCAAATATAAAACATAGTTCTTTCGTAATTTGATGGAATGATTTATTATTTAACAACTTACTTCAAAAGAAATACAATTACCTAAGTACAATACATTCATTTAATCAAATTTTAAAAACTTTTCTTACCAGTTGGGTAGATTTCAGATTATTACCGGTAGAGCAGTATAATAGATTTTATACAGCAGAAACTTCAGCTTCTTCGGTTCTGTTTTAAAACAAAGATTTGTCCCTTTCAATTTCAAAAGTACATTTCATAAAATTGCCACTAGAGTTCAATATCCCAATTTCGGCAATTGTTTTGAGATAACTCTTTTCTGAGATATTCTTCATAGAAAGTTTATAATTTGTTTATTAGAAAATAAATAATTTGGATTCTATAACTTTATACGTAAGAAAAATAACAAGATCTTGCTACCGACAGAGCCAGTAACACATAATCTGTTTTCTGAAATGCAACATCATTCTTGCTTCAAGAAGAGGAACTGGCTGATCAGAAATTCTGTTTGTCATTTTTTGATCCTGGTTCTGTGATTTCTTTTTAAACTCGTTGAATGTGATAAGTATTAGATTATAAATCGTTTCATATTTATGTACAACTTGTGCTAAAGAACGAAACTTCACTATGGAATATTTGATGGGAATTGCTTTCAAGGACTTCGTTATCGTTGCAGCCGACAGAAATATTTGTCATAGCATTGTGGTTGTAAAGAAAGGTATAAATATTATTCTCTTGACGTCATGTTTTAAGTTATTGAAATAAATATGATAATTTTCTAACTGTTTGATCAATTATCGAAGAAACGAATCAATTCCAAACTCGTAGAATGATAACCGGCTTTTTTTTAGCGTTTTGTGTACTGGATTTTTCTGTGATGCCCAATGATTTCAAAGTATATTTTCATTTCACCAATCTGTTATCATGTGTCATAAATTTGTTTTCCAAATGTATAATTTTTGTTTTATAAGTACCTTAAAAAACATCAACTCTGTTTAAGTAGATTGTTTGCTCAAAGTTGTCTTGTGTTTCGCTCAAATTAACTCAGCTTGAGTTAAATAGTGCTGGTTTTTCCATTAATTCATCACTATCGTGCCAGCATTGCCCACGACCTCTCTATTAGTCACATTTTAACATCTTGTTCTGATCTTAGACTGGGTGCATTTCTCTTCTGTGTCAGTAAAACTTCCATTGTGTGTGTCTATTACTTGATATTGTATGTCTTGTGTCTAGCAAAACATGGCCAAATATGGCCCTTGTGCCATAAAATCCCCAACTTAGACGGTTTTACCTACATTTTTTAATACAACAAACCTATTTATCTGATTTGTTATACCACCTACCACATTCATCACTGAATTTTTATCACATAATGCATCATATTTTAATTTTGTTTCATAATTACTCATTTAAGCTTTAGTTTTGACAAAACTTCTACTTGGTTCTTGTATGTGCACATTTTTACTATTCTGGTTGCTATTGAATATTATTTAATTTTGTGTTTGGTGTAGCTTGTCCGCTATTGGACCTAAAACCCAAACCAACCATTAATTCATTTCTAGGAGCCAGACACCGAAAGTATTTAAAACAGGAGCTAAAGAATTGAATTCTCTACTGGTCTATGGAACATGTTTTGGGAAAAGATCAAACTTTTTCATTCTGCTTGCAGTACTTTTCCGTTATAGCCATACCAATAAACTTCTGTGTCAATTTGGTGCATTTTTGCTTATTTCTTGGCACTATTTGTTTCCATACCAGTTTTTTTGGTGCCAGTTTAGCTTATTCCTTTGTTAGTGCAATTGGCACATACTTCTCACATATAATTATTCCAATCTACCATTGTGTTGTTTTTCATTTGGAGCTAATTCACAAAATTCAATAGATATTAACCCTTGACTATAAATAAATGATACGGCAATAATGAAAGGAATGCTTGATCCACTAAACTGCATTTTTAATCGGACACCTTTTTCTTCCTTGCACAAACAAAGGCTACATAACTATTTCGGCTTTGAGTCACATTTTAATTTCATTTGTTGGTTATTTGAACAATCTTTGTGAAGATTTCTTGAAGAAAGTATTGCCGCTTGTTCATCTCTTAGGAAATCCCAAATCATGAAATCCACTGCACTAACAAAGGAATAAGCTAAAATGGTGCCAAAAAATAAAAAGCTGGTATGGAAACAAATAGTGCCATGAAATAAGCAAAAATATGCCAAAGTTTATGTATGGCTATAATGGAAAAGTACCCTGCTTACAAATGGTTAACACCAATAACTTCAAACGAAACAAAATTTGTGTGATTTATTTATTATGTGGCACATATTACTCAAAAGAATAAACATGCTCCAAGCAGCTGTCATTCCAAAATCTAGATCTCAAGTGGTGGTTTTTCTTGCTAGTGATTCAAGTTTGCCTCGTTGATATATGTGTGTATTATAGAAAATGACTGCAATTACTACTGCATCTGGTCTCATTTTTAATCTCTGGTTGATGAATATATATATCACTGGAGGTATGAATGTTGTCTTAATAAATGTTATTTTTGTTTCCAGATGAGGATAAGATGTATAAACTGGGAAACCACTTGCTGATGCTAGTTTCTGGGGAGCCTGGTGATACTATTCAATTTGCTGAATTCATAGCTAAAAATATTCAACTGTACAAAATGAGGAATGGTATTGTTATTTTTTCTATAAAAAATTTAAATCTGTTTTTGTATTTTTACTTTTTTTAATGAATGTAACTGAGTAATTAGTAATGAAAATTAAGCTGTTTTTCTCCAACTAAGATTTGTGCTTTGCATTGCAATTTTAAAACTGCTTTGATTAAGTCTTGTTAAATTTATTGTCTTCTTTTTTATGTAAAAATTTAGTGGCTAACAATTTAGTTTTGTGAACAATTTTCTAATTAAATCAACTAATTGGTCTGATTCAACTTGATTTGATGAAACAAGTATTGGTCATGAAGAAAATAATCGTTTAAAAATTCACTTCCTATACAAAAAAGGGTGGTATGTCTAATCCGAAACATGGTAACCTTGGTGTTTTGACCCAGCTTTATGTCAACCCTATGCAAAAGGTGTTTCGCATAGGAAAGTCAACGACAAACATGTCTCGGATTCTACATCTTTACCCAAAAAAAAATCAAACCACAAATTAATAATTATGAAATTTTGTAACGAAAGTTTTTCCGATATTCCACATGTGCGAATTTACTTTTAAGCTCCATCCAAAGTGTGTATCCATGGTATATAAAAAGTATGCATACCATGCTCAAAGACAAGACTTGACTAAATTTATGCTGCATAATGTTTTAAAAATTAATTTGCAGTTACAAATCGAATTGTGGGTCCCACCCTTTTACAGGATAAGCTCAATTTTGAGCTTACATGATGATGGTCATGTTAATCTTTAGACTACGAGCGGTACAACAGTCCTACCGTGAGATTCTTCCTTCCTAGAGCGGCTCGGTACCGATGCAGTTACGAAGATTTCGTCCCCTTTTAAGTGATTGCTGATATCTATCACCATTTGCGAGCTGTCAGCGACTGGTCCTAAAGAGGGGCGTTCCTTTTGTTTGAAGCCCTACCCTGTCGATCATTCCGTGAACCCTGGGAAATACAGAAAGTCGCACCGGTGATATATCTAGCATGCCAAACTCTATGAAAGGAAAGTGCGCTATGTGGTCAGTCATAAAAGTCATTCATGTCTCTCACAAGTTCTGTAGGGGGAAGGAAGTCAATAGAAATCTGTTCTTAAACGCGGGTAATGAAATTTGGGCACCGTATCGTAAAGGTTAAGAGCTCAAAATCGAAGGGAAAACATCTTCACGATGTCTATGGAGATCAAGTTGTAAACATAGAAAGATGCCTGGGAAAATATTCACAATTAGCTCTGAAACAGTAATATCTAAAGGATGGAGAGGGAAGAGATGAATTAATATATGCTGAAAATAAAAGAGAAAAATTTTAGGCATGTCATGGCTATACATTGGGGTTATTAATTAAACTTAATATTGATAATATGACTTGTTTTAGTTGAGTTAGGCTGTTGATTGATGTTATCTGTGGCAGTAGAAGATAATTATGTTTACATCTTGTATAGGTCACAAAACTCAGCATCTGATGTTTTAACACCCACTTAAAAATTTTCTTTTTGCTAGGGTTCAAAATTAGCTGTTAAATTTCATTTTGCTGATCACATTTTTAGACCCAGTTGCCATTTCTGACTCTTAATTTCTCCATCCTAAAAAATTCTTATAACTGCCTTTTGTTATATTGAAAAAAAATTCCCCCAAATCAGTTTGCATTTAGTTTTTTTCTTATCAAAATTATAAATTGAGTAATTATTCGAATTTGGGTTTGAATTTCATGTTTTTTACAAAATGCTCTATTAAAACAAAAAAGCAAAAAACTTGAAAATCACTTCCAAAAGAAAAAAAATGTAAATTTTCTCCCAAACTTAGATTGTAGTAAACAGTTTTCCGAAGAAACAGTTCCTAGAATGGGCTACTATTGAATATTTCTACTTGGGTCGACTATCAGTGTCATTTTGAATATTGCAATTTGAAAGCTTAATCCATATGAAAATTTAACTCCTTTATTCAAGAGATGGCCCCAAACTGCAAATGGATCACTGTCCAGCCTCTTGACATTACGCTGTTTCCATATGGATCCAAATAAACTAAACAAATTTGATATTGTGTCCCAATAAGATATATTGGCTTCTGATGAAGAAGTTTTAGGTGCCATTGACATCTGATGGTATAAAATTGTCCTCTGGTTAAAAAAACCTAGATTGATAATCAGCAAGATATTTAGAATTTCCCAAACTGTTGCTTTCTTTTTTTTATTAAAAAACAACTTATGTTCAATGAATGTGTATTCATTAATGAATTATTAGCAAATATAAAATTATGTAATTCAAGTAATAAATATAGGTTTACCTTTCATATGCAGTTGGTTATGTCAGAGTATCAAATAATAATGAAGCCACTGATTTTGAGAAATCACAAATTGCAGAGTTGATATCTTAAAAAGAAATTTCTGTTGTGTACATTGAGTTAGTTCATTACCTTGTGATTTTTAACAAACTATAATTTTTATAAATATAATTTTTACTGATTGTTTTCTAGGTTATGAACTATCGCCTACTGCTGCTGCAAACTATACCCGAAGAAATCTAGCTGATTTTCTGCGCAGTAGGGTAAGTTAAGAAATTCTCTTATTGCATCATTAATCTTTTTTCAGGAAAGACAAAATTAAGAGTGCTAGTTAATTCAATTTTGTTTCTGTTCTCTTTTTTTTAATTTGTTGTATATAATTGATCTCTACTTTATTTAGCATTTTAAACAATAGCCTATTGTGTTGCTCCAGTGTGACGTTAATTAACTACCTACCTGTCATTTTAAATCCTTATAATTTTTTTAATATTTAATGACTATTTGGATTAAAACTATCAGCCATTTTTCTTTTCAAGCATTTTGTTTCAGTTCAATTCCCTATGGCCAAATATGGCCCTTGCGCCATAAAACCCCCAAACAACCAACCCTACGGACTAAACGTTGTTTTTTCTCTCGCTTTTTTGCACTCTTTATTGTTTCCATACCTAGGCATGGAAAGTATTTCTTGAGTGTATGAATTGTTTTGCAACATAGTGCTCTCTTTCTTTATGTTTATGCTTTTCTGTATTCAGTTATGGAACATAACATTATAGTACTAAAGCAAAAATGAGCGATAAAATTTGTTATTATGTGGTCCAAACTAAGTATGAAACATACACCATGTCGGGATCTACTGCCTGTACTACAAGAACCCTCACTACTAAATCTTGGTACGGGTCACTAAAAGAACAAGGCTTGCTCATTCTGAGTAGGTTTACTCTGGTAGGTGTCTTAATTTTGTTTTTGGTGGAAAGTGGTAATTTACTAGTGTGGATCTTCTCAGTAACAAGTAAAAATCGTCACAAATCTATTTCCAATTTTCTATTAAATGCACTAATGTAACAAACTTGAAGACATTTTTTCAAGCATTACCCTATGGAAAATGGGATAAGGTATGCTTCCATGGCAATAGGATGGGCTCGGACTTCGTTGGGAGTTGTTCTGATGGTAGGCAGTGGAGATCTCTGAAATGTTAAATATGAGATTCCAGTATTTCATCCGCCTCTGAAGTTGACCTTAACTTCAGAGCCGACTATTTTGTGGATCTAACATGTCCCATTAACGAAATATTATTTTTGCTTTACAGAAATGTTCTAGGAAATATACTTTGTCTGAATAAGCAATATTTTTCAAAAAAATTATGTTTAAACTAAGAATTCAGTTTACCTTGAAATAGTGAAAACTAAACAAAAAATTTTAGTCACATGAAAAATATGTAAATGTAATAATCGGACAGTTTCTTAGATCCTATAACATTAGTTGGAAGTCATCATTTTGCTGAAAGATTTTTGCTTTTGGTGTTGTCTTCATAAAATCGTAGAATCACTAATTTCTAATCTTGAGTGTCTTACAAATGTATAGAAGTTTATACTATAATATGCTACCCAAGAAATTTGTTTTTGTTTCATATGAATGTGATTTAAAAATATTTTTTAGCTCATTGAACAGAAATGAATAATTCCAAAAATTATGTAAGCACACTGTTTCATTGAAGTTACAGTTACATGGTTTTACTGCATTTTCTTTATAAACTTTAATTAGAGTTTCCTAAGCTTTTTTGGCTCAACACCCCTCTTTCAAATTCTGTGCTCCTCTGGAAAATTTTCTTAACTAATAATAAATTGCTGTGCCTATTATTTTTGAATTTCGCCATTGTTTTAGAAATAGTCAGTAAATATACTTGAAAATAAAAACAACTTGAAACCTAAATTGTAAAGCTACTAATTAAAATGAAATAAAAATTGCATATAAGCATGCTTAAAGGTCCACTATAGGTAATTAATACCAATCAAATAAGTAAAATAAAAAATTACCACACATGAGAAGAATGAGCCTGGTGTTGTGCTACCAATTTGTCTATATTAGGCTCTATTTTCATCAGAAACATCCTTAAATCTGCTTGTCAACTATTTCCAGTCAGTTTCACTTTCTAGTTAAGGCTTGTTACCTCACCAAATCCATATTCAACTAAACAGGATGACTGAAATGCAACTAAAAATTTAAGTTTGGAAAATTAAAATCAAATACATATTTGATAACACTAGCCTATTACAACCTGATGTCTTATTTTTAGACCGATCGGTTGTAACTTACATTTTACAACATAAAATTCTTGCAATAATGCATCACTGTAATGTATCTGTACAGTCAAGAGGATAAGTGTTTGCTTGAAACACACATTTTTAAAATTTAGTAAAGCATTTGTAGAAACATTTTGAAGCATCTTATTGCCCACTCTCACTCATCAATGTTTTCCCTGGGGTCAGCATTGCCCTCAAGATTCCATTAATGCCCACAGGTGGGACAATGCATAAATTGATTGATTACTTTTTATGCAAGTTTGAATCTAATATTTTTATGATCTTGGTTTTATGTGACTGAAACTATTTTTCAGACTCCTTATGCTGTTAATTTGCTGATGGCTGGATTTGATAGGGATACTGGGTCTGAACTGCATTACATTGATTATTTGGGTACAATGGCAAAACTACCTTATGCAGCTCATGGATATGGCTCTAACTTCACTCTGAGTATCATGGATCGCCACTATAGACCAGGTAATAAGAAATACAAATAGCATTAATGTGATATTGATGCATGTTTAGTTAGTTTTCCTCTGCAAAATGACTTCGATATAATCTATGACATGATGTCAGTCAAACTCCTGGCCAATTATGTCCCTTGAAAATTAACCATCTTAATGAACTGTTACAGAAACAATTTGTATTTTTTCATCTCCTCGAATATGACAAATCTATATGGTATTTGTTTCTTATGAAATCAAATTCTATTAGTATTGAAGTTGCCCACATTATATCCCAAAACCATTTGCTATTTCTGCAGGTCTTACTGTCTCATGCTTATGTTGGATATAACATCAAAATATTGTTGTTTTTTATATTTTTGATCGCCATGGCAAAAGGATAGACAGAAGAAATACAACATAATCTACACTACAGAAGTATAAAAAAGGAAATATAACTTTAGAGTTATTGCCCCAAATGTCTCTTGCTCTCCAGTATAGAGTAATCTCAGTCTCCATGAATTGTTTTGCAAAGAAACAGGTGATATCTGTCCATAAAGTCAGACTGTTTACAAAGCAGGCTGAAAGGATTACTAACAATACCAATTCTATGCAGATGATTGGTAAGACAAAAGGTTGCCACCACTGGTTTGTCAGACATCTCTTCAAGATGGCCACTAGTCCAGTGTTTTGTAGATATTGTACCTTGCTGTTCTCGTTGGTAGGTAGAAGTCTCAAGGATTGTTTTGACGAGTGAAAGGAATTCTGAACCTGAGAGTAAGGTGGTCCCACTTTTGGCAAGATCTGCCTGTTTATTGCTAAAAATATTGCAATATCCAGGTATCTGTTGTTCTCGGGGGCACATCTTTAGGTGTGTACAGCTTCATGAACCTGACCCATGTGGTTTACTACTTCTGGAAAACATGGGGGTCATGAACCCAGGATGCTCAAGTAATCTTTCTGCACTTCTCTTCATCCTTTCTTTTGGCAATTAGCTGACATTGTCCGTTTTGTGTTTAGCAACAGCTTGGCCAAGTATGAACCTTGCAATATAAGACCCCAAACCAATCGTGTATCTATTGAAAGACACTATTTTTATTTTAAAATAGGAGCTCTTGACATTGGTATTGAATTAACAATAGACATTTGCTGTATTCAATTTCAAGTGCCTTGTTAACTGTAACAAAAGTTATGTATGCTTAGAAAATCTTAACTGAGGAATTGTGGAATAAATGCACATTGCAACATAATGG
Source organism: Meta bourneti (assembly GCA_933210815.1). Lineage (NCBI taxonomy): Eukaryota > Metazoa > Arthropoda > Arachnida > Araneae > Tetragnathidae > Meta > Meta bourneti. Next base: position 10,868,032 of record OW119925.1, on the reverse strand, counting down.
TTAAAAGCCAATCAAAGTGTTTGTATGTATGGCAAATGTATGAAATGAAAGCTTCATTAAGCTTTCATTTCATACATTTGAAATGAATGAATGAAGCATAAAGCTTCATTCATTCTACACATTGCTCAAATTCGGCCAGTTAATTTTACCATATTGGAAAGAAATTAGGGAGACTAAAAATTTTTATTATGCAAAATAAGGATCCCCATGTTAACAAGGAATCCATTTAGCTTCCTTGATTGATTGTATGGTTACTGTAGTTATTTGAAGTGACTGATTTGTTATAGTGAATGCAATTGTAGTTTAAAAATTAGGATCTTGAAAGATTTTGGGAACAAAATGTTGACCACCTTGAAAAGTTTTTTTCACTACTATAATTTTTTAACCATGTCATTTATGATTGCATTTAAAGTTATAGGAAACCATTTAAGTAAGAAATATTAATATAATTGCAAAATGAGGAAGTAATTCATAGAAGGGTACCTAGGATGCTTTTTAACAATTTGAATTTTCCAATGTCCATAAAATTACCTTACTTAATCTCAAGGAGTTCTATTTTGTTTAAGAGTCAAATTATATTTTTCATACTTGTCTTCCTGTCCCACTAACAATTGAAATAGTGTCAGTTTAGTGTACTTTTTCATTTCCAAGCAAATATACCTATTTCATACAGCATTTGCATGATTACTATTGGGCTCTGCCAAAACCATCCAATGCTGTGTTTACAGATATTTAGCTGCTAACAAAATTATAATTTCTACTTTTTTAAAGGAATGTTTGCTTTTAAAAAATAATAGTTCTTAATTTTTATTGAAATTTGTTGTCCTTTTTGTGGTTAAATTGAATTCGTAAACGTGCAAGGTTCGAATGCAGACTCCAACAGCAGTGATTGATCATATAGTGGAATTTTGATTTGATTAAAATGTGACCAACTTACGCTAACCCTGCTCGCAATACTATGTGAGCAGAGGACTTGGATATCTGTTCATAAGTTAACATTTAAACAACCTTATGACAATTGATAACCAATAATTGGCAAGAAAAATGAACCATAGTTAAAAATTAACAATTGAATTTTATTTAACAAGATAGAGAAAAGTTCTTGATTAAGCATTGCACAAAATTAATGACAACAATATAGTATAAAATATGATTTATCAGCAAAACCAAAAGGTGACGCAATAGGAGATTAAAAATAAGAGTTCGAAAAGCGACGCAAGGAGAAACGAACATCACGAAAGTTAAATTAAATGAGTGTAGCATGGAAATAACCTAAGAACTACACATTGAAATTATCTCGAGAAAAATATAATAAAAAAAACTTAGCTTAGAAGAGACATGGCGTCTGTTGGGGAACCCCTCTCTTCATGAAAAGAAATGGCAAAAAACGGTTCGTTTGGTTTTTTTCTCCATAGCAGTAAGGTCATTGCATTGAGGCGAAAGAGAACTTGTTTCCCTTCTCCATGCTATTTATCTGCTTTCTCAGGGGGTTGTCAATCAAGGGAATTGGTCTTTCTGATTCGCTGTTTAAATAAGCTTGTCTGTAATTTGTCAGGCAGACACACATGACGTAACTTTCTCAAAGATTCCTTGAATACTAAATGGCGTCACTTTACCCTCTATGAGCCCGTGTAACTTTTGGAATCACCAATGAAGCGTTTCGTAATGATTTTGAATTTCTAAAGGACTTTTTGATATCAATAATCCCAGTAATTCCTTGAAATTTCCACAATTTATGGAGTCACTGCTTTCATCATGGCCCTGGAATGCCATTTCTTGTTTGCTCAAATATATTGCTGCATCAATCACTGTTTGTAAAAACAGTCTATTCAAACAAACGTTTTCATTGAAATGACTTTAAAAAGACTAGCATTCTCCCTCAGGGTATCGGCAATCGTTTTCTGATTTTTTAAAAAATTCTTAGTATTAATTCACACTTCAGATGTTCAGCAGAATCATCGTTCCTATGGAGCTCGTGTTATGTTTAATAAGGCTGCGAATCCGTCTTTATTCCAAACAGAATGTTTATTACTAAAAAGCAAGCATGACCAACAAAATGATCGTTTTAAGGTTATACTACTGCATAGCCATTTATACTGAGTAAACCGACGCTCTTGAAAACTAATATTGTACGACTTACCGCTCTTTTTAATTTCTTTTTTTGCCATAGTCGTCAATAAATTCATTGAACGTGCTTGACATAATACGTCCCTTTTGTCTGTCTTTCCACCGGTTAAACGGAGTTTCCAATAAATTATACACAATATCATTAATTGGATTCATTTCGCTGAAAAATCTAAAACAAAGTGGTCAACAAAATCATTGCTCTATTTCATTCTACAGTTTTGGCCCGATTGGCTAGACTTTTTGGTGCTAAAGCTCCCTCTATTAGTTTTCGGTATTCGCTGCTCGTAACAGGAAATGAGAGACATCTATTTTAGATTTCAACCAGCAACCTTATAGAGGAAGGGGAATCGCGTTTCTAGCTTTTGCCTTGCTCCGGAGCCGACAGTCTAAATGCCTTTCGGCTGCTAACGGTGGTGTCATAGCAATCATCTGGCTTACATAATATGCGCAGCTGTTTTCCAGCAAAAACTTCCGTGCTAAGCTTTCACTGTGTACAGATACTTTCCGTGTATTGAATAACGCGCTCTGAAATTAGATTCATTCATATTTGTAAGTATTTTGGAATTTATAAATTGTAAAATTAAAAAAGAGGAATTTTACGTAGAAATAGTAAAAATATATATATATATATATGAAATACTGAAAAAAAGACTAATTTGAGAAATTAATTTGATGAAAAATGTTAGGGAAGTGGCACTTCCCTTCCTTCCCCTGAAAAGCCGCCACTGATACAAGTTCTTTTTATTTTATTTTCTCAAAAACAAGTCTAACTAATTTATTATTGTATAGATATGAAAATACCTAAAGAAATTCTATGTGTTATGTTAATATATCATCAATGTATAAAGCAAACAAATCTGAAATTGATATAATTTTATATAAGAATTAATATAACATGGTATTTGTAGGACCAGCAATTATTTACCTATGTCAAAAATTTCTACATCACTGATTATGGGTTAAAATCAAAGTAATCTAAATTGCTCAAGAATCATGAAAAACAATGCTTATACTTTGCATTTGTAGCACTTTTCTATTTCTCTATCATGTGATTAACTTTGCTAATTCCTATGCAATGCTTTTCAAAAACTTACCCTGCTATATTTCCTCAACAATTATTAATGTTCAATGTAAATCAAAACCATCTAGAAACTACACTGATTTGCGTGCAACAAATTGAAACTTGTAGGCGCAACAAGTTAATTAAAATCAAAAATTGGATCTAATTCAAATAAATCCAGGTTTTTTTTTATTACGATTTTTTCATACCCCGGTTTCTTGTTAGCATTGAATACTTCTGAAATCATCTACCAAATTTCATTACTTAGATTATTTATGAAACATTTTCTGTATATGCTTTGTTAAATGTTTTAAAAAGAAGTAATGTGCTAGTTGCATCAGTCTATCATTGTCAATGTGGGAAAGATAAATACTTGCAATAAATTTAAAATCTGTGTATTTTATTGGGCTTCAAACAGGATAAATGAAAATTAATATTTTGGTAGCAGGAATTAAATTATTTCTAAAGTTACCATGAGTGTTTTCGTTAGTTCAACATCTAAGAAAATTTAACATTGCTTATCTGCTAGATACATAAAAGTTTATCATCTTTATAATAAAAAAGTGTAAGCAATGTGTTCCATCACTTGTGTAGATTTTGCTATACTGATTATTTTTATTTGTAAAATTTCAACAGCTAAAAATGTGCTTTTAATTTCAGATATGACCAGAGAGGAAGGTGTAGAATTGATCTCCAAGTGTGTCAAGGAATTAAATCATCGTTTCCTTGTCAATCTACCTGCCTTTTCTGTGAAAGTAATTGATAAAGACGGAATACATACCTGCCCCACTATCAATGTTGCTGAACTAGCAGCTTAAAACATCTGTTCTGTCTTTTTATAAATAAAGTAATTAAGCTAAATGCATAAGATGTTTTATTCAAGATAAATATTGAACTCTCAATGCAATAAGTAAATCTGTAAAAAATGACTCATTTTTTAAAAAACTTATTCAAATATTGGAATTAAAAAAATTATTTGAATATGAGCTGAAACTTTAATATTGTTCCCTTACGCACTTGATTCTTAGAATTTTTATAATGTTACAAAAGACATGTTCTGCATAGTATTGATTCTTTATCCGTACTCAAACTACAATTCTCAACCATTGAATAACTATTCTATCACATCTGTGTCCTTGATTCTTGCTAAATGAAGAACATGGTTATTTTTGCTGTTATAAAAGTGGTGAGGTAGGTAAGTATTTTAATTAATGTCAAACTGAAGCAACACAACTGTCTGGGATCAAACCCGAAGGGAAAGATCCAAAGACAGCACCATATCATTTTGAACCATGGTCAGATGACGAGATCACACCTGAGCCGGCACCCCACTCCAAACTTCCACACCATGCCAACATGAATGAAAGTGGTGAGATTTTTAAAAGAGCACAGAAACATTGTTTAAAACCGAGGGTTATCTTTGATGTTATAAAAGTGATGAGATTTTTTTAAAAGCACAGTAACAGGGTTATTTTTTGCTGTCATTCAAGTGGTGACATTTTAAAAAAGATGATTTTTAATTTTAACATTTTTCTCTTTTTAGTTCTCCAAATGTGTATTGCTTACATTCAAAAGTTCTAAGAACTGAGTGTATTAGATGTTAATTTGAACTGCAAAAACGTGATATCACCCTCTTAAAAACACCCACTTCAAAAACTTGAAATAAGGTTATATGCACATGATTGTTTAGCAATATTAGAAATTCCAATTAAAATATTTGTAGAATAATCCTGAGAAGTTAGCAGAGTAAATAAGAGTTTTGGAGCATACAAGCAATTTTTTTGTCTCGATTTTCCTAATGAGATTTTTTGAAAAATATATGGTTTTAATATCAATTACATTTTACTGCAAAACTTTTAGTATTGTATCAACACCACCTGTCAAGATTACAAGGAAAAGTAGTGTTATGTGTCTGAAATTCCCTAGTGTAGACTGCATTTCACATTAGCACTTCAAATCTTGAATTAGCCTAAAATTTTTCCTCTTTTGTTATCTACTGCTAATTAATTTATTAATTATTAAGGACAGTGCACGTTCAAAATTAATCAAAAATGTATATCTTAATTTTAGCATTAAAAATAATGATATCCAACTGAAAGCAAAAGAAATTTTTAATTGTGATAAATTTCAACAGTTAAACATATACAACATGAAATATATAGTAGATAAGTATTATAAGTGAAAGGAAAACATATTTTTCAACTATTCAGAGTTTTTGACTTTCTGATTTTAAAATGTTCATGTGCATCTGGTTTTAAATGATTTCCTTGAAAAAAATTTCGGATAATCCTTGCAAAATCTGTTGTATATATCTGAGTTTAAATGAGAAATTTATGCTTGGAATTTTGGTTTAACATGTTGCTTAACCTCTAAATTTATTTTGCAGTTGAGTGGCATACTTACCAGATAAGGAAAGTTAATTTGATTTATTTTTGTACAAACTATCATGTGAATTAAAATATTGACACATGAAATTTAATGAGCATGGAACCTATCAATATGTATTAATTAATGAAAATTGTTTACTACGTTTAGTGAAAAAAGGATTGCAAAATTTAATATTTTTGACTAAATGAACTTTGTTTTGGCTTTTTAGTGGAAAACAAACTACAAATTTTATAACAATTGGATAATAACTGCTAAGTTTGTTTTGAAAGACCACTGTCCCCTTAATTTTAGTTATCTGCTAATATTGTAAAAAAACCTTTGAATACACCAAGGTGCTGGTGATTTCACAGCAAATTTTTATTTACTTATTTTTTAGGAATTGAATAATTTATTCAAAAATGTTTTTTTCATTAAATGTTAGATTCCTTCCTTGATGGGTAGCCCGGTTGGAAGAGCAACAGATTAGCATCCAACCGCAGGGTTGCGAGTTCGAATCCAACCAAAGACCTTCGTGTACACTGGGGCTGGTGCACGTTAAATCTGTTGTGGCCTCAAATGTCCTCACATTGGCGTGGTGTGGAAGTTGGGGTTGCCAGCTCAGGTGTGACCTCGTCATTTGACCGTGGTATTCTCGGATCTTTCCCTTTGGGTTTGATCCCGAACCATCGCCAATAACCCTTTGTATTGCTCCAGTGCGACGTTAATTGAAAGACCTACCTTGTCTTGGTGTGTCAATTCTATTTAGTCTAGAAAGGTAAAGGTATTTTTTAATTAACGTCGCACTGGAGCAATTCAACGGGCCATCGGCGACGGTCCGGGACCAAACCCAAAGGACCCCACGTAATTTTTAACCACCGTCGGATGACGAGTCTAGAAAGCTCACGTTAACAAAATGAGGTCATGGAAAATGTTTCAGAAGTCTTATGGGAAAGCTTGAAACTGCACAAGAAGCCTGCACCTCTGCTGTAGTAAAACCTACAAATATAAAAGTAAAATAATAATCCTTAGCGTATAAAAAATCGAAAGAATCGACACCTTGTTTTTGATTTCTTTGTGCCGCATTTAAAATATGCTGCACAAATGCCTTGATTAGAATTTTCCTTGAAGAGTTAGCATCCAGTCCAAACAAAGAAAAACTCAAGGCCGAAGTGAGAAAAAGAGGTCGTATGTGATTACTCACACTTATTTATAATTTTTATTCTTTTTCTTCGTTCTAATTTATTTCATTGCTAGATGCAGAACCCGGAAAAATTCCGACTCCTCGTGATCGTCCGCGCGTGTTTATATTCGAGTTCAAATGACTTTCAAATCTTCCAAGGTCTTCTGGGTCAGTTACCTGGATGTCTGTCTGAAGACGAAGAAATGTTTCACGCTTTGCATGAAGTCCTGAATTTTCAATCTGCATCATCTGAACTTGATTATCTCCGAGAATAAATATCGTGTTTCTATTCGAAAGTTTGCATTCTTTAAAAATGTATGTACAGTCGCGGAAAAACTAACCACCCCTTTATTTCGAGCACTATTCATAGTAGGGCAAATTCAAAGATATCATTCAATAGGTAATAACGTCCTCTACAAATTCAAATACAGAAAATTGCATGAGGGGGACCTCTTATTAAATTTTGAACAAACAAAATTTCCAATGCAAACACCGTGTTTGATGTCAGTCAAATTCTGCATCGTTAAATTAAATAGGTGGATTTTGTTTGGGTTGTTTAACACAAAATATCAGCGCTATAGAAATATTTAGGAAGATATCCAGAAGTCTAAGAAACTTATTTAACGTTAGGAGATCCACACAATCTTTCTGTTCTCAACTTCGAAACGGTCAGAACCCACATACTGGGAATGCAGTGGTATAGCGAAGCGAAGGGCAACAGGGGTGGTGGCCACGAGCACCAGTATCTAAGGGGGCGCCATTTCCGAAATATTTTCCGGAGCCACTTTAGCTCGGTTGGAAAAGTAGCGTATTAGGAACCGGAGTGTTGCGACATCGAAATTCGATCCAACCAAAGACCGTCGTGTCATGGGGGCTGGTGCACGTTGAATCTCTGCGTGGCCTTATATCTCCTCACGTTGGCGTGGTGTGGGTGCCAGCTCAGGTGTTGACCTAGTCCTCTGACCGTGGTTCAAAATTACGAGGTTCCTCGAATCTTTTCCTTCGGGTTGTGTTTCCGTGTGTTGCTCCAGTGCTACGTTAATTTAACTACCTGATATCTGATTTTCCGGTAGTTAAGGACAACGCCTCGTAATTTTGAATCACGGTCGGATGTCGAAGACAACTGCTAAGCTGGCACCCCACCCTCCAAACTTCCACACCACGCCATTTTGAGGCCACGACAGATCAAAGTGCATCAGTTCCCCGTGTACACACGACGGTCTTTGGCTGAACTAGCTTCGAACTCGCAACCCTCCGGTTCCTAATCCGTTGCTCTTCCAACTGGACTACCGTCAGGAAACGAGGGAAAGTTTCATTGCTCATTTTTGCGTATATTTAGAGCCATATTGTGTAAGCATCGCTAAATTGGTTTTGCCGAGCTTAAACTGTCGCCAAGCGTATAACAATACGTAGTAGAGAACTGGGTTACTTTTTCTGGCGTAATTATCGATAATTTGGTGCTTTAAGTTTATTTTTTATTTTAAGAATTATTTTGAAGCACTTTATTCCTTACAGTTGCTAGCCCGGATGGAAGAGTAACGGGTTACCAACCTGAGGGTTGCGTGTTCGAATTAAACCTAAGACCGTCGTGTACAAAGGGGGCTGGTACGCGTTAAATCCGTCGTGGCCTCAAATGTCCTCACGTTCGTGTGGTGTGGAAGTTTTGACAGTGGGGTGCTAGTTCACAGTTGTTGCCTCGTCATCTGACCGTGATTTAAAATTACGTGGTTTTCTCGGATCTTTCCCTTTGGGATTGATCCCGGACCGTCAACAATAGCCCGTTGTGTTGCTCCAGTGACACGTTAATTAAAATGCATGCATACATATCTGGTAGTTTAACGCTGGTCTTTTATGTCGTAAAACTTTTCCGGTAGGTGGTTATTTTAATTAACGTCCACACTGGAGGAACACAGCTATTAGCGATGGTCTGGGATCAAACCCGAAGGGAAAGATCTGACGACAACACCACGTAAAACTTTTCCGGATTTTGTTACTTGGAGGCTGCCAGATTATCTTCCAGACTCACCTCCCCTCGGCTCACCGTGAGGTGTAGAGCCCAAGCCAGAGGTGCCAGATTATCTAACCTTGTTCTGGGCCTAGGTAGGTAGTTAAATGACTTTTCACTGGAGCAACACAAGGGGCTATTGGCGACGGTCCGGAATCCATGCCAAGGATAACGCCTCGTAATTTCGAACTAAGGTCAGATGAGAATAACACATAAGGTGGAGCCCTACTCTCCAAACTTCCACGCCAACGTGAGGCCATGACAGATTTAACGTGCACCAGCTCCTTGGTACACGACTTTCTTTGGTTGGATTCGAACTCGCAAGTTCTGGACACAGAGTGCTGATGTTGAGAGGGGGCTCTGAGCTTAGGGATCTGATCTTAATTCAAATCAAAATGTTCCCTCTCTCATTTATTTATTTCCACTGGCTACCTAGAACAGAAAACCAATGGGTCGTGACATTGAAAAGGATGAGATCCATTAATGCACTCATAACTTTCATTACACAAGAGTCTTGGCACGTATGTAGGCCTGCGAAAGAAGCTTATTGTTCCCTGAAGTGCTCGTGGAGGTAAAAGCGAATGCTTCTATGGCGTGAGTTATTTTCGCCTCGGTGCGGGAGTTGAAATTAGGGTTTATCGGAAATGATCCACTTCAGGGTGACACAGATTGGAAGTGACTATGTCCGGACTCCGAAATCAACTCAGGGTGCAGATGTGATAAGTGATTTCTGTGGGCTGAGTTTAGAAAGATCTACTCTGAATTTCCTGCGAAAGTGGGGCCGTGGTAGCCCAGTTAAAAGAGCAACCGGAGGGCTGCGAGTTCGAAACTCGGTCCAGTCAAAGACCGTCGTGCGACTGGGGCACGTTAAATCTGTCGTGGCCTCAAATGTCCTCACGTTGGCGTGGAAGTTTGGAGAGTAGGGTGCAAGCTCAGATGTTCTCGTCATCTGACCATTGCTCAAAACTACGAGGCTTTATCCTTGGACCTTTCCCTTCGGGATGGATCCCGGACCTTCTCCAATAGCCCGTTGTGTTGCTCTAATGCGGCGTTAATTAACTACCTGTGAAAGCGTCTTGAAGTTTTGCATGCATTGCATTTTTATTTGCTAGAAATTTCACTCAGAATGCTATCCTATTTTTAGTAAACCAAAAGAAACGGCTTTTTAGCTTAAACAATCAATTCACTGTCCTGTGAAACTCCGAAAATATCCAGGGCCGCGGTGGCCCGGTTGGAAGAGTAACGGACTTGCAACCGAAGGGTTGCGAGTTCGAATCCAGCCAAACACCGTCGTGTACAAAGGGGGCTGGTGCACGTTAAATCTCTCGTGGCCTCAAATGTCCTCACGTTGGCGTGGTGTGGAAGTTTGGAGAGTGGGGTGCCAGCTCGGGTGTTGCCTCGTCATCTGACCGTGGTTCAAAATTACGTGGTGTTGTCCTCGGATCTTTCCCTTTGGGATTGATCCCGGACCGTCACCAATAGCCCGTTGTGTTGCTCCAGTGTGACGTTAATTGAAATACACCCCCCCCCCGAAAATATCCGTCAGGCCGCGGCAGCCCGATTCGAAGAGTAGCGGATTATCAACCGGAGGGTTGCAAGTTCGAAACTCGGTCCAGCCAAAGACCGTCGTGTATAAGGGGGGCTGGTGCATGTTGAATCTGTCGTGTCTTCACGTTCGTGAGGTGTGGAAGTTTGGAGAGAGGGTTGCCAGCTCAAGTGTTGACCTCGATATCTGATCGTCGTTCAAAGTGACGAGGCGTTGTCCTTGGATCGATCCCGTAACCAATAGCCCGTTGTAATGCGATGTTAATTAACAACCTACCTGGTAAATTGAACATTACGGACTACTTGGGTGCAATTTGAGTATTGTACTAGGAGTTCACGTTTCGCCTCGCATGCATACTACTATTCTAGGCACAACATGTCTGGTGCAGCATGGCCATATACAGAGACGTAACTAGGCTAGTTTCCAACCGGGTCAAGAACTCGCCTTGGCGCCCCCCACCCACCGACCAACCAAACCAAAACCCTCCCCGACAACACCCTGATATCGCCCCACCACACAATAATTCCACTTGTCCAAAATTTTTTTATTCAACTTAGATGGTAAATGCTTGATTTCAAAGGTAAATATATTAATTTACAGTAATTTCATTTTTAGTACAAGATAAAATACCTAATTAATTCTCAGATATTTCATTGACAAATAATCTAGGAGTAGCATGTTTGGTATATTCTTTCACACTTATCATAATAGCTGCAAATGAAATGAAAAGGTTTTATCAAATGATATCGGGATATGTGTGTGCTGAATCAAAATCAACAGACTGTTGCTTTAGAATAGGATATTTAATTATGATAAATACAGAGGCTGTTCGGACATTTTTTGAACGATTTTGATGAGCTGTAAAAAATTTGTATGCTACGAAAGAATTTTATTTTCACAGCAGTTAAAGTATAACTTATCGTCTGCTAACTCAGAGTTTTGTTTACTTTCAAAAGAACGCTTTTAAATAAGCAATGGATGGAAGGCTATGTTTCCGTTTCGATGGAGTGGTTCAAAATTACGTGGTGTTGTCCTCGGATCTTTCCCTTTGGGATTGATCCCGGACCGTCACCAATAGCCCGTTGTGTTGCTCCAGTGTGACGTTAATTGAAATACCCCCCATTTCGATGGAAGTGTTCTAATATCTTCACAAAATGTGAGCAGGCCGGACACAGAGTGAAGAAATACCAAGTATCAAGGTTTTTAAAGGCTATCTATTTTATTAACATTAATATAAATATATACAAAAATTAGCAGTCAAGCTCTACGCGTTTTACATTGCGTTCTGAGATCCTATTAAAGTTCTAGTAATGATTACGCAAGCAATAGTATGTGGCGGAAAGAGAAGTTATGGCGCCTAGCTTCAACCGCATAAATAAACAAATCGTTTGAAAGCAGAACTACGGTGCATATCTCTAAGCGTTGTTTATATCTTTACTATAATTTATAGCTTATACAATATTTTCAACACTTATATTTTCCCACTCTTTCTTAAGAGAATTATGCTTATTCAAAAACGCTGTAATGGTTTTCGATATCTAAAGGTACGATAAGTAATATTATTAATGAGAAAGGTAAAAGTGGAAAAATACTTCCAAATACGTGTCCAAAAAAGAAAAGAATTTCTGAGAATATTTGTAAGGTAAAATCTTTAATTTTTAAAGAGGATCCGCCAAGTCAAAGGACTATTACAAAGTCATTAAAATGTTCAGTTTCAACTGTAAATAAAATAATTAACAGTGATTTGAATCTTAAAAAGGCCAAAAATACAATGTTCATCGTAGTAGTATACCGGCCCGTATATGCGGCGGAAGTGACGTCATACCACGTGACCAGAAGTGGGCGGGGCCATGTGACGTCACAGCGTCATCCAAAAGCGGAAGTGACGTATTGTTTGTTTACATTTGGACTTGGATTTTTTTTTTGTCATCGACTTCGTGCAGGCGTTGAGTTGTTTCAAGATGGCGTCGTTTCGTTACCATGGTGATGAATCACTCGTAGTGCCATCTGGTGGAGAAATTCAAAACTCTATTATTTTTAATTAAAAAGGAATTTCTTGGATTCGAACCCGGGACCATAGGATCCGAAGTCAAGCGCGCTATCCGTTAGGCTGAAAGAGAGTTAACTTAAGATGGTGAATTATTGTAGTGTTGGATTTTTTCTCTCTTTTGGACTTGTATTTTTTCTTAGTATTAGGAATGCGTTATTTTTAGAAAATGGTTTGAATAATTGCATAGGGGTTTTAATAAATGCTTTTACAAAATGACTTATGGCGCCATCTAGTGATTTTAAAAGTAAGTAATCTAAGGAACGAATTGATTTCTTAATGTTTTTACTTTATTCATGACCAGTGACGTCAGTGTGTTTACGTTTGGGACTTGGATTTTTTTTCGTTATTCGTACCGCCATCTAGTGTCATTTACTGGAGTGAATAGAATAAAATCCTAAGAAAATAAAAAATATTTGATATTTTGTTGGGGGCTCGAACTTAATACAAAAGTACTCATGGTCGAGGGTTAGTTGAATGACTATAACCGTTCGGCCACGAATACCTATTCTACAGAGATTTAAATGTTTAGAGACCTTTTTTTTTTTGAGAGTTGGCGCACGCGTGACGTCAGTGTGTTTAGGCTTGGGACTTGGATTTTTTTCCTTCTGAGATTTCGATGTGACGTCATATAAAGTAAAGTTGAGTTTTAGGTGTCCTGCTTGTGGGGGAAAACATTTAAGCAAGAGTTGAGTTGTTTTTTATGGGAATGGAGCTGAGTAGGTTTTGTAAAAAAAAATTTGTTGATGAATGGCAACACCCAAACTTTAAGTAACACGTTAGAACATGAATGCGAGTGGCAAGCTGATGCAATCATACCGGTTATAGGGTAGGAATGTTGCTATTTGTTGAAGACCAGGTAGGAGGGATTTTCTTAGTATCACGTGATTATTCAAGCTTCTCTGATTGGTGGATTAATCTTGTGATCTTGGGAAGTAAGTTATACCCCCTCAGAAATCATTTCTATCAGTGGCTGCAAGGTTTGTTTATCAGTTTCAGAAGTAATTTTGCATTGAAAAGACTATGAAGCGAAATTCTGTTCAGTCTAGCCCTATGAAAAAAGCTCGTATTGCTGAAAAGAGTGCATTGTCTGTTCTTGGTGAAAAACCAAAAATAAAGACAAAGTCTTTACCTATGCCTGGGGAAGAGCCAAAAATAACGATGGATTCGCTGCCTGATACGATGTTACACCTTGGAGACAACATGTTCCTGCTTGTAAACAAGTTCACTGGACTTACCAGAGTCCATATCAGGAAGTACGTTACGGATGAGAGTGAAAGCTTACAGCCCACGAAGGAAGGTATTTCACTTTCGCCAAAAGTGTGGGATTCTTTTATAAGTAAAGTGAATAAATATTTCACTTTTGGTACTGTGGAATCTGCTAAGATTCTTGAAAGAGACCTGTGTATGTCCAAAGAAGTTGTGGGAGACACGACATTTCTCATTCTGCAAAGACTGTTTCGCAAAAGTGATATGTCATTTCATTTTGTGCCCGAACGTGTTGTGCTGTGTTGGGAGCAGATCTTTAAAATCTGCGAAAACTACCAGCGTGTTGCTGAACGTGTAAATACTTCACTATTCACCTACTCCTTGTATTATTTCGTGAGACACGAACTTGAAAAGTGTTCAACATTTAATTCCGAAGAGACTTACAACGGTGACCCTGACAATCCAGAAGGGGTGGATGAAATGAAATTAGCCTTGTGTTCCCACTTATAATTTCAAAGAACATATCTAAGCATGTGGATTGCTTCGGATGTAAGAATTACATTGTGAACAACATAGCTCATACCTGTTTAGATAAGAGTAAGGAAGATTCTTTTTCCATGCATTTTACTTCCATTCTTTACAGTATTGATTGGCGTGATTTTGCTGGGACTTTTGTTCAAAAATATAGTACTCAGTTAAATTTTAGGTATTTGATTTTCCAAGGTGACTTTTTTGAATGTTTGAATGTAAATGAACTCATGGAGTCCGTGCGACAAATGTATGTAAATACCGATTGTATTCCTCCATATTTTTCATCAGTGTAATGTATTTTTTTACTTTTATTACTTATAAATAAATTTTGTTGATTCTTATTACCCCTGAGTGCGTTTTATTTAGACTTTTATATTACTTGTTACTGTGCATATGTTTGACTATATGTTTGACCTATTTAGTGTTTAATTTGTTATTGCATAATTGTTTTAATTATTATTTTTTACATATTCTTTAGTTTAGCTACATAATTTTAATAGTGAAATTCTGTTCATAAAGTGAATGTAGGAGAAGTATATAAATACTGTGTTTCTTATAATTTAACAGTCATTATGAATATCAGCTCTTTAGGTTAGACCACAACCGCTGCTGCAATGGAAGAAATTCTGAATCAGACGTATCGGAATCCCAAACTCCCCGGCAGCTTTGGTGGTATCAATGCTTTACAGCGTGCTTTAAAAGGTCGCGTGAAAAGAAAACAGATAAAGAATTGGCTGCAAACGAAAGATTCGTATACTTTACACAAGCCTTTACGGCACAAATTCCAGAGAAATCGTGTAATAGTAGGAGGATTAAACGATCAGTTTCAATCTGATTTAGTGGACATGCAATCTCTCGCCCCTCATAACGACGGGTATAAGTATTTACTTACTTGTATTGATATTTTGTCTAAATATGCATGGGCCATTCCTCTATTAGATAAAAAAATCTGCAACTATATTGAGCGCTTTTGAAAAAATATTTTCCGAACGTACTCCTCAATCCTTACAGACAGATGCTGGGAAAGAGTTTACCAATAAACTAGTGCAAAATTTCTTAAAAAAGAAGAAAGTTCATTTCTTTACCACACATAATTCAACAAAAGCTTCAATCGTTGAACGCTTTAATCGTACCCTTAAAACTAAAATGTGGAAATACTTTACTGAAATAAATACAAAGAGATATATTGACGTCATAGACCAATTGATGCATAGTTATAACCATACTTGGCATCGTAGTATTAAAACAGAGCCTTCATCAGTGACATTACAAAATGAAGGAAAAGTATGGGATACGTTATACGGTCAGCAATCTGTTGTAAAACAGAGCAGTTCAGAGTTAAAGGTTGACGATACTGTTCGTATTAGTCGGGAGAAATGCACTTTGAAAAAGGATACGAACAAAACTGGACAAAAGAAATTTTTACTATTGATAAAATAATACATCGGATACCTGTTGTGTATAAACTGAAAGATTTAGCAGGGGAAGTGATACAAGGAAGTTTTTACAAAGAGGAATTGCAAAAGATCTCGGATTCCGGATTTTATCCAGTAGAAAAAGTTTTAAAGAAAAGAAAGCGTCGTGGAAAAATAGAATACTTTGTGAAATTTCAGGGTTATCCTGACAAATTTAATGCTTGGGTTGAGAATGTTAAAATGATATAAATAGAGCTGTCACCGTACTTACCTTCTCATTTTCACTGTACGATGTCGCACTTCCCAGCGACAGCTCTATCGAGTTTTATCCTGGCAACACAATGTCGCACTTCTACACGAAACTCCCTAAACTTCTGGAACTCTCAGGTGAATGGGAAGTAGGATTAGTTGAAATGATTTATCCCAGAATGTGGAATAACATCATTGATGGTGAAAATTCTTTCGAATATGATTTAGGAAACGGAATAAAAATTGATGGAAAAATAGCGTGCGGATTTTACGATTCTCCGGTTGACATTTTAAATGCATTTCCAAAGCACATAAAAATTCAAATGAAATATAACAAACACACTAAAAAGGTGATGGTGCAGCTCACTAACGGTGCAACGGTGAAATTATCCAAGGGATTAGCTGAAAACTTAGGTTTTGAACCTAATAAAGTGATCGGAGAAAATTTTATTCCAGGAAATGGAGGCCCAGATACAGTAATCACTGAGAGTCCTTTTGTTGCGGATCCTAATGTTGATTTACATTTGCTGTACGTTTACACCGACATCATTCAGCCTGAATTTGTTGGTGGGATCTTAGCTCCTCTTTTACGAACTCTGACAGTGAAGGGAAGAGATGGTGACATGCTTCAGGAACAATTTGAGAGACCTCATTATTTACCAGTTTCTAGAAAAAATTTTGACTCAATTGAAATAATTATAAGGACGCACACTGGTCGTTACGTCTCATTTGAACGCGGAAAGTTGATAGTGAAACTACATTTTCGCTTGAAACAAATCGTATAAAAAGAGTGTTCCTTTCTGAATTGATTCATTTTTCATTTTCGCATTCAAGAAAAGAAGTAGCAAAATGTTGGTGCCTTACACGTGTTGTAGTAAAAAGTTTGAAGATTATTATTCAGGGCAAGTTGGAAATGGCTTGCCTTACTATAAAGGACTTGTTTTTCAGAAAGGGATTTTTTGCAAAACTATTTCGCAGAGCATTACCTTTTTTGATTAGTGGTGCAAAAACGATTGGAAAAGAAGCTTTACGGACAGGAACAATGGTTGCTAATGACGTGTTATCAGGCGAAAATTTCAAAACATCAGTTAAAACGCGTGCAAAAGAAACTGGGAAAAAATTAGCAAGAAAGGCGGTTAAGAAAGCAGATGAGATGATTGGTCATGGGAAGCTTAAAAGGAAGCGCAAAACCTCGAAACGTGTCATTTCATCTAAAGTCAGGAAGCTACAAGGACGTGATATTTTCGACTCGTAACACCATGGCTTTTCTACTAAAAGATTCTCCAGAATGTGTGAAATCAGAACTAGAATTATTCTCTTTGCCTCCAACACAAACTGTCATCGAGAGAGGTCAGTGGGTTGAATTTCATCCCCTAGCTAATGTTTCTGGTGGAAGCCCTATCGAATTCAATGTCTCTGGAAGCGGAGACGAATACCTCGATTTGTCACAGACCCAATTATATGTCAAAGTTAAAATTTTAAAAAGTGACGGCAAACCAATCACAACTGAAAGTAAAGTAGGCCCTGTAAATCTGTTTCTGCATTCCATGTTTTCTCAGGTGGATATCAGTCTAAACGAAAGACTCGTTTCCTCCAGTAATAACACTTATCCATACCGAGCCATGATAGAAAAATTACTGAATCATGGTTATGATACTAAAACTTCTCAATTGTCTTCAGAACTGTTTTTTAAAGATACCGCAGGTCGTATGAATGTTTTTGATATAGCAGACACCCAGCCTAACGATGGATTTAATCAAAGGACCGAAATGTTTAAGCTAGGTGCATCGGTGGATATGATTGGCCGTTTGCACTTGGATATGTTTCATCAAGAGAGACTCCTTTTAAATATGGTGGATGTGAAAATTAAGCTTATACGCAGTAAACCGGAATTTTGTTTGTTGGGAGACGGAGAATTTAAAGTTTCGTTGGAATATGCTTCCTTGTTTGTTCGTAAAGTCAGAGTGAGCCCCGGTGTTGTTATAGGACATGCAAAAGGTTTGGAAAAAACAGCAGCTAAATACCCTATTAACAGAGTACTGTGTAAAGCTTATTCCATTCCGGCTGGTAATATGAGTTTTGTTCAAGATAACATTTTTACGGGACAGATGCCTAACCGTATTGTGATTGCCTGTGTCGATAACGACGCGTTCAACGGACACTATAAGAAGTCACCCTTTGAGTTCAAACATTACAATATTAATTTTATAGGAGTCTATGTGGATGGTCAGCCCGTGCCTCATAACCCACTCCAACCAAATTTTGAAAAAGATCAATTTGTAAGAGCATATCAGAACTTATTTACGAATGCTGAAAATAGAGGCCTGTACCTCTCAAGGTCAGAATTTTCAAAAGGTTATTCTTTATTTTGCTTTGATTTATCCCCAGATTTGTGCGATGGTTCACATTTAAATCTTGTTCGACACAGTAACTTAAGAATAGAAATAAAATTTGGAACTACGTTACAGCAAACAATTTCATTGTTGGTGTATGCTGAGTTTGAAAATCTAATCGAAATCAACAAAGCTCGTAATATACTTTATGATTTTGGGAACTAATGAATTCATCACAGATTCATAGAATCTTATCTCGTGATTCTATTTCGGCGAGATATTATGGTGGTGTTTATCCCTCAGATAAAATACCAACTATTGAAAAGTTTCCCTCTGCTATAGTGCTCAATACTGATAAACATGATGAGACGGGTTCTCATTGGCTTGCTGTGTACGTTCAAGATAACAAGACTATTGAATTTTTTGATTCCTATGGATTGCCTCCCGACGCATTTGGAAAAGACATCGCAAAATTTGTCAAGAAATTTCAATACGTTCAATGGAACAAGGTTCCACTTCAAAGCTTAACGTCTAATGTATGTGGACACTATTGCATTTATTTTATTGTTAAACGATGTCAAGGATTTTGTATGAAATTTATTATCAATCAGTTAGCAGGAAAGAAGAATGATTTTAGAATATTTCAATTTGTCAAAAAAAGATACGGTGTAACCATGATTTTTAAAAAATAATAAAATTGTTTTATTGCCAGATATTGACTCATTTTTATTTACTTTTTCGATACTTTTTAGATGTGTTTTATTTTTTCTGACAAATGGTTTTTTTGGGGTAAAATCCAAGAGTTTAAAAGGATTGACGTAGGAAAAAGAAAACACTTTGTTAAAAATATTCACCAGAGTAAGTCGTACAAAAAAAATGGAAAGCACAAAAAGTCAAATGATATTACACTGCTGGCCACCGTAAATGCAACACCCTGAAGGAAGCATGCAAATAATATGAAATTTACAACATGCATTAGCGGAGGTGAGATATGCAAATGATTAGAATTTCAGCACAGACGCACATCACGCGCGCCTGTGGCGCCACTTCAAAGCGCTATTTAAGGCTTGGAGATTTCGACGATTTCAAGTACGGCAATTGTGTTTTTCTTGTGGTTTTTTCAAAAAAACGATCAATTATGCCTCGTAGAAAACAGCGATCATCTTTTGATCAAGTATCCGAGTTCGACAGAGGAAGGATAGTGGCATACCGAGATTGTGGATTATCTTTCAGGGAAATCGGTAGTCGTGTTGGACGAAACCAAACAACTGTAATGCGGATATGTGATCGTTGGATGCAGGAGAGTACGACGGACCGACGTGTTCGATCGCATCCACCTCAGTGCACCACTTCACGTGATGACAGGCATATTGTGCGTATGGCAGTGACGGATCGCTCAGCCACATCACGAACCATAGCACAGCACATTCAGTCTGTACCGCATCATCCAGTGTCTGCGCGTACCATTCGACGCCGTTTACAACAGAGTGGTCTGTCCGCAAGACGTCCATTGCTTCGTCTACCCTTGACGTAGAACCACAGACGTTTCCGCCGCCAATGGTGCGATGAAAGAAGGATGTGGACGGCAGAATGGAATGAAATTGTCTTTACTGACGAGTCACGCTTCTGTCTGCAGCACCACGATGGTCGGATTCGAGTCTGGAGACACCGTGGAGAGAGGATGCTGAACAGCTGCGTTATGTACCGCCACACTGGTCCTGCACCGGGTATTATGGTATGGGGCGGTATTGGATATCACTCTCACACTCCTCTAGTACGCATTGCCGGTACTTTAAACAGCCAGCGCTACATCTCCGAGGTGTTGGAGCCAGTTGTCCTTCCTTACCTTCAGGGCTTGCCCACAGCCATATTTCAACAGGATAATGCGCGACCACACGTGGCACGCATTGTCCAAGGGTTCTTCGTCAATCGCCAGATTGAATTGCTTCCCTGGCCAGCTCGCTCTCCGGATCTTTCGCCGATAGAAAACATGTGGTCCATGGTTGCTCAACGATTGACCCAGAATACATCCCCAGCTGCCACACCAGATCAAGTTTGGCAACGCGTGGAAGCTGCTTGGTCTGCTGTACCCCAAGAACACATCCAAAGTCTCTTTGAATCAATGCCGAGGCGTGTGGCAGCGGTGATCTCCAACAATGGCGGCTACTCTGGCTACTGATTTTGGCAGGAACCACACTTCACAGAAGTCTATAAATTTAATCATTTGATACTTGGTCAACATATTATCTACAAAATAAATTTTGTTGTGATATCTCTTGTCTTTCTTGGTGTTGCAATTTGGGTGGCCAGCAGTGTAGTTACATTACTTATTTTTTCCTACGTTGTTTTTCCTGCTTTTATTACTTGGACTTGTCTCAATTGGCCCAAACATGAATCATGCAGTTTAGAACAAAATAAAACGACGCTTGAAATCTATAAAATTTACCAAAAAATTGATTTAGTAGGATTTATTAAATGCAATGAATTTTCCAACCTTTACTTCAACAACTCCGATTGTGGGAAAGAAATATGTGAATGCGTTCATAATTCTTTAAATGTCTTTGAAAACCACTGTTTAGAATTTACTCAAAACATTGTTGATTCGTTCAGCGAGTGTCGTCTCGTAGCAAACACAATTAAAGGGTGCACAGACATGTTCTGCAAAACTATAAAAGTGGAAACCTCAGCAATAAATTTATTATTATAGAATATGGAACTCCCTAGACTAGTTCATCCTTCGACATGCCTCCTCAGTGGGCCTACAGGATCAGGAAAAACTGTTTTCGTAAAGAAACTGATAGATCACAAAATGTTCCATCCAATGCCTACACATATTGTCTACTGCTACGGAAGTTACCAATGTATTTTTAATTCTATGAAAAATGTTAATTTTGAAGAAGGTTTGCCCTCCAACCTCAGCTCCATTCGAGATGCTTTAATTATCATAGATGATTTGATGGTAGAATTATCAAGTGATACTCGCTTAAGCAATCTTTTTACAAAAGGTAGTCATCACCGAAATCTTTCAATCATTTTTATTACGCAAAACTTTTTTCATCAAGGCAAAGAAATGAGAAATGTTCATTTGAATTCGCATTATGTAGTTCTATACAAAAATCCTAGAGATAAAAGTCAAATAACGCATCTAGCCAAACAAATGTTCCCCAGAAAAATCAAGGCTTTTCAAGAAATATTTGACGATGCTACCTCAACGCCCTTTAGTTATTTGCTCATTGACTTAAGACCGGAGACGACTGAACGGTTACGGTTACGTACAGGGATATTTCCTGGTGATAAGCATTTCGTGTATGAACCTCGATAGGGTCATTAAAACGGGTACCTTCGAAACCTATATAAAACAAAGTGAAAAAGCAGAAAAAATCATTTCTATTTAGAATGCCTTCTCAGAAGGATGTGGTATGTCTGAAACTCTTACAGAAAAGCAGGAGAAAAGCAACTGTATTGAAAAATTGTCCAAACAGTCTCATTAAATCAGTTTGTGAATGTGTACTGAATTTATTAAAGGGGAATCTTCCTGTCAGTAAGCGTGCTAAAAATCAACTCATTCCTTTCAAAAAAACTTTGAGAACACTCGCTGAGAAGAGAGTGCCTCTCTATAGAAAAAGGCGTCTTTTAGTACAAAAAGGTGACGGATTTTTATCCTTTCTCATCCCCGCTGCACTAACTGTCCTATCATCCCTTATCCATGGAACATAGCAAAAAGTTTGCACTGGTACCGTTAGACCGTATGCAAGAATTGGAACAGGATCATCTGAGCGAAATAGATGCCCAGATTCAATACATCTTGAAAAAGAAATTAAGTGATTATGAAAAAGTGAAGTTGTACAATCAAGTTTTACAAAAATATGTCACGTTCCCAATCGTTAATAGAACTAAACCACTCGACGAGAAGCCTCCCGATAAAGACCTTGAAAACAATTTTGATATAGAAAATGAAGTTCTTGGATCTGTTCCTGGGAAACATAAAGAAACTGCAGTGAAAATTATGGAGTTCTTAAAACACCATAACATTTCCTGGAGTCAGAACAAAGAAGTCAAGGTGAACGATGAGATTATTCCAGGCTCAAATGTTATTCAATTCATCAATTTTCTTTTGAGAAACAGAATTCGAAGACCAGCGGCCTTTGAACAGTTTGAGAAAATACTGACATTCAACAATTTTCCTCAAGAATTTGTGAAAAATACTCATTTAACTGATGTGAAAAGCATGTATGCAAAACCTAAAAGAGCAATGAAAAGAAAATTATCTTTGAACAAATGGCTCAAATTGTAATATCTCTGATAATAAAGAATGCATTTGATGACTTCTATGATTTTTTTTTAATTATGTCTGCAAACTAATACCATATTTCCTAGAGTAAAAAATTTAATTACTTTATACATTTATTTTTTTCCTACAGTAAAAATTAAGCATTTTAAGAGGTAAATAGTAATTAAACTATAAAATATAAACTTTTTCTCAACTAATTGTATGTACTAAAAAAAGACAAGATTAAAAATGAACGAAATTTTTTTCTTGAAACAATATACACTCAAACCCCTTCCATAAGCTTTCTCAGTAACCATATGGAAGGGTTGACATATCGGACTGTATTACCCTCTTTGTGTATACGGTTTTATACACTTTCGTTTCTTCCTTATTGACAATGCGTCGACGTTTTGCATCCCGGCATATCTTCGAGGGGTTATGAACAGGTATGCACGCTTCAGAGTCCATATTGCAAACCAGTTCCTGCACCGACTGAAAATTTAGTATTTGGGCATTTCTGAAGTTAAGAGTGAAACCCCTGACTTTGCAACAGGTCTTTCCGGCGGCTGTCTCATATGCGTAATTTTTTGGACCACCTACAAACATATAAAAAAAAATTAAGTGATAAATTCTAGGGATAAAAAGTAAAAACACGATTTCATTTTAGAAAGAAGTCCCAGAAAAAATAAAATAATTCAATCATTTATATCATTTAATAGTGTACCGTTTCAACAATAAAAATTTACTTCTAACCAGATACAAATACAAACATATAAAAAATATTAAGTGATAAATTCTAGGGATAAAAAAGTAAAAAACACGATTTCATTTTAGAAAGAAGTCCCAGAAAAAATAAAATAATTCAATCATTTATATCATTTAATAGTGTACCGTTTCAACAATAAAAATTTACTACTAACCAGACACAAATGTAGAGATCACGTCTCCATCTAATTCATCAGTGAAATCGCCTAGGAAATTTCCTAGGGGTGGGTCATTGGTCCCGTCGCTGGCGTATATGATGGAGTCTGTGTCGTGGTACAAAACAGCATTGCCCAGCTTTTCCATTTCGCTGTATAATTTTAAGCGAGCCCATGCTGTAGTGAAGGCAGCCAGAAAAACGTTAGTTGCACTGTCTTGGGCTACAAATTCTTTAACCATGTCAAAGTGTACCGCAGCTGTATCTTCGGTGCAGAAGTATATGTCTTTAACCTGCAGGGGGAATGTGATATTAGTGGCATATTCATCTTTGATTTACAAAATAATAATACAAATAAAAATATATTTTTCGTGTTTCAAATGAATGGCTAAATAAGCATACATTTTTCTGTTGGTCAACTAGTAGTTTGTTGAAGTCAGACACGGTGTTGACGTAGGTGAGATGACTCTTATTTGTGTTCATCCCCCACCTATAATGACAGAATTAACAAATCTATCTATATATATATATGTATATATATATATATAAACTGAAATAGAATCCTTTCAAACGGTTTGTTTTACCTTCCCCAGAAACTGTTTAGAGCTAATTTCGCCACTTGTCTGCGTCCCGCGTTTTTTGAAATTTTGGAGGCCTCCAACTCTACACCTTCCCTATCCTTATAAAGTTGTACGTACTGGGCACGTTTCTCGGGTGTGGTACACTCCGCAGGCCATCCACTGCTCTCCTGTTTGATCTTAAGGAAAAGATCAATATAGGAGCGAAACAGTGAATGTGATGACTCTTGGAAGTGGTATACCTCGAAAATCTAATCAGATTAAATAAATAAGATGAAAATTTCATTTCAATAAAACTCGGTTAAGGTAAAGGAAGTTTAATATTACTTACATTCGTGACCCGATACCCTTTCCGGATAGCAACCTTTACTTCTTCAGAGACCCATGTCCCCACAAGAGCGCGTTCATCCTCAGAGTGTTGACATGTAGTTTTCTGCATCCCTTCGACGCAGGACCGGCAAAGGGGAAACATTAACTTTTGGTTGCAGCGATAGGGAAGGACTGGCAGATATAGCCCTCGAGGAGGTAAAACCCTACACTTTATCAAACCAAAGTACTCATTGACATCCTTGAAGTTATTAGTTATAATTGTGGGATGTCCCACAGGATATCTACAAAATTTGTTTACCTAAAAAATAAAAACACTTGTAATGAAATATAAAAAAGTATGGTTGAGTAAATCCAGAAAGTAAATCCAGTATGAAAAGTAAATCCAGAAAATTTCTGAAATGTACAAAAAAAAATGACGGATACTTACCCAAGGATACAATGATGTAAAATCTACATACTTTGCACTACCCTCATAATACAAAGTGAGAGCATTAGTTCTTCCTCCTAAAAAGGCATCTCTAGGTTGGAGTCGATCTTGCAATTCATGATGAGATAAAAATCCTATTAAAGACTCGTCCTCTTTCTTTTGGAGTCGAAACTCATGCTCCCACTTTTCTACGACACGATATTTTTTCTCTCGTAGAAATTCTGTGTTTTTTTTCGTTCTCTCATATAACCTCCCCATTGTTACACCTTTTAATGGGTTAATGGTGTCGGCTGTGTAACAGTGAGGGCATCCGTGATAAAAGCATCCCTAATGTTAATTGAAAAACAAAATATAAAATGCAATTTTCTACTTTTAAAATTTGTTTAAAGAAAAATAATATTGTGTAACAAATCATACATACATGAAACTCATAGACGGTGTTTGAATTTTCCTCAAATCCATCAACGGAAATTCCATGAACTTTCTTTTCCCCTCTTCCATTCAAGGCGTGTTGTATGTGAATACCTTCCGTATAGGCAACATAATCCAACCACCTGATAGCATCACAACTATAGTTGGTACTGTTGAGGTAGCCACTAATAGGTACCATAGCAATGGTGTTTGCTTGTATAAACGAGGCCCTATAAATTGCCATACAGGTGGATGCTATGGTGACATAACTGTGAAAGATAAATGTCATTGTAATGCAACATGAAGGAAACACAACTTATATGTGGTTCTTGATGTATAAAAAAAAATGTGTTAATTTTAAAAGCTATTTACCAAAATGGATCGACCCCTGCAATGTCCAAAAACTGGTTCCTAAACTCCAGGCAACACCTCCTAAGAATATCGACGTCCGACCTTAGAAAAAAAGCAAGGGATTGAATTTCACACAGACATTCACACAAAGAGAGAGATATACGCACACATACACTATGTACAAATACACATACCTACAGTAGGACTTCATTTCCTCTTGGAAGTCGAAAGTGTCTCCCCGATGCTCCTCATACCAACACAAGAAATCTGATCGCGCAGATGTGGTCATGCTATCAGGGCTATAAAAATGGGCTTCAGGCAAAAATCCTACGTAATTTTGATTTTGTGGTAGGTTAAAAAGATGGGGAAAGTACCCCTTCTTTAGCTCCGTCAGCCCAAAGCAATCAGGTAACTTGGCCAAAGACATTGGCAAAAAATTAAACGAATCAATGATTCGTATATTTAGTGACTTGTGTTTTACCATCATCACTTTCGACCCATTTGGAATAACATCTGGAGGCGTGCCTTGGTTTAAAAGCCAAACCATGATAAACTGGCCATCAAATCTAAAAGATAAACCAAATTGTAACTACATATTTTCAAAAAAATAGAGAAACTTAAATTATCAGCATATTTAGCATCAGAATGTTATACTGTAAATCACCTGAATAAACTTGTTAAAAGTTTTATAATATTTAAAAACTTACCCCCTCATATTATGGGCAATGACAGTAAAGTCTTTGTGCTGGGTCGTAAACAGCCAGGTACAAAAATCCTGGCATGCTTCATACCCCTTAAAGACTTTTTCATCCCCATTTGAATATTGCGCCACCGCAAAATTTACTACATGCTCTCCTGTGGATTGGTCAGTTTCAAAATCGAAGAAAATAAACTGATCCGATGCTTTTTTTGCCTCAACTGTGGTCAGAAAGCAGAGATGCTCTAAAGCATTTTCGAATTTCCCGCAGGAAGGGCACTTCGTTGTCCAACATCTGTGGTTTTCCATGGCACAATTCCTCCGTAGAATAACTCGACAACATGTTCGACACTGATACATCTAAAGAAACAGATTATGAAGTTAGTTCAACACACACACTATATATATATATATATGTCATAATAACAGATCTTATAAGCCTGCAGTCGTGACGAGAGTGGCAAGAGTGGTGTAAGGCAACCGGGGAGAATGATCCATTGATATTGAGTGTAATGCAGATTCCATAACAATTCTTTATTATTTCAGTAGACAAGTAATTACATCATGAGGTTGTTGAGGGTTTGGAGTTTGGAACGGCTCTGAGGGCTCCTTAGCCCAAGAGACTCGTGAAAAAATAAATAGTTTACAAAGATCTCGCTAGAGGGATTAGGATTAAGAAAAATATTATTGGACCAGGGGATTTAACACGAAATTTCATTGGTAGAAGTCGGTGGTTTTACGAAGGGGGAATGTGATCTTACATATGCGATTTGAAAGCAGGAGAGTCCTTGGGAGGTCTAAGCTAACGAGGCGGCTTGAGTTCAAAGGTGAAAGGGAGTCACGAGGTCCGTGGGAGGTCCAGTTAACGAGACGGCTTGAGTTCAAAAGTGAAAGGCAAGATATTGACCACTTAGATAGGGAGACAAAGACTGGGATAAAAGGGAACCGCTAAGGGGTGATCTGTAGTGAAAATTGTACTTAGGGGGTTATTTTTAGGTATCGTTTCATATCCCCCCCATTTAGAAGGGAAAGTCTTACCGTTCCAGAAAGGCTTTCACTAAATTATCAACAGTACAAAACATACAATATAACAAAGATACAAAATGACATTTCAAAACAAATATGATACATAAACACTTGATACACAAATAATACAATATTAATTTACAAATATCAACTAGTAGATGATTAATGAAAGTAAAAATGAAAGTAAGGACTTCAAAATTTATCCTTACACCTTCATAAAAGCTTCCATATGTCCTCTACTTAGTGACAATTCCCAAAATATTCAAACATTTTTCATGTATTTTATCAAAATTTCCTATGCTTGGTGACTGAAAAAATATACAGTATTGTAAGTTTTGGTGATGAACCATATACGACATTATAATCACATCACTAAACAATCTTATTCATTAATTTGACGCAACAAAATCTGTGGAAAGGAAAATAAAAAAAAATAACTCAGGAACTTAGATGTGCAATGGAGACGACTTCTCTGTAGCAGTACCGACATGTCAGTGATGTCTGTACCTACGAGAGCGTTACTGTAAGTAGGCTAGAAATGAGCTCCGTATATTCTAAATGAGTAACTGCTCATTGTAAGCTACTAATTCGCGTCAAGCATCCTGAAACGTTGAATATGTGTGTGCCGTGTTGTATAATGAATTTTTGTTTAATCATTTGTTAACTTCAAAATCAATGTATTCTGTGATCAATATGTGTGAAATTTCGTTCATTCATCAGTATAAAATCATTATCAGTACAATCATTTCATTATCAAACAGTACAAAAATAAAAATACGTAATGAGAGACTGGAATGTTGAGGAAAAGTATTTTTCATCAGTGTCCTCGTACGATAAAAATTTAAAGAACTACCCTAAAAACTTTCTATATTATTAGGTAGAAAGATTAGGACATGTTACAAGTAATACAAAAGAGAAATAGATACTTTATATATATATATAGTCGGTTCATCCCATACTAACACAATAAAATAATTCAATAAACAATGACGGTTATTCAAATAAATTGCAATACATAATAAACATTATTCAATATAAAAATAAATTATTTACATTATTCGACACATTGCTAATTCTTCATTGAATACATTTCATGCATCATGTAAGTTTCATTTATATGATGTTTGTAATTACTTCACATCTAATGTTTGAATTTTAAAACCGTTTGAAACAAAAGTAAATAATTAAAGGCAAAACTTTTTCAGAGCCTTGTCAGTAGCGACAATGCACAAACAGGAAAAATAATTGGACGACGGGTTTGTATTGAATTGGAGATGGGAAGAGATAAGGAAGGCTTTCGACGGGGTCACAACCAGTTGGGATGAAGAAAGAATGAAAAGCGAAGCTTTGGGGGGAGAAAATTCTCCCTCTTTGTCCGAAAGTCGTAAATTCCATGCGCATTATATTCTCTTTGAACGAGAACTAGGGCTACTTGGTTTTACGCGAAGATGTGAAGCGAGGGTACTCTGATTTCCCTTAAGAACTGGTATTTTCGAAACAGACACTTTGGTGTTATTAGCAACTCGAATGGGAATTTTACTTTTTCTAACTGGAAGAGGAGAAATTTGATAATCAGATGCTGGATAAAAATGACGTAATCTAGTCGAATGCACTACTTCAGAATCCTTTTTGTGGAGAGGGTTAGGCCTATTTATTTCATAATTTACGTCAGAAAGTTTCTTCAGGATAACGTATGGTCCTGTGAAAGTTGGATTTAATTTTCGACTATTGGGATAAACAAATTCTTCATACATTACAGAGTCTCCAATGTTAAAATCACTTTTAGTAAAACGGGTGTCATATCTCTTTTTTGAAATCTCATGGAATTTCTTAGTTTTTTCTTCGGCAATTTTTCGGGCCTCTTCAATGGGCGGATACAAATTTGGTTCAACTATAGGTTCATAAGGAAGTTTTCCATACATTAAATAAGTAGGTGGGAATGTAGTAATCGAATGAGGAGTGTTGTTGTATTCTTCCGTGACTTGTTTAAGTAATTGGGTCCAAGGAGTACTATTTGTTTGAGCATTAATTTTACATTTCAACCTAGTTATGAGGGTTTGGTTGACGCGCTCAACTTTACCATTAGTTTGAGGTCTGTGTGCAGAAGTTAGTAATTGAGTGACGTTATATTTTTGCAAGAAATGCTTGAATTTGGGTGACGTGAAGGCTGCATGTCTGTCACTTAGAATTTTCTTTGGAACTTGAATTTGGAATACCTGTTTAAGACAGTTAATATAAGCATCTGATGTCACACTTTTTGAAGGGAATGTCCAAATATATCTTGTTGCATGATCTATTAAAATATGTAGGTACTTTTTTGGAGAGCCATAATAGCTTAATCCGCCAACTGTATCCACGGAAATTAATTCGAAAGGCTCATGACTTGTGGGAAGGGATTTTAACAAGCCATATTTCTTTTGCTTTTTCCTTTTATTCAATTGACAAACTTCACAGTGTCGGACATAATTTCTAACATCATTTACTATACCAGGCCAATAATATTGTGGCGATAATAAATTTAACATTGATGACACTCCTAGGTGCCCATACTCAATATGTGCTTTCTCTAACAATTTTGAACGAAGTGAAAATGGGACAACAACTTTATTCAAACCTTGTTTTCTAATTGTCCAAAGATTATCCAATTTTTTGTATTTGCGATTACAAACATTATCATTTTCTTGACTTTCTTTGAGCTCAGAATGAGTTAATAATTGTGCTCTTGGCAGCACGTGATGATTTATGGGGTTTCTAGTTAACATGTCAGCTTCTACATTAGTAGATCCCTTTTTGTATTTAATTGTAAAATTGTACATAGACAATTTCAATGACCATCTAAAAAGCCTACCGGTTGGGTGTTTAATATTTTTGAGCCAAACCAGGGCAGCATGATCGGTATAAATAGTAAAGTGATTTCCATGAAGATAGCAGTAAAATTTTTCGACGGAATCTATTATAGCCAAACATTCAAGTTCTGTTATCGCGTAATTTTTCTCGTAAGGTCGTAATTTTCTAGAGTAAAAGGAAACTGGGTGTAAGGAACCATCTGGATGTTCCTGTTTTAAAATTCCTGAAATTGCTTCTCCTGAGGCATCGGTGTATAAATGGCAGGGATAATTCGGGTTAAATAAACTTAACACAGGCTTAGAGATTAAGATATCTTTGAGTTTCTTAAATGAGACCTGACATTCTTCTGACCATTGATATTTTACATCTTTTTTAAGAAGGTTATTCAAAGGGGCTCGAATTTTCGCATAATCTGGAATGAATTTGTTATAGACATTAACACTTCCAAGAAATCTTTGCAACTCTTTGGTGTTTCTGGGTGGTTGAAGTTTTTTGATAGTTTCAACGTTAATATTACTTGGTTTGTAAGTACTGTTCTCAATTTCATATCCCAAGAAATTTATTTTCGTTTTTGCAAAGTTGCATTTTGAAAGTTTGAGTTTCACGTTCTCTTTCTCACATATCTCAAAGATGATTTTTAAATGTTTCAGGTGTTCTTCATAATTTTGGGAAAATACAATTATGTCATCAAAATAATTTAGGGCAAATTTAATTTGATGCTTATTTAGAATTTGCCTTATAGCACGTTGAAATATTGCAGGGGCGTTTTTCCATCCAAAAGGTAATCTTTTCCATTCGTACAAACCAAAATTTGAGGTAAATGCAAGTTTTTCTGTGTCTTGATCCTTAATTTTGATGTGCCAGTATCCAGAGGCTAAATCTAGTGTTGAAAATATTTTTGCATGGGACAATTGATCCAATACAGCATCGATACGAGGAATGGGTTCGGAATCTGTTTTAGTAATTTCATTTAGTTTTCGATAATCAATGCATGAACGAGTTTTGGAGTTTTCATCTCGTTTGTAAGCTAATGTTACAGGAGCAGCATAAGGGCTGTAAGAAGGTTTG
Source organism: Meta bourneti (assembly GCA_933210815.1). Lineage (NCBI taxonomy): Eukaryota > Metazoa > Arthropoda > Arachnida > Araneae > Tetragnathidae > Meta > Meta bourneti. The sequence goes on along the minus strand of OW119925.1, from coordinate 10,837,039 downwards.
ATAATGTCTGCCTTCAAAAGTTCGTCAATTTGTTTTTTGATTTCTGCATTATCCTTAGGCGAGGCTCTATATGGGCGACAAGCAATTGGCAGTTCCGAGTTTAGAATAACTCGTTGAGGTTCTAAATTAATTGAGCCTACATCATATTTATTGTTGGCAAAAACCTTTTTGTATTTATTAATTAGAGCAGTTAATTTGCCACCAGAGTTAATACCATAATTGATATTATTCACATTATTTGAATTAACACTAGAAATAGTACAGTCCTTAATGTTATTACTATCAGTACAATTCCCAATACTATCATTCTTATCAAAAGAGTACATATTTTCACATTTCATATTTTCAACTTTTGAACATTGTTCATCATAAGTATTCTTACTAGTAGTATTCTCACATGATCCAAGATTATTATGTTGAACACTATTAGAATACTGTGAATAACCTTGATTGTAAAAATGATGGGAAATTTGTGCACAACTTATAGGAGCATTTGAAGTTACATTATGATTGAATTGAAATATTTGTCTGCTTTTGCAATTGATCTTCAAATTAAATAGATTCACAGTTTCTAAATTTAGCAATGCATAATTTAAAGCAGAGTTGATGGCCAAAAATTCAAGTTGTTTTGTAATGCAACCAATTGTAATACTGATCAAAACAATTTCACTTACCCGAATAGCACCAACTGCTTGTTGAATTTGTATCTTAGGGTTCACTGTTATTGTCTCATATTTCAAATGTCTGAGTAAATGTTCAGGAATGATATTTGCACTCGTGCCTGTGTCCAACAATCCAATGAATGTTTTGTGACCACAAAAAATAGTCACTTTTAGGAATGGTCATTCCAAATCAGGAGTTTGTCCATATTGAGTAGCTGGTTGATACGCGAGCTGAGGTAGTGGAGGAAGACTTCGCTGAGGGAAAGTTCTCCAAGGGGGATTCCGGTCCTGTAAACGTCGGTCACGGTAGTTGAAGGGCTCTCTGTGCACGGGAGGCATCCAAAATCTCGGCCGCATCGGAAATCTTTGCCGGGGTCGAAATTCTGGACGGGGAATTGCTGCGGGAACGGGTACTCGGTCCATTCTGCTATTTCCTTGTTGATTGTCATCAGGTAATTGACTGCATAACGTGCGGGCAACTCTTAACCATTCCGTAATGGTTGATGGTTCTTTTACGATGATGAGCTCCTTAATATTCCGAGGCAAACCATTTGTTAGTCCTTGGAGTAGTATTTGGTCAGAAAGGTGTAATCGTTGACCAATGTCAAATTTCTTTTTGAAGTACTCATCAATGTCTCCAGGTTTGTCGCACGTTGTAGAGATGAAGGTATCAAAAGATATCAGAGAGGTCCTTGAAAAATAGTTGATAAGTCCTTGACGTAAATTAGCCCATTCGGTTTCGACGATACAATGATTTAAATAATAGTTCAACGCTTCGCCTTTTAAGCATTGTGAGATTAGTTCGATTCTTGAGGTTGCATAGTTGGTTGTTTTTAACTCAAAATACTTGATCCACGCTTCAACGTCGAAATTTTCTTTGGGATCAAATGCTATTATTTTTGAAAGTATTCTTTCCGAAAACTCTTCAGAAACTGGGTAGCTGGCAGTAGAATCATCTCTATTAGACATCATTTTGGTGTAATGATGAGAGTCCGTTCAATTTCTTAAAACTTCCAAAATGAGACTTCACGGTGAGGTTCCCAAACCACAAGTTGCTATCCTGTCGACTTAAAAATCTGTCATAATAACAGATCTTATAAGCCTGCAGTCGTGACGAGAGTGGCAAGAGTGGTGTAAGGCAACCGGGGAGAATGATCCATTGATATTGAGTGTAATGCAGATTCCATAACAATTCTTTATTATTTCAGTAGACAAGTAATTACATCATGAGGTTGTTGAGGGTTTGGAGTTTGGAACGGCTCTGAGGGCTCCTTAGCCCAAGAGACTCGTGAAAAAATAAATAGTTTACAAAGATCTCGCTAGAGGGATTAGGATTAAGAAAAATATTATTGGACCAGGGGATTTAACACGAAATTTCATTGGTAGAAGTCGGTGGTTTTACGAAGGGGGAATGTGATCTTACATATGCGATTTGAAAGCAGGAGAGTCCTTGGGAGGTCTAAGCTAACGAGGCGGCTTGAGTTCAAAGGTGAAAGGGAGTCACGAGGTCCGTGGGAGGTCCAGTTAACGAGACGGCTTGAGTTCAAAAGTGAAAGGCAAGATATTGACCACTTAGATAGGGAGACAAAGACTGGGATAAAAGGGAACCGCTAAGGGGTGATTTGTAGTGAAAATTGTACTTAGGGGGTTATTTTTAGGTATCGTTTCATATATATATATATATATATATATATATATATATATATATATATATAATAATAAGTAAAACTACCCTAAGAATAGAATAGATTTCCCCGAGAAACAAGATGAAATAAAATATGTAAATGTTAAGTGAGCCTGCCTACTTTTTCAAGGGGAGCAAGGCCAGGTTGTCACTTAAAAATGCGATGCTTTGAGTTTTTTCTGTACTTATGTGAGGCCAGGCCGAAGAGATCAACAAAAGTTACCCCCGAAAACTCAAAGTACTACCAGAGAGAAAAAAATCATGAAAATAATACCTGTTACCAAGGTTAGGAATCAAAAGAACATAGCCAACGTAATACCTTACCAAAAGTTGCCGCCCAAGCTAGGAGAGCAAAACATTGCCAGATCCGTATTATGTAGAATAACGGATTTAAAACCGAAAGAGGGTGGCTTGGAGATAATGTGAACAAATTAGCGCAAATGAAAGGGAGGGAAGAAAGGTAAATTTTAACAAGAAAATAAAATTGTGACAAAGAGTAAAGATTGTGGGCAGTGATGAAATTGAAAGAAAAAACGAGGGAAAAAGTGAAAAAAATAATTATATAGTTATATTTTTTGGCTCCATCTGTCCGAGGAGAAAGAAAGTAAAGTCGAGAAAAAGAAAATTATTTTTAAGGAAAAAACTTTTTAAGAAAATTGTTGGGGAAGTTGTTATTTAAGAGGGTGGTTTTAAGAGTTTTGAGCTGATTATCAATAGTAGTTTGGTCCCTGCAAATATGATGAATTCTATAGATTTGATTATAAATTAAGTTTCTGTAGATGTTGAAAGAAATATTAGAATTCCAGGGAACAAGTCTGTTGATATTAAATTGAAAGTCATTTCTTTTGTCATAGATATCGGTTGAAGATTTAGAACTGACATCAATATGAATGTCAAGGAAGTTAGTAGATAAAGGTAAGCTATTTGTTTTTTTGAGGATGAGTTCAGTGGGATAAATACTTTTCCAAAAATCAGTGAACTCTGGTGAGTTAAAAATGATTAAATCATCTATGTAGCGATAGGAGTTAATAAATTTAGAAGTGTGTGATCTTTCATAGAAATGGAGGTAGAGGTTAGCAAGAATACTGGAGAAAGTGGTACCTTGTGGTATTCCTTGTACTTGTTGGAAAAGATGTTCACCATTAAAGATAAAATTGTTGAGGACACAAAGATTGATAAGACTGTTCCAATATTGTTGAGAAATATTAAGAAGAAGGTTAAATTCAGTGTAGTAGGAGTTAAGAACATCTATAAGGTTATGGAGCGGGATGCTAGTGAAGAGGTCTTTAAAATCGAAGGAGTCAATTTGTGAGATATTGTTATTAGAGGAAAGAAAATTAAGAACTGGAGTGTTATTATTAATGATCCAACAGTTTTCTTTAACCGTGATAGCTTTAAGAATGATTTTTAAAAATTTAAAAAAGATTTTCCCTGGTTTATGCATGTAATTTTGGCTAGTGCCACAAGTGATGAATCTAAAAGCTATGGGTTTTTTGTGAAATTTAGGGGTGATGGTAATGTAGGGGAAGAGTATATTGTAGTTCTTAAGCTTAAGAATTTTGTTGAATGCAATGATTTTTTTAACAATAATATTATGAGTAGCATGTGGTTTTTTGTAGGTGATGGAATTTTTAAGTTCTGAATCAAGTAGGTCAAGATATAGTTTTTTGCAGAAGAAACCGAAATTGCTGTTGGCTTTGTCAATTGGCGCAATAATAAAAAGAGATTGTAGGTTTTTAATAGAATTTTTAATTTCTGCCAAATTGAAAGTGCTAGTTTTAAAAGAAGTAGAGGAGATGAATTTTTTAAAGAAACTGTAGAGGCACCACTTCCATTCAGTGAAAAAATCCAGGGCTAAAGAAAATTTGTTTGAAATTTTGAGGCAGAAGAGGTCTATGTCGTTAAGAAAAGATTTGAGTGCAAAGGATTTTTTAATTTTAATCAGAGGTCGGAATTTAGTGCCTTTTGCCATGAGTTGTCTAAGTGAAGCATTTTTGACAATATCGAGGTTACCAGTGATTATGTGTTTATGGTGGGGATCGATAAAATTGGAGTAGTTTTGGTCTTCACAGATACAGATGGAGGTGTCTCGGAAAAGATTGGTGGAGTTGCAAAATTTGTTGTAATTAAAGATCAACCTACCGAGTGTGGTGTGATATTTGAAACTTTTGAAAATGTTGACATTTTTAATGGGGAAAAGATGAAGTAATTGATGAAGTACTGAAGAGAATTTGAAATTATCATAAGTAGGGTTTAGAAAATTAATAGTTAAGTAGAGAGTGTCCCGATTCTTATTGAAGTTGAAGGAAGGTATGCGAGAGCGAAAAAGGTCATAGATTAGGATTTTAAAGTGAGTACTTTTGAAAGCAAAGGTGTCAAGCATATTAAGGAATTCAAGACCTTCTTTTTTATTTAGAGAGAAAATGTAGTTTTTAACCTTTTTCCAGTTAAAAGATGTGTTAAAGTGTGATTCCAAATCTTCCAGATCTAATATGAGATTTTTACAGGGTGTAGAGTGACAGGTTTTACTTCTATCTTTATTTCTTTTTCTACCACCTCTACAACCACGTTTAGTTTTATTTTCAGTGGTGTGAAAGATTTGGGATGTGTTACAGTTTGAAGGATTGATATGTGTGCCATTAAAGGCATCATTGAGTCCATATGGCAAGATAGTTTTAAATTTAGAAATATAGAAGTTTTCTAATTCGAGTCTTTTGTTGAGGTCAGGACAAATATTTAAGATGGAGATTTTAAGATCTATGGACTATAATTTAAGATGGAGATCTATGACAAAAGAAATGACTTTCAATTTAATATCAACAGACTTGTTCCCTGGAATTCTAATATTTCTTTCAACATCTACAGAAACTTAATTTATAATCAAATCTATAGAATTCATCATATTTGCAGGGACCAAACTACTATTGATAATCAGCTCAAAACTCTTAAAACCACCCTCTTAAATAACAACTTCCCCAACAATTTTCTTAAAAAGTTTTTTCCTTAAAAATAATTTTCTTTTTCTCGACTTTACTTTCTTTCTCCTCGGACAGATGGAGCCAAAAAATATAACTAAATAATTATTTTTTTCACTTTTTCCCTCGTTTTTTCTTTCAATTTCATCACTGCCCACAATCTTTACTCTTTGTCACAATTTTATTTTCTTGTTAAAATTTACCTTTCTTCCCTCCCTTTCATTTGCGCTAATTTGTTCACATTATCTCCAAGCCACCCTCTTTCGGTTTTAAATCCGTTATTCTACATAATACGGATCTGGCAATGTTTTGCTCTCCTAGCTTGGGCGGCAACTTTTGGTAAGGTATTACGTTGGCTATGTTCTTTTGATTCCTAACCTTGGTAACAGGTATTATTTTCATGATTTTTTTCTCTCTGGTAGTACTTTGAGTTTTCGGGGGTAACTTTTGTTGATCTCTTCGGCCTGGCCTCACATAAGTACAGAAAAAACTCAAAGCATCGCATTTTTAAGTGACAACCTGGCCTTGCTCCCCTTGAAAAAGTAGGCAGGCTCACTTAACATTTACATATTTTATTTCATCTTGTTTCTCGGGGAAATCTATTCTATTCTTAGGGTAGTTTTACTTATTATTTCCCTTTATTTGTTCTCTGCGGCTTTCAGCGCTGTTCATCTAAAGGGTCAATATTATTGTCAATATTATTGTTGTTATTTTGCTCCATTTTTGTTCTTGTTATTATTTGCATTTTGTTTTTGTTTTTATTTGGTTTCTCCTTTTTGATTTGTGGTGATGGTCTATATATATATATATATATATAATAAACAATCAAACTTAGAAAATAATAAAAAAAAGTCAAGCATACAAAACATTAAAACATAAAATACCAGAAATGCGGACCAGCAAAATGACAAAAAAAAATGTTTTTAAAAAAATCAAACATTACAACGTAAAGTACCTGAAATGCAGTCAAACAAAACGCCAAAAAAAAATACAGAAAAGCAAAAAGGCTAAAATGTTAAAATACCGGGGTATAAACATATTAAAACAGAAGCCATAAAGCATAACTGTCCATGTATGCCATACTTACTCTATCACACAACGATAGCTGTGCCTTTCCTGGTTTTGCTTTATGTGCCCTAAAGCAGTCCTCAGATTGGCAGAGCCGACTGCATTCGAAGCATCTCCAGGGATCAGTTTTCTTGCAATTGGGGCGCAGACAAATATTACATGCATTTCTGCAGTGATGGTCTTGAATGTTATTAAAGGGACTTTCACAAGCCTCACAATAATAACTCGAACCAAAAAACCCCGTTAAGCTTTTTATGACGTCGAAGTGTTCACTATGAAGCCATAAATTCACTCTTCGAGGTCTGTCAGGCCCTTTATAGGAGACCTGAAAACAAAAAATTGCATTAGTGACATTTTTTGAAGAATTAACAAGACTTAAGGAAAGAAAACATTAACAAAAAAATTTATAAAAAAGCTAAATAAATCCAGAAGAAATTTTTTACCTTATTCAAATTTTTAGCAGAAATAACCACTATTTGAATATTAAGATACTGCTCAAATACTGCAACTTCTTGTAGGGTGCATGGACCTACAGGTACACCTGCGGCTTCATGCAGCTCTCGAGCCTTGTTTATAAGAGCAGGTCTTCGTCGGTCTCTCAAAGAATTTACTAATCTGACATTTTTATCTAAATGTGCCAAAGCATACACAATTGCTTTGGCACAGCAAAGTCCTTCATCATCACCTGGTATGGCCAATACTGACCTTTTCTGTAATCGATCTACTTGAATGTCGTGAACTTTCCTTGCTCCACCTCCACCCATCTCTCTTCTCACTGTGATGATGTCGACATGGAATCCTGCATCCATGGCAATTTCTTCCTTGGACTGTAGAACCTTCAACACGGACGCCAGTAGTATGCAGTGTTGTATCAGAGGCGGAAGTGACGTCATACCACGTAACCGGAAGTGGGCTTGTCCGAATGACGTGACATATTGTTTGTTTACATTTTGGACTTGGAATTTTTTTTGTCATCGACTTCGTGCAGGCGTTGAGTTGTTTCAAGATGGCGTCGTTTTGTTGGTGTTGCCATGGTGATGAATCACTCGTAGTGCCATCTGGTGGAGAAATTCGAAACCCTATTATTTTTAATTAAAAAGGAATTTCTTGGATTCGAACCGAGGACCATAGGATCCGAAGTCAAATGCGTTACCACGGGGACATTGGCGAGTTGGCAATGGGTGATGAATTAATGTAGTGTTTCTCTCTCTTTTGGACTTGTATTTTTTCTTAGTATTAGGAATGGGTTATTTTTAGAAAATGGTTTCAATAATTGCATAGGGGTTTTAATTAATGCTTTTACAAAATGAATTATGGCGCCATCTAGTGATTTTAAAAGTAATTAATCTAAGGAACGAATTGATTTCTTAATGTTTTTACTTTATTCATCACCAGTGACGTCCGTGTGTTTACGTTTGGGACTTGGATTTTTTTTTTCGTTAATCGTACCGCCATCTATTGTCATTTACTTGAGTGAATAGAATAAAATCCTAAGAAAATAAAAAATATTTGATAATTTGTTGGGGCTCGAACTTAGTACAAAAGTACTCATGGTCGAGGGTTAGTTGAATGACTATAACCGTTCGGCCACGAATACCTATTTCTACAGAGATTTAAATGTTTAGGGACCTTTTTTTTAGAATTGGCGCACGCGTGACGTCAGTGTGTTTACGTTTGGGACTTGGATTTTTTTTTTCCTTCTCAGATTTCGATGTGACGTCACGATTATGTCCATCAAGTCTGAACTTGAAAAAAGCCAAGTCTGGACTTGAAGAACCTACTCACAGTACATTTCCTACGCAGGTTACGCGGAGGAATACATGAAATGGACCAATAGGAGGACAGGAATGTGACGTCATTACCGTTTCGTCGAATCGGAGTAGCGGATAGCTTTTAGTGAATCACAACACTGTATGATTACAACATGAATTAGAATTAGTTACTGTGCTAAACCAGTCAATCTATACAGTTCTGTCGTCGAGCCCGAGTGCACACACACATCGTGCCCATTTTAATTGTGATATTTGCTGTTTGCTTCCTTGACTTTTCGTAAAATGACCACAACTAGCCATAATAAGAAACGAAATCTTACAGAAAATATGCCGAATGAAGAAAGCCACAAGAGAATTAAGAATGCACATAAAGTAAGTAATAGTCTTGATTTGTTATGAATTTTAAAATTTAATCTTTATGAATTTTTTACTTGTTTTACATGTAATTGATATCTTATTATTTTAATCTTATTTTGCAGGGTGGAATCTTTACAGAAGATGGAATTCCAGAAGAGATGTTTCATATCGGAGATTCCATATTCGTTTATCCAAATACTTTTCGAGGAAATGTATTGGTGCACATCAGACGGTTTACAAAGTATGGATCAACTTTCTATCCGACGAAAGAAGGTGTGACACTCTACCCTGGATGGATTGAATTCATCATGAAACCTGGTGCTTTACCACAAGAACCCCGTGATCTGAGAGGAAGTTTTTTCTTACCCGAAGATGAATTCAAAATTGATAGTGTGGACTTCGAGAACTTTACATTCACTCGATTCCAAACTACGCAAAGTGGTGATACCTTGAAAAAAAGCATAACTCTCTCTTCTTCTCAGTGGACTGAAATGAAACAGCAGTATAATTTTATTGCTGCGAGTGTCTTGGATCATGTTTATGGCGCTATGGACCTTTTGAGTGCCTACAAGACTTTCGAACAATGTGTGAACATCGATGAAAGTTTGCCGGACTCTTTAGATGTTAGTCTTGGGACTCAATGCCTGATAGAACTGCTGAAAGATTCATTGAGCCATTGCCTAAAAGAAAGGGGTTTGAAAGAACCCGAATTATTATCTGAGGAACTATGGGCCAATAGGGTTGAGAGTTTTAATTCTGCAGCATTTTCTTTGGAAGTTACAGAAATCGTCGATTCTTTTTACCACAGATTGTGGGAACATAAAGACTTTTTGTGCTTGTCAAAACCTGCAATGTATGTTACATCACAATTTTTAAAGGACATTCGATTAAAAGATGTTCTGAGAGAGGTAAGAAATGTGCTCTGTCCTCCATATACGTTTGAATATTTTGACGATTGTAACTGATTCATTGTATTTTTTTCTGTGCACAATATGTTTAAATAAATAATTGTACTAGCATTTCTCTTTGGTGTTTTATTTTCTCATAACTGATTGTCTTAATATTTTTGTACTTGATTATTCAGTTTTAATATCTTAAAAGATAAAAACTTTATTTCCTTTTGTACTTAGTAGTGGAGATTGTCATGAGGAGTATATAAATACTGTATTACTTAAAATTTTAACAGTCATGAATATCAGCTTTAGGTTAGACCACAACCGCTGCTGCAATGGAAGAAATTCTGAATCAGACATATCGGAATCCCAAACTTCCCGGCAGCTTTGGTGGTATCAATGCTTTACAGCGTGCTTTAAAAGGTCGCGTGAAAAGAAAACAGATAAAGAATTGGCTACAAACGAAAGATTCGTATACTTTACACAAGCCTTTACGGCACAAATTCCAGAGAAATCGTGTAATAGTAGGAGGATTAAACGATCAGTTTCAATCTGATTTAGTGGACATGCAATCTCTCGCCCCTCATAACGACGAGTATAAGTATTTACTTACTTGTATTGATATTTTGTCTAAATATGCATGGGCCATTCCTCTGTTAGATAAAAAATCTGCAACTATATTGAGCGCTTTTGAAAAAATATTTTCCGAACGTACTCCTCAATCCTTACAGACAGATGCTGGGAAAGAGTTTACCAATAAACTAGTGCAAAATTTCTTAAAAAAGAAGAAAGTTCATTTCTTTACCACACATAATTCAACAAAAGCTTCAATCGTTGAACGCTTTAATCGTACCCTTAAAACTAAAATGTGGAAATACTTTACTGAAAAAAATACGAAAAGATATATTGACGTCATAGACCAATTGATGCATAGTTATAACCATACTTGGCATCGTAGTATTAAAACAGAGCCTTCATCAGTGACATTACAAAATGAAGGAAAAGTATGGGATACGTTATACGGTCAGCAAACTGTTGCAAAACAGAGCAGTTCAGAGTTAAAGGTTGACGATACTGTTCGTATTAGTCGAGAGAAAATGCACTTTGAAAAAGGATACGAACAAAACTGGACAAAAGAAATTTTTACTATCGATAAAATAATACATCGGATACCTGTTGTGTATAAACTGAAAGATTTAGCAGGGGAAGTGATACAAGGAAGTTTTTACAAAGAGGAATTGCAAAAGATCTCGGATTCCGGATTTTATCCAGTAGAAAAAGTTTTAAAGAAAAGAAAGCGTCGTGGAAAAATAGAATACTTTGTGAAATTTCAGGGTTATCCTGACAAATTTAATGCTTGGGTTGAGAATGTCAAAATGATATAAATAGAGCTGTCACCGTACTTACCTTCTCATTTTCACTGTACGATGTCGTTCTACATTACACTTCCCAGCGATAGCTCTATCGAGTTTTATCCTGGCAACACAATGTCTCACTTCTACACGAAACTCCCTAAACATCTGGAACTCTCAGGTGAATGGGAAGTAGGATTAGTTGAAATGATTTATCCCAGAATGTGGAATAACATCATTGATGGTGAAAATTCTTTCGAATATAATTTAGGAAACGGAGTAAAAGTTAATGGAAAAATAGCGTGCGGGTTTTATGATTCTCCGATCGACATTTTAAATGCATTTCCAAAGCACATAAAAATTCAAATGAAATATAACAAACACACTAAAAAGGTGATGGTGCAGCTCACTAATGGTGCAACGGTGAAATTATCCAAGGGATTAGCTGAAAACTTAGGTTTTGAACCTAATAAAGTGATTGGAGAAAATTTTATTCCAGGAAATGGAGGCCCAGATACAGTAATCACTGAGAGTCCTTTTGTTGCGGATCCTAATGTTGATTTACATTTGTTGTACGTTTATACGGACATCATTCAGCCTGAATTTGTTGGTGGGATCTTAGCTCCTCTTTTACGAACTCTGACAGTGAAGGGAAGAGATGGTGATATGATTCAGGAACAATTTGAGAGACCTCATTATTTACCAGTTTCCAGAAAAAATTTTGACTCGATTGAAATCATTATAAGGACGCACACTGGTCGTTACGTCTCATTTGAACGCGGAAAGTTGATAGTGAAACTACATTTTCGCTTGAAACAAATCATATAAAAAGAGTGTTCCTTTCTGAATTGATTCATTTTTCATTTTCGCATTCAAGAAAAGAAGTAACAAAATGTTGGTTCCTTACACGTGTTGTAGTAAAAAGTTTGAAGATTATTATTCAGAGCAAATTGGAAATGGCTTGCCCTACTATAAAGGAGTTGTTTTTCAGAAAGGGCACGGAATAGGAGGATTTTTTGCAAAACTATTTCGCAGAGCATTACCTTTTTTGATTAGTGGTGCAAAAACGATTGGAAAAGAAGCTTTACGGACAGGAACAATGGTTGCTAATGACGTGTTATCAGGCGAAAATTTCAAAACATCAGTTAAAACGCGTGCAAAAGAAACTGGGAAAAAATTAGCAAGAAAGGCGGTTAAGAAAGCAGATGAGATGATTGGTCATGGAAAGCTTAAAAGGAAGCGCAAACCCTCGAAACGTGTCATTTCATCTAAAGTCAGGAAGCTACAAGGACGTGATATTTTCGACTCGTAACACCATGGCTTTTCTACTAAAAGATTCTCCAGAATGTGTGAAATCAGAACTAGAATTATTCTCTTTACCTCCAACACAAACTGTCATCGAGAGAGGTCAGTGGGTTGAATTTCATCCCCTAGCCAATGTTTCTGGTGGAAGCCCTATCGAATTCAATGTCTCTGGAAGCGGAGACGAATACCTCGATTTGTCACAGACCCAATTATATGTTAAAGTTAAAATTTTAAAAAGTGACGGCAAACCAATCACAACTGAAAGTAAAGTAGGCCCTGTAAATCTCTTTCTGCATTCCATGTTTTCTCAGGTGGATATCAGTCTAAACGAAAGACTCGTTTCCTCCAGTAATAACACTTATCCATACCGAGCCATGATAGAAAAATTACTGAATCATGGTTATAATACTAAAACTTCTCAATTGTCTTCAGAACTGTTTTTTAAAGATACCGCAGGTCGTATGAATGTTTTTGATACAGCAGATGCTCAACCTAACGATGGATTCAATAAACGGACTGAAATGTTTAAGCTAGGTGCATCGGTGGATATGATTGGCCGTTTGCACTTGGATATGTTTCATCAAGAGAGACTCCTTTTAAATATGGTGGATGTGAAAATTAAGCTTATACGCAGTAAACCGGAATTTTGTTTGTTGGGAGACGGGGAATTTAAAGTTTCGTTGGAATATGCTTCCTTGTTTGTTCGTAAAGTCAGAGTGAGCCCAGGTGTTGTTATAGGACATGCAAAAGGTTTGGAAAAAACAGCAGCTAAATACCCCATTAACAGAGTACTGTGTAAAGCTTATTCCATTCCGGCAGGTAATATGAGTTTTGTTCAAGATAACATTTTCACGGGACAGATGCCTAACCGCATTGTGATTGCCTGTGTCGATAACGACGCGTTCAACGGACACTATAAGAAGTCACCCTTTGAGTTCAAACATTACAATATTAATTTTATAGGAGTCTATGTGGATGGTCAGCCCGTGCCTCATAACCCACTCCAACCAAATTTTGAAAAAGAACAATTTGTAAGAGCATATCAGAACTTATTTACGAATGCTGAAAATAGAGGCCTGTACCTCTCAAGGTCAGAATTTTCGAAAGGTTATTCTTTATTTTGCTTTGATTTATCCCCAGATTTGTGTGATGGTTCACATTTAAATCTTGTTCGACACAGTAACTTAAGAATAGAAATAAAATTTGGAACTACGTTACAACAAACAGTTTCATTGTTGGTGTATGCTGAGTTTGAAAATCTAATCGAAATCAACAAAGCTCGTAATATACTTTATGATTTTGGGAACTAATGAATTCATCACAGATTCATAGAATCTTATCTCGTGATTCTATTTCGGCGAGATATTATGGTGGTGTTTATCCCTCAGATAAGACACCAACTATTGAAAAGTTTCCCTCTGCTATAGTGCTCAATACTGATAAGCATGATGAGACGGGTTCTCATTGGCTTGCTGTGTACGTTCAAGATAACAAGACTATTGAATTTTTTGATTCCTATGGATTGCCTCCCGACGCATTTGGAAAAGACATCGCAAAATTTGTCAAGAAATTTCAATACGTTCAATGGAACAAGGTTCCACTTCAAAGCTTAACGTCTAATGTATGTGGACACTATTGCATTTATTTTATTGTTAAACGATGTCAAGGATTTTGTATGAAATTTATTATCAATCAGTTAGCAGGAAAGAAGAATGATTTTAGAATATTTCAATTTGTCAAAAAAAGATACGGTGTAACCATGATTTTTAAAAAATAGTAATAAAATTGTTTTATTGCCAGATATTGACTCATTTTTATTTACTTTTTCGATACTTTTTAGATGTGTTTTATTTTTTTTCTGACAAATGGTTTTTTTTGGGGGTAAAATCCAAGAGTTTAAAAGGGTTGACGTAGGAAAAAGAAAACACTTTGTTAAAAATATTCACCAGAGTAAGTCGTACAAAAATGGAAAGCACAAAAAGTCAAATAATATTAGTTACAGTACTTATTTTTTCCTATGTTTGTTTTTCTGTTTTTGTTATCTGGAGCTGTTTTTATCGGACTAAAGATCAATCACACATCTTGTTTCAGAATGAAACGACACTTGACATATATAAAATATATCAAAGCATTGATTCAGTTGGATACATCAAATGCAACGAATTTTCCAACCTTTATTTCAACAACTCCGATTGTGGGAAAGAAATATGTGATTGCGTTAAAAATTCTTTATATGTCTTTGAAAACCACTGTTTAGAATTTACTCAAAACATTGTTGATTCGTTCAGCGAGTGTCGTCTCGTAGCAAACACAATTAAAGGGTGCACATACATGTTCTGCAAACTATAAAAGTGGAAACCTCAGCAATAAATTTATTATTATAGAATATGGAACTCCCCCGGTTAGTTCATCCTTCGACATGCCTCCTCAGTGGGCCTACAGGATCAGGAAAAACTGTTTTCGTAAAGAAACTGATAGATCACAAAATGTTCCATCCAATGCCTACACATATTGTCTACTGCTACGGAAGTTACCAATCTATTTTTAATTCTATGAAAAATGTTAATTTTGAAGAAGGTTTGCCCTCCAACCTCAGCTCCATTCGAGATGCTTTAATTATCATAGATGATTTGATGGTAGAGTTATCAAGTGATCTTAAGCAATCTTTTTACAAAAGGTAGTCATCACCGAAATCTTTCAATCATTTTTATTACGCAAAACTTTTTTCATCAAGGCAAAGAAATGAGAAATGTTCATTTGAATTCGCATTATGTAGTTCTATACAAAAATCCTAGAGATAAAAGTCAAATAACGCATCTAGCTAAACAAATGTTCCCCAGAAAAATCAAGGCTTTTCAAGAAATATTTGACGATGCCACCTCAACGCCCTTTAGTTATTTGCTCATTGACTTAAGACCGGAGACGACTGAACGGTTACGGTTACGTACAGGGATATTTCCTGGTAATAAGCATTTCGTGTATGAACCTCGATAGGGTCATTAAAGCGGGTACCTTCGAAACCTATATAAAAACAAAGTGAAAAAGCAGAAAAAGTCATTTCTATTTAGAATGCCTTCTCAGAAGGATGTGATATGTCTGAAACTCTTACAGAAAAGCAGGAGAAAAACAACTGTATTGAAAAATTGTCCAAACAGTCTCATTAAATCAGTTTGTGAATGTGTACTGAATTTATTAAAGGGGAATCTTCCTATCAGTAAGCGTGCTAAAAATCAACTCATTCCTTTCAAAAAAACTTTGAGAATACTGGCTGCGAAAAGAGTACCTCTCTATAGAAAAAGACGACTTTTAGTACAAAAAGGTGAAGGATTTTTATCCTTTCTTATTCCAGCTGCAATAACCGTCTTATCATCTCTTATACATGGAACACTGTAAAAAGTTTGCACTGGTACCGTTAGACCGTATGCAAGAATTGGAACAGGATCATCTGAGCGAAATAGATGCACAGATTCAATATATCTTGAAAAAGAAATTAAGTGACGATGAAAAAGTGAAGTTGTACAATCAAGTTTTACAAAAATATGTCACGTTCCCAAACGTTAATAGAACTAAACCACTCGACGAGAAGCCTCCCGATAAAGACCTTGAAAACAATTTTGATATAGAAAAGAAGATCTTAGAATCTGTTCCTGTGAAACATAAAGAAACTGCAGTAAAAATTATGGAGTTCTTAAAACAACATGAAATCTCTTGGAATTTAAACAGAGAACTTATGCTAAATCAAACAGCGATTCCTGATTCTGATGTTGTGCAACTTATCAACTTCCTATTGAGAAACAGAGTTCGAAAACCAGTGGCCTTTGAAAAATTTAAGGAAATATTAACATACAACAATTTTCCACAAGACTTTGTGAAAAATACTTATTTATCTGATGTGAAAACAATGTATGCAAAACCTAAAAGGGGCAAGAAGAGAAAATCGTCTCATTCGAATGTCTGGTTGAAATTGTAACTTCATCATATCTTAGATTTAAATAAAAAATATTTTGTCTTTTTTCATTCTCGTGTTTTTTTTGTTTTACAATAAATTACTAATAAAAAATTAATCTACCTAAAAAATGATGAACGATTTTTTTTCTTCTAATTGAAACATTTCATACAACAATTTTACTATTATTATATTTTTTTTTCATTTACATTGGTGTGATTTCTTTCTTCTCTTAAAGAATTTTTTAAAGGTTAAGTTTTTTAAAGGTTGTTAAAATTTATTATTATCACTTATTGTAAAAAAATAAATAAATAAAACACAGACACATTTTGAAAAAAGAAGAAAATATATATTTTTTAAATGTTAAATTATTGCATTGCTATTATTTATACACACACACACACATTTTTTTTGTAATCATCTCTTTTTAAAAACCATAAGGAAGTGTTGTCAAATCTTCTTGAATCACTCTCTTGTCGTATACCATCCGATAGATCTTAGATTCAGTTGTGTTTATCACTTTCCTTCGTTTTGGTACTCTTGTAATTTTGGCTGGATTGAGAAGAGCAATGGTATGGCCGTCCATATCTCGTACCATGCTTTCAATGGAATGATAATTCAACAACTGCGAATTCCTGAAGTTCAATGTGAATCCACGCACCTTACAACAGGTCTTCCCAGTTGCTGTCTTGTAGCCATAATTTTTAGGACCACCTGGAGAAAAGAAAGAAAATCAGTCATGAACACTCTCGTAATAAATATATTTATAAATGATATATACATATTATACATAAAAAAATACAATTTTAATCTTCCATTTCTTTATTAAAAAACACTTTTTTTCGCTATGATTCTATGATAATGAAAATAAAAAAGTAAAGAAAAACAATGTTTCAAAACATGACGTACCAGAGACAAAAGTTTTTATTACATCACCATCTAGTTCGTCTGTGAAATCCCCGAGAAAGTTGCCTAATGGCGGATCGTTCTGGCCATTCGACGAATAAATAATGGAGTCGGTGTCGTGGTACAAAACATCTCGTCCCAATTTCTCCATTTCGCTATATAACTTGAGACGGGCCCAGGCTGTGGTAAAAGTAGCCAAGAAGATATTTGTTGAAGTGTCTTGCACCTCAAAGTCCTTAACCACTTCCCACCGAATGGCTGCCACCTCTGGCGTAGGGAGATATATGTCTTTGATCTGTAAAGAATTTTTTTTTAAAACCCATACATACAAAATAAAAATGCATAACTAAAAGTATATAAACACAAGAATATTTACATTTTTGGTACGGTCTGTCATCATCTTGTTAAATTTAGGCACTGTGTTGACGTATGTAAGTTGCCCCTTGTTAGTATTCATTCCCCATCTGAGAAAAAAACAGTTGTAAGGGGGTGCAAAAAAGTAATAAGAAAAGATAATAGTTTAAGAAATTTACAATGCATACCGTCCCCAAAAACTGTTCAGTGCTAGCTTGGCCACTTGTCGGCGCCCCGGGTTTTTACTAATACTTGAAGCTTCTAATTTCACTCCCTCTCGTAATTCATACTCACGTATATAAGCCAGTTTCTGGTCTGCCGTCACACAATTTGAGGGCCATCCACTACTCTCTTGTTTTATTTTCAGGAACATGTCGATGTAAGATCTAAACAAGGATGTGGACGTTTTCTCAAAGTGGTAAACTTCATAAATCTAGAAAAAAAGCAACGATAAGATTTTTTTTTTCCACAACAATATTAATAATTATTATTATATTGGGAAAAAATGGAACATTACTTACATGTGTGATGCGGTAGCCTTTCTTCTTCGCAAGCTTTACTTCCTCGCTCACCCACGTACCGACAAATGCCCGTTCATCGTCAGTGTGTGTGCAAGAATTCTGTTGCATATGCAATGCACAAGTATTACACAACGGAAACATTAGCTTATTGTGACATCTGTATGGTAGAACAGGCAGGTACAGACCGCGAGGAGGAATTACTCGGCAGTGTATAATGCCAAAGTAATCTTCTAAGGCTCCAAAGCCTTCAGTTATAATCTGAGGGTGTCCAACAGGGTATACACAGTATTTGTTAACCTAAATAAAAATGTATGAAAATGAAGATCTAGAAACATTATATTTGGAAAAAAACCCGTTTAAACGAAATAATTACTCACCCATGGATACAAAGACGTAAAGTCAACATATTTTGCATCACCCTCGTGATACAGTTTCACTGCGTTGGTCCGCCCTCCGAAGAAAGAATCTCGAGGAATCAATCTATTAGTCAGATAGTGATTTCTCAAAAAATCTTGAAGGTCAGAATCCTCCTCCTCCTTCTGCTTAGCAAAATCATGCTCCCAGATCTCCACTACGTGAAAACCCTGGGCGCGCAGATTTTCTGAAATCAAATCAGTCTTCTCTTTGACAGCAGCCATTGAGATTCTTTTGAAAGGATGTATAATATCGCCATCGTAACAAAGACTGCAACCATGGAAAAAACAGCCCTAAATAAAACAATTAAAAAAGATAATTTTCAGATTTGCAATCAAACAAAAAAATAATTGAAGTAACGTAAAATATTTGTTTTTATACTCTATTTTTTATTACTCTAATATATACCTGAAATTGGTAGACGGTGTTAGTTTCTCTACAGAATCCATCTACCGATATTTCACCTATTCTGTATTCTCCAGTGCTGTTTAAAGCATGTTGAATTTCTATAGACTCCTTTTCACACATGTAATCAAGCCATCTTATGGAGTCTTGGCTGTATCTGGTGCGGTTCACATATCCACCAACTGGTATCATCGCAATAGTGTCAGGCTGAATGTGCCCGCTCCTGTAAATGGCCATGCATGCAGCTGCAATGGTTACATACCTGGAAAGAAAAAGACACGAGATATGTTTTGGAAAGCAAAATAAAAAAAGTGATTGAACTTGTAAAGTAATAAACACTTACTGGAAGGGGTCAACACTAGCAATATCCAAAAACTGGGACCGAAACTCCATGCAGCAACGACGAAGAATATCAACATCAGAACTATGGATAAAAATGTAGTGAAAGAAAAAATTTAAAAAATAATAAAAAACGCGAAAACATGAAATGTTTCATACCTGCAGTATGCTTGCATCTCGTCTTGAAAATTAAACTCGTCCGCCTTGTGTTCATTATACCACTCCATAAAAGCAGCACGTGCATCTGAAGACTTGGTGTCTGGACTGTAATAGCGGCAATCAGGCAAAGGACCAACGTAATTTTGGTTTTCACTCGAGTTAAAGAGGTGGGGGAAATACCCCTTCTTCAATTCGGTGAATCCAAAACATGCGGGTAGCTTTGCCAGAGCCATTGGTAAAAAGTTTAGTGAATCTATTAAACGAATTCCTAAACTTGAATGTTTAATTGACATTAACAACGACCCATTGGGTATAACTTCAGGTGCACAGCCTTGTTCTAAAATGTAGCCCATTACAAATTGCCCATCGAACCTGCAGAAAAAAGTGTTTAAATCACTATATTTCTTAATAACAATTTCTTAAAATTTTTTTTTTAAGATGGTAAACAAAAATAGAATAAAGTAAACTATACAAGAAAAGTTTGAAATCTTACCCCTTCATGTTATGGGCTATAGCTGTATAACCCTTATGTTTCGGAGAAAAGAGCCAGGCGCAAAAATCGTGGCATGCTGTATACCCTTTAAATACAATTTGCTCACCGTCAGCGTACTGAGCTACCGCGAAGTTTACAACGTGTTCTCCCGAAGACTGGTCCGTTTCAAAATCGTAAAAAATCAACTTTTCGCTCGGATTGTTCGATGCCACGTTTCGTAAGTAGCAGCGGTGCTCTTGGTGGCTAAGTGCCACAAGAAGGGCACTGAGAGAGCGGTGATTATCACGAGGACAATCCCTTCTACGGATCACTTGACAACACTCCCTACACTGATAGACCTGTAATGATAATTTAATAGAGATATTTTATTTTAATTAATGCTGAAAAGTACATGTACTCTTGACATCTCTAAATAAATACACTTACCCTATCGCAGAGGGATAAAGTTTGATTGTTTGTGAGGGATTTGTGGGCTGAAAAACAATCCTCAGATCTACACAGGCGGTCGCAGTCTTGACACCGTTGCTGTTGACCCGCTGCACAGTTTGTACGTAAGCATACGTGACAGGCTTGATCACATCTATGATCTTCGATATTCTGAAAAGGCTTTTCGCATGCAATACAGTAGTTGGTGCTAGCGAAAAATCCTTTCAGTGATTTTACGACATCATAATGATTGTCGTGCAACCATAAATTTATGCGCCTATGTCTGTCTGTACTTTTGTACGCTACCTAGAAACACAAGAAAAAAATGCATACATTTAGACTTTAACTACTTAACTAAAAATGTAAATTAAGCTGTAAAAAATGTAGATTATAAAACTATGTAAGACAAAAAAATAAACTTACTCTATTTAAATTATCGGCAGACAAAACGACAATCTGAACGTTAAGGTGTTCCTCGAACCGACCAATCTCCTTGAATGTGCAGGCACCTAGGGGGACTCCGGCATCAATATGTAGACCACGAGCTCGATTCATTAGAGCAGGGCGTCTTTTATCTCTTAACGTGTTGATGGCAGCTGTATCTCTATCCAAATGTGCCAACGCAAATACAATGGCTTTCGCACAGCAAAGTCCTTCGCTATCGCTTGGAATAGCAAATACAGATTTTTTATTTAGCCGATCTATGGAAATATTAGTTATTCTTCGACTCTTGCCAGCTCCTACAGGTTGAAGAATAGTTATAACATCCACCTCAAAAGTTGAATCGAGCTCGATTGTTTCTTTTGATTGAAGAACTTTCATGATGCAGCTCAGTAACTTCTCAACTGTCACAGTCGATACAGGCATCAGGGAGGTAGATACAGGTTTGTCGAGTCCCTCTGCTTGTATGCAAAATCGTATTAAATCAGAGGGTCTTAACGAAACTGTTGTTCGGCGAATTAGAATCAAAAACAAATCCCGTACAGAATCCACTATGGAGGATATAGAAATTCCTCTCACGTCTTGCGGAAGTCGCTCAGGTTCTATGCGGGCCTTGTATGTAATTTCTTCCGCCTTGTACTTGGTATTTCTTCGACGCGATCGTTCGACGAGAACAACGGCATTTTCCAGCTATAAAATAAGTTAGAGTTAGTGAAAGTAGTTAAAAAACAAATAAGAATATATCTCTCTAATAATTAATAGAAAATATTATTGGATCATTTCCTTAAGGAGAGACAATGAAACTGAACTTACATTGTGTGCCTCATCAGCACGATCTACATTCGATGTACCCTGTACTGAAGGTTGAACAGAGTTCTAATTTAAAGAAAAGGGATATTTAGAAAAAGAAAATTTAAAAAAAAGTGCAATACTCTACTAAAGTAAACATTACCTCAAATCCTGAACCCACTTGATAATTTAATGGAAGTGGCATAGAGTTTTCTAGAAACAACTGCGAACATTCATCGATAATCTAGATATAAATTATTGTTATTTGGATACTGTTATATATTTTAAAAACACTTCTAGTTCTATAGAAAAGTTAATGCAATAGAAAAAAAAATCTTACATTATCATCTGCTTCTAAAAAACTTTGACACATTTCATCAATAATCTAAAGATAACAAGAAAATATTAAGAATAAAATAACCACTTGTCTCAGTTTTCTTAAAAATACTCTTGCATTTAGGTTATAAATCACAGAAATGAAAAAAAAAGATGATGGTGTAAAGACTTACTTCATCATCAGAATCTCTCATGGGCATATCTGGGTCTTCAAACAATACCTTGAATAGCGAAATAAAAATAGTGTTTTCAAAAAATAATAAAAGCTATTTTTCTTAAGGTTATAAATAAGAGAGAAGCATAAGACTACTATGTAAGCCTACAACGCACGGTATACACGGTTTCACACAGTATTCACGAATTTAAATTGTACAATAATTATAATAGTATTTTTAAAAATAGGGTTTCAAAAATTAATAATGCCTTTTTTCTAAAGGTTACACATAAGAGAAGCATAAGCCTTCTATGTAAGCCTACAACGCACGGTATACACGGTTTCACACAATATTCACGAAATTAAATTGTACAATAATTACAATAGTATTTTAAAAAAGCGTACTTACCAAATCTGTGGTAGAGTCCAACTCACGTTTCTGCTGGTTAGAGCGTTCCATGTTAGTATGCAAAAAAAGAAAATGTAACAAAACACAGGAAGAAATTGAAGTGTTTTCTGGACAATAAACGGAGACCACTCCTTACAAGTTCACAGGAATGTTAAGAATGATAAGAAAATCCCTCCTGCATGGTCTTCAACAAATAGCAACATTCCTACCCCATAACCAGTATGATTGCATCAGCTTGCCACTTGCATTCATGTTCTAACGTGTAATCTAACGTCATTCACAAAGTCGCACCCCGACTTGTATTCCTCCGCACTTACTTGCGATAAAAATCGCTGTGATTAGACATTTTCGTGTTCTAACATGTAATCTGACGTCACATCGAAATCTCAGAAGGAAAAAAAAAATCCAAGTCCCAAACGTAAACACACTGACGTCACTGGTGCCATCTTGAAACAACTCAACGCCTGCACGAAGTCGTGACAAAAAAAAAATTCCAAGTCCAAAATGTAAACAAACAATACGTCACTTCCGCTTTTCGATGACGTCACGCTGTGATGTCACTTGGCACCGCCCACTTCTGGTCACGTGGTATGACGTCACTTCCGCCTCTGATACAACACTGCATACTACTGACGCCAGAACCTTTTCCACAGTGAAGTTAGATACAGACATCAACTCAGTGGAGATGGGTTTGTCCAAACCATCTGCTCGAATCAGGTCATGGCCTCTCAAGCCCTCTGTCGCCCGTCGAATGATATTTTCGAATAACCGTTGACAAGATGCACAGTTGCACGAAGGGAGTCGCGACTCAAGTTTTCTGGAATATTCTCCTGATTGATTCTAGCACGAAACGTCATCTCTCGTGCATCGTACTTCTTATTTATACGGGAAGAAACCTCATCAATAATGATGGCGCTTTCCAGCTGCAAAATAAAATAAATTATTAGACAAAACATATCTAACATCAGTGAAAGCAACAAAATTGCTGAGTCCTCTATCATTATCTTGAAAACAAACATGGTCTACTTAGTTACTTCATAAAAACACATGTAAATAGAACACTTTACGATTTAATTAAAAACCCATGACAAATAGTTTTTATAGCAGAAAAAAAAACTTACATCGAAAGACTCATCCTCCATTCGCACAGATCCTGAAGCATTTTCCGAGCCATGGACACGTTCTGTTTGATCACTCTGTTAAAAACAATTACACATATCTCATTAAATATTTAAAAATTATCATTTTGAAAGTATTCAAAAAATAAAACAGATGTATACCTCAAACCCCTCCCCGCTCTGAGAAAAAACCACGTCAGAGAAAAATTGAGAAGCCTCAATAAACTCTTGCGACAATTCTCCAAGAAGCTGGGAAAATAGAAATATTGTTTAAAAAATCTACAGGGAAGTTGAAAAAAAAAGGAACAATATCCTGGGACAAATAAGTAGCATACATTACAGTCCAGAATCATTCTTATTAGTAATACAATATGTTGATAGTAACAAGTTCAAAAATAGATACAAAGTATTCTAAAATTTAAGGATAAGCAACATGAATAACTATAAATAAGTTACTTCATCATCCGCATCCAACATTGGTATGTCGGGGTCCTCTAATAACACCTGTGATGATAAGAAATTCGTTTTAGAAAAAAATAACTAGCACAGATGAAAAAATTTTTTTAAATTAAAAACATTAGTATTAATATAAAAGTATACGTACCACTTTTGAATCCATATCTGAGGCTCGTTTTCCTGATTTTGAATAATCCAACACGATAAAACACCGGAAAGAAATTAACACTAGAAGTAGTAACGCACACGAAGACTAAATTTTAACTGTTCAAATTTCTGAGTACTTCAGGAGTTTTAAAGTTTATCTGGCTAATGTAAGCACTCATTGGTCAAAATAAAAAAGTGACATTACAGGGTAGTACTATTATTGGTCAAAGGACATGTATTCCTCCGCGTAACCAGCGTAGGAAATGTACTGTGAGTAGGCTTTTTCAAGTTCAGACTTGGATTTTTCAAGTTCAGACTTGGCTTTGACGTCACGCTGTGATGTCACATTCCTGTCCTCCTATTGGTCCATTTCATGTATTCCTCCGCGTAACCAGCGTAGGAAATGTACTGTGAGTAGGCTTTTTCAAGTTCAGACTTGAATTTTTCAAGTTCAGACTTGGCTTTGACGTCACGCTGTGATGTCACATTCCTGTCCTCCTATTGGTCCATTTCATGTGTAAATAAACAATACGTCACTTCCGCTTTTGGATGACGTCACGTGGCCCCGCCCACTTCTGGTCACGTGGTATGACGTCACTTCCGCCGCATATACGGGCCGGTATACTACTCATCGTCTATCTCCACGACATATTGCAGAACGCAGAATTCGCTGCAGTATTCTGTATGAGAAGCATTTAGCTGGAGAAAGATGGAAAAATGTTCTGACAATAGACGAGGCGTGGTTGTTATTCAAATGATTGTAATAAAAAAACCAATTTATTATCTTAAAAGAGGAGAAAAATCTTAAAACGTGGTTCAACTTGGTAACTTTAACGTGAGAACTTTCTCTGAGAGATTTATGATTGTTGCCGGTTTTGCATATAATGAAAAAATAAAAGAACAAGAGGAGGAAAAAATGTAAAAATCAACTCCCACATATTATCAAGACCCTATTTTATCGCAGATATTCAAAAAAGAAGTACCATATCTTTACCCACAGTGCCAAAAATCAGTAGAATTGCATCAGGATAAAGCAAGCAGCTACACATCTAAATCCACTATTAAATTCTTGGAAAGAATGGAACAAGAAACTTGTATCAAGTCAATAAATACCCTTTACTGATATTCCTGCTAAATCTCCAGATGTCTCACCCATGGACTTTTAAAAAGAGAATTATCGAAACGTCGACCGAAAACCATTCAAGGATTTTGGAAAACTGTGGAACAAAAGTTAGGAATAGCATATTTTACTCAAGTTATTACATTGAGTATTATACGTACTTAGAAATTTTTCACAATCTCTTAATCTATTGACAAAATGTGAAAAAAAATTAATTTAAACACAGAAAGCTTGAACTAAAACTTAACTTTATGGGCCTTTTCGGCTGCAAACATTTTTACAATGTCCTCAAAAGATAGCTTTGAAGCTAACGTGCTCTATTGATATGATGCTTAGGTTGGTTAGTCATTGTTGTCCTGTTAAGTTTCTGAGGTAATTTTTTTATGATCTTTAGTTTGCTGAAACTCCTTTCATTTGAGGCGACTGAGACTGGTATTGTGAGGAAAATTCTCAACACTGTCGTTATATTGATGGACTCGTCTTCAAGTCTGTTCTTGTATATTAACGCCAGAAGACCTGATGGTGTAGCCGTTTTCATATTAGGGCTTAAATCCAAGGCATGATACTTAAAACTCTCCACTTCTATCGCCAGCTAGTCCTTGTCTAGTCTTCTTTATATGTGGTAGCTAACTCAAGTGCCTGGTTCTTCAATTCTTCTCCATTCATTGTTTCAAATCGAGCTCCATTGAGGAAACCAAATAAACTATTCATGTTTTGAATGACTTGAAACCTTTGCCTCAGTTCATTCAGAATCCTATTATTTGTATAATCAATAATCTGAACTTCTGAGAATTCATTGCTTTCAACTTCGCCGTTTTCATCAAACATCAACTTCTTCCTCCTCCGTATTTCTTTAAAAAGAGGATCTAGATTAAGCTTTCCTGTTATTTCTTCATGCGTTTTGCATTTAGCTCCTTTTATAGTTTTTGGTTTTTGTAGTCTACTAAGTTTTTCCTCTTCATTTTTATCACAAGTAAATATCTATCGTAAAAAAATATACTAGGCCAATTTAGCGCTCCCCAATCCGGCGTCCGGAGCACATGCCCCGTCTGCCCCCTTCTAGTTACGTCTCTGACGATTTGCTAGCGTAATCATTACAAGAACTTTAATAAGATCTCAGAACGCAATGTGCAATGCGTAGAGCTTGGCTGCTCATTTTTGTGTCTCAAGACTTGTACATACCTTGTATATATTTGTATTAATGTTAATAAATTAGAATGCTTTTAAAAACCTTGATGTATTCTTCATTCTGTGTCCGGCCTGATCACAACATTTTGTGAAGATATTAGAACACTTCCATAGAAACGGAAACAATTTTAATCAATCTTTTTGATTGTTTTGCGTAGTATTGGTAGCTGTCGATGGAAGGAAAATGGCAATTTATTCTTGACTGGTGTATCGTTTCCGCAGGAGTTGTAGTTTCTTCACTGAAGGTCGGCAGGCAGAATTTCTAAAATCTGTAAATGGTCGGCTGTACACAGTAAATAGAATTCTCTGTGGGTTGTAGAAAAACGTGCTTGATCTGTGATCGGACCTGGACGTCAGCAGTCTGAAATCAAGACTTAACTCAGCTGATTTTTATGTAGATATAAGACACTTTTTAAATGCTTAAGTTTGCAAATGGATATCGGAGCAGAATTTGACGACGATTTTTTCGAGCAGCCGAAAGTGAAGAAAGAAAGCACACCGCAAAATTATGAAGCTAAAATTTGCGTGCCACTTGTACGTTTCCATTTTATTATTTATTTATGTTTTCAATTTGCAAGATTTATGAATGCTTTGTTTGCGATTGTAATCGTCAAGTATTGGGCAATGTGCAAATGACAGATTGCTTGTAATTTAAGGTTATGCTCGTTTTCCGATTGCCAGAATTCACTACTTTTTATTTAAAATTTAATTAATTTCGTGTTTTAAAATTTGCACCTAAAATCAGTTCTTTCTGTGGAATGAAGCTTATGCAAGTTTTAGATAAGGTGTGTTAGTTCTAAGTTTAGCCCTAAAAGCATTCCTGCTCATCAAAGCTGTAAAATGTTGTAGTTCTGCAACTTTAAAACAGTAAATCTTAAAGTGGTTAGAAGCAATAGATCATCAACAAGTTTCAAGCTTTGCATATATCAGATGGGATCTGTTTCATGCTGAAATTCTTGTGCCTATGCACACAGTACCAAAAACATCTTTTTCAAAGAGGAACCTCTTGTTTTAGTTATACTGATCTAGTTTAGGTTGAATTAAGATTTCCCAGAACTGCTGTTCATCTGGGGTATAAACTTTTATCTGTAGCCAAATCTCTTGAGATCAAAGTGGATGCTAAGAAAGTATTGTAAATAGCTTCCAACAGTACTGTGAACTACCATTATAGTCATGAAGTCAGTATCTAAATTTCTCCTAAGATTATTATTCGAGTTGTAGGCGGCATAGGTTTGATTCCTGTCAGGTGTATTCTTCCCTGGGTATATTTCTCTCTTCTGTGTCAGTAAAACTCATTGCGTGTGTGTTTATTACTCGATATTGTATGTCGTGTCTGGCACAGCATGGCCAAATATGGCCCTTGCGCCATAAAACCCCAAAACAAACCAACCTAAGATTAATGATTGATAAAGTTCTACTTATAAAAGTATTTGATGTCTCGTAATGCTTAAAACAGCACACTCTATCAACATTTTGCTAAGTGATCATTCTGTTATCTTGTATTTGATACTTGTTTGTACAACATGTAACTTAAGAGATCTGCTTTTCTGGCCAGCACAGCAACATATAGAGAAAGGGAATCGCATCCCTGCATGCTGTTAAATACTTTGTGTGGTTAAATTGTAATTATAGTAAGGACTATGCATTACAGGGTTTTCAGAATTGAAAGATCATTAATTACAGATTTGTATCCATCAATACAGGTATCTTTTCAGTTGATTCTTTTTCAATGCTCAATGAACTTTATTAACCCTTTAAGTGGGGTCCATTGGTCAAAATCATAACTGCTTTCAAGTCGGACAGGAAAGACTACAGGTTGCAGAATGGATATATTCGTGTGAACCTCTGTGGGTTAAAGAATATCTTTTTAAAAGTTCCTTATCATGAAACATTCAAGCATAATTTCTTAGGGATACACTGATATTTTTCAATTTCATCAACTATTAATTTAAAAATTTGTTTTGAAATTCACATTTTAACCATGCTAAAATATCTAAAATAATCTATTCTAAAGCAAACAAAATTACTATTCAGTTGTGTGCAATCAATCCACATCCAACTAGCGAAATAATTAAATGGCTTAACAATCTCAAAAAATTTGATTGCATACTTCATTTAAATTTGGTAGTGTCAAAGCAGGAGTAAAGTCAAATATGTGAACTTGAGCATGATGATTTCCCTGATTTTTATGAAACCTTAGTGAGTTACAAATTATTAGTCAGCTTAGAGGTGTTTATGAAAGCTGTACTAATCCTACCTACATGTTCATTTCTGAGTGGGGTTTTATAATGAAAATGTTTATCTGTTTCTTCTATTGTAAGCTAGATTGTACAATGCTTTACCCCCGAAATAAGTTCTGACACTTTTCAGAAACTGTTTGACTATATTGCATCCAGTAAGATTTTAAAAATTGATCAAATATAGCAGTAAAAAGCTGGGTTTCCCCAGGGTTGAAGTTTTTGCCGGCAAAATGTATGTTTACCAGAACAGTAACAGATTAACACCAGGTGGAAATGGCAAAATGGTTATGGAAGAAATTTACATTAAAAGTGTATTTTATTAAACACGCAGTTATGCTTATTGTATAGCTACAGTTACTAATAATAGTCATAAAAAATTATATTTATGTCAGATTGATTAATGTTTTTTAACAACTTAATGAATTAAAAATGCAGATGAATATAAAACGATTGTAATGTTAAAAATGTTTAAGGTTAAGTTGGAGAAATTTCGAATCGCTTATATAGATATATATGCTTTCTAGAAACTTAAACTGCATATATCAGTGACTGATTAAATGGTTTTGAATTTTTTTCCAACAATGTATAAAAGTTGTAATGCTGGGGCTTTCTTCTGCAATAAAATCGTTAAAATGTGTTACTAAGGTTTCTAAAGGATAATTGCTCTTTGTTAGCTGGTATTCCTCAGTTTTGAATTTAGTAATTTACTGTGCATTAATTTTATTAACTGAACTAAACAAATAAAATATACTTAATTTATTTCAATTTTATATAATAAATATATATATGCTTGTTTTTATTTTTATACATTTCATCTTTTGCACCTTTTATGTCATTTAAACTGCTTCACATTCTTTGTTCAATAAATATATGATTTTAAATATGCTTTTTACTGCTGGTTAGGCCATTTTAGCTTTTCATTTACTTTTACTGGTTTGCATTATCTTGCATTTGACGCAGCTTGTCTGTCTTTGGACTTCACGTCATAAAACCCAAACCAACCAGCCAACTTTGTTCTCTTTGAAGCTTGTGAAGAATAAAGAGTAACTGTCTCCAGTTAGTGTAGTAAAAAATATGACTGCATGTAGAAATCTTACCATTTTATGGGAGGAGTTTTCTTTATACTGCATTTGCTCATTTTATTTTCTCAATATGTGTTCTTAATGTTATGTTTCAGTGGTTCATGGAAGCTAAATTAGCGAAGCAAGGTGTCAGTGAAGTGCTTATTGCCTTGAAGCACCAAGCAGATTACCACTATTACTGCAAAAAATATTCAAAAGCAGCAGAAATCTACGAGCTCTGCTTAGGACATGTTCCTGCAAGTAATAATACTTGGAAAAGAGAATTCATGGAAAACCTGGCTCGGTCTTATCTGCATATGGATGAACCACAGAAAGCCTTGGAGTGGAGCTTAAGACTGGTATGTTATGAAAATTGCTTAAATAGGAAGGTGTAATAAAAATGCATTTTCAACCTAAAAATCTAGAAAAATGCACTGAAAAACAATAAAAATTGTGTAAAAATCACATTTTTGGAAAAGCTTGACTTAAAGGAAAGGTTTATGAAGAAACAATGAAAATAGAGATGTAAATTTCTAATCGTCTTTAGGAGAATGTTTTAGGGGAGAATAGAATAATTGAGAATTTTCCCTTCTAAAGGCAGAAAAAATGGTAACATCTTTTAATCAATGAATACATAAATAAAAAGATGTAGTATTAAAATGTTGGCTCAAGAGGCTAACATAAGAAGTAAAGAAAAAGAAGTAAACATTTATTTTTGCAATCTGCTCTTCTCAATAATTTTTCTTGAAGTGTGAATTATTTACTTTGACAATATGCATAGTTATTTTTGAGTTCACTCAAAAGTGGTAATTTTCAATATCACCAATCAATAAGTTTAATGTGGGCACTGTACAACTATATGCAGAAATATATGAGGGGTTCTTATATCTACTTCACTGCCAGAAGCATTATCGGTAATGTATGAAATATTTCTATCGACTTGGAAATGCCCTTGTATTAAGAAAGCCCTTGTATTAAGAAAGTGCAAAATCATCAAAATCCTAGTCCAAGTAATGCATGTTTTAAAATTAGCATTGCAATAGAAAGGATTTAACTTTTTTCTATCAAAACAGCTTTAAATAAAATTTTAAATAATTGGAAGTTTTCAACAATGAATTATAATCATTAAAATATGTTGCCAAATACGGAATCTACTTAACAGTCATTCAAATTATTGTTTAATTTAAAAATCTCGTTTTAAAATTTAGGTAATGACCTCTAACTAATTGTTGCTCATAAATTTTTCGATGTATAGGTCTTTTTGTCATGAATCTCAATGTTTGGCACAGCTTGGCCAAATGCAGCAGGCCCTTGTACCATAAAACCCAAAACTATCATATCAAATGATAGATGAGCAATCTAAGCATGATCTATATTCAAGTATTTTTAGCCTGAAATTACACTACCTTGAAAAATTGCTTTATGTTGAAATGTTAAATTTTAATAAAGGCTTTTTATTTCTTTGATATAAAAATACAGAGTTTTGAAGCAACAAAATATTAATTTCACTAACATTTGGTTTGTTTCTGCTACGATATAATTGTAGAAATTTTGTTTCTACAGCACCATTTGAATTTGTTCTTATATTTGGCCTTTTAAACATTTAGGTCGAATTTATTTTTCTTGTTCTGCATTTATTTTTTGGTTCAGTAATGGAGATGTAAATGTTTCTTTTGAGGTAAATAGACACAGGAAGAGAAACAACAACTGAAATAGCTCATATCTTAAATAGATTGCAATATGACTATTTTTCATCTTGAAAATAAGTATTTAGTGTGAAAAAATAGCAGTAGTTGAATCTCTCTTCTAAGCCAACAATGTTCTCATTCATTTAAAGTTTCTTAATCACTGTTTTAAATTTAGTTTAGGAATTATCAAATTTATATTTTGCTGTGTTTCAAGTATGCTGTGCCTTTCTTAGAATTTGTATCAAACCCTGAATGAAGTTTATATATGAATTTTTACTTTTTAGGACAGGAACTCTTTCAGTCCAGATCAGAAAGTTGTGTCTATGAATCTCTTGGCTACTGTTTGTCATAGATTAGGAAAATATGAAGGTATGCATGTAATAAATGTTGGATGTTTCCCTTAACATTCTTAATTTTTACCTTATCTTTAACTATTACATTCCTTGGTAATCATTAAGAATTACACCTTTTTAAATTGATTCAAATCATAAGAAATCAACTATGATTAAGGTATTGGGAAAGGTTAACGGAATAACTTTTATTCATCCATATAAAAATATGCCTCAGTTGACATAAATTTTCTAAACTGTGTTGTGACATGCATACATTTCATTTCTTGAAAAAGTTCAGACTTCCCTGTTTCCTCAGAAAGTAAATGGAAACTGAAGCTAGAGAAACTTCAATCTAAATTCTGTACTTTGCAAATCCAATGAAAACTTGGAAGATTTGGAAAGATGCAAAACGGACATTCCTTCAAACATTTGAAAAAGGAGTCTTTAAAAATGGTCAAATCAACCTCTTATGAATACTTACACTGAAGAAAAAAATAACTGAATAATCTGTATTTTGGGAAATTTTTATGCTTTATATGTATATTAGCAGAATTATCCTGTGTTGCTCGGGTTAAATTGGTTAAATATTGGTTCAAAAAGTGATAAAAATAACCTCTCTTTCATAGAAAAATGCAGATATCATTTTATTATAAAAAAATAATTTTTTAAACACCATTTTCACGTTTTTATAGCTTCTACAATTTACTTTGGACTCAAATACATATACATGCTATACCCATCCATATAATCCATTTCACATTGTACTTCTGGTACTCTTTCTCCAAGGATATGATATTTCCGAATTTGAGATGGTGAAATTTTGATGACAAATTAACACAATATCCATGATTAATTTTTGATACATATACATTTGTTTTCTTGAAAGTTCCATGAAACTGCAGTGCTTGCTTGAAAATTAAATGTCTTTAGTACAGATAAAGCAAAGGGAATCAATTGCATTTTTTGAACAATGGAGGAAGGTTGATTTCAGCCTAAGATATCACTGTTTTCAATGCATGTTTCATAGCTTGCTAAGTTGCATGAGAATAGCTTTAACTCGAAAAGTAAGCAACCTCGATTTTCTGTCGCTTATGACAGCATTTTTAGTTTCTCAAAAGTCCTAGTTTGAATATTTTCCCATTAATCCAACTTACAAGCAGTTTAAGATCGAGTCTTTGTGGCTCTTTTTCTTTCAAATTCAGGGATTCAGTTTTCTAAATGAAAACCTTGATATTTTAGTGATGCTTTCATTTTATAGGTAACGCTTGATTACTAATTTGAAAATTAAATTAAAATAAAAGCAAGAAGTTCTCTGCTTATTCTGTAATTAAGAAAAGGAAGAACACTTAAAGTGTAGAGAATAAATAGAAATAAAATCGTCTAAAAATGTTTCAGTAATTCTATTGAGTGAATTGTTTTGAAAAATCCTCAGACTTCGTTACATGGACACTTGACTGTAGGTGGTTGCATGTAGAAATTAGTCTAGTCATCTTTGTATCAATTGTATTTTTATTGCTATTAAGTTTTTATTCCTCTAAGTATGCAATAATTTTGCAGAAGAGTTAGAGGCTCTGCATTGGTGCCTGGAAGCCCACAAATCATGCCCAGAGTTCTGGCTACGTCTAGGCCTCTGTTATGCTGGTTTGTTCAAGCTCCACTTGCCAGAACATTCCACTTCGAGTCAGCCCTTGGAGCAAGAACCAGAAGCATGTTGTGCCTTCAAGTCAAAGATGAACTCGTCTCGTGTTCCTCTCGAGGTTGAAGGTGTTACGCCAAGTGCCACACTGGATTGTTCTGCAGATAGTGCCATAAGTTGCAATAGTGTTCCCGAGGCTGCAAAACCCGAATTGTGTTCAACGACCACTTCAAGCGAGGTGGTCCCATCATCTAAATGTGACATTTGTACTGTTGCTACTCAGTTTGTTTCTTCATGTCTGATCCATACCAAGTGAGTTAGGGGTTTTGAGAAGCCTCTTGAATGTTTGTTTATGGGTGAACTATAGTGCGACCATAATGAGAAGAGACTTAGGCACGCCTCTTCATAGGAAGAGTTCATTTCGCTTAGGGCTTACATTAACCTGGTTGGAAGAGTAATGGATTATCAACCGGAGGGTTGCGAGTTCATGTACAAAGGGGACTGGTGCATGTTAAATCTGTTGTGGCCTCAAATTTCCTTCCGTTGGCGTGGTGTGGAAGTTTGGAGAGTGGGGTGCCAACTCAGGTGTTACCTCCTCATCTGACCTTGGTTCAAAATTATGTGGTGTTCTCGGATCTTTCCCTTTGGGTTTGATCCTGGACTGTCGCCACTAGCCCATTGTGTTGCTCCAGTGTGACGTCTATTAAAATACCTACCATAAGAAAGATATTTTGTCTCATTTTAATCCACCTTGATATCTCATAACAGTACAGATTTAAGATGTTATATTCAGCTTTTATACTCCATGCAAACTATTTTTATTGTGAAAATTTATATAAATTGCCTGGTTTCTTTTGTGCTTTTGTATTTGTTTTATTGCATCTTGTTGCTCTTTCTAAAATCTGTTTCCTATCTTTTTAGAATGTTGATAGATTCTGGGGGAGCCAATCTGTTAGACATAGAAAGAGATGAAAGAATTAAAAGAAAGGTATTGGTTTTAGTTGTTGACTAATCTTTGAATAGCAAATCGTTGTATACTTAGCCAGTAAAAAGTTGATCAAGATCCCAAAAAGTTGATCACTTGTCTCAATGTACTGTGATCACAGATTTTTCTGCACAAGTTGGAATACATGCACTGCATCTAAATTCCTTTTGTATGGCTTACAGGTACTGGAGTAAACTTAAACGGAAAAAAATAAATGTTTGCATAATGGCTGCACTAAGCTACATTGTGAAATTTCAGTTTCATTAAATTTAACTATGTAAAAAAGATGTAATTGTATGTAAAAGATAATTTTTATGGCTATTAGACAAAGTAGATGTGCTATCATCAAACATTTTTCTTTGCTTCCTACTCAATATAGTATTGCAAGATTTATTTTGGACCCAAAGTGTTAGTGTTCAAATTGATCCTCAAATTTTTGTTACTGGTCTGCTGATATAATAAGTTTATGCTCAGTAGCAGTGTCTGTTCAAGACAGTGCTTTGGAATCTACTTTAAGCTGTAGGTTTCACAGTCCTCAGCACTAAAATAATCTTGGAATTAACTAGACTTTAGTTAACTGATTGACAAAAGTTCAAGATTGATTTAACCTATTTTTTAAAATCTGTTTTTATGGCTGCAATCATTCCTATTTACTGCTTCATTAAAAAGTTTCATTTTTGACATTAGTCTAATTGGACCTTTACCTGTTGTCTAGCAACTATTGATGAAGTATATTTTACTATTAGGAAAGGCTTTTGTTACTCATAAATTCGGTGTAGTCTTAAGTGCAGGGAATTAATCAATAGTCAAATTTTGCCCCTTTAAATTTTGTTTTGGCGATCAAGTTTTAGACACTAAATGCAATGTAACAACCCAAATCAAAAATCTTTAGAGACAGGATCCCAAAATAGCAGGTCCCTAGGCAGTAATCACATTCTTTATACTCATCCATGTAAACAAAATATGCCTCATAAACAAAATTGCACTCAAGTAGAGTATTTTGGCAGGAATTGAGGGAAAAATTTAAGTGGCCATTGATGCCTGACTTTCTGCACCTTATTTCTAACCCTGCTTAACTGAAAATCTTTAAATTGTGTACTGCAGTAACTGAATTAAATAGTTCCATTTTTCCAGTTTCTTTTTCTGCCTGTAATGTCTTTTATTGTTTCCGAAAACGATTGTTTTCGAACTGCTTGTTAATTGCTCTATTTCTCATTCTAACTTATCTGCTATGAACAATGTAATAGAAGTTAAACTTTACTAAGTGTCAAAAATGCAATTAATAAAAGTTGAATACAAAAAAAGAAGTCGCGATTTCTTGTTATACGTTCAAGCCTAGTCTGTTTCCAAATCGTTATGTTAGAAATTCTTTTTAACTGAAATAGTAACAATGAAATCACACAATTCCGTTTAAGTATTCTCAATTCAACTGATTTTACTATTCTATCAATTATAAATTTTGTACGATTTTTATATTTTCTATTCAGGTATCTAAACCACATATATATATATATAGAAAATAGTATTTACAAGGTTCCAGTGGTTCTTAGTTCTGTTTTTCTAATTTGAGACTCTTTAAAGTTCTTAAAAATACTAAACTTTTTTAATCTGGATTTTCCCATGGATGTGTTTGGGGCAGTCATGGCTCAGTAGATATGCTTCACTGAGCCATAATGTGCAGCATGGCCAAATATGGCCCTTGCACCATAAAACCCCCAAGCCAACCAACCCATGGATTCGTTATGTATGGTGCTGCAGCCAGGTCTGTTCTCCAGACTCTTGACACTACGTCATCGAGGTATCTATAACTGCTTACTGTACTTTGCCTGTCCGGGGTTGTCAATCAGAGGATACTGCTTAAAACTCATACATTAGAGACTTGCCCTCAGATATTATTTTAAACTCCAAACTAATCCATGTCATTTATGGTAGCCTGGTTAGAAGAGGAGCGGATTAGCAACCAGAGGTTTGTGAGTTCAAAACTCGATCCAACCATAGACCATCGTGTATGTAAGGGCTGGTGCATGTTAAATCTGTTGTGGCTTTAAATATCCTTATATCGGCATGGAGTGAAAGTTTGGAGAGTGGGTGTGGGAGGCCAGCTTAAGTGTGACCTCATCATCTGACCGTGATTCAAAATTATGAAATGGTGTCCTTGATCTTTCCCTTTTGGAATTGATTCTGGACCTCCACCAATAGCCTATTGTGTTGCTCCTGTGTGGCATTAATACAACTACCTACCATCTCATTCATTATATAGCATCATTTCTAACCCTATATTTAGAAGCCACTTTTCAATGAAACCATTGTTCATACCTTAATTTGGTTTTAGAATTCGAGACATAATCAATTCTTTAAAAATTGACAATCTAGATGTGTATACTGCATGAAACAAGCCTTCACCTTGGAGTAATGGAAATTTTCTTAATAATTAAAAATTTTACTCACAGATACTTATTTATCGAGGAACCTGCTCCATTGTGTTCAACTTGCCTTTGTCATTTTGATTGAATATAGAATTTTTAAATACTACAAATTAATTTGATTCAGAGTTTCAAATCCAACCCTCTAAGACCTTTTTTGATCCTCAAAACAAATATTTATTTATTTGTTTTCATTTCTGACATCTATTTTATAAACTTTTTAGATTTCTTACCTTGTTTTCACTTTGCATTATTTTCACGGTGTTTGAAAAATAATTTTTAAACTGTTTACCGTTACTTTGGCTGTCTGGTTTTTAACTGTTTTTATTGAGTACGTTTAATCTTGCATTTGGTACAGCTAGTCCTCTATCGTATCTTGAACCATAAAACAATCAACCTTTCATTGCATATCTGGGTTGCCACAGGTGACTTTTGCTACTGTTTTTCAACTTTGGAGATTAGAGGTATGTTTTAAAGCAAAATCATCTTGAAACCTCCTATTTTCAAAATTTTGATGACTTTTTTAAAATTTACCAAAGGTCAACAAAAATTGAGTCCCTTTTTTCTAACTTATAGCTGAGGGAAATAATATTTTCAGACTTTTTTAGCGAGAAAATTTTCCAAGGGATGCCAATTGCAAAGCTTTGGAACAATAGCCATGGCAACCGGGAAAGAAAAACACCAGAATCTAGTTGCTAAATTGTCGTGAAAACCTTGCAAAGAAAATATTTAATTTTTTAATATTTAAATTTATTTGCAAGTTCAACTGTTTTTTTCATACTTAATTAGTGTGTTTTAGGCAATTCGCTTTGTATCTGAGCAATTACATTTGTTAGTTAAATAGGGTTTAAGAGGAGACTTTGGTACTATTTTTTTTAATTTATGCTATTTCACAAGTGCTTTGGCTGTGGCAGCACTGCATACTGTTAATTCATTTAATATTTTTGATGAACTAAATTTATTTTCAGACATTTGCTTTGAAATATTTTTGCATTATATTTCAATTTCCTAGTCTTATGCCAGTTTTTGTCTCTTGAAAACTAATGCTTGTCATTAACAGAATTTGGTCTTAGAAATTGTGTTTGAAAATTCTCAGTCTTAACTTTTATGTGAAAGAATGGTAAATCTAAAAACAAACTACAGATGCAAACTTTAATTTGAGTAATTTTCCTTATGCTGAAATTTGTAATTGTGAAATTGTATTAGTTATATTGCTGTCTAATATCTTCATTTTTTTACTTCTAGATAGCAAATAGTTTAAGACTTATGGAAGTAGACCAAACATTTATAGATGTTGCTTCTCAGGTAATTCTTGTTCATACTTCCTTTATATTACATTGGAAACATTGTTAAATTGTTTAAAGTTGAGAAACAAGTGGAAAATTAGTAAATGGATGCTTGGAGAACTTTATCACATTGCTGTGCTTAATGACAAATATGAAATATGTCCGATTTTTATTGGATGCTGAGGAAATCAATACTATAGTTCTGAATCCTGCAAGTTGGCATTCAAGTAGCATGGTTTTGAACGAGTCTCTTGGTCAAATTAAGGGACTGGTGGTAATGTTCAGTGTGTTCTCACATCTTTAACTCGAGTTCTAGTTCAAAGTTTATCGTTTGGTGTTGTAAGCTATAGCAGTGATAATGAGTTGGTGGGGAGAACACCATCCACTGTGATCGCCATTCATCCTTTTGCATATGGCAGCCCTCCTAACAATTCAAAAATCATCCTCCTTTCACACCTATTCAAAAATTGACTGCCCCTCGGGGACACATCTTCAAGTGTGTACATGCTTCACAAACACGAGGTACCCTAGTGATCTATTCTTTTCCCATGGGGTTTACTGTTTCTGGTAAACATGGAGGTTGCAACCCCATGATGCCCAACTTTATTCTCCATCCTTTTCACAATTACTTGACGGGGCCGACATGATTCAGTGGGTATACCCACTGCACTAGCAACCTTCGAGTCGTAGGCAGCGCAGGTTCGATTCCTGTCAGGTGCATTCCTCCCTGGGTGTATTTCTCTCTTCTGTGTCCGTAAAACTTTCATTGTGTGTCTGTCTGTCTGTTACTTGATGTTTTATATCTTGTGTCTGGCGCAGCATGGCCAAATATGACCCTTGCACCATGAAACACCAAAAACCAACCAAACAACCATAATTACTTGACCTTATCTGTCTTGTGTTTGGCACAGCTTGGTCAAATATGGCTCTTATGCCAAAAAAATTAAAAACAAAAAATAGGTAGACTGCCTTATCAGAGCCGCACTAAATGTGCCATGCCTTCTAACTATTCTTGTTTATTAATTTACTTTATAGAATATTTTTAGTTTGGTGCTGAAAATGACAGCAGTGATTGTTGCCGCACGTGCGCCAACCAGAGGCGAAAATGTTCACGCATGCGCAATACCCGAGCCGACTGAGCCCATCGCCAGTTGACTACTAGACGCTGCAAAGTTAGCAGCAATAACCAGAAGTGGGTAAATAATGTTTATCTCGACACCCACAATTGCTTCAACTCAATAATGTTCAGCTGTCTTTATATGTTGTACAAAATGTGTGTGACGTCCTGTTAAATAAAAAGCAGAAAAGGCAGCTGTGGTCCGTCGAACTTTATGCGTTTTTAAAAAGGTGAACGCATCACTTGGTCCCGTCAGAGCGGGAGACAGAACTCAGCAAAATGGATACCATAGAAAAACTCGTAAAAGCGAAAACTTCCTTAAAAGGAAGTATTACCAGAATTGAAAACTTTGTTGATAAAGTGTCAACAGACAGAAGTAAAACGGAACTTGATGTGAAATTGAAGAAAATAGATCAGCTGCAGCAAAAAGTTGATGAACTGAAACAATACTCCTTCTGCATAGAAAAGGCCCCAGCACCTGAATTAATAGAATTTCAGGATGATATAGAACTGTGTGAACTACGCCTTGAAGATTTAGAGGTAAAGATTAAGCTCTTTATTAATTCTAATAAGAAATTTGAGTCTGTGACTGAAGTTGACGAAAAACAAACTGAAACTTTGCTAGTTAAAACTAAAATTCCACCTGTTGTGCTTCCCACATTTACGGGAAAATATGAACATTTTAGTGCATTCAAGAATCAATTTGATGATTTGATAACGTCGAACAATCAACTTAGTCAGTCACAGAAATTATATTATTTAAATTCTTGTCTTGTAGAAGAAAAAGAATTTGCATCTACTTTCGATTCATTTTCTTCCTTATACGAAGCTCTTGAATCGCGATATGACAATCAACGGTTAATTGTTGATGTTCATATTCAATCTATTTTGAACTTTAAGAAAATAGAACATGAGAATGCACAAGAAATTCGTGCAATGATCGATTGTATCCAAAAGAATTTATGCGCTTTAAAGATGCTAAAATATGAACAAAATGATTTATTTAACATTTTTCTGTTAAATATTATGCTTAAAAAATTGGATAAAGAATCCAGAAAGAACTTTGAATTGTTACAAAAATCTAAAGAGGTCCCTTCCTTTGATCAATTCATGACCTTTTTAGAACAACGTGAAGCAGTCTTGTTAGCTGTAGACAGAAATTTTATTCCCGAAGGAAAAACGATGATGAGAAAATCCTGTAATTTCGTTTCCAAATCCAAAACTCTATTGGTTAATCAAAACAATGAAAATAAAAGGTGTATAATTTGTTCTGAAAAGAATCCTCATCCTGTTTTCAGATGTGCAAAATTTCTACAATATTCCATCGGAAAAAGATTCGAACTTGTTAAGTTTCATAAACTTTGTGAACTGTGCTTACGAAAAAATCATAGAAAAAATGAGTGCCGTTCGAATTATTTATGTAGCTGCGGTGGAAAGCATTCTAAATCAATTTGTAGACATGCTGACGCTAGTGTGAAAGAGGCGCCGGTCGAAAGTAAACACGTGTCCGCAGCGGATTCAGAAATCAAAATTCAAAACGAAAGCTCTTCTGCCGCAATAAATTATTCCACTTGTCAAAACACTGTTTTAACAAGCATATCTAATCAAAATAAAAAGAGTGTTTTATTATCTACGGGTATAATTTGGTTGCAAAATAAATATGGAACATTAATAAAATGTAGATGTATTTTTGATAGCGCGTCAAATGTTAATATATTGTCCAGAAAAACGAGTGATTTCCTTGGTATTAGATTAGAAAAGGTACAAACTTCGGTTTCTGGATTGAATTCAACAAAACAAAATTTGAAAGGGAAATTGACGACTTTCATCTCGAATGAAAACGGAAGTTTTGTGAACCTATTGAGTTCTTAGTTACTGACAAGATTACTGGGTTGACGCCTAGTATTAATTTAGATATTTCAAAAATAAAAATTCCTGAATTTTTTAAATTAGCGGATCCTTGTTTTTTCGAAGCCAAAGAGATTCATGCGTTATTAAATGCAGATATTTTTTGTCGAATAATGAAAGATAATCTTTACAAAGTGAGTGAAGAATTACTGTTTAAGGAAACTGAATTTGGTTGGGTCGCGGGTGGAAGACTCGACGAAATCGAAACTAATGATGTGGCATCGTGCTTTCTTCTTAAAGACGATAGTTCTATAGACGACACTTTGAAACAATTTTTTGAACTCGAATCTCTTGGCATAAAAGATGATCCTTGCTTTCGTGAAGACGATCAGGCCATGGAAATCTTTGAACAAACAGTCAGATACAATAAAGGGCGATATACAGTGGGATTGCCATTCTGTAAAGATTGGAAACAATTATCAGATAATCTTCCGGTAGCAAAACAATGATTCCATAGTTTGTGGAGAAGGTTTCAAAAAAATTCGGAACTTTATTCACAGTACACAGAAATTATTCAGGATTATTTAAATCAAGGAATAGTTGAGAAAGTCGAAAATTCTGAAATAAATAAAGACAAACCAACATATTATTTGCCCCACCAAGCCGTAAAAAAGGAAGGTCGGGTTTCAACTACAACACGTATAGTATTTGATGCAGCATCGCACCAGACTAATGAGTTGTCCTTAAACGATTGCTTGTGGCAGGGTCCCAACTTATATCCAAATCTACTAGATGTTCTTATCAACTTTAGACTTAATCGGATTGCAATTTCATCTGATATACGTCAAGCTTTCCTTCAAATTTGCCTGGAAGACAACCATAAAGATGCTGTACGTTTTTTGTGGACTGACAGTAATCCTCGTATTGACACAAGGCCAAACCTGCAAATATATCGTTTCAACAGGGTACCTTTGGGGTCAACGCTAGCCAGTTCCTGTTAGTGGCTACTGGTTAAACATCACATTGATAAGTATAAAGATGAGTTTTGCACAGCTGTACAACATCTAGATTCTTTCATGTACGTTGATGATTGGATCACAGGACAAGACACTCATGAAGAGGCACTTTTTATTTCCAGCTGTGCCAAAAATATCATGAAAGAAGCAGGGATGGTGATGCGAAAATGGATCTCCAATGACGCTACGTTGATGAGCCAGTGGGCTGCAGAAGGTTTCGAGACATATCCAGTTGAAAATTCTGTCAGCTTGGGAACCAGCAAGACTAAAGTATTGGGTTTGGCCTGGCAAACTCAAGAAGATTGTCTGACCGTGGACACAAAAGGTCTGCTAGAATTCATTTTGGGCAATGAAAACACTAAAAGATTTCTTTTGCAAACCATTGGGAAAATCTATGACCCGTTGGGTTTGCTTACCCCCTTTACAATAAGAATGAAATGCCTCATTCAGGAACTCTGGTCGAGGAAAATCACATGGGATGAAATTTTACCTCCAGAGATTAAAGAAAAGTGGTTGAATTGGTGCAAGGAGCTGCCGCTCTTAAATGAGCTCAGAGTCCCAAGATTGGTACTAGATTCTACCAAAGAAGAAAATGACATCATAGAAATCCATACCTTTTGTGACGCTTCCAAACTTGCATATGAAGCTTCAGTTTATGTGAAAGTTAAAAAAACAAAGTAAGGTACTTGTAAACCTCGTCACCTCTAAAGTCAGAGTAGCACCATTAAAGAGTGTTACATTAACTCGGCTCGAGCTTCTGGGTGCTTTGGTAGCAGCTCGCTTGAGTTCAAAGATTCAAGAAATCATCAGTCAGAAAAGGCACTGCACTGTGTTTCATTGGACAGACTCCAAAATTGTTTTATTTTGGATCAAAGGGTCATCAAAAAGGTGGAAGCAATTCGTGGCGAATTGAGTCCAGGAAATCACAAGGTTGACAAATCCCAATACGTGGTATCACTGTGCCAGAAAGGACAATCCTTCAGACCTCTTGTCCAGGGGTCTTAAAGCTGAATCGCTTCTACATAATGAAAAATGGTGGAATGGACCTTTCTTCTTACAGTCTGATGAACTCGTGTAAACTGAGGATGAGTGTCCAGTACTGAATGAAGAAGAGTACTTACCAGAACTAAAATCTAAAGACTAATGAAAACACTTTATTGACTTTAAATTCTGAAAACACAATTTTTGATTATCTAGTTAACCATAACAGCAAATTTTAAGCTATAGTTCGAATTCTTAGTTTTCTTTTTATGTTTGTGAATAATTGAACCCTAGGAATAAGAGACAAGGTCCCCTGGGATCGGATGAGATCTCTGAAGCTGAGGTGTTTTTAGTCAAACAACTTCAAAGTGAGGAATTGTCTGCAGAAATATCAGCCCTCAAGTCCAGTGGTAGTATTCCAAATAAAAGCAAGATTTTAAATTTATCACCAATTTTAGACAGTAAAGGTATCTTAAGGGTAGGAGGCAGACTAGAGAATTCTCAGCTGTCATATTCAAGTAAACACCCTATATTACTCCCCTCAAAAGGTAAGTTAACTGAAATTATCGTAAGATATTATCATGAAAAGTATTTTCATCTTGGACCTCAACATTTACTTTTTCAGGTTAGGCAAAAATATTGGCCCATTCATGGAAGAAATTTGTGCAAAAAAATCGTGCACAATTGTGTCATTTGCTTTAAAGCCAATCCCAATGAGTGCTCACAAAAAATGGGCAATTTGCCAATGCAGAGAATAACACCCGATAAAGTTTTTAATTCGACTGGAATTGATTTATGCGGGCCATTCTTAATCAAAAACAGATATCAGAGAAAAGGTCCCGAAATTAAGGTTTATGTTTGTATATTCATATGTCTAGTGACAAAAGCCATACACCTCGAAATAATCAGTGATTTAACTTCACAAGCTTTAATAAACACGCTGAAAAGATTTATTTCGAGAAGGGGAAAATGCCATAGAATATTCTCGGATAATGGGACAAACATGGTGGGGGCTAATAGAGAACTTAGAGCCCTATTTAAATTTGTTCAAGAAAAAGAGGAATCTTTATTTGCCTTTTTCGCGGAAGAAAACATAGAATGGTCTTTTATT
Organism: Meta bourneti; assembly: GCA_933210815.1. Taxonomy (NCBI): domain Eukaryota; kingdom Metazoa; phylum Arthropoda; class Arachnida; order Araneae; family Tetragnathidae; genus Meta; species Meta bourneti. The sequence goes on along the minus strand of OW119925.1, from coordinate 10,793,126 downwards.
CCCCCAAGAAGTTCGAATTGGGGAGGCCTCTGGGAGGCAAACATAAAGGCATTTAAATATCACTTCAAATGCGTTGCTGGGAATTCAAAATTTACTTATGAAGAGTTGCTAACTCTCGTGAACCAGATAGAAGCTGTTTTGAATTCTCGCCCGCTTACCCCTCTCTCGGCCGATGTTGATGACTTGGAGGTGCTGACGCCGGCACATTTCCTGATAGGAAGGCCGATGACGGCCATAGTCGAACCGTCTCTAACTGATATTGAGACAAATCGCCTTAATGCTTGGCAGAGAATTACAAAATCGGTACAAACAATCTGGAAAAGACGGAGCCTTTCATATTTGAATAGTCTACAACAAAGAAATGGGTAGTTGATAAAGAAAATCTAAAAATAGGGGACATGGTTTTGATAAGGGAAGAAAATCTCCCACCATATCAATGGTTATTGGGACAAATAATAGCCATATATCCGGGACAGGATAGAAAAGTACGAGTTGTTGACGTGAAAACCAGTAAGGGAGTTTATAAAAGGTCCATCTCCAGATTGAGTGTACTGCCTATTGAAAATTAAATGTATTGTTTTCAAATAATAATAATATTTGTTCTTTATGAAAATTCTAGTGCTTAAGTGTATACTGTTTATCTTACTATTGTGTTCATAGTGATTAGTTATTGTTTATTAGTTTACATTGATTATAACTGAAATTTAAGCATTCATTTATGTTTGGACTTATACATAAAAAAAAATAGAATTGTTAAGTTCTTGCATGAGAACATGGCAAGGCCGGGCGGGATGTTGCCGCACGTGTGCCAACCAGAGGCGAAAATGTTCACACATGCGCAATACCCGAGCCGACTGAGCCCATCGCCAGTTGACTACTAGACGCTGCAAAGTTAGCAGCAATAACCAGAAGTGGGTAATTAATGTTTATCTCGACACCCACAATTGCATCAACTCAATAATGTTCAGCTGTCTTTATATGTTGTACAAAATGTGTGTGACGTCCTGTTAAATAAAAAGCAGAAAAGGCAGCTGTGGTCCGTCGAACTTTATTTATGCGTTTTTAAAAAGGTGAACGCATCAGTGATAGCGCATTGGCACATGCAGACCATCTAATGTGATCGCCATACATTTTCTGCCTATGGCAGCCTTATAATGAGGTCTCTTTTTCAAAATCAGCTGACTCAAGGTTGACTGCCTTGAACAAACTCCCTCTTTCACTATCATTCATCAAAAACCAAATTGAGACATTTACCAGAGTCACCCCTACTCAAAATGAATGAGTCCTGTTCCTATAACTACAGCTACCACTCTGACTTAGTGGTGGAAGCTGTTCTCATGGTTGAAAGTATTTTGAAGGTTTTTACTAAGCTTTTAAAAGTTTTTTTACTAAGCCCATTGCTTGGTAAAAATAGCTTTTGTTCCTATAATTTTATTGGTATAGTCATTTTATCCAGATACTCATTTCGTATATGTATACAGCTACAATGTAATCGAACTGCATACATAACTTGACATGCATCTTTATAAACTTAATAAATAACTTAATGCTTTTAGAAACTTAACAAATAAAAACGTTTGGCTAAACATCAAATGAGATAGAAAAATAAATACTTAACATTTGGGATTATTCATTAGTTTCAAAAATATCGAAAACTAGATGTTAAAAAATTGTGGCAAATCACAAGTTAAAGGTAGTGGCTCAGTAGATATGCCTAATAATCTAGTAATCTGTGAGTTGTAGGCTGCACAGGTTTGATTCCTCTCTGGGTATATTTCTCTCTTCTGTGTCAGCAACTTTCCTTGCGTATGTCTATTACTTGATATTGTGTCTGGCTCAGCATGACCAAATATGGCCCTTGCACCATAAAATCCCAAGCAATCACATGTTACACCATAAGTGTATTTAAATTTCTAACTGTAAGTACTGATCCCTAAATGTTTCTGTATTTTATGTGTTTCTATTCAATGCATATAATATTGTATTTATTATAACAAATGCATAAAGAATATATTTGAACTAGTAACTGAAATTATTGTTTTTCCAAATAAAAGCAAGCTAGTTCGTGAAGCCTAGTTGATTTTTCATTATTCGGGAAGACAGCTTGTTCAGTGAGTTTTAAATGTGTGTCGATCACTTGATATATACCAGACTATATCATGTGGTCAGTTGTGAATTGTGCCATGTTGTATATTGTAGTACTATTAAGAAAGAGAGCAAAGGAGCCTTTTAGGATTTGAAATGAGTGGCTGTTACATTTTACACCTAAATTTTTTTGTTTTAATGACCTAGTGTTTGGATCCAATCGTCTTTTAGTAAATAAATGCACTGAATTTTTTCACTTGTTTAACGTAAATTTCGACTGATCAATAATTTTTTCTTCTAACCTATTCTCTTATTTTTAAATAGGTACGTCAGTCCTAAGTGTTTTTTGTATAAACTTGCATAACTGTAAAATGCACTCAAGCAAAACTTTAATTGAGGGGAAATGTTAGTGCTTATTAAGGCCTAACTTTCTGCTGCTAATTTCTAACCCTGGTCCTTTTAATCTATTTTATCTAGCAATAAATAATTTAAAACCTGCTTTGAAAATTCACAATAAATTGTAATGTCCATTTTTTAAATCAAAATTCTTGAATAGGTTTTTAATTAGCTTGAATTAGAAAATTGGATTTTCTGAAATATATATTTCTTTTCAACTTATGGGAGATACTTCTGAAATCCCTGATCACAATTGAGTGTTGAGCTATTGTATGTTAGATTTATTTGATTAGCTGCTTAAAGTATTTTGTGTACTTATTTGAAATCGACACAAGACATTTCATTTTCAGAATTAGCTTCACTCAAGAATCGGCAAATGATTTGTCTTACTTGATGCCCTGGGGATTTTTTAGCTTTTTATTTTAATGGAAATTTTTTCTTCCAGATGTTAGGTACCAATTTTTTAGCTCAGCTACAATCCTGTGATAACACATTAGAGCCAGAAAGGGAATCAACTTCACATGAAAACGATAGGGTAAGTAACCCAGTCTTGTAGAAATGTAGGTTTTATGTCCAATGCCAAGGTGAATTTTAATTCAAATTTTAACTGAGCATCAAATTGGCATGTCTATTTTTGGGAACTTGGTGGGAAAATGAACAGTGAATATATAAATAGAATGTATGATAAAAATGTTTCTGAGGTTTTGTTACTCGTACCTATCATTGTAAATTTCAATTGAAGAATTTTGAAGATTCTATGGATATTTGAAGAAGAATTTTGATAGTAACTTTAATCTCACAAGAGAGAGATATGTATTATTTTCCCCATTTTTGGAGGGACCTTTGTAGCCCGGTTGGAAGAATAACAGGTTAGCAATCGGAGGGTTGTGAGTTTGAAACTCGGTCTAACCATCGTGTACATGCAGCTGTTGCATGTTAAATCTATCATGGCCTCAAATGTCTTCACTGGCATCGTGTGGAAGTTTGGAGAATGGGCTACTATAGCTCAGGTGTTAACCCCGTTATCTGACTGTGGTTCAAAATTATGTGGTTTTGTTCTTGGAGGTTGATCTCGGACCATTGCCAACAGCCCGTTGTGTTACTCCAGTGCAACTTTAGTTAATTACCATTTTCTCATGGTAGAAAAAATGTATCAAATTCCTATCTAATGTTTTCTGTTTAGTGAAGTTTATAGAGATACCTGTATAATTTGTAACTAAAAGACAAGTGTTCCATAATTGTTTATTGAGTTGAAAGATGTGCACCATAAACCATTCAGGAATTACTTTAACCTAATAGTGTATAATTAATTAAAATTTCTGATACTGAAGGAAATCTCGTGTACCATTTTTACAGCTGCCACAGGCGGCTTTTTGCTACTCTTTTTCAACCTTGGCGACTAGGGGTATCTTTTAATCGAAATCATCTCAAAAGCTCCTATTTTCGAAATTTGGGCGACACTTTGAAAATTCACTAAACGTCAAAGTAAATTTAATCTCTTTTTAACTGAAAATATTCAGAATTTTCTTCAGGGAGAAAATTTTCCAAGGGATGCTAATTTCGAAGTTTTGGCAACCCTGAAAGAAAAACTTCAGAATCTGTATGCTAGATCATGTGTGAATAGCTTATTACCAAAATATATTAAGTTTTTCTAATTTTAAAATTCGAATATCTTGGCGAGATCTTGATCTGTTTCATTCTGAATTTTTTTGCACATTTTGTATTTTAGTCGATTCATTTTGTATCTGAACAACTGATGCTACTATTAAAATTATATACTACTAATGCTACTATTTCACAATTACTTTGGCTTGGCAGCCCTGTTTCTATTGGGAAGAACCTTATTTGTATGCAATGTTAAGGTATTTAGTATCATTGTTTTTTAATAACAAAACCAAAATAAACTTTGCGAATGAGTATTAGCTGTGAATATAAGTAAAGTTCTCTAACATACATAGCATTCTGGTAGATAGTCGAAAATAACAGGCTGCAGAGAACCATTTAAAAAAAATTAAACCTTAATTATCAGATATCACATTATACACTATTTACAAAAAATGTCATTTTATCTCATGACCAATCTTTTCTTTTTTGAGCACACCATTTGACTCTTTTTGACCAATAACATTTCAGAAATAATATCAGGGATGTATGATTCATCCCATGGGACGTAATAAACAATCATTCAAGAGCAAAGTAAAGGAGTATTTGTCTGGAGCCTTACAGATGTAATAAATAACCAAGAGCACCTAACCGTCTGAGAGCCTTACAATATATTTACTTATTTTCAGTTATTCGATCCATAGTTATTTAATAATTTAAATCATTAGAAGCTTTCGGTTCTACAGTTAAATTATTTTGCATATTTTGTGAGCCATGTTCTTTCAAATGAAAATTTGTTTGCATTGTTGCACTTAAAAAACACTCATCATTATTTGAATATTGAAATATTGCCAAACCATTTTATGTGCAATTTATGTACTATTCGCTACAACTTACATGAATTATTTTGTGCTATGAAGTGTAGATTATATGCAAGTAATTTCTTACTACTAATTCATTGATATTATTTGTAGTGACTTATTCCATGGAGCCTTAAAAATGTTTTTAAATTTTTATCAATGTTTCAATTAGTGGGATATCATGAATCTAGATTTGAATTTTACAGCTCATCTTCGGTACTGATAATGTTGTCATTTAATACCATATCGTCCGTGTTGAAGATGTGCTGAAATTTCTTCAAGACAAGATTAATAAATGCACAAATTCTATTTTTAATCAAAACACTGAACTTTTTACAAGTTTTTAAATGTCAGGTCCTGTTTCATTACCTGAATGGAATATAATGAGATTAAAAAATGCATTTCAGTAGCAATGTTTGCCAACTTGTTTTTTGTAGTGGGAGTGAATAAAATTCTGTCTGCCCAAGTTATCTTGAAAGCATTTCTGAAAGGCAAAACTTAAGCATGGAACAATGCTGTTTAGCTTTTTATTTAAATTTTTATGTTTGCAAAGCTTTCATCAAAACAAGTAATCGTAATAATATATATATATAGATGTTTTTACAATCATGTATCCAATGAAGTTTCTATGAAAACTCGAAAAATACCTAAAGCAAGCATATCAAAATTGCTTGAGAATAAATTTGTTGGATATCTTTATCAAGTCGATTTTAATTTATTATTTCTACAAGTTACATTGAAATGAATATTTCATTATTTGAATGTGGGGCCATCATGACTCGATGGGTATGCGCTACTAACCTGCACAGGTTCGGTTCCTCCCTGGGTGTATTTCTCTCGTTTGAGTCAGTAAAGCTTTCATTGTGTGTATGTCTATTACTTGATATTGTATGCCTTGTGTCAGGCGCAACATGGTCAAATATGGCCCTTGCGCCATAAAAAGCAAACCCAAACAACTGTTATTTGAATGTAGTTATTTGCTATCAATACAAAAAATTCAGAAGCAATAACTTCAGAACATAAATTTATTTTCAAGATTTTTTTTTCAAACTTAATATCTTAAGATTTTAAAAAGGTTTTGATTAAAAATGTAAACATAAAATATTTTAACACTCCAATATCCTTGGCAATGGACATGATGTCATAATGTATCCAGCTCAAAGTTTGATTAATGTAGTCAAATTAATTAAATTTACAAAATATTCGTGCATATTGTGCTGCTTTAGAAAGCTTTGATTTCTAATTGATGCATGGTTTGCTTGTCTATATGAGGTGTAATTGACTTTTCCGTTTTCTTTCAGGAAGTGCCTCAGCATGCTGTGTGATTGTTTGCATTCGTCATATGTACCTCTAAAGTTCCTATTAATTTTAAGAAATGTATCATGCACCATTACCTCAGGGCGTTGCTTCTGTAAATAAAACATCATTTTTAAGTCTTACCTGTGTTGTTTTTAATTCAGTTCATTATTCAGAGTATTGTACAGTATCGTTAAGTTGAGCTTTAGTGTTTTGTTTGAATCATTTACGACCTAGCTTGGATGAAAGTTGGTTTTTATTTTGTGTGTAATGAACTGGGTTGGGTGTTGAATTTACGTTGGACTTCAGCAACACAACGGCCTCTTGGTGACAGTCCAGGTTGAATCACAAAGGGAAAGTCCCGAGGACAACACCTCATCATTTTGATTTGATCCCAGACTGTCACCAATACCCCTTTGTGTTGCTCCAGTGTGATGTTAAAAATAACCTCACCATTTTGAACCACGATCAGATAACGAGGTTAACACCTGAGTCGACATCGCACCATGCCATGAAGACAATTTAGACCATGACAGATTTAATGCTCACCAGCTCCCATATACATGACAGTACCTTGTGTTTATTTCTTTGGTAAACCTGACACAAGTACAAAACAGCTCAAAACTTTTCTCAAGTGTGACTCCTGCTTTGCTTCCCTTGATAGATAATGTAAGCAGGCTCACTCTATATTTAATTCTCTTGTTTCTCATTCAAAAAAAATTATTTTTCTGGTAGTTTTTACTTATTTCCCTCTATTTGTTCTCTGCTGCTTTCAGTGCTTGTTCATCTAAAGGGCTATTTTGTTTTCCCGTTATTATATGTGTTTTGCTTTTGTTTTTTCTTATCTGATTTTTTTGTGATGGCCTATAGTGTATATGTAGTAGATCTCTTTGTTGTAAAATGGATGAAAAGAGACGTTCTTAACATTGTAATACAGATGTTTATTTATAATGGATAGGGGAATTATTTACAGGGGATTATCATTACATTGGGCATGACAATGTACCACCTCTTCTGGAGTCGGATATCTCAAAACTACTTCAATCGCCAGTCGATCTCGTCATCGTGGTGCTTGATTATTTTCTGGATCACAGGAAATGGCAGGTGTCATTCTTAAAACCCAGCTATCCACATATATATGTGGGGTTTGCGTCGGCCTAGGCAATTATAACACATTCATGGGCAAACAAACATTTAATTAGAGAAATAGGACAGACAATACAATCCAGGGGAAGGCACAACCTTATGCTTTTCAAACGGGCAATTGTGGCTCTGGGTAAGTCCACTGTGCTAGCAACCTTCGAGTTGTAAGCAGCACAGGTTCAATTCCTGTCAGGTACATTCCTCCCTGGGTGTATTTCTCTCTTCTGTGTCAGTAAAACTTTCATTGTGTGTCTATTACTTGATGTTGTATGATGTGTCGAAATGGATATATGCATGTAGTCTAACCAGTTTTGACCTTTCCTGACCAATACCTCTCCCTGGGTTCTTTCAACCAATAGTTTGCATTTAGTCGTTATGTGTCAGGGAATAAACAGTACTACACTTATCGAAAATCTATCGACAATCAGGGTTAAGTTGAATTTCACTCATGTTTTTTCATACTCTGATATGGTTTTACTGTATTTAGAACCAGTCATGTGAAAACTGTTGGAGAATTGAACACAAAATAGAATTGAAGTGTGTGAACAGTAAAACAAACATTTAATAAAAAGAGTATCAACACCTGTAAAATCACAACGAGAACAATATAAAAATATCAACCACAGTTCATGGCAACATGTTTCACACGAACCTAAAAGCAAGCCCCCACTATATGCTCATTTATAGTCCAAGCTGTTTAGTGAAGCAAGCCATCAGGTCATGAAATGTAAACAATGTTGGAGGACAGAACTTCAAATAAAGTATAAAGTGAAAACATTAAAGATGTAATCAATCAATGAGAATACTAAAATATTTTTGATTACAGCATGCTCTTCACTAAGGAAGTTTTACTAAATGCTACTTCAAGCAATTCAGTAGCCATTGGGTAACAATATTGGAGGACTGAGGAACTTCAATTAAACGTGAACAGTAAGGATATAAGCAATCAATGAGAACAATGCTAAAAATATTGTAAAAATATGTTTTGATTACAGCATGCTCTACACAAAATAAGCCTGATTAAATGCTACTTCAATGCTATTAAGTAACCATCAAGTCATGAAATGTAATAAAAATGACTAAAATACATTTCAGATAAGATTTATTGTATTAAATATATAATTAAAAACAACTATGTCAGAACAGGAAAATAACATGTTCTGCAAACCTAAAATCAAGCAACTAAAATTCTAATACAAGCTAACAAGTCATGAAATATATAACAATATTGGAGAATTTAAAACAATTAAAAAACATGTACCACATGGCCCCACTAAACTTCTGTAAAACAGGTAATGAAATATCAACAAAATAGTGTAGTTTTAAAAGTAAAAACGTACCTGGTAAAAAATTAGTATTAAACAAAACAAAAGGGTGTGATTTAAAAAAATACTTATTAGGTACCATATCGATAAAAATCAGAAAAATGTCCAACATGAGATGAGTGGGAAAATTTCAAATCCCTGCATTTCATCAATTTAAAATGTTTAGTTCCCAACATTAGAAACGTCAAAATTCGGATATTTTTGACATTTGTTTCCAACGTTGGGATACAAACATTCGGTTTTGATCTAATGCTGGGACTTCAATATTATCCATTTCTCTCATATTAGGATATTTTTCTCATTTTTGAGTTGTTTTTTAATGTTTGGCTATAAACATTCGGTTTTGATCTAATGCTGGGACTTTAATAATTTTAATTTCTCATGTTCGGTCTCCCTGCATCAGATAAATTTAAATTGTTTAAATTCTTAAGATTATATATATAGAAAACAAAATGAGAAAAATGTCCGAACTCAAGATTAATGGGAAATATTTAATTCTTAGCTTAAGATTACTTTAAAATACTTAATTTCCAACATGAGTTAAAAATATGTTTTTATGTCAAAAATTAGAAAAATGACCCAACGTAAGATTAATGGAAGATATCAAAGTCCCTGCATCAGATGAATTTAGCATTAAATCAGCTCGTGCTCTAAGAAAGTTCGTCTTGCGCCAGTTTCACTGGGAGACTTCAATAATAGGGGGAGTCTTGCACCCCTAAAAATTATACGGACGGCAAATTAGACCACAAGAGAAGACCACTCCGATATACGTTTCGGGTTTTTGGACGGAGGTCAGAGGTTTTTTCCTCTGTTCCCGAGTTTGTTGCTAGGGGCTTGCACCCTGCACATCAAAGATAAGATTTTTATCTGATCACCCATACAACTATATAAAACAGATCATTTTCCAAATATTCAAAACACGGATGTAATGAGAGTCGGATCAAATATGTTGTCCTTGTTAAATCGTCTGCTTCCTTGAAGTATGCGCATTCAGTATAGAAACGAAAACTTTCAAATATCTTATGAACAACGTCAAGAGAGAAATGCTCCATGTTTCGAAAGGGTATTACTTATCAAGAGCCCATTTGGTGAATGGACTTTTGCATCGAGTTCTTCCCGATATTCCAATGTTGAGGTGCATGAGGATTTTTACTACACGTCTATTGTCTAATGCGATACTTTATTTACTATTGGATCATATCCTACGCAGGATATTCCAAACAGACTTATTCAAACTAACAATTTAATGAACATTTATATTTAGTCAACGTTGTATACTCCAATTGTCAATGAGAGCTGTGACAATGATAGCATTCAATGTGTCTTTTTTTATAATCACAAGCTGATCATGTATTAAGTCTTTTCGTGTATGCCCGTTTTGTATAAATAATTATACTCAATAAAACGTTTTAATGAAACAGTAATTACTAACTCAATTCCTTGCTCTTATAAATAATTTTCAATTCATATTAAACATGCATCAATTCATTGAAAGATTTATCTAACCACTCAGTTTGGAAGATTGAAATAGATGTCCTGAAAATCATTTTATGAGTTTGAGTTCTAACATGAGGTTAGAAGAAAATGTTTGAAACAAAAAAAAAATTAAAAAACATTATTAGTCCCAACATGAGAAAGATGGAAAACATTTAAAAACCCTGGATTTGATCAATTTAAAATGTTTAATTCCCAAAATTCGAAACAAATGTCAAAAATCAGAAAATTATCCCAACATGATTTGATCTAACGCTGGGATTTTAATATTTTCCATTTCTTTCATATTTGGATATTTTTCTCATTTTTAACATCTATTTCTAATTTTGAGATACAAACGTTCGGTTTTGATCTAATTCTGCGACTTTAATATTCTCCACTTCTCTGATGTTTGGACATATTTCTCATTTTTAACATTTGCTACTAATATTGCTGTATAAACATTCGGTTTTGATCTAATGCTGGGACAATATTTCCATTCCTCTCGTATTTGGATATTTTTCTTTTTTTTAATTTGTTTCTAACATTGGTATATAAAAGTTCGGTTTTTTAATAATTTTAATATCTCTCATGTTCGATTTCCCTGAATTAGATAAATTTAAAGTGTTTAATTGTTATGCTTAGAAAAAAATGAGAAAAATATCCGACCCCGAGATTAATGAAAAATATTTAAGTCTTAGCTTAAGATGACTTCAAAATACTTAATTCATAACATTAGATGAATAAAATATTTTTATTTCAAAAATGAGAAATCTGCACGAAAATAAGATGAATGGAATATATCAAAGCCTAGCATTTGATCAATTTAATTCGCAACATTAACACAAAAAATGTCCCAATAATGAGAAGATTAGAATATATTCCAAGTACCTGCATTAGATTACTTTAAAGTATTTGATATGCAACATTTGCAAAATAACTCAAAAATCAGAAAAGGGTCTTAACTAATGAGATGGGTGTGAAAAATATTCAAGTCACTGCATTTGATGAATTTTAAATTGCCACCATTGGGAACAAATTTCAAAAATGGGAAAATTATCCCAACATGAAAGGAATGGAAAGTAATTAAGTCTCCGCATCTGATCAATTTGAATTATTTGATATCCGCCATTTAAAACAAATGTCAAAAATTAGAATAATATCCCAGCATGAGATAATTGCAAAATATTCAAGTCCCTGCAATTGAATAATTTAAAATGTTGATTTCCCAAACATTGGAAACAAATGTCAAAAATGAGAAAAATATCTGAACATGAGATGAATGGAAAATATTCAAACCTCTGCATTTAATCAAATTAAAATTTCCAATTCCCAACATTAGGAAAAAATGTAAAAATTCGGACATTTTTGACAAGTTTCTCATGCTGAGATATAATCATTCGGTTTTCATCCAACGCTGGGATTTTAATATTTTTCATTTCACTCCTATTTGGATATTTTTCTCATTTTTGGCATTTGTTTCTGAAGTTGGGGTATAAACATTCGGTTTTAATCTAATGCTGGGACTCAATCTTTTCAATTTCTCTCGTGTTTGAATTATTATTTTTTGACATTTTCTAATGTTGGAATATAAACATTCAGTTTTGATCTAATGCTGGGACTTTAATATTTTCCATTTCTCTCGTATTTGGATATTTTTCTTTTTTTGACATTTGTTTCTAATGTGATATAAACGTTCGGATTTGATCTAATGCTGGGACTTTAAAAATAATTTTAATTTCTCTCATGTTCGGTCTTCCTGCATTAGAAAAATGCAAATTTTTTAATTCTCATGATTAGAAAAAAATGAGAAAATTATCCGAACTCGAGATTAATGGAAAATATTTAAATCTTAGCTTAATATATCACTTTAAAATACTTAATTCCTAAAAATAGAATAATAAAAAAGTTTTTATGTCAAAAATAAAAAACAAATACCAAAATAAGATGAATGGAAAAGATATCAGTCCTGGCATTTGGTCAATTTAATCCGCAACATTAACACAAAAATGTCAAAATATGAGAAAAATGTCCCATCAATGAAAATATTGGAATATATTCAAGTACCTGCATTATATTACTTTAAAGTATTTGATATGCAACATTTGTAAAATAATTGTCAAAAATTAGAAAAGGGTCCTACCATGAGATGAGAGACAAATATTAAAGTCCCTGCATTTGATAAATTTAAAATGTGTAATTTTCAACATTGGAAACAAATGTCGAAAATTACAAAAAATATTCCAACATGAGATGAATAAGAGAGATCAAAAGTAAGATTTTTATCTGGTCACCCAGAACTATATAAAAGAGATCGTTTTCCAAAAACTGTCAAAACACAATCGATGTAATGAGAGTAGCATCAAATATGTGGTCCCTGTTCAATCGTCTGCTTCCTTCAAATATACGCATTCAGTATAGAAATGAAAACTTTCAAATCTCTTATGAACAACGTCAAGAGAGAAATGCTCCATGTTTGGAAAGGGTATTACTTATCAAGAGCCCATTTGGTGAATGGACTTTTGCATCGAGTTCCCGATATTCCAATGATGAGGTGCATGAGGATTTTTACTATGCATATATTGTCTAATGCGTTACTTTATTCACCATTGTATTATATCCTACGCAGGATATTCCAAACAGACTATTCTTTCCTTTTCATCGAATTAGTCCGACAAGGTGTATATCTTGACAATTTAATGAACATTTATATTTAGTCAACGTTGTATACTCCAATTGTCAATCACAGCTGTGACAATAGTAGCATTGTATGTGTCTTTTTTTATAATCACAAGCAGACCATGTATTAAGTCTTTTGGTGTATGCCCTTTTTGTACCAATAATTATGCTCAATAAAACGTTTTCAATCAAACAGTCGTTACTAATTCAATTCCTTGTCCTTATAAATAATAATTTTCAATTCATATTAACACATGCATCAATTCATTGAAAAATTTATCTAACCACCCAGTTTTTTACTAATGCGATACTTTATTCACCATTGTATTATATCCTACGCAGGATATTCCAAGCAGACTATTCTTTCCCTTTCATCGAATTAGTCCGACAAGGTGTATATCATGACAATTTAATGAACATTTATATTTAGTCAACGTTGTATACTCCAATTGTCATTCACAGCTGTGACAATGGTAGCATTGTATGTGTCTTTTTTTACAACCACAAGCAGACCATGTATTAAGTCTTTTGGTGTATGCCCTTTTTGTACCAATAATTATGCTCAATAAAACGTTTTCAATCAAACAGTCGTTACTAATTCAATTCCTTGTCCTTATAAATAATAATTTTCAATTCATATTAACACATGCATCAATTCATTGAAAGATTTATCTAACCACCCAGTTTTTTACTAATGCGATACTTTATTCACCATTGTATTATATCCTACGCAGGATATTCCAAGCAGACTATTCTTTCCCTTTCATCGAATTAGTCCGACAAGGTGTATATCATGACAATTTAATGAACATTTATATTTAGTCAACGTTGTATACTCCAATTGTCAATCACAGCTGTGACAATGGTAGCATTGTATGTGTCTTTTTTTACAACCACAAGCAGACCATGTATTAAGTCTATACTATCTACCAATAAGTATTTGGACATCATAGAAAAGAAAAACAAAATTTATTCATATTCAATAGTTGGTAGAGCCTCCACGAGAGGCAATTACAGCCTCAACCCTCCGGGGCATGCTTTCCACAAGTCCTTGTATGACGAATAGTGGTATTTTCTTCCACTCGGCTTGGAGAAGACATGCAAGTTCCTTCACCGATTTTGGACGGTTGTTGCACCCCTTAATTCGGCGATCCAACTCGTCCGAGAGGTTCTCGATAGGGTTCAGGTCTGAGCTCTAGGCAGGCCAGTCCATTCGGTTAACCTCATTGTCACCATACCAATCCATGGTGGACCTCGCAACATGACAGCTGGCGTTGTCGTCCTGGAAGTAACATGGGTCCAGCCCGTAAAACTGCCACAACAACGTAGGAAGCACACTGTCATCCAAAATAGTGCAGTAGGCGTCGGCGTTGAGCTTACCATGAATTGGGACCAAGAGTCCCAGTCCATACCAGAACAGTCACCGCATAAATAGAAATCGATAAACGCAAGTACCCTTGCTACGCAGAATTCGTCAAAATGTACATACTTCTTCCTAATGCAAGGACAAAAATTTCATCTCATGTAGGAACATTTTTCCACATTTATTTCTAATACTGGGAATTAAACATTTTAAATATATCTAATGCTTGGACACAAAAATTTTACTTTCATCTTATGTTGGAGCATTTTTCTCTTTTTTCCACATTTATTTCTAATGCTGGGAATTAAACATTTTAAATATATCTAATGCTTGGGGACACAAATATTTTACGCTCATCTTATGTTGGAGCATTTTTCTCTTTTTTCCACATTTATTTCTAATGCTGGGAATTAAACATTTTAAATATATCTAATGCTTGGACACAAATATTTTACGTTCATCTTATGTTTGAGTATTTTTCTCATTCTTCTACATTTATTTCTAATGCTGGGAATTAAACATTTTAAATATATCTAATGCTTGGACACAAATATTTTACGTTCATCTTATGTTGGAGCATTTTTCTCTTTTTTCCACATTTATTTATAATGCTGGGAATTAAACATTTTAAATATATCTAATGCTTGGACACAAAAATTTTACGTTCATCTTATGTTGGAGCATTTTTCTCTTTTTTCCACATTTATTTCTATTGCTGGGAATTAAACATTTTAAATATATGTAATGCTTGGGGACACAAAATTTTTACGTTCATCTTATGTTGGAGCATTTTTCTCTTTTTTCCACATTTATTTCTAATGCTGGGAATTAAACATTTTAAATATATCTAATGCTTGGGGACACAAATATTTTACGTTCATCTTATGTTGGAGCATTTTTCTCTTTTTTCCACATTTATTTCTAATGCTGGAAATTAAACATTTTAGATATATCTAATGCTTGGGGACACAAATATTTTACGTTCATCTCATGTTTGAGTATTTTTTTCTCATTCTTCTACATTTATTTCTAATGCTGGGAATTAAACATTTTAAATATATCTAATGCTTGGACACAAATATTTTACGTTCATCTTATGTTGGAGCATTTTTCTCTTTTTCCCACATTTATTTCTAATGCTGGGAATTAAACATTTTAAATATATCTAATGCTTGGACACAAAAATTTTACGTTCATCTTATGTTGGAGCATTTTTCTCTTTTTTCCACATTTATTTCTAATGCTGGGAATAAAACATTTTAAATATATCTAATGCTTGGGGACACAAATATTTTATGTTCATCTTATGTTGGAGCATTTTCCTCTTTTTTCCACATTTATTTCTAATGCTGGAAATTAAACATTTTAAATATATCTAATGCTTGGGGACACAAATATTTTACGTTCATCTTATGTTGGAGCATTTTTCTCATTTTTCCACATTTATTTCTAATGCTGGGAATTTAACATATTAAATATATCTAATATTTGGGGACACAAAAATTTTACAATCATCTCATGTTGGAGCATTTTTCTCTTTTTTCCACATTTATTTCTATTGCTGGGAATTAAACATTTTAAATATATCTAATGCTTGGACATAAAAATTTTACGTTTATCTTATGTTCTAGCATTTTTCTCATTTTCCACATTTATTTCTAATGCTGGCAATAAAACATTTTAAATATATCTAATGCTTGGGCACAACAATTTTACGTTAATCTCATGTTGGAGCATTTTTCTCATTTTCCACATTTATTTCTAATGCTGGGAAAAAGACATTTTAAATATAACAATTCTTTCCCTAAGAGTGTATAGTACCTTTCTGCTTATATTTTTGTAGTATTGTATGTTTTAACATAAACTTCGATTTCTAGCTTTGCATAAATTTTGCAAAACTGCCAGTTTCCCCTGCATTTCCTTTCTATAATGCTTACGTGTATATGTATACCAGCCTATAATGAACTTTCCATTTTGTCATATAATATCATTAATTGTATCTCCTGACTTAATATTTTTAACTTCCTGTGTTTAGAGAATTAGTTGGAAAAACCATAATCACTTTCATCACATACTGCATCGATAAATACACACGCATATTTCATTGTTCTAACATTGTTCATTGTTGTTGGAACTCTCTTAAACATTTCCCTTTCATCTCATGCTTGGATTTAAATATTTTTAATTTATCTCCAGTAGGGACATTTTGTTTTTAATTTCTTAATATAAAAATAGTTTTCATTGATCTGATGTATTGAATGAAATATTTTAAATTGATGTAATGCTAGGACTTGCATATATTTTCGATTCATCCCCTGCTGGGACATTTTTCTCTTTTTCTGACATTTAAACACTTTTCTTTGAACTGATATTGAAATTGAGGAAATATATTATAATGAGTTAAATTAATCAAATGCTAGGACAAATATTTTCAATTCATGTCATGTTCAGACATTTTCACATTTTTTTGGCTTAAAACAATTTTCTACATTTTTCTCACTTTGTGACACTTTTTCAAATGTTAAGAACTAAACATTTTAAATTGCTCCATTCATTAAAAGACGCCAAAAATGACCAAAGACAAAAATGTCCAAATATGAGATGTATGAAAAATATTTAAGTGCCTGTGTGAGATCAATTTCAAATGTTTAATTACAGCATTAGAAATTAATATCGAAAAATGAGAAAAATGTTCCAACATGAGATAAATGTAAAATTTTTATGCCCTAGCATTAGATATATTTAAAATGTTTAATTCCCTGCATTAGAAATAAATGTCGAAAAATGAGAAAAATTTTCCAATATGAGATGAATGGAAAATATTCAAGTCCCTGCGTGAGAACAATTTAAAATGTTTAATTCCCAACATTTTAAAAAATGTTAAAAGTGAGAAAAATGTCGAAAAATGTTGAAATCGAAGCATGAAAGGGAAATGTTTTAAGTTCCAACATTAGAAAATGGAATGTACATATAATTCTTTCAAAAACTCCCTTTTAGATAACATACACTTTGATAGCAAAAACATGTGATTTTGGACACGTGATGGATAAGAATTTTCAAACTGCGTAGTTCGCAGAGTTAAAATACATAGGTAGATAATTATTTTAAACAAATGTTGCGGATATATGACAGTTTTAAAATAATTCTATACTCAGTTGATATAGTATCACGCATTGAAGAAGTATTGGAATATAAATGATTAGATAGAATATTCTAATTTTAATATTCTAAAAGAAGTTGTAGTCTGGAGTTTGTCCAAAATTCAATATCAATTTTTCATTAACCAATGACGTATTCTCCTAATTGAACAGAAAGTTAAGAGGTGAAATTAGCCACCTCTACAAAAATTAACCTATAACAGTTGTTTTTATTGCAGTTTCCTTCTCACTATGCAATGATGTATTCTCCAGACTAAACAGAAATCCACAACACAGAAATAAAATTCAAATCCAAAACACAAAAATAGAATTTTGAAACTCCTATCATTAGTTCTAAGTAAAATGATGAAGTCCTTTCATTATATCTATGGAAAATGTTTTAAGTCCTAACATTACATCAATAGAAAATGTTTAAGTCCTAACATTACATCGTTGGAAAGTATTTAAGTCCCATCGTTAGATCTATAGAAACTGTTCAAGTCCTATCATTGTCCCGATGGAAAATGTTCAAGTCATATCATTATATGAATAAAAAATGCTCAAGTCCTAACATTATCTCGATGGAAAATGCCCAGTTAGAGATGAAAGGGAAACATTGAAATCCTAGCATTACATCAATTTAAAATATTTCATTCCTGACATCAAATCAATAAAAACTATTTTTATGTCGAGAAATGAGGAAAATGTTCCAACATGAGATCGATTGAAAATGTTTATATCCAAGCATGAGTTGGATGGGAAAGTTCCAACATTAGAAGAATGGAATAATTAGCATGTTATCGAGCACTATGTGATGAAAGTGTTTATAGTTTTCCCACCTAATTCTCTAAAAAACAGGAAGTTAAAAACATTAATTTAGGAGATATAATTAATGACATTATATGAGTAAATGGAAAGTTCATTATAGGTTGGTATACATAAACACAGGCATTGTAGCAAGGAAATGCAAGGGACAGGTTTGCAAAATTTATGCGAAGCTTGAAACCAAACTTTATGTCAAATCATACCATACTTACTTCTAAAATATGTGCCGAACGGTACTATACACTCTTAGGGGAAGAATTGTGTCTCAACTCAAACACTTTTATAGTCAATACAGGAGTGCGATGCATAGAATAGAATAATACATGTAAACATAATTCTTGCAAAACGCCTTTTTAGATAAGATAAACCTCGATAAGAGAGCATGTGATTTTGGATACGTATCGTGTTGGATAAAAAAAATTTTGAACTGCGTTGTTGACACAGGTAAAATACATAGGTAGGTAATTATTTAAAACAAATGTTTCGGATATATGGTAGTTTCAAAATAATTCTATACTTAGTTGATACAATATCAAGCATTGATTGCCTTAAGAGGAAGTTATTGGAATATTCATGATTAAATAGATGAGATATACATTTAATATTCTAAAAGTAGATGTAGTTTAAAGTTGGTGCAATTTTTCATACATCTCATGTTCGAACATTTTTCTCATTTTTTCAAGTTGGGAATTAAACATTTTAAATAGATCTAATACTAGGACATAAAAGTTTTACATTCATCTAAGTTGGAACACTTTTCGACACTTATTTCTGATGTCGGGAAATCAACATTTTAAATTGATTTCATCCAGGAACTTGAATATTTTTCATACATCTCATGTTTGGACATTGTTGTCCTTTTTTCAATGTTGAGAATAAAACATTTTAAATAGATCCAAGGCTATAGAGCAGTGATTCTCAACCACTGTGCCGCGGCACTTTTGTGTGCCGCCAAATTCTTAGAGTGTGCCGCCAAATTTTAGAAAATAAAAATTATGATTTTGTTCATTTGTTGGAAGATGAAATATGGTGTGCTAAACTAGCTTACTTATCAGACATTTTTGTTATTTTTAATAACATAAATTCAAGTATGCAAGGGCCGAAAGAAAATATATTAAACTCAACAGATAAACTGGTGGGATTCCAAAAACAAATAACTTTATGGAAGAATAAAGCTCAGGAAGCCAATTTGGAAAAGTTTGAGTCAGTCCCAAAAGATTTTAATAAAACTATTCATAAAATTGTTATTGACCATTTGACAACATTAGAGGAGAGAATTATTCATTATTTCCCAAATTTAGATATAAAAAAAATAGATTGGGTTCGTAATCCATTTGTGATAACGAATACTTCTGTATTTGAATTAACTTTGAATGAAGAGGAAGAACTAATTTCGCTTTCTAATAATCGAGATTTAATTTTAAAATATTCGGAAGAATCAATTAATTCATTTTGGATTAACATTAGATGCGATTATCCCATGATAGTCAAAAAAGCTTTAAAAATATTATTACAATTTTCTACATCTTATTTGTGTGAATTCGGATTTTCAGTATTAAGCAACGTAAAAACGAAAAAAAGATCGAGACTGTTAAATGTAGAAGACGATATGAGAGTAGCATTGTCATTTTTACGACCAAATATAAATGAAATTATCAAAAAACATCAAGCTCAAATTTCTCATTAAAAGTATTCTTATTATTACCTTGTAATTAATCCCTTAGTAAACGTACAGTTGTTTTTGTAGTACATATTATATTATTTTATTTTACATTCACAATTATTATCATAAACTATTTTACACAGTGTATTATAGGTAAGTAAACAACTTTTAAACTTATCTTTTTCTTTGTGTGCCGCCAAATTTTGAAATCGTTAAAAGTGTGCGGCGACAAAAAAAAGGTTGAGAATCACTGCTATAGAGCATAAAAATTTTATATTCATCTCATGTTGGAAAACGTTTCGGATCAACCTTTGAAGGGAATGATCCGAGGTTGGTTTGGAGGTTTTATGGAGCAAGGGCCACGTTTGGCCATGCTGCTCCAGACGCAACACGTACAATATCAAGTAATAGACACACACAATGAAAGTTTTACTGACACAGAAGATAGAAATACACCCAGGGAGGAATGCACCTGACAGGAATCGAACCTTTTTCTACATTTATGACAGTCCCCGGGTGAGATCAATTTAAAATGCTTAGTTGCTAACATTGAAAAAATGTCCAAACATGTATGAAAAATATTCAAGTCCCTGCGTGATACCAATTAAAAATGTTCAATTCCCAACATAAGAAATAAATGTCGAAAAATGAGAAAAATGTTCCAATATGAAATTTAAATAAAATTTTTAAGTCCTAGCATTAGATCTATTTAAAATGTTTAATTCCCAACAATGAAAAAACGGCAAAAATGACTCATATATTTAATTATTAATATTCCAATACTTCCTCTTAATGTAATCTATGCATGATATTGTTTCACCTGAATTATTTTGAAACTACCATACATCCACAACATTTGTTTTAAATAATTATCTATTTATGAATTTTACTTCTGTGAACTACGCAGTCAAAAATTGTTTTATCCAACACGAGTCCTATCCAAAATCACATGCTTTCCTATCAAGGTTTATCTTATCGAAAAGGGAGCTTTTGCAAGAATTATTTCAACATTTGATTTTATGCATCCCACTCCTATATTGATTAAAAAGTATCTTTCAGTTGAGACACGAATCTTCCCATAAGAGTGTATAGTGCCGTTCTGCACATATTTTAGAAGTATGGGATGATTTAACATAAAATTTGATTTCAAGCTTTGCATAAATTTTGCAAACCTGCCAGTATCCCTTTGCATTTCCTTGCTACAATGCTTATGTGTATATGCATACCAGTCTATAATGCACTTTCCATTTAGTCATAAATAATGTCATTGATTGTATCTCCTATCAATGTTTCTAACTTCCTGTTTTTAGAGAATTATGCGGAAAAACTATAATCACTTTCATCACATAGTGCATCGATATACATATTCAATTGTTCTAATGTTGGACCCTAAACATTTCCCTTCCATCTCATGCTTGGATTTAAACATTGTCTATAGTTCTCATGTTGAGACATTTTTCTCACTTCTTGACATAAAAATAGTTTTTATTGATTTGATGTCAGGAATGAAATATTTTAAATCGATTTGTGTGCTAGGACTTCGGTGTTTCCCATTCATCTCATGTTGGGCATTTTCCATCGAGATAATGATAGGACTTGGAATATTTTGCATTCATCTAATGATAGGACTTGAACATTTTCCATCGAGGTAATTATAGGACTTAAAACATTTTCATAGATCTAATGATAGGACTTCATCATTTTCCATGGATCTAATGAGAGTCCTTTCAATTTGATTGATGTGTTTTGGATTTCAATATTATTTGTGTGCTTTGGAATGCAATTTCATTTCTGTATTTTGAAATACAATTTTATTTCTTTGTTTCGGATTTCAAGTTTATATTCAAGCCCTATCATTCTCCGATGGAAAATGTTTAAGTCCTAACATTACATCAATGGAAAAAGTTCAAGCCCTATCCTTACCTCTATGGAAAATATTTAAGTCCTATCATATGAACGAAAAATGTTTAAGTCCTAACATTATCTCGATGGAAAATGCCCAGTTAGAGATGAATGGGAAACATTGAAGTCCTAGCATTGTATCCATTTAAAATATTTCATTCCTGACATAACATCAATAAAGACTATTTTTATGTCAAGAAATGAGAAAAATGTCCAAATATGAGATCGATAGAAAATGCTTAAATCCAAACATGAGATGGAAGGGAAATGTTTAAGTTTCAACATTAGAACAATGGAATATGTATATCGATGCACTATGTGATAAAACTGATTATCGAATGTTTCCCCATTTTTCTCTATAAACAGTAAGTTAGAAATATTAATTTAGGCGATGCAATCAATGACATTATATGACTAAATGGAAAGTGCATTATGCTGGTATACATGTATTGATAGGCATTTTAGCAGAGGAATGCAGTGGAAACTGGCAGTTTTGCAAAATCTATGCAAAACTTAAAACCCCAAAAAGTTTATGTTAAATCATACAATACTTTAAAAATAATTGCAGAACGTACTATATACTCTTAGTGGAACAATTGTGTCTCAACTCAAAATGCATACTTTTTAAGTCAATATAGATAGTGGGATGCATAAAATCCAATACGTGTACACATATAATTGTCGCAAAAACTCCCCTTTTAGATAAGGTAAACCTTGATGGGAAAGCAAGTGCTTTTGGATACGACTCGTGTTGCATAAAAAAAATTTCGAATTGCGTAGTTCACAGAGGCAAAATACATAGGTAGATAATTATTTTAAAAAATGTTGTGGATCTATGGTAGTTTCTAAATAATTCTGTACCCAGTTGATACAATATCAAGCATTGATTGCCTTAAGGGAAGCTATTGGAATATTAAGGATTTAATAGATGAGATGTACATTTTATATTCTAAAAGTTTTCATAGCACTTCCCATTCTCATTATGCAATGTTGTATCTTCCCAACTAAACAGAAATTTGTGATGAACTTAGCCAAAACACAAAAATAAAATTGAATCCAAAACACAAAAATACAATTGAAATCAAAAACACACAAATGAATTGAAATCCAAAACAAATAAAATTGAAATCCTGAACTCGAAAATAAAACTGAAATTGACTGAAATCTTGAACTCAGAAATAAAACTGAAATCCTCAAAGCAGAAATTAAATTGAAATCCTGAACGCAGAAATAAATTGAAATCCAAAACAAATATAAAATTGAAATCCTCAACACAGAAATAAAATTGAAATCCAAAACTTAGAAATAAAATTGAAATCCTGAACGTAGAAATAAAATTGAAATCCACAGCACAGAAATAAAATTTAAATCCAAAACACAGAAATAAAATTTAAATTTAAAACACGGAGATAAATTAAAATCCAAGACGAAGAAATAAAATTGAATTCCAAAACACAAATAAAATTGAAATTCCTATTATATGATCTATTGAAACTGTTAGTCCTATCATTAGATCTATGAAAAATGTCCGTCATATATATATACTATCACAAGTCCTATCGTTAGATTTATGGAAAATGTTTAAGTCCTATTATTAGATGAATGCAAAATCCTATCATTACCTCGATGGAAAACAAAATTGAAATTGTTGAAAATGAATCGAATTCTAAACACCGAAATAAAATTGAAATCCAAAACAGAAAAAGAATTGAAATCGCGAAACACCGAAATGTAAAAATCTCATGCACAGCAGCAACAGCTAATATGACGGGAGAAAATACTGAGTCCCCGTCGTTAATTTTCCGTGCGAAAACGCGCCACAGTGAAATGAAAAAAGAAATACGGAACACGAAAACGATTTTTCGACGCAGGTTTTTAGCAGCAATTAGGGAGAAAATTTCATCGGAACGAGTAACTGACATGCCGCGAAAAAGTGAGGAACGCAGCATGAAACTTTCCTTCCCCTGAAAAGTACGGGAACAAATAGGCTTAACTCTGACATGATTGATTGCTTTTAACGTGTACCTGGTTGAACAATGAAGATGGGTATGCCATCTACTGAATTTTCGTGTTAATAAAAGAATTCTTTAAATAAAAACTTACCCAAATATGTTTTGTTTTGCTAAATTATACTATTGTTTAGATACAGGATGCGTTCATGATTTCAATTTTATTTCTGTGTTTTGAATTTCAGTCTTATTTCTGTGTTTGCCACGACGGCTCCTCCTCTGGTTAGTAACTCGTATCAATCTGAAAACTAAAGAATCCTTGTAATCACTATTGCTGATTGGTGAGTTGGTATTTCCAACGCGTGATATCCCACTTTTACGATATTCCATTGTTCCTGTAAATCAAATAATCTCATCTCTGTGTCGATAAAAATTGCTTTAACTGTGCGCCGTGGAATCTAGTGGGAAGAATTGAATACACGTTCTATGAAAACGAAATTGTCAATTTTTCTTTCGAACAAGCGAGGACATAAAAAGTTTCGCCTCTCTCTCCACACAATTGCCGATGAATTTCTAATCTACTCTCTCATTGAGCATTTAAAAAGTTTCTGATAAATTGTTGAACGTAATGTACTTACTGATTTTTCATTCCATTTTAATTTTGCCATATGACTACACATTTTTGTAATATTTAAGCATTTGCTTTTTTATTCCAATTCATGACACGAAATCTAGCCGAGAAAGGGTATACACATTGTTTTAAAACAAAATGATAAATTCTCTTTCGAACAACTAAAATTGATTGCACAATTGATTTTGCACGATCCACAAAATTAGATACGTCACATATATACGTATATCACTTATACCTTGAACATCGTTGGTCTAAGACAGTGGTTCTTAACCTTTTTAGTGATCGGCACCCCCTTGAATCTAAGAATAAGTTCTCGCACCCCCTTGAAATATGCGTTTCTATTTCTTCATTTAGGAGGGGCATTTCAATTAATGTCACACTGGAGCAACACAAAGGGCTATTTTCTTCATTTAGGAAATTACTTCAATTGCAAGATAATTTATTTATTGAAAAATAAGCACATACATATACATACAAAACAATATCTCAGTTTTTAATGGCTACGTCGTTGTTGTTTATTCATAATACTTTTGAAGCGAGGCTTCTTTTTTGAAAGAGCCACAAGTATGTCATCACTTGCATTGAAGTGATTTCTCGCTATTGTTTTTATGTGCAGAAGTGATGAAAATCCCACTTCACATACGTAAGTGGTGGCAAATAGTAAAAGTGTCTGCAATGCTGCTTTTGCCAGCTGTTGATAAGGTTCTAACTGTGTACACCAGAATTGTTCCAGTTTTTCAAATTCCATTTGAATACGTGCATTGGCTCGTATTTCAGTACGATCCTCTTTTATTAAATCGCTGTCGTCCATCGAAACTTCTCTCGCACCCCTGGAAATGCTTTCTCTCACCCCTAGGGGTGCACATACCCCAGGTTAAGAACGACGGGTCTAAGAGAATAAATCATGACTTTTTAAGGGGAATTTTCTTTTCTTTTTTGGAGCTAAAATTAGCGCTTTTATACGGGATTTTTTTTAATGACGAAACTAAGCAATCAATTCCAAACTTTGGGCATCTACTTCATTATCACTTCTGGTAATGGTGGTAATGGTAATTAATTAACGTCGCACTGGAGCAACACAACGGGCTATTGTCGACTGTCCGGGATCAATACCCAAGGGAAAGATCGAGGACAACACCACGTAATTTTGAACTACGGTCAGATGACGAGGCCAACACCTGAGCTGGCACCCCATTCTCCTAACTTCCACACCACGCCAACGTGAGGACATTTGATGCCACACACAGATTTAACCTGCACCAGCAACCCTGTACACGACGGTCTTTGATTGGACCGAGTTTCGAACTCGCAACTCTCAGATTGTTACTCTTCCAACCGGACTACCGCGGCCACATTATCACTTCAGGCGTGAGGTTCTACGGACGCTGATTAGAT
Organism: Meta bourneti; assembly: GCA_933210815.1. Taxonomy (NCBI): domain Eukaryota; kingdom Metazoa; phylum Arthropoda; class Arachnida; order Araneae; family Tetragnathidae; genus Meta; species Meta bourneti. Next base: position 10,767,399 of record OW119925.1, on the reverse strand, counting down.
ACTGAGGAATTATTAAAACAATTATTAACTTCTATGTCCAAGGATAATTGTCCAAGAACGATTATTCACGGACACACCCTCCAGAGGGACGTTGGCGGAGTTGTCCTTGGACAATCATCCTGGTGACATACAGTTCTTTTTTTCCATCTATATAGAGTTCCTCTATGAATGACGCTTCTTCAGGGGGTGTCTCAAGCATTTATTATTATTTCTGCGATGCCATAAATTCGTTTTACAAATGTTTGCATTTAAGCGTTCCAAGTATTCTGGAATTTGACATCAAAGGGTCATAAAATACTGAGAAAAATTAGTAACTTTATAATTTATTTAAGATGATTACAAATTCGATATTTAAATACTTAAAAAGCTGCTGTTAAAAATAGTTTTTAGTCTTATTTATTTTTATGTACAAAAGATGGACCTATTTGGTATAAACCAACTGAAATTATTTTGAAATGTCATTTAGAAAACAATGTTTTGAATTTCTACTTGATTAGATTCATCACAAAAGCAACTTATCAAGTCAGACGTAAATAAAATAAAATCTCCATGGCGAGACACATTTATTGACAGACAAGAAACGCAACTGCACGCGTCACAAAACGATCGAAAGAACGATAGCCTTCACTCCTGCTTCTAAAAATAAATATAATTTCAAGCGGGACGCATGAGCAGAAGAGAGCACAATCACGCGCGCTTGAAATCAGCTGATAAACAGTTTCGTTCCGCTATCAAAAAAAGACTGGTTATTCAACTTTTAGTGTTCTCAAAAATCGTATGTATAATTCAAAATCTCGGATGGTAATGGTAATGAATTAATGTCTCACTAGAGCAATTGTTCTTAACCTGGGGTGGGAGAAAGCATTTCCGGGGGTGCGAGAGAAGTTTTGATGAACGACAGCGATTTAATAAAAGACGATCTGATTGAAATACGAGCCAATGCACGTATTCAAATGGAATTTGAAAAACTGGAACAATTCTGGTGTACACAGTTAGAACCTTATCCACAGCTGGCAAAGACAGCATTGCAGATACTTTTACCATTTGCCACCATATACCTGTGTGAAATGGGATATTCATCACTTTTGTACATAAAAACAAAATCCAGAAATAGCTTAAATGTAAGTGATGACTTACGCGTGCTCTTTCAAAAAAAAGAGCCTCGCTTTAAAAGTATTATTATGAACAACATAGCCATTAAAAATTGAGATATTGTTTTGTATGCATATGTAAACGTATGTGTTTATTCTTCCATAAATAAATTATCTTGCAATAGAAGTAATTTCCTAAATAAAGATATAGAAACACATTTTTCAAGGGGGTGCGAGAATTTGTTTTTATATTCAAGGGGGTGCCGATCACTGAAAAGGGTAAGAACCATTGCACCAGAACACAACAGGGTATTGACGACTGTCCGGGATCAATCCGAAAGGGAAAGATCGAGGACAACACCACGTAATTTTGTGAACCACGGTCAGATGACGAGGCAACACCTGAGCTGGCACCCCACTCTCCAATCTTCCACACCACGCCAGCATGAGGACATTTGAGGCCACGACAGATTTAACGTGCCTCACCCCCTTTGTACACGACGGTCTTTGGTTTGATTCGAACTCGGCCCCTCAAAATCTCGGATAAATTCGGAAAGCGTTGGATGATTCCGCACTTGTAATGAAAATCGAATCGCAAGAATTAATTAGATTAAACGAAACTTTTGCTGTAAAACAATATGCTGTGCTGGAGAGTGGAATTTCCCATGGAGCTCCTGGGTCGAAGGCCCTGTCTCCAGATAACAAAGTCCTTGTGTTCCGAATACATTTAGGTTATCAGAAACTTTCAACGGTGTAGGGCAGAGGTGTCAAACTCAATTAAAACACGGGCCATTTAATGAAACTGGTAAGATTCACGCGGGCCACATCACATTTACAAATTTTCTTAAAATTGTATTTTGAAGTGAGGATTCAGGAATATGGATAGGATAATTAAAACACATTATGTAATTCAGTGAATTTAGGGTAATAATTTATAATATTGCTATATAATTGCTTTTATTTAAACGTTTATTTAATTTAATGTATTTATAAAACTAAAATTAACTTTTTTTACCGGAAACTTGCCAGCGCGTTCCTCCTACTAGTTTTCCAATATCTGGATGCAAAGACTGAGAACAGACAAACTTCATTATGGCAGATGGATGTTTATCAGTTAATCTTGATCTGTAGGCCGTTTTATTTAATTTCATGGACGAAAATAGTTGCTCACACATTTTTAACATGACGAAATTGTGTGTACGGTATTGCCTCGATCTTTTTAAGTGCTATTTTCTTTATAACATATTGTCCTGTTTTCATTTTATTTCAGAGCATCGTGGGCCACAGAAAATTACCTCGGGGGCCACATGCGGCCCATGGGCCCCCAGTTTGACACCCCTGGTGTAGGGTGTCAGGTTATAAAGGGGGTGCAGTTGAGTTGGTGCTGTAGATGTGCAAAACAATAGTTTCGTTTCGTAACATCGACAACTTTCTGTAATCAAGACAAAACATTCGATTTGATAGTATTCAAAGATAATAGAGAGGATTTGTAAAAAATTTTATGACCTAAGGATATCTCATTTGACGTGCACTATCATATTTGATAATTGTAGCAGTCATGGGCCTCGTTGGCCCTGTTGGAGAATAACGGAGGATTGCGAGTTCAAATCCAACCAAAGACCGTCGTGTACAAAGGAGGCTGGTGCACGTTAAATCTGTCGTGACCTTAAATGTCTACGTTGGCGTGGTGTGGAAGTTTGTAGAGTGGGGTGCCAGCTCAGGTGTGACCTCGTCATCTGACCGTGATTCAAAATTACGTAGTATTTCCCTTCGGGTTTGACCCCGGACCGTCGCCAATAGCCCGTTGTGTTCCTCCAGTGCGACGTTGATTAAATACCCCTACCTACCTTATAGCACACATTTCAGTTGAGGAATAACGTATCTGTTCAGAATCGTAATGTTGCTTGATCAGATGTTCAGTCGGTACATTTATTAATGAAAGTCTAATTATTAAATTAAAAATCAGTACACATATTCAAGTTTAACGGATATTATAACCGTATTATAAAATATACCTACTTCAAAACTTAAAAATCTTTGAATAATCACTTGCCTAATTCTTGTTTTAAAATGTAACGGATATTATAACCGTATTATAAAATATACCTACTTCAAAACTTAAAAATCTCTGAATAATCACTTGCCTAATTCTTGTTTTAAAATGTTTGGTTTACTTCTCAAGATATTTTTTACTTCTTTTCGTGACGGAATCACCACAAACAATTAGGTGTTTTAAAAGTTGGTCGAAAGGGTCATCGCCAAGTACATGGTGGGCTGAAAAAAATCAAAATTTTCCTTAAGAAATTGCTGTAGTGTGGAAATCTTTAATCAATAATATCAAAATCTTTAATCAAAATCAATAATACAAATATCAGAATTCTTTTTGCATTATATATTTATCATATGAACAAAATGTTCTCAATTATTTTTTTATATAAAATAATTAATTGGTTTGAGACTTGCTTTAGAGAAAAAAGTCATGTCACTAAAAGGAACTTGTAAGATGAAAATTTCAATTATAATCATTCAAATAAGCTTTCAACTTTAATCCATAATCTTTTCTCAACATTAAATAATTAGAACATCATAAAAATAAAGTAAATTGTTACAATTTTAAGTAAATGTATTTCAAGCATCTTCACTCATCCACATGGAGAATGGTTTAAAGATAGCCATGTGCAATTTAGTCACATGGAATGTTTAGATGAGCAGACTTGTGAGTGGCACTTATTGGTCAATGGGCCAAGATGGAAATGCATACTAGTCTGGTAATTATGATCCCAATCAACAGTTTAATGTTTTTAAAGGAAGGATTATTTTCAATACAATTTTGGGGTGAACTTAATACGAGCAAAGTTCTTAATTTATTTGAATGAAATAACTTGTTCAGTTTAATAAATAAAGCATGTTTGTATGTAATGTTACATACAAACATAATGTGAACCTTGTAGCTTATATTTTTGGGGTGGGATAAAATTATAAACACAAAAAAATAATTGTAAACAGAAATAATATAGGAATCAGAAATATGAAATGGAATCATAGAAACATAAAATTGGAATCACAGAAATATAAAATTGAAAACACAGAAATAAAATTGAAAACACAGAATTAAAATTGAAAACACAGAAATAAAATTGGAGACAGAATTAAAATTGAAGTCAGAAATAAAATTGAAATCACAGACTTACTGAAGGGGGGTGCATGTTAAATTTGTTGTGGCCTCAAATGTTTTCCCGTTGGCGTGGGTTGCCAGCTCAGGTGTTATCTTGTCCTCTGACCGTGGTTCAAAATTACGTGATGTCCTCGGATCTTTCCCTTGGAGGATTGATCCCGGGCCGTGGCGAAGAGCCCGTCGAGTTGCTTCAATGTAACGTTAATTAAAAATACATACCATGTAAAATGAACATAATAATGTAAGATATTCTCATGTTTGTTTTACATCAATTCAATTCACATAAAAGAACGTCTTGTAAACCAGAAAAGTAAAAAATTCTATTGGGGGTTGTGTTCCAACAAGAACAAACTAACTCAACAGAATTATTTGGATATAAATTTTCAAAATTAAATACCTTTAAATACTTTATTATATTGTAAACAATTGATAGAAACAAAACTGAAACACAGAAATAAAATTGGAATCACAGAAATAAAATTGGAGAATCACAACATATTTCTAAATTAAATCTTTAAGAACAATTACTCGTATTCAAGTTATAAGAACACATTATATTTCATAATTAATAAAATCTAAAAAACAATTACTCGTGTTTCACTTTATAAGAACACATGTAAGTTTTTAAAAATTCTTTTATTAACTTTTGTACTAGTAGATGGCACCACGTTGCAGGCGCAATTCGTTGCTCGTATTTGGAAGGGGTGTCATGTCCTATGCGGACGTGTCTTTAGGGGACGTGTCCTGAGCGGACATCGGCTGACAGCCCTACAGAGGGTAATTAAGAGGGGAGACTTGGGGTGGTGAAGTTCCCTTTACCGGGAACTTCACCATGAGCACACCCCAATGGGAAGGGGAGAAGTGTCCCTTTTTTTCTAATGCCCAACCAATCACCTCTTTGTCTTCGGCGCCACAAGAGTGAACTGATGGTTACTTTTGAAATAGCATCCAGTCTCTTGCTGCTCCTAACAGGAACAATCACAAGCATCCGCGTGCTTACAAGCCGGGATTCGAACCCGAGACCTATTGGTGTCACACAAGTGATATGACCAGGACCAGGTGTCATAGAGCGGGGTACATGTTTCACATGTATGGAGACAACCCATGAACAGCAAGTAGCTTTATAAGTCCCAACGTTAAACAAGTCTAGCATAAACACTCATATTGTTCATATCGCACTATTTATTCGAACACGGGATAGACTGATTTAGCGTTCTTTCAGTCAAAAGTTCAGCACTTCTCTCCCCTTTTGCGTTTCAGTCCTCATAAGTAAGTCATCAGCATAAAGGAGACAATTAATGCCAGGCACAGATTTTAATTTTAGAAAAAGTTCATTCATATAAATTTTAAACAGAACACAGCTCAACACTACATCTTGTGGTAAACCAATCTGAAAAAGACCAAACCTTGTATAGCAGACGTCAACATTAAAAAACTACCAGTCTTTTTCATCTGCTTCTTAATACTTGGAATTTGTTTCCTAGTTACTTTTTGGAGAGTAAAGTATAGCTAATTATATCAAAAATAATTTAATAATAGAAACTTACATATGGCTCCCGACATGTCAAACGAAAAAGCATAGATAGTCCACAAAAGGTTTTAATGTTCTACACTTGAACCGATCACACGAGCGTCTGCTTTCGCCTCCCGAAGAAAGTATATACATCTCGAAGCGCAACAGATTTGTGCGCCTCGCCGGCGCCGAATAATATAAACAATGTCCACTGGCAACGGTGTAGTATCAACTCCGAAAGGCTTCTCAGCAAAAAGTCTGGTCAGGTTGCGACATCCTCCCACCTTGAGTTCGTAACTTGGAAGAACTCAACCAATTGTCGCGTCTCACAAGCCGAGTCTTTGGATAGGTTTCACTACTCTCCCACTCCGAGTGATTGTCGATTTGGGTGACTTCTGATGTTCTTTGGCAGGAACAAGTTCATAGTCAATATTTGTGGCACCTGGGTTATCTTTATCTTTGGGAACTTTGCTTCTGAGGAAAGGACCTGATGTTTCATCTGATAATTCTAAGGAATACAGACGTTGAACAGGACGTATTATAGTTCCGGATTTGGTTTGCAGTTTCACAACTCTGACGATTCCATCTCTTCCAGGCAGGACTTGCACGACCCGCCCTATCGGCCATTGTAAACGCTTCAGATTGTCTGAACCAATGAGTACTATGTCTCCGACAGAGATAGATTTCGAGGTTTCCGAAGGTTTTCCGTTATATTTCAATTTTGGTGTTGGCCATTCACCTTCATTTCTCTTTAACCATGCGGGTCCCTCCCACCATCTAACTGACAAAAGCTGTTTGGCAGTACAGCCTCTGGATGGAAGGTCAGCAGGATTATCGGTTCCTGATACATGTCTCCATGCATTCGGGTTTGTTAATTTCCTGATTTCTCGTACTCGGTTCAACACAAAAATAGTCCAGATTTCTTCCTTTTGGATCCAGGTCAAAACAGTGGTTGAATCAGTCCAAAAACATAATTCAACATTTTGCCATTGCAAACCTTCTAAAACTGAAGTGCAGAGTCTCGCTCCCACCGTTGCAGCTATCAACTCAAGACGTGGAATCGTGATTGATTTCACCGGAGCTACTCTGGACTTAGAAGCTAATAAATGAACTTCAACTCCATAAGAAGTCTGAATTCTCGCGAACACTGCAGCAGCATATGCATTACTACTGGCATCGCAGAAGGTATGAATGCTACACAAATTTTTGTTATCTCTGTTAGTGTGTATCCATCGGGGTATAGAAATTTCTTTTAAGAGACTCAGATCTCTGAACCAACTTAGAAACTTTTCTTTCGTATTTTCATCAACTTCAGTATCCCAAGAAATTCCCATTTTCCATAAGCTTTGCAACAATAGCTTAGGAAGCAAGAGAACAGGGCTTACAAGACCAATCGGGTCATATACTCTGTGGGCTATAGACAAAATAGTCCTCTTAGTTACTTCCATTAATCTGAAACTTTCCAACCATGTCAGGTTCACAGTTAAAAGATCTTTCTGGTAATCCCATAATAATCCCAATACCGGTGACTCAACACCTGTTTGTAAGTTATCCCCAGTACGAAACCAACCTCGGAGATTAAACTTTCCTTCATTCATTACTTTTTGAGATTCTTCAATAAACAGTGTCATTTCAAGCTCATTTTCAAAACTGGTAGCAACGTTATCTACATAGAAAGAGTGAATAAGTTTATGCAACATATTTTTATCATAATGAGAATTTTCTATATATTTCTGCAAATGAAATTCTATTACAGCTGCCAAAAGAAAAGGGCTACTTTTCACACCAAACACTACTCGGGTATGACGAAATATTTTTAGCTCCTTTTTATTCACATCCTTCCACCAAAAGAATCTAAGATAATCTCGATCATCGGGTTTTACACTAATTTGTAAAAATGCCTTTTCTATGTCTGCCATGGCTGCAAATTTACCCTCCCGAAATCTTAAAAGAATGGAAGGTATTAACTCTATTAAATTCGGACCACATTCTAAGCACTGATTTAGAGACGGAGAATGCTTTACTCTCGCAGAAGCGTCGAATACTGGTCTTATTGGGGTGGAACTATTTTCCTTTATAACTGGTCGGTGTGGCAAATAGTGTCCATCATCAATAACCTCACTTTGTCTGACTTCTTCGATTATACCTAAATCGGGCCAATTGTCGAAAACCTCCTCGTACAATGTAAGCAGGTTTTGTGAGCGAAGTTTCTGCGTTGTAGATTCTAAACGCTTCATGGCTAAATCCTTATTGGTGGGTAGCGGTAGGTGATCTTCAGACCAGGGCAAAACAATTTCATAGCGCCCTTCACTGTTCACGGACACAGAATGTTGAAATCGCATCTTTGTTTGTAAATCTCTTTCCTCTCTGGCCTTTTGTGTGGCCGGATCAATTATTCCAATGATATCAAGATTCCAGAGTTCAGTAATAGCTACATCCTTAACTAACAGATTTGTAACTACCATCGTAGAATTGGTATCAGAAGTTTGATATGGCATCTTTCCCATCAAGGTCCAACCTAAATATGTTCCTACAGCAACAAGTCCACACGGCAGATGAATAATCTTTCCATTAAAGAGTTTACCCGCAACATCAGCCCCGATTAATAGATCAATTTCTAACGATTCTTCTTGTTCAGAGATTAATTGATCAGTTACAGTAATATTATGATATTCAAGCTCCTCAGCGAATGGTTTTAATGTTGGAATGGGTACAGCCGAACAAATGGTTTGTTGGTCAAGGACCTCAAAGTTACAATTGTAATCACCTTTCAAACTGCTAATGAATACTCTGTATTTAAAATGTTTCTCGGGATGTTCTCTGCCCCCAAATAAATTATGAATAACACTTTCTTCTTTAATAAAATCATATTTCATTTCTTTCGCTACACGTTTACTCAAGTAAGATCGTTGACTCCCTGAGTCGACGAGTGCACGAACTATTTTCCCCTTATTTCCTGCACCTCGTAATCGTACATACAATGTTTGTAAAAGAACTGTACAACATGTGCGATTGCTTAAAACTGCATCATTGATCATATTTTGACTATCATTTACACCAGCGTTCGCTTCCGAATTAGGTTCTTTAAATTTACCTTCATTACACATTATAGCATAATGTCTACTCCTACACTTTTCACAATTAATCTTGCATCTGCAATCGCGAGCTCTATGACCGATTTTTAGGCATAAAAAACAACAGCCCTTTTTTGCTAAGATTTTCCTTTTATCATCCCAACTCATTTTAAACGCGATTCTGCAAGCTTGTGAATCATGCGTTTTCTCACAAAATGAGCACAGTGCTTGTTTATTCCGACGAGTCTCAGCATTGTCAAAAAGTCCGATTGCGGTTGGAAATTGTTTATCATTATTAGGAGATGTGGAATAGGAATATTTCCCTTTACGTTTTGCCTCTAAACCAAACCCCTCTTTTGCTATTGAAATTCGTTCTTCCCCTTCAACTTCTGATTTTAGAAAACTCATAAGAGCGGTCAGTTTATTTGGCATTTTCTTAGTTTCATTTGTTAAACTAATACTTCTTTCCCATACTCGAATCATGTCTTCTGGTAAACAGCTTTCAACTAAGGGATACAGCATAGAAGCATACTTATCGGAAGTTACACCTAATGTTTCAAGGGCGCGGAGGTGTGCTTCAATTTTATCATACAATTTGGTGATATGTGTAACTTTAGCTTGATGCAAAGAATTGTTCAAAATTAAGTTTAGCAATTCTCTCACATACACTTCTATGAGTAAATCTTCTCTTCCGAATCTAGCTTTTAGACACTCAACTGCTTGCTCGTAATTCTCAGCAGATGCGGGAAAGGAATCTACAATATCTCTGGCACGCGATCCTTCTACAGTAGACTGGGACAAATATTGTAATTTATCCTCTGGAGCGATGTCCAAGTCTTCGTGAATTTTCCGAAACTGACCCCAGAAACCAAGCCATTCCTTAACATCACCATTGAACTTCTTAAGCTCAATTTTAGGAAGTTGGAACTTTCGTTTCGAGACTGTTTCACTAAGCACGCTTTTATTATCGTCATTAGTGCTTTTAACATCGTCATTAATACTTTTCTTAACTTTAGTTTTAAGTCGTATATATCTTTCCTTATACTCTTCAAAAACTTCGTAAGCCTGATTAAAACTTTCTTGAGAACACTCATCTTTATCTGATAACAAAGCAATAATTTCTTTTTCTTTCGATTCAAGTTCTAACCATTTTTCGTTTAACTGAGCCATTAAAATTTCAATTTCATCAATATCACGTTCCTCCTCTTCTAAACATTCAAATAACGCATTAGCGATTCTAGTGAAACCACTTCTTAGAGGAGTACGCATTTTCTTTAAACTCTCCATCATAAAATCAAAGCAAATGAATTAATTTCTTATCAATCACAAATTCACAATAACAAATTATCAATAACAAATTCCAAGTCCTGTCACGGAAGCCATTTTATATAGCAGACGTCAACATTAAAAAACTACCAGTCTTTTTCATCTGCTTCTTAATACTTGGAATTTGTTTCCTAGTTACTTTTTGGAGAGTAAAGTATAGCTAATTATATCAAAAATAATTTAATAATAGAAACTTACATATGGCTCCCGACATGTCAAACGAAAAAGCATAGATAGTCCACAAAAGGTTTTAATGTTCTACACTTGAACCGATCACACGAGCGTCTGCTTTCGCCTCCCGAAGAAAGTATATACATCTCGAAGCGCAACAGATTTGTGCGCCTCGCCGGCGCCGAATAATATAAACAATGTCCACTGGCAACGGTGTAGTATCAACTCCGAAAGGCTTCTCAGCAAAAAGTCTGGTCAGGTTGCGACACCTTGAGGATCAACCATTATATCTGACTACTTAAGTGCTGGCTAATAAAATCTCTAATCCAATGAAACATGTATGATTTTACACCAATTGAGCGGAGTTTTAACAATTCTCCCTCTATACCACATCGTAAACTGATGTCAGATAAACAGTGACTGTTGTTAGGACATACTTGTTTTCCAGCGTATTTTTAATACTTTGGCCAAAGAGCGCTATATGATGGTCTGTTGGTCTGAATTTTCCATAGCCTGTCTGTTCTTTGGCAAGTGTGAGCAAGTATTTCATGGGCTACCAAAAACCAGTAAAGGCTATTATAAACCATTCTTTCCATGGCTCTACCTATTAAACTAATGAATACATAAATAATACGGAGCGGAAGTTATGGATAAAAAATCAATTATCAAAAATTTAGCATAGTATTAGTCAATTTAGTGGATGTGGTGATTGCAGCTTAATCCAAGTTTATCCGTCTTTTCTGTATCCCAAAAGCGCTTAATGATCTCTGAAAATTTCTTTTCAGCTTCTGGTAGTGTACAGTGATCAGTTGGTATGACTGAATTCACTTTTCAAATTACATCAATAGAAAGAATTCAACAGACAAGAGTATTTTCAAAATCAAATTTATCTAGGAACAAAAAAAATTCATGTACCCATCTGCCCAACATAAAAATAAAAAGAACTCTCAAACTTCTGCAGAATTACATCTGAGCCTAGGAAGCCGAAGGAGCTTTTATTCCTTATCTTCTAATATCAGACATAATAAAAACACATAAATCAGGGAAATTTGATCAGATTGGCAATTGTTCTGGTAAGATTGATCAATAATAAATGGAATTAACATATATAAGGAAGATGCAAAGCATAGGATCAGTCGCTCGTGGTGCCCTCTATCGAGGAGAGTTGACTACTTTGGAGGAGTTTGTTCTTGCTTTACTCTTTATTTTCCCGCCTTGCGTTCCGATAAAAGAGCGGGCGTTTTCAAACTGGTTTTTCTCTGATTTTCAGTCAGCTGTTTCTCATCCTTTTGCGATGTGATGTTTTCTTCACTGTTATACTTGGAAGTCGGTGGGAACTGCAGCAGTCTAGGGTGCTTGGGTAGTACTGTGTATAATACTTATATTGGTCTTTTATTTCTTTTATTATTGTTGGGGTGTAGTCTTCAATTTCATTAAATGTTGGGTTGTTGACGTTGGTTAGATTAATATGAAATTTTTCCGTAAGATACCGAATGGTGCAGTTGAATTGTCCTAAGTTTAGTTTCACGATAAATGTCAGTTAATCTCTAATACTATTGGTGATTGCTGCACTACCCCAGGCTTGGCATGCGTAGCTGAGTATTGGTAGCAAAAAGGTTTTCTAGACAAGTATTCGATTTTTAAAGTTAAGTTTGTAGTTTCCGGCAATTAAAGGGTTCAATTTCCTTTTCGCATTGCGGAATTTTTGAACGGTGTATTTGATGTGGCTATTCCATGTAAGATGGTCAAGTTCAACCCCAAAGTACACGGTTTCATGCTCCCATTGGACTTCTTAATTGTTCATTTTAATAAATCTGTACCTTTTCTTTTTATAACCGAAAATAATAGCAGCTGACTTTTCAATATTGCTTTTAATTTTCCAGTTGTTAAGCTAGGATTTCAGTTGTGTAATGTGATTTGCGAGGGCGTTGTGTACTTGGAAGTTTGTTCTTTTGGCAAGTACGGCTGCATAATCTTCATGTATTGGAATTATTGTCTTGTTGGTGTGCGGGATTATTGGCAATCATTTTTCCAGTAAGTTTGCTGAAAACAGGGAGGAGTAAAATTGGTCGATGAGTTTGGGATGGTTGGGTCTTTGCCTGATTTGAGTATAGGAATTACAACAGCTATTTCCCAACTGTCTGCGAAGTACCCAATTTTCATAATTGTATTTAAAGATTTGTAATTCTAAATATGATTTTTTGAGGTAATTTTTTGATAATTTTATCAGTAATTGTATCCTGTCCAGGAGATTTCCTAATTTTCGTTTTCTCTATGCATTCTATAATTTCTGTTGGGGGATAGGTGTGGGCAGGGTGTCTGAAGTAGTTATTGTCAAAAAAATCGATGAATAGTGTTTCGGGCAAAGTTTTCTGTGGCATATCGTTGTTAGTAAATTGATCAGTTAGGCATTCTGCAATTATTTCAGTTTTATCTTGGTTTGTCGTTGCAATGCCAATGATGTGTGTCTTTATTTCTGGTTCTCTTGAACCGTTTGGTAAGGTTACAGAGCGAATTGTCTTCTGGATTTAGGGAAGCTATATACTCGTTCCATTGTTTCTGGGAGTGTTCTTTGATCTCTTTATTGACTTTTGCCTGTAGTCTATTAAGTTGGGTCTCGTCTAGGGAGTGTCTATTGGGATTTGCCAAATTTTTCTTGCTCGGTTTCTGTCTCTGATAAGTTTCCTGATTTTTGGTGGAATATAGTTTGACTTGTTCAGTGGTGCTGGTTTTGAGTGTTTAATATGTTCAGAGTGTATTAAGTTTTAATGTTGTGCGTTTCTGTTTCAATTTCGTCCTGGTTTTAGAATTGGGGTAATTTATATGAGCAGGTGTTGTGCAGTGTTTGCGTGAATTTTCTCAGTCAGTGACAAATGTCCTTTGGATTTTTAGGAGTTCAATTTTAAGATTGAATGTAATTATAACTAGGTCGTGGTCTGAGCTGAGTTCATCCAGAAATTTGATATATTTAAAATAAAAACCACGGATAAGAGTAATATCCAGTGTGTTTGCGGATGTTTTTCCATATTTGGTAGGAGTTTGGGGTTCAACAACAATAACATTCGTGCGAGTGATTAGGTTGTGAAGGATTCTACCATGTCCATTAGTGCTTTTGCATACCCAGTCCGGGTGTAAAAAAGTCTCCGTAGAGAATGTTAATGTCATTAATAGCAAGTAATGTTTCTATGTCTGCTTTGAATAGTGGCAATAGTATGAAATGAATAGTAGTGAATAGTATGAAAGTTTCAAAAGAGCAGTTTTTCAAACTGTTATCCTCGGTCTGTCCTCACAAGCAGTGACGGGCAGCATTGAAATAATCATTTTTTGGAGAAGGCCCAACGTATGTGTTAAAAATGAATTTGATAAATGCAAATTTAACATCTTTTCATATTTTTAGAACGTATTTCTGTGTTATTTTTGGCTCCACTAGACTATGAATTTCAAAAGGATTACTATAAACGCCTAAGTGACACATGTTTGTTGATCCTAGTACACAAACATCAAGTTCTAATCTGTATGTAAAGATATTACTGTTTACATTACTTCTTGGTTTCTCATTTTTTGTTCGAGAGTTAGTTACCTTTTAAACAATTTTTGATAATTAATTTGATACAATTAATTAAATTGCAATTTGTTCAAATATGTAGCATAATTGAAATGCAGTTGTTACACAAAGGAGCCGCAGAGATTTGCGGAGATTATTAAAATTATTATTTACAAATAATGGTGTTGGGTTATTATTTTGATAGCAGTAACATTCAGCAATTCTTGTCGAAAATATTAACAGGTCCTTATCAATGTTATTGTGATAACAGTGGAGCAATTTGTATCAAAATAAATTAAAAATTTTAAAAATGAAATTTTTATTGGAATTTGATACAAATAAAAAGTTGCATATACTAATTGCATGATGATAAATTTAAACAGTTAACATCTATTAAAAACAACCGTTAATATCAATTTCTAAATGTTAACAACAACCGTTAAATTTAGTTGCTGATATACTATCAGTAGTTAGTTGAAACAAAACTGTTATATTTCTGTTAATTATAATTTTTTTGTAAATTATCAATAACACTTTACACTGTCATCGTAAAATAACAATTTTGCACATTTCTAATAGAAACAATATGAAACATTTAAACAGCATTACAGCAAAACTATTGATGAAACAGGAAATTGGAAGTAGAGTGCTTTTATAGGGCATATAATTTCCATAAAAAAAGGGGAAATTATGTTTCTGTTCTCTTGAAGAACATCCAAATCACACAAATTCTCATGTTGATGGGAGAAATAAATTTCTTACCTAAATTTTGAAAACTTATAAAATGTAAAATGTGTTATACTTAATCATTTAAACTATTGTATGAGTAAAGCTATTAATAAACCTCTGTGCATAACACGCATTTCGGGATTTGAAGGGCATAACTTCAAACAGAGAACCGAGTTTGCCCCTACGTGACACAAAATCTAACTTCGAAAGTTTGTGTTGAAACATACTGTCTATCCTTGTAATGGTCACCATAGGTGCCTATTTTAGAATGGTAAACTGGCTTGTATAGAAATTTAAAATACGCACTTTTAGAGTTTAAGTTTTTAAAGTTTCCATTCAATTAAAAATTTATTAGAACCAGAGGTCATAGAATACACATTAGTGTTTTTATTTCTTGAATCAATTACTGGCGCGTGACGAAAGGATCGCAAATGTCCTTAAAGGTCATCAGATAAATCCTCCAAACATTTTGAAAGTATCTGATTGTTAGTAGACGTCTTTCTAATTATTCTTGCGTTGGTCAATTTTATATTTTTACTCAAAACGCTTTCTAAAATCAGATTGCAATACTCGACACCTGAAAATGAAACCCACAATTATCATTAAGGTCTAGCGTTAATTTCCCCAAACTTAACTTATTTCATCTGTGTTCCGTTGATTGGTTATTTTGGCGCAAGGACCATATTTGGTCAAGTTGCGCCAAACACAGGACAGCGTCGAGTCAAAAAATGTGGAAGGGGAAAAGAGGGAACAGAGAAGTGGGATGAAAGCAGAAAAGGATCGCTTGGGTATCCCGTGAGCGCGACCCACGTGTTTACTGAACACAGTAAACCCATGGGAAAAGAAAAGATAGCTAGAGTACCTAGGGTTCGTGAATCCCGTACACATCTAAAGGATATGTGTCCTGAGGGTGCTATGTTTAGGGACATGAAGCGTGCTAATGAATACCTGCATGGATCATTTGAAATTGCTTGAATATAAAAATTCGTAGGATGAAACTGAACTTTTGACGCTGGTAGCCGGCTCCAACCGATAGTAATACTTTGTAGACCTACTCAACGCCCAAACTTTTGTCTTGAAAAAAAAACGTTAGAAAAATGGTGTTAGGCTTTACAGTATTCCCATTGTCAAACAGATGACGCCAGTAACATGACAGCGAAAAAAGGTCAAAACTGCAAAACATGTAGAAAAAATAGCACCAATTATGCAACATAAAATAAATACATCAGATAAGCACAAAACAAAAATTATATAGAACTGTATTAACATATCCTCTACTACTACCAACATGCTAACCTACTATACTAACATAAGATAAAAGGAAAATAAGTCAAAACACAACCACAGATAAAAAAAATCAAAAATATTTTGAAATAATAAATTTATAAAATTAACTCAAATGCATGAAATCGTCAAGGAAAATATCAAGGGTTGGGGTAAACTTTTTTATTGTTCTGACAAATTGGGTTAGTGGTAGATTTTTTCAGAAAAACAATTTTCTTGGAAGTATTGTGAGAGGGTACATGAACATTTATCTCATTGAATAAGTCGAAAAAGTTAATTTTATTATGAAACAAATTATAAAAAATTGAAACAGAAGGACAGTTCCGCAATTTGGAAAGGATATATTGTATTTGGATCGCAAAAGACAAAACAGTAGATTTTCACAAAAACTCAAAATTTTTAAAAGAAATATTCAACAGAAATCTATTTTGAATTGTTTAAATTTTAAAACTGAGTTAATTCCAAAATGCGCAGCCGTTCTAAAAATCCCAAAGAATTCAAAATAGAGACAAGTACAGTTAGCAGCGCAGAGTATAATATTTTATGCTATTTATTTTAATTAATGCATCGCAAGTTTTCAAATCTCAATGCCAACCGAGACACACTTCCTCGAATACTTTCCCTTAACCCATTGGTCGGCAACCTGCGGCTCGCGAGCCGCATGCGGCTCTTTTGATGTAAAGTTGCGGCTCTCCAGTTCCATACGAAAAAATTAATAATTTATTATCAAAACCCTTAAAAAATAAGAAAATATATTTTAAAGTACCTAATTTCTCAATAGCTTCTATTTTATTAATCGTTAATTACAAATCGCTACGCTTAACATGGCCGTAATGAGATAAATTTGAACTATTGTTTTGTTCTTAGAGATGAGACTCCGTGACCATGTTTATCTTTCAGCCAATTGCATTCCATATCCGTCTCACCCAAACAGCCACCGTCTAGACTACACGTCTAGGGTCTAGACAACACGTCTAGACTACACGTCTAGGGTCTAGACAACACGTCTAGACAACACGTCTAGACTACACGTCTAGGGTCTAGACAACACGTCTAGACTACACGTCTAGGGTCTAGACAACACGTCTAGACTACACGTCTAGAGTCTAGACAACATGTCTAGACTCTAGACGGTTGTTAGTCAGTCATCCTCGGA
This sequence comes from Meta bourneti, assembly GCA_933210815.1. Taxonomy (NCBI): domain Eukaryota; kingdom Metazoa; phylum Arthropoda; class Arachnida; order Araneae; family Tetragnathidae; genus Meta; species Meta bourneti. The sequence continues at coordinate 10,750,336 of OW119925.1, read as the reverse complement.
TAACGCGGTCGACGTTACGTTGCATGTGTGTTAATTTAATCGCTTGCGGTTTTTGCGTGCGCTTGTTGTTTCAAGAAGAATACGATTTAGAAGCGAATTATCTTCTCAAAGGTATGTACGCGTATAATATAATAAAATCAGTAACAGAATTGGATTACATATCTGAGGATCGTGTTAACGAAGTAATAATGGTAAATAAATTGTTTGCCGTTTTAGGTAGCTAAGTAAAATTTAAAAAAAAATCATTTTTTCAGCTCCGCCGCCAGCATGGCATCTCGTAAAAAAAGAGAAGAACTGAAGAAGAAAACCGAGAATTCAATCAGGATTGCACGCAGTCGTTTGCATTCATTGCACACCAGATGGCTTTCCGACTTGTCTCATTTGCCACGAAAAACTCGCACACAATAAGAAGTCAAATTTGGAGAGACACTTCACTACAAAACATACCCAGTTTGCTGGTAAATATCCAACCAGTGACGCACGAAAAGCTGTTGAAGAGCTCAAAAAAAAAAACAGCCATGCTAAGTAACTGGGCGCAATCTTCCAATAATGTAAATCTGGCAAGCTTTGCAGTATCATTAGAAATTGCAAAAAGAGGAAAACCATTCACAGATGGTGAGTACGACAAAGATTGTGTTTTATACGTGCATCTGAAGAACTGTTTCGTGATTTTAAAAACAAAGCAGAAATCATGAAAAAAAATCAAAGATTTGCCATTATCTGCTAAAACAGTACAAGATGGAGCTGCTAAAATGTCTTCAAATGTAACACATATGAAAGTGGAAGACATTCAACTTGGCTTCTGCCTTATCACTTGCTATAGAGTCTTGCGACATAAAAGACACGTCAGGTATATGTCGTCCCAAGGTCCAAAAGAAGAACTGCTAGGATTGCTACCGCTCTCAGAGCAAACTCGTGGAGAAGATATAGCAAATGCTGTGCAAAAATACCTGGAAGACAATGGAATCGATATAAATAAAATCGTTTCTATAGCAACTGATGGAGCCAGAAGTATGACAGGAATACATAGAGGGGTAACATCAATTCTTCAGAAAAAAATAAACCACGAAATTCTAACGTTTCACTGCATAATTCATCAAGATGCACTTTGTGCCCAAACATTTCCGGCCGAAATAGTTGAGGTCATGAACTTGGTAATTAAGATTATTAACAGCATCTTGGGAAAAGCACTCTACTATCGCCAGTTTAAAGATTTCTTTGAAGAAATAGATAGCCAGTTTTCTGACCTACTTCTGCACAATAAAGTGCGATGGCTTTCCAGAGGTAACGAATTGCAACGTTTTGCTTTGTGCTTGAGTGAAATAAAAACATTCCTCAATGAAAAAACATTGACTATCCCGAATTGGAAGAAGACAAATGGTTGCAAAAATTCAACTTCATGGTAGATACCACAATGAAACTAAATGAACTAAATCTAAAACTGCAAGGAAAGGGCAACCCAGCCTATGCCTTGCTTGAAGAAGTAGTATGTTTCGAAAAAAAATTACTTCTTTTTGTTGAAGACATGGAGAGCGGTAAATTACTTCATTTTAAAAATCTGAAGCAATATCGCGATGAGACCAATGCAACTATTGACACGAATTACTTCAGCATAGCTTTAAAAAACATGAAGGATGGATTCGCTGAGAGATTCGAGCAATTCAAAACAAACAAAAGTACTCTCGCGTTCATAGTAAATCCTCTCAACACAAATACAAATGAGATCAACATTCAGCCATTTGGAATTGATGCTGGATCGCTTCAAATGCAATTGCTAGATTTGAAAACCAAAGACTTGTGGAGTGGCAAGTTCACAGAACTCAAGAGCAAGTTGGAAGAGTTTGAGGTCCAGAAATGCATGCACATCGCGCAGCACAAGTGGACAGCTCTAAAAGAAATTCCGCGAGTTGAGGCCTTCATATTCGGCGCATGGAATAGTCTTCCAGAATGCTACAGTGAGGTGAAGAAGTTGGCATATGGAGTGCTGACGATCTTCGGGTCGACATATTCGTGCGAGCAAGCGTTCTCTTGCATGAATATAATAAAAAGTAAAGTTAGAAGTCAACAAACAAATAAAAATCTAGAGTCGTGCTTGAAACTTAAAACAACAAGTTATAAGCCAGATTTAATCAAACTTTCAAAAGGCATGCAAAGCCAATGCTCCCATTGATGTAACTATCTATATTTGTGTTTTTATTCGAATAAATATTATTCCGTATTTAAAGCCGTTTATTTTAAATCAAAAATCAAATATATATAAGCAAATACTATAATATTGGAACGAAAATTTTTAGTGGCTCTTTAAAAACTGGGAAATTTTGTAAATTGTAACTTTTGGCTCTTCCGTTTCAATAGGTTGCCGACCCCTGCCTTAACCTATTTATGCTTTTACACGAATCCTAGTTCTTAAATTGAAAGGATAACTCGATATTGAAAAACCTGTTATAACTGCTTCATGAAAAAGCGCATAATTATGTGAACATATTATCTAGTCACCAAAGAAATACTTTTGGTTAGGAATCAATTGGTTATCTCCAATCTAACTACACGCTTACTGCATATGGAAAAACAATAATTCGAAAAAAAAAAGAATCATGGGGACACTTATTTTTGAAGTTAAAAGTTGAATTTACAAGGCAAAAATTTTTTATACCTTTCTAATGTGGGTCTGGCTTTAACATATGCATTCTTAATATGCCTCGGTAACTGATGGACCAATCCTTCTCTCTTGAATCGAGTTAATGTAAGCAATAGTATTAATGTTTAATATCAAAATAAATGAAAAATACAGAAGAATTTCTAAAATATAATACTAAATTTATAACTGCCATTTAAGCACTTATGGAATCTGTCAATTACTTTGCTATCAATGTTTGCTAGATAGCAACTAGGAAAAACCTAAATTCTTTTCCAGCTTGATCACATCCAGGCGTCAGAATGAATATTAGCACACGCTCTGAAGTGTAATGTTTTACCTATTTATTTCACTGTTACTTTTTCAGAACCTTGAATATGAATTCGTTTTCATCTCAATCTGTAATAATTTCAAATTTTCGAAGGTAATGAACTTGCTGTGTCAGAAATCCATGTTGAATACCAAAAAATGTTTGTTATTGATACAAGAAATAGTGGACATAAAAAAAACATCATCTGGTTATACGTTTCTGCATCATTATTGAAATAAAGCATGACAGCACAAGAACACTTGTCATTATCCTGCACATTGTAATATCATCCCTAACCGAAATAGATGGAGTGCAAAATAGAAATAAATTTATCAATAACAATCAGAAATAAATAAACACACGACTAAATTTGAAAATCAGTTAATATTAAGTCCCAACATAAGTTCAATTTAAAAAGTTTAATTTGTTAACTTTCCACTAAAGGAACAAACACCTTTGATTATAGAGAAGGGCTGAACTACTTTTTGGCAATCACAGTGATAACGGTTTTTGCTAATTTACGATAACAGCTGTTAATAACTGCTAAAATAAACAGTTTTGATCTTGGGCGACAATTAAATTTAACAGTAGTTATTACATGTGAAAATGAACACCACGACGTATTTTTTTAATATAATTTTCTACTTATTTTTATACATGGAACACGATTTGAATTACATCACTAGTATCCCAATAGCATATTTATAGGTGACTGCTATTATTTGCAAGAACTGTTATTAAATTAAAATCGGGGAAACAGTTTACACATCAAATGAAGACAAGGGATTAAAGCTCGTCCGGAGGCTAAATTTCTTGAATATACAAACTCCAATTGTCAAACACATAAATAAATTTTTCTCAAAGTTCTGATTAGTTGATTTGTTACTAAGGCGTTTCTTTTGTTTATTCACTTGTTACGTAATTTGCTTTTCTCTTGTTACGTAGTGCTGCCAGAACTTTCTAGAAATTTCTGACACACAGCTATAAAAAGACCTCGTTATGAATTTTCACACAAAATGCACACAAAAACACAAAAATGAATTTTCTCGAAGATGTATCCAGATTAGTTGATTGGCTATTCGGGTGGTTCTTTTGTTCTGAGCAAAACATACAAGCAATGAGTGATAATTTTGAAAGAATTAATATCTCTCGTAGAGTAGAAAATTCCCCAAATGGCAGATATATTTTCAATTCTCGAGCCAGATCTAGACAGAATTATGGCTTGCGAACGTAGCAAGTTACATCATGTGGAAAACTCATCAAGTCGTCTTTTATAACATCATACAGCACTCATAAAAATATAAACTTTTCTGCGTCTTCTACGAGAAATGTTCGACAGAAAAATGTTGTGACCCATTCTGATTAAAAGACTTCTCAAAATTAGGTTCTGAAATATATCTGACGAAATCGAGAAAAATGTACCAATGACTGGTCAATTTTATATGACTCAATTATAAATATGATTCATATACTTAATAAAAAATTCGTTTGAATAAGTCTATTTTATTTAGGGTGAACCAACCAGTCCTTGACTACCTACCTATAATCGACCACTTTTTCATATTTCTCATTAAAACAAGGAAACTAATTTATTTCATAATGTTAATAAAAGGTGTATAAATGTGAACCAATTTAAAGTTCACCAATTTTTCTTTTTACTGATAAAAATTTTTAAAAATTGTGGTCAATTCACTGGAGAACAAAATTGCATGTGTTCCAGTAATTGACCAGTTGGGTCAATTATGGATTGGATTTTTAAGCAAACTTTGATTTTAAATTTGAAGTTAGACATTTAATAAGGACTAAGTGTTAAGAGTTTAAACATTAAAATGAACCTGTAATCCAGTACTTGACTAGGTGGTCGATTAGTGGAAGAAGGTGATCAATCAGAACTGAGGATAAATGCAGCAGTAATTAAATTCATACTAAGTAAAGAGTCTGCATAGTATCCTAATTTGCACTAAACCTTCTTTTGTTAGTCGTGCATTTTAATTGTAGATCATGTGCTGTATCCTTGTGAGTACTACATCAAAAGAAAAGTTCAAAATGGAAATGAGATTGTCATGCAGTTTTAAAGGTAATTATTATATAGTGAAAGAAAGAATAAAATGAAAAATAGTTAAAACACTAATAAAAGAATCTAGGCAGGATACCTAAAACCAATAGAAAACAATTCCAAACTCTTAATTCGTGATCAATTTTTGAAAACGTGATGATAACTGGCAAAATGAAAACAAATATAGCATGAAATCATCTGATGTAAATGTTATATAGTTGCTGTAAAGTATTCATAAAATACTATCGAAAAAACATGCTTTGCAGTTTTTATCGGATGACTTGTGTGAGAATGGCTATGTCGATTCTGTTTGAGCTGTGTTGTGGAGAAACTGATGGAATTTGCAATGACTTTAATTTCTACAATAATTATTGATACAGAATTCTTCAATGTCATTAAAATATTTATTTACTTGTTTCATATTAATTCTAACGATTACTATGTTTACTTAACATATGCCATATAAAAATGTTTATCCAATCTTAATTTGTACAAATATACTGGTGATTGCTTAAATATTTACAAAAATGTTTCAATTTGAATTTTATTTGAAAAAATATCTAGTGGTCAATTACTGGATGTGCTGATCCAATCACTATTCTGAACTTCGAGATAAAAATTCTAAGAAACTCAAATATTAAAAATTGTACTACAGCTAATTTCAATCAACATCTTTACAAGATACTAGATACAAAAAGATCTTGAAAAACAAATTAACTCTAGGGAAAGTTTTTCATGAAACATTAACACTAACTGGCCTGTTACTGGCTGCTTCACACTAATTTTATATCATAAATGTGGTAAATCCACTGATTGAGTTTCTATTATTGACAAGTTAGGTCAATTTCTGTTAGATATTTCATGATAACTCGTTGTTTTTCGATTGTTTGGGGCAAATTAAATGTAAAAAATGAGTCTGCATTCAGTATTTGACCAGGTGGTCAATTACCACCACATAATCCCAGACAGTTAACATGTCGCGCTACACAAGGTCGACAGTTGAAAGCTGTCAATTAAACTTTCACGGATATGAAAATATACATGTACTGGTGAAACCAGACGCGGTGATGTCATTATGTGTGTCACGTGCTGAGCCAGTGTCCTCCACGTGCCCTTGGCGTTTTTGCGAACTGAAACTTTCTGAAGCAACGAATCAGCAGAAGGGGATCGACAGGAAAGTACAGTAATCTTTATCGGATCAGATTGTCTGTCTACTTGTGCTTCTTTTTAAAATGAATTCGACTTCTAATTGTATTCAATTATTCTAAATTCTTGACCGTTGTTCCCGGACTGGGCGTACAATGGTTGTTCCGCGAATGTTTACAAAATAAATTGCATGAAACATCTTTAAGCAACTGTTCTAACATTTTTCTAATTTCCTGTTTTAGCGGTGGTTCTTAACTTGGGGTGTGTGCACCCCAGGGGGTGCGAGAGAAGTTTCAATGGACGACAGCGATTTAATAAAACACTAATCACTGGGCAGAACATAGTTTCACATGTGAGCATTTTGTTACGTAGCGACATTTTCGAATTTCTAGCATTTAAGGGTTAAGTCACCACAATGATAAAACAAGTGAAAGCTATCTTCCATTTGTTTAATGGTGAAAGTTTATTGACTAATTCGTTAAACTAAAACAAAATTTTGGTTGTTTTGAATGGATAGAGTGAATCTTCTGTACAAATTATACATAATAAACAAATCATAAAAAACAATTGTTAAAATTTTGTAGCCCACCAAATGCATGCTGAAGCTAAGAACAGCATGCTTGCTTTTGAAACAATAAATTACAGAAAAAGTATTGTTTGTCGCGATTTTCGCAAATTTAGCAATTTTTTTAAAAAAGTGGTGCCATTTTCCTTTTTGAAACTAAAATTTTGATTGAAAATTTAATGAAAGGCAGATAATTGAATTTACGTCGCACTGGAGCTTTCCACAACGGGCTATTGGCGAAGGTCCGGGAACCCGAAGGGAAAGATCCTAAGACAACACCTCGCAATTTCGAACCACGGTCAGATGACGATGTCAGTGCATGAGCTGATACCCAACTCTCCAAACTTCCACACCACACCAATGTGAGAGGACATTTGAAGCCACCATAGATCTAACGTTACCAGCTCCCGGGTACACGATGGTCTTCGGCTGGATCTAGTTTCGAACTCGCAACACTCCTGTTGCTAATCCGTTGCTCTTCCAACTTGGGCCACTGCGGCCCACAGCAGAGGTTGAAGATTACCAGATTGATTGAACTGCCCATTGAAGATGAAAAATGAAGGGTCTAGGACAGTGGTCGATATCAACCCCAGGACAGTGGTCGATATAGCATTGTCAGAGGTCGATAGAAAAATCGAATCAGATATTGAAAATATCGAATGTAGCTTTACAAGATGAACTTGAATTGTCAGTTGATCTTGAAGCTAAGCGATTTTTAAAAATAGGACTTTAATAAGTCTTATTTTCATATATAAATAAGGAATAAATATTATTGTTATTTTGTTACCTAAATAAATTTTATATATTACCTATCAAATATGTAATGTTAAGAAGGGCTTCAAATACAAAACCGCATCCCTTTGACCGTTAAGGCAATATAATATATATTATATTATACATACAATAAACACTGCGACTATAAAATAGACAATCTAAAAACTCGCATAAACGTCTTTTTTGCTTGTCCTATTATAATTACGTAATAATAAAATAGAGGGAGTCGATAAGAAGTGAAGAAACTCTTAAAGGAGTCGACGGTCAAAAAAGTTTGTCGACTCCTGGTCTAGGACATTCTTTATCAAAGGAATCTTGAGGGCGCAATGCTGGCCCCAGGGGGCGTTGAGTAATAAGAGCGGGCAATCAGATGCTTAAAAAATGTGTCGCCTAAAAGTGTTTTAAGTCAACATGTTGGAAATGGGCCGCGGGATGACTCATTCTTTTAAGTGTAGTTTCAGTTCTCACTTCTTGACTCCTCCCCCTCTGCTGGTTTCAGTTCGTACTTTCGAGAGTGCGAGCGTTGCTTTTTTACTTGTTTGTTATTTTATGTGCTTTCTGTTTCTATGTTGCATTTGTTGATGTTCATGTATGTGCTGTGTAATAAAGTCAGATTTGAAATAGCAATCTCGGAGGATGGTTGTGGATCTTTTAGACTCCTTGTTCTTTCGTTTGATAGAATCATTATGCGTCAAGTTGACGTGAACGGCCCTACAACTTTTATTGAAAGGGAATACGTTTTGTTTTAGAGAGTTGTTCCCTACACAACACTTGTCCATTTGACTAAGGGCCCCGGTAGCCCGGTTGGAGGAGTAACGGATTAGCAACCGGAGGGTTGCGAGTTCGAAACTGGGTCCAACCAAAGACCATCGTGTACGTGGGGGTTGAAGCTCGAAAAATCTGTCGTGACCTCAAATGTCCTTGTTTGGAGAGTGGGGTGCCAGCTCAGGTGTTGACCTCGTCATTCGACCGTGATTCAAAATTACGAGATGTCCTCGGATCTTTCCCTTCGGGATTCATACCGGACCATCGCCAAGGGCCCATGATGTTGCTTCAGTGCGACGTTAATTCAACTACCCTACCCCCAAAATTACACATACATAAATATTTTAATGAAATTCAAAAATTGCAGGCGAATCTACACTTGTTTATTGAGATAGTTTTCCAAAGGAGGACGCCGAAGAAAATTGCTTTGGAAGGATGTGTTGAGCCAAGATAATGTTTGAGAAACTGATCTAGGATTCTACTTAGCTCTCATTCTTGACCATTCGCCAACCAATGACGATGCAGGTTTGCACAACAGATGCTAATATTGGCTCCCGACAGTCAACCTCCACTACATGAAGTCTGGAAACCCAATGCTGTTCAGTTGAAACATCAATGGCCATGGTAATATTCTCCATAACTTACATTAATTTAATTGCCCCCAAACACCCACAAGATATGGTAAAAACTCAGCAAGCACCCTGGACATTACACTCATTAGAGAATCCTATTACAGATACGAGATTAAAGCACTAGACGAATTAAGCTCAGACCACAACCCAGTAATGATTGCATTTAACTTAAAAGTCCAACTCCCAGACTCATGGAACAATGGTTACTGATTGGAATAAATTCGCACAGACCCTACAGAACACCTGAGAGCTACCCCTAATTGCAACCCCGTATGAAATCGATAGTGAAACTCAAAACATCACAAACCAACCAATCAATCCTAAAAGATCCATCGTCATCTGACCGTGATTCAAAATTCCGTGGTGTTGTCTTCGGATCTATCCCTTTGGGATTGATCCCGGACAATAGCCCGTTGGGTTGCTCCAGTGCGACGTTAATTAAAAATACCCACCTAAACGTTCCAGATTATTTTTATTGGTCCCAATTCATTTAATTCTTATTTACAATAAAATCCATGGCGAAAAACACACATCAGTTGTGTCACCATAATAATATTTTGAACGTCCGCTTCAATTTTATCTCTCGGGCCGTCGGGGATCAGTGTGTATTCCCACTGCTCTAGCAACCTGCGAGTTGTAGGCGGCGAATGTACGATTCCACCCTGGGTGCATTTCTCTGTCATTCAACCCTTCGTTGAGTGTGTGTACATTACTTGAAGTACGGTTATGAAAGTTTAATTTGATGTAAAAGTGTTTTTATTTCATATCGATTGAGGCTCGTAAAATTTGATAAGTATTTAATGTTTTTGAAGTAGTTTAATGGTTCAACTTCTGTTAACAAAATGCATTTTCGAATACGAATCAACATCGTTTACGAAATAGCTGGAAAACTGATTCGCTCCCGTGTCTGATTCATTCTCGAAAATTCGGTAAGTTTTGGGAACTCTTAACAATCATTCTTCCAACTGTATTGGAACTCCGTTCCAATTTGAAACTTTCTCAAGTGCATAACTTCATTATTCAGCTGCCCTGTTTATAATTATAAACAACTTTGAGAAGTAAAGTGTGATTTTATAAAGAACAAAAGAATCAAATCAACGAGACAAATTTTTATTGCTTCTTTAACTATCAAAGTATGCACAATCCTTTTCTTTCATCTGAAGATAATAAAATGAAAATTATGATATATATGTACATATACACAAATGTATCTAATTTACTCTCCAAGTGGTTATGACGAGATATTTTGCCCTTCAATATCTGACCAATTTTGCCAATGACGAGTTATCTCCGGATCAAGATATTTTGTATTTTTGACGATGACGGGATCTGGTCAGTTTCCTAATGACGAGATATCTCGTCCATCAAGATCTGCTAATAGTTTTCCTAATGAGACGAGATACTTTGTCGATACAACCACCAGGAGGGTTAAATAGATGGATCATTCATATTTGTGTCGTATAAAATGGATCAGTCAATGATGCAATTTCATGATTCCGTCAGGTATATTTCAACTCATAATTTTCGGACGAAATGTTTCACCTGAATGAGAAAATCTTTAAGATGAAGGAAAAATAAATAATCTGAATTTTCTATTCATTTCCTGGGATACATTTGTATAACCATATGGTGAATCCTGCTGTGCCAGCTTGTCTTGTTTGAACACTATCCAATAGAATTGACTGCTGAAATATGATTTTTTACCTCTAAAAGATCCTTTTATACTGCTGAAATATATTTCATATTGCTGAAACATGCCTTTGTATTGCTGAAATGTTTTTATACTGCTCAAATTATACTATAGTTTTCATACTTAAAGCCTATGTTGCTGCTTTTCTCTGCGAAATGCAAATATATTTCTGTGTGAATATAAGGAAAATTTTTAAGATGAAGGAAAAACAAATAATCTGAATTCTATTCATTTTCTTGGATATATTTGTATAACCAGATGGTGAATTCTCTTGGGTCAGCTCGTTTTGTTTGAACACTATCCACTAGAATTTACTTTTTGGTATCCTTTTATTTGATTCAAGAAATGTTAGTCTGTAATTATATATTGAAATGATCTATTAAAAGAATTTTTGATACATCATTTCAAGATAAGATTTGATGTTGAAATTTGGTGATATCTTGGAACATAAAATTGTCCTTGAAAATATTTTCTTCCAATTAAATTAAAACAAAATTTGGAATATTCTTCAATGTGCACGTTAAATCTGTCGTGGCCTCAAATGTCCTCACGTTGGCGTGGTGTGGAAGTTCGGAGAGTAAGGTGCCAGCTCAGGTGTGACCTCGTCATCTGACCGTGGCTCAAAATTACGTGGTGTTGTCCTCGGATCTTTCCTTTGGGGGATTGATCGCGGACCGTCGCCAATAGCCCGTTGTGTTGCTCCAGTGCGACGTTAATTAAAATACCTAGCTATCATTTCTTTGTTCATAGGCAATTCATCATTTTTTGAAGCTACCTGTTTTCGCGAGCAGAACTTGGGGATTCCGCTGGATTGATGGAATCCTTGCGAAAAGCTCTTTTTTCCTGTATTGCCCTAATGGTGGGAGAATAGGGAGGGGCTATTTTGGTTTACCCCCTGGTGGTTGTCTCAAAGAGGTATCTTGTCGTCAACGAAACTGACCAAGTCCTGATGGACGCGATATCTTGTCATTTGAAGAAAACTGACCAGATCTTGATCTCACCGTAATCAAAAATCGGTAATATCTTAACCGATTTCTATAATTCAGGGAAGATGTTGTTTTCATCTTATAAGCTCAATATCACAGACATAATTTAACTTGTATGTCCAGAAACCTCAGGTGTGCAAACATTTGTTCCAATTCCATGAATAGCGTTTATTGGTATCTTCTCGGAAACAAATAGGTTAATTTAATATTTCTGCATTTATTGTCCTTTGATGTGAGTGATAAAACAACGCTTTCCATTATTTTGCGTATTAGTACTTTGAGTTTAATAGAAAAGTATAGGTCTTATATATTCTTAAACGCTATTCGATTATACTATTTTTATATTCTGTTCATCGAGGTTTGCTTACGGCCTTTTGTTTTCCTAAATACTATTTAATTTGCAAGATCCTTTTGAATTTGTAGCCAATTAGCTTCTAACGCAACTGCTGATTTCAAATCTTAACTAGACTTTTAACATTACATCACTAAAACATTACATTAGTAGTAAAGCCTGACTCATTTTAACGTGCGCAGAACAAAAACTTTCTTGCGAAGTTTGCGCAACTGATAGATTCCCTTAAATTTCAGAATGACTATGGACATTTTTCGTCAGTCCTTTTTTGACATTTGGGTGATAAATTCGAAGCAAACGAAAATCGATGCTATTATAACATATTTCTCACGAAATGGATGAACATTTCTTACCGGATATTGTTTTGAATGTTTTAAAAAGAGGGGTATTAAAGTGAAAATTCTCGAATTACCTGCCAAAGAATTGAGCAAAGTAGTAGTAAAGTGAACAGGCCCAGATGATGACTATCCCTGAGAAATAATACTTGACTTCAAGGAAATCTTACCTTTCTTATACTGTGATACAAGATCTACCGAGTAATTCTCAAAATGGTTTGGAAAATAGGCCTAGAAGGCCTAAAAATGATTTCTAAGCCTGTAGTTCCAAGTATAAAAAACGAAAAGTCGTAACCTTGTAGAGACAACTAGTTAAAATGGATTGTCGATGTCCACTGAAATAAATTACGGAAGTCTGAGAAACGACATTTTACTTCAAATCGTAACAGAGCTCTCTGTTGCTTTCCCAGAAGAGGTACTACAAATATGAAATGGCCTGTGTATTAAAAAGCCAGTAAAATTATCTGCAAATCATGTGTTTGCGCTAATCTTTCTAAGCACAAATATAAAATTAAACTAAATTGTATACCGCATAACAAAATTAAATAAAGTAAACGGTTGTTACCCTTCTGGAATCAATATCTCGGAAACTTCATCTATAGCACTAGTCACTCATCAACCGCTCTGTTATAGGGGTACTTACAATTCATGAACAAGTTCTCGAGACTGATTTTATCAAAAGACATTACCTTAAATATAGATAGGTATTTAATTAACGTCGCACTGGAATAACGCACGGGCTATTGGCAGGATCAATCCCGAAGGGAAAGATCCGAGGAGGACAACATGTAATTTTGAACCACGGTCAGATGACGAGGTCACAACTGAGCTGGCACCCCACTCTCCAAACTTCCACTCCACGCCAACGCGAGGACATTTGAGGCTACGACAGATACAACGTGCATCAGCCTCCATGTACACGATGGTCTTTAATTAATGGAATTAATCAAGCGTTTCCAAGTCATTAAAATGTTTGAATTCCAGTTTCCAGATAATTGATAAGTTTGATGAGCACGAAGCACAAGTACAAGATACGTACCTCAGAAAGTATCCTTGGTACCCAAAGCCAGTAAACTATACATAAAATACTGGTCCATAAAAAAATATTGTTTTTTGCATCTTGCATTCTTCCACTTGACCAGCTCTTAGAAGAAACGCAAGAGGCAAGAAATAAACGTAATAGGAAATAAGTGAAAAGTTTACTATAAAAACGTCAAGAACTGATACGAATAGATTTAATGAATAGATTACTCATTACCTGAGATGCACTAATTGCAAGTTTACGAGGTAGGTCTAAAACTAAACGCAGCCAAATGTTTCCAAAAAGATTGAAATTGTTTAAAGAACCTTACCTTTCATTTACATAAATAAATCAGTAGACAATTTAGGCCAGTTGGGATTCTAAGTAAATAATTTCGTAAATACTTTCCTTTAAAGTTTTTCTATGACATACATCTACTTAATTTTTAAATAAAACTGTTTGGAGTATATATGACGTGAGTATATATGACGTATATGTGAGTATATTTTGAGTATATATGACGTTTGAGTATATATTCACGTGTATATTAATATAAAATTGCAAAAATACTTGAAAAATTGATCGAAGTATATCTTATAAATGGAGCGAGGTTGACTAATTTCTTTGAATTAAGCATATTTTTGCATTCAAATAGCAACTACCTGAGCTGGAACCCCACTCTCTAAACTTCCATACCATGAGAATGAGAGGACATTTGAGGCCACTCTATCAATATCATTTTGGGAAACATCGATTTCTTAATATCATCCCCATAGAAAGTTCAAAATCGGGAAATTTGAGCGACGTTTTACACCTAGCAACAAGCAATATGATCGTGAATATCTTGAAAGTTAATCCAAAGGAAAGTCGATTGTGCAAATACCGTGACGTCAGTACGAACGTCACGTGCGTGTTGATCACGCTATTCGGAACACTTGTACCGAGTGCATAAAAGGGAATCGAGGCAAGGTACGTGTATCACTTCGAATCATGCGATCTCCACGAAATGTAGTGAAGGTAAACCCGTCCAGGATGTCGACAAAGTATGCGCGACGTTTTCTCCTCTGTCCATGGATATGTGGTTTCGAAGCGACGCGTTTTGTTAAATCTTTTCACGTATGCACCAGCAATGCGTGCGTTTTCTTATATTTCAAAGAAATATGTGTTTTCATTATCGAAGTCATTAGAGGTGCTGATGTTGCGTTTTGCAGTTATCTATTGCCGATCGTTCCACATAAAGAATTATCAGCGTTTTTGAAAGTTAGGAATGTTTCATGTCGGAATTTATTTTATTTTGTGATTCATCCCCGTAGTGGTGAGAAAAATTCAGAAGTGTTAAAGTAAGTTGATAACTATAAAAAATCTCGGTAAGTTGCTTTATTTTATTCTAAGGAGAAATATAAATTTTCCTCTTCATCATACATCATCATTTCTTTTTATGAGCAATTGCTGAATTTAATCGCGGTTATGAAAGTCTAATTTGACGTTAAAGTGTTTTATTTCAAATCGATTAAGGCTTGTAAAATTTAATAAGTATTTGTTTTTGAAGCAGTTTAATGGTTCAACTTATGTTCAAAAAATGCATTTTCGAATACGAATTAACATCGTTTACGAAATAGCTGGAAAACTGATTCGCTCCCGTGTCTGATTCATTCTCGAAAATTCGGTAAGTTTTGGGAACTCTTAACAATCATTCTTCCAACTGTATTGGAACTCCGTTCCAATTTGAAACTTTCTCAAGCGCATAACTTCATTATTCAGCTGCCCTGTTTATAATTATAAACAACTTTGAGAAGTAAAGTATGATTTTATAAAGAACAAAATAATCAAATCAACGAGACAAATTTTTATTGCTTCTTTAACTATCAAAGTATACACAATCCTTTTCTTTCATCTGAAGAGAATCAAATCAAAATTATGATATATATGTACATATACACAAATGTATCTAATTTACTCTCCAAGTGGTTATGACGAGATATTTTACCCTTCAATATCTGACCAATTTTGCCAATGACGAGTTATCTCCGGATCAAGATATTTTGTATTTTTGACGATGACAGGATCTGGTCAGTTTTCTAATGACGAGATATCTCGTCCATCAAGATCTGCTAATAGTTTTCCTAATGAGACAAGATACTTTGTCGATACAACCACCAGGAGGGTTAAATAGATGGATCATTCATATTTGTGTCGTATAAAATGGATCAGTCAATGATGCAATTTCATGATTCCGTCAGGTATATTTCAACTCGTAATTTTCGGACGAAATGTTTCACCGGAATGAGAAAATCTTTAAGATGAAGGAAAAATAAATAATCTGAATTTTCTATTCATTTCCTGGGATACATTTGTATAACCATATGGTAAATTCTGCAGGGCCAGCTTGTCTTGTTTGAACACTATCCAATATAATTTACAGCTGAAATATGCTTTTATATTACTAAAATATGATTTTCTACCTCTAAAAAATCCTTTTATACTGCTGAAATATATTTTATATTGCTGAAATATGCCTTTGTACTGCTGAAATGTTTTTATGCTGCTCAAATTATACTAGTTTTCATACATAAAACCTATGTTGCTGCTTTTCTCTGCGAAATGAAAATATATTTCTGTGTGTGAATATAAGGAAAATTTTTAAGATGAAGGAAAAACAAATAATCTGAATTGCATTCATTTTCTTGGATATATTTGTATAACCAGATGGTGAATTCTCTTGGGTCAGCTTGTTTTGTTTAAACACTATCCACTAGAATTTACTTTTTGGTATCCTTTTATTTGATTCAAGAAATGTTAGTCTGTAATTATATATTGAAATGATCTATTAAAAGAATTTTTGACACATCATTTCAAGATAAGATTTGATGTTGAAATTTGGTGATATCTTAGAACATAAAATTGTCTTTGAAAATATTTTCTTCCAATCAAATTAAAACAAAATTTGAAATATTCTTCAAAGTCCATCAGTTTGTCCGGTAATGGGGTCTGAAGAGAAAGTCCATTCTGACGAAGGAGTGCTGATGATCAGGGTGTGTACAAATTGTGGAGAGTTTTCCATCTGCCGCCACGCGTAAGTCACGGTCACGTTGAAGAACTGAATTTGGTAATGGATGAGTCCTTCGGAGCGCAGGAACTTGAAGATCAGTTTGGAGACGTCTTGAAGTCCATTAGTTTGTCCGATACTGGGGCCAGAAGATAAAGTCCATTCTGACCAAGGAGTGTTGATGATCAGGGTGTGTACAAGTTGTAGAGTGTTTTCCATTTGGCACCATGCGTAAGTCACGGTTACGTTGAAATTATGATTCCGGTATCGGACGAATCCTCCGGAGGGCAAGGACCAAAAGAGCAGTGGCAAGACTTGAAGTAGATGCATTTCGTTGTACGTCAAAATGGAACGGCGGCTCTGATATACCGCTCCGGGAAAAAAAAAAAAAAAAAAACCCACCATTTTTTTTTTCGGAGCGGTATATCAGAGCCGCCTTTCCATCTTACCGTGCGACGGGAAAAGAAATTTTCTTCAAGGGTCGTCACGTTTCCTTATTCCCCCTTCATTTTTCAACGAACGATCCTTTCACTATTTTGAAAGCCGATTTGTGCGTTTTACAAACATTCAGCATTTTTCATGAAAGTGCTATATTTTTTTAAATCATAAATATTTATATTTAAATAAAGCCCAGTGGGTTGCAAGAGGAGAAACGATCCGGAAGACAGAAGTGGAAATCTTATCAGCAAAGTGATGCCAGCTACTGGAATTTTCTATCACCCAGTCAAATTCAAATTTAATTTACCTTTCAGAGTATTGGGTTATTATTTTGCAAAAAAAGTTAGGAAAAGTTTTTCATTTCTAATTACTTGCAAATAAGCTCCTTAAGTTTCTACTCCTTAAGTTTTCGTTTTACAATGAATTGTCAGCGGATTTCATAACCACTGAATTTTTATATTTTCGATTCTTTTTATATTTGCAGAGAACTTTTCCAGTCTCGTGACTTTCATAAATATTCAGTCTTAATTTAATGAAATTATTTGTATTTTTAAATTCAATATTTTTATTTAAAAGAAAACCCGGTTTCAGATAATTTAGAGCATCTTCTCGTGAATTCTTTCATTTAGGAATTATTTAATAAGACAAATTTTAGGCAATCAAACAGTATTCGAGAAATCAAGTACATAATTGCACTTTATTTTAGTAACATGAACCCACTGTAATAAAATTGGGGCTTCCAAATTTTAACTGTAGAAGTCACATGGTTTTAAAGATGCAAATTAATTTTGATCTTATATTCCCATAAGTAACAAATTTTTCAAGACGCAACTTCTGCAAGAGAAATATAAAATTCAAAAAATACTAGTATTTCAAAATAAGTATATACATGCGAAAGCATAATTCTTTAGTGAGACTGAAATCTTAACCTTCTGTATTATGAATAACCTTAATTTCTTTTAATAAATTAAATATCATGACTTTATTTTGAAACGAGAATATGACGAAGTGAAAACTCTTTCAAATGGTCAGAAAGCTTGAACGTAGTTCAAGTCAAAGTTTTTAAATTAGTAAACTTTACTATCTATTAAATTTAATATGTGCTTGTGAAATAAATCATGATCACCAATTGTTTTAAAAATTATTTATTTAAAAATTGTTAAAAACAAATGCTGCGAGTGGGAGGGGTATATATTAAGTTTGTTGAAGTTCAATTTTTTTAATGCGTGGGCAACGCTTTTAAGTTCTCTTTATTAAAATGCTCTTGATACGTCTCTAATTTTGTTAAACATTATAAAGCTGCCTTTTCAGACAAAATTAAAAGCTTTCGGTCTTGAGCGAACTATGGGCATGTAAAAGAACAGATCAACGTGTCAAGCAAAACAATACCCCTAGCCGATCCATGTTTTTGGATTCTTATTGTGTTTGTAATAAGAACTGACAGTACATGCCTGTTTTGTTATGAATTTGCATTAAAATATTCAAAATGCAAGCTTCACACGCGATTCTCTTGGAAAATCAAACTTTTGGAAACGTGAGGATCAAAATCTCTTTTCAAACTTGATTTAATCCAGACACTATATCAGCAAGTTTAGAATCGCAATATTAGTCCACTTACACTTGAATCGCATTACCTGGCTGACTTATTTCGCTGTTACTTTTTCAGAATTTTGAGTAGGAATTCGTTTTCATCTAATTCTTCAAGCATTTCAATAGTTGAAAAATTTCAAAACCACTGTTGAACACCAAAAGATGTTTGATATTGATGCCAGGTAATGTGGGCATCAAAAACAAGCATCATTTAGTTGCCTGTTTCTGCATCTGTATCAGACTCTACGGCAATCAGGAATTTCTGAAAGAATCGTTAATCAAACATCACATGCTAAATAACATTTAATACCATTAAATTCTACAGCACACTATAAAGTTGTGAAGTTTCGCGCAATAGGATAGCAAACTAAATCTGTTAAAATAATTTATATATACTGTCAACTTGTGGAAATAAATTTTTGAATATAGCTTAAAATTGAAACTTTGATAGAAATGAATATTGAATTAAAAACAATAATGAATTACAAATATAACATAAACATACAACAAAACGGAGCTTTAAACTTTGTTAAATAAAGCATGAGTTAATATTCTGCTCAAACAAATTACCCACAACTGCATTGAAGCTTTTCATGTTACGCAATTTCTCAGATAATAACAAACTTCATTAACGAAAATAAAAGAGAAAACAAGGGAGTGATGATGTACACAGAGAAATCTACTCCATGGGATCATATTTATGAAGAAAAATAGATATCCTCTGCACACGAAACCAATTATTAATACAGAAAAAATTTCACAATCACTCCTTTTTTAAATATTTATTTTTTCGTCAAGGACAGATATTGTGATTTATTTTTCAAGAATCCAAATTTTTTTTTTAAATCAATTACATAAACAATGCTTCAATAAAACTAGAACTAAGGCATTCTTGAAAAAAAATTATATCGGCACTTGTTCCATGACGTAAATAAATTTCTGAAAACAACACTGAATTTTTAAAGAAATACAGAGTATTAGAAATAAATTCAACTAACACAGAAAGAGAGCCACTACATTTAAAGCTTATAAATTGTTAAAAATTGATTTTAAGTGTTACTAACTGTTTCATGTAACCATGAAGTAATTTTTAGAAAAAAATGGCAATTTCCACTTTTTTACTTAAAATTTAACACGATTTAATTTGCATCACCAATATAGCAGTTACATATTCATCGGTAACTGCTAATATTTTAAACAATAGTTGTTAACTATATTTTGGATCACCACTGTTATATAAATTGTTATAGCAATATCTCAAATTCATCTACAGATTATGTGGACTACTTAAGCGGTTTTTTCATTTTCACCTTTTCAAGTATTATAAGAGAACGATTATTTTGAAATTATTTATAAATATCTTCCAAACGATTTTATAACCTTCAGTTGTTTTTCTCTTAGCCTCCAGAAGAATGGAATTCTAATTCCAGTTCCTCGTGTAATTATGAGCACAAACCTTCCTGTATTCATTGCTGAGAGAAAGCGAAGTAAAGCTTCGTGCTCGTGGCTCTTGAAAATATCAAGTTAAATCAACTGGAAAACTCATCAGACAAGTCTCTGTATTCATATCAATATAAAACGCTCATAAAAACACCTTTTTTGCCTCTTCTACAAGACACTCTTATTGTTTTGTACAAATCACATTTCAATTTTCGTCTCAAAGCTATTTATAACACTGTATCCAGAGTTATAATTTTTTATTCAATTTCTCGCTGTCTTTAAATGTATATATTTTACAGAGAAAGATGGCGTATCTCTCTCATCATTTCTCATTTTTAATAGACCAGGAGTTTGACAAAATTGGAGTTACGACTGTTTACCGCTAGGGATAGAACAAAAAACAGGATGCAACTTTATAATGAAGTTAACACTTCACTGAAGTTAACACAAATAACACTTCAAACAATTTCAAATTAGAACATGTGATCTAGATGTTTGGAAATAACGGACGTAAAATTTCAAAAGCTAACCAAATTTTCGATTAATATTCTGAATTCAAGAAATCCTATGTAATATTTCACTTACATCAATTCAGTTGCTACTAAAAGATGCATTTTATATTCGAATATGCATTTTTCGAACAGAAGTCGAACGATAAAAACATCGCAAATACATCAAATGCTCATTTTTAAAATCTCCAATAGAAGCCCAATTGATATGAAATAGAAACCAAAAGTCAAATAAAACTTTCATATTTGCGACTAATTTCACCAAAGGCTAGTGAAAGGAATTGAACATCGTGTTTTATGAAGGGGAAAAATTTACATTTATTGAAACAAAAAAGCAACTTGTTTCAATTCATTATCGATTCCGTGAATATATTTTAACATTCCTGAGTTACTAAAATTCTCATATATTCCCATGCACGTCATAAAATTAAATAAAATCCTACTTGGGACGATATTAATAATAAATATAAAAGGATAAGAATTCTTTATCCATGAAGAACCACTAGCAATACATAATTCGAAATCATTAAGTAGTATCTTTCAGCAATAAATTTACTCTGTAATTATTTTAAAATTATTATTTGGTGTAAAGCTATTGGAAAAAATGAAAATGCAAATTACTGATGTAGGTACACCAAATGAATGCATTAATGAAAATACATAAGCTTCGATTCAATAGAATTTACTTTCGAGGAACAGAAATACAAGAAAAAGCATGCATAGCTGGCACACATATCTGAAACCACATTTCCAAGGCAAAAGGGAAAATGTGTCAAAAAAATCAACAGTTCCAACATCTCTCTTCCGAAGTACCTTTGTACATTCTTTTCGATTCCGTTTCAAATATATAGATCGTTTTTCAGGCAGCCTAGCGCCCCCGAAGAGGCTTTAATTCCTTATCTATAAGACATCATAATAAAAACACATAAATCAGAGTAGGTTGATCAGATTGGCAATTGTTCTGATGAGATTGACCATTAATAAATATGATTAACATATATAAGAAAGATGCAAAGCATAGGATCAGTCGCTCGTGGTGCCCTCTATCGAGGAGAGTTGACTACTTTGGAGGAGTTTATTCTTGCTTTACTCTTTATTTTCCCGCCTTGCGTTCCGAGAAAGGAGCGGTCGTTTTCAAACTGGTTTTTCTCTGATTTTCAGTCAGCTGTTTCTCATCCTTTTGTGATGTTGTGGTGTTTTCTTCACTGTTATACTTGGAAGTCGGCGGGAACTGCAGCAGTCTAGGGTGCTTGGGTAGTACTGTGTATAATACTTATTGGTCTTTTATTATTGTTGTGGGTGTAGTCTTCAATATCATGAAGTGTTGGGTTGTTGACGTTGATTAGATTAATATGGAATTTTTCCGTAACACACCAAATGTGCTGTTGAGTTGTCTTAAGTTTAATTTCACGATAAATGTCAGTTAATCTATAATGCCATGGTGGCTGTTTGATCATTCGCATTGTGCAGTTTTGCTGCTTTTCGAGAAGATTAATATTGGTGATTGCTGCACTACCCAGGCTTGGCATGCGTAGCTGTGTATTGGTAGCAAAAAGGTGTAGACAAGTATTCGATTTTTAATGTTAAGTTCCGAGTTTAGAGCAATTAAAGAGTTCAATTTACTTCTCGCATTAAGGAACTTTTGAATGGTATATTTTATTCCATGTAAGATGATGGTCAAGTTTGACCCCAAGGTACATGATTTCATGCTCCCATTGGACTTCTTGATTGTATATTTTAATAAATCTGTACCTTTTCTTTTTATAACAGAAAATAATAGCAGCTGATTTTTCAATATTGATTTTAATTTTCCAGTTGTTAAGCTAGGATTCCAGTTGTGTAATGTGATTTACGAGGGCGTTGTGTACTTGGAAGTTTGTTCTTTTGGCAAGTATGGCTGTAACATCTTCATATATTGAAATTATTGTCTTGTTGGTGTGCGGGATTATTGGCATTCATTTTTTCAGTAAGTTGACTGAAAACAAGGAGGAGTAAAATGGTCGATATGAGTTTGGGATGGTTGGATCTTTTCCTGATTTGAGTATAGGAATTACAACAGTTTTTTTTCCAGCTGTCTGGAAAGTATCCAATTTTCATAATTGTATTTATAAGATTTGTAATTCTAAATATGATTTTTGAGGTAATGTTTTATTATTTATCAGTGATTGTATCCTATCCAGGAGATTTCCTAATTTTCGTTTTCTTGATGCATTCTATAATTTCTGTTGGGGAGATAGGTGTGGGATGTGTATCTGCAGTAAGTTATTGTCAAAACATTGATGAATTAGCGTTCCGGACAAGGTCTTTTGTGGCATATCGTTGTTAGTAAATTGATCAGTCAGGCATTCTGCAATTATTTCAGTTTTATCTTGGTTTGTCGTTGCAATGCCAATGATGTGTGCCTTTATTTCTGGTTCTCTTGAAACGTTTGGTAAGGTTACAGAGCGAATTGTCTTCTGGATTTAGGGAGGCTATATACTCGTTCCATTGTTTCTGGGAATGTTTGATCTCTTTATTGACTTTTGCATGTAGTCTATTAAGTTGGGTCTTGAATAGGGGGTGTCTATTGAGATTTGCCAAATTTTTTTTGCTCGGTTTCTGTCTCTGATAAGTTTCCTGATTTTTGGTGGAATATAGTTTGTCTTGTTCAGTGGTGCTGGTTTTGAGTGTTTAATATGTGCAGTGTATTAAGTTTGTAATGTTGTGCGTTTCTGTTTTCGTCCAGGTTTTTGATTTGGGGTAATTTATATGAGCAGGGGTTGTGTAGTGTTTCCGTAAATTTTTCCCAGACACTGACAAGTGTCTTTTGGATTTTTGGAAGAATTGATTCTTGAATTCTGCGATTCTGACAAAATATTAGGTTATACTTCAGGTCTACAAAGTATTTCGTTTCAAAGGAATCGTTAGTTGATCTGGAAGTTTCAAGAAGACACACGTGAAGGAAACTGCACACATAGTGAAGTCATGGCTTCTGCTTTCTCTTTTGTTTTATTTCAGTTTCAGCGAAAATGCTTCTTCTCTGAATAATCCTGATTCTGAAGTTCTGATGGAGATGGAAGTTTCAAAAGAGCAGTTTTCAAACTGTTATCCTCGGTCTGTCCTCACAAGCAGTGACGGGCAGCATTGAAATAATCATTTTTTGGAGAAGGCCCAACCTATGTGTTAAAAATGAATTTGATAAATGCAAATTTAACATCTTTATATATTTCTAAAAGGTACTTCTGTGTTATTTTTGGCTCCTCTAGACTATGAGCTTTAAAAGGATTCCTATAAGCGCCTAAGTAACACATGTTAGTTGATCCTCGTACACAAACATCAATTTCTAATCTGTATATAAAAATATTGCTGTTTACAATACTTCTTGGTTTCTCATTTTTTGTTCGAGAGAGTTAGTTACCTTTTAAATAATTTTTGATAGTTAATTTGATACAATTAATTAAATTGCAATTTGCTCAAATATGTAGCATAATTGAAATGCAATTGTTGCACAAAGGAGCCGTGGAGATTTACGGAGATTATTAAAATTATTATTTACAAATAATAGTGATGGGCTATTGTTTTGATAACAGTTTAAATAACATTCAGCAATTCTTGTCGAAAATATTAACAGGTACTTATCAATATTATTGAGATAACAGTGAAGCAATTTTTATCAAAATAAATTTAAAATTATAAAAATGAAATTTTTATAGGAATTTGATACAAATAAAAAGTTGCACATACTAATTGCTTGATGATCAGTTTAAACAGTCAATATCTATTAAAAACAACCTTTAATGTCAATTTCCAAATGTTAATAATAACCGTTAAATTTAGTTGCTGATTTAGTATCAGTAGTTAGTTGCAACAAAACTGTTATATTTCTGTTAATTATAATTTTTTTCGTAAACTATCAATAACACTTTACAATGTTATTGTAAAATAATAATTTTGCTCATTTCTAATAAATAACATTATGAAACATTTAAACTGTATTAGAGCATTGGAACTGTATTAGAGCATTGATGAAACATGAAATTAGAAGTAGACTGTTTTTACAGGGCATACATTTACATAAAAAAGGGAAGTTATGTGTTTGTTTTCTTGAAGAACATCCAAATTACAAATTCATATGTTGATGTGAGGTATGAATTTCTTTCCTAAATTTTAAAAACTTATAAAATGTAAAATTTTTTACTATACTTCATCATTAAGACTGTTACATTAGTAAAGCTATTAACAAACCTGTGTGCATAACACGTAATTCATGATTTGAAGGGCATAACTTCTCTATAAACAGAGAACCAAGTTTGCCCTACATAACACAAACCCTAACTTTGAAAGTTTGTGCTGAGACATAAAATTTGCGTAATGTCTATCCTTGTTATTATCACCATATGTGCCTATTTTAGAATGGTAAACTGGCTTGTATAGAAATTTAAAAACTGCACTTTTAGAGTTTGTGTTTTTTAAATTTCTATTAAATTAAAAAATCTGAAGTCATGTATGGAATACGTTTTAGTGTTTTTATTACTTGAATCAATCAGAACATGTAACAGACAAAAGAATAGCAAAATTATACAACATAAAATAAATACATCAGATAAGCACAAAACAAAAATTATATGGAACTATACTAACATTCCTCTACTACTACTAAACCAACATGCTAACCAACTAAACTAACATATAAGATAAAAGGAAAATCAATCAAAACACAACCACACAAAAAATGTTTCGAACGATAAATTTATGAAATTAACTAAAATGTATGAAATCATCAAGAAAATTATCAAGGGTTTGGGTAAACTATTGATTGTTCTGACAAATTGGGCTAATGGTAGATTTCTGAAATAATTTTTGCAGAAAAATAATTTTCTTGAAAGTATTGTGAGAGAGTACAAGAACATTTATCTCATCGCGTAAGATGGAAAAATTTATTTTACTATGAAACAAATTTTAAAAAATTGAAACAGAAGGACAGTTCTGCATTTTAGAGAGGACATTGTATTTGGATCGCAAAACACAAAACAATAGATTTTCACAAAAACTCAAATTTTTAAAAGAAATATTCAACAGAAATCTTTTTTGAATTATTTTAATTTTATAACTGATTTAATTCCAAACTGCGCAGCCGTACTAAAAATCTCATATAATTCAAAATAGAGATTGGGCTATCTATAGGACAAATCGGTAAACCAATTTTACCTATAGATAGCCCCATATACTACTACTTTAAGCTATTTTTTAACATTTTTTAAAATCACACTCAAGACTGAAAATTAACAAAAATATGAAAAATTAAAGCTGTTTTTACATCTTTTATGCGTTTCTTCGACTTTTTTCGTTCATTTTTTGCACAAAAATGTCAAGATTTAAAAAAAACGCAAAAAACTCCAAAATTTGGCTAAAAAACAAGGTAAAAAAACGCATAAAAATTGAAAAATTAAACTGAACTATACTGTTTTTTGACAGAAAAAATGCGAAAAAACATTAAAAATAAGTTGAGAAAATGTAAAAAACAAGATATGCTTGTTTTTCATGAAAGCAATAAGAATAATTAAAGTTTTGATTTTCAAATTCATAAGTGAATATCTCTTTGAAAGTTTTATCTAAATCGTATAAAACATGCAAACCTTGTTTTTTAATATTTTCATCAGTTTTTTATATATTTCCATTAAATATTCTGAAATTAATATTTTTTTAAAAGAATTAATTCTCTGATTTATCTTATATGTATATCAATTCATTCAAATAAACTTTTTTATATTAACAATTTTTCAATAGAACATATAATTTTATTCTTTTATAAAATTTCTCAAATTCTTCATCATTCAGTTTCAGTTTCCTCCAAATTTTAAATCCGATACTTTTTCTAAATGAGTTAATACAAAGTCAACAGTTAGATTTCTCTGATATTCAAAAATTTCATCCCAATATACTTTATCTGAGAGCATTCGATAGTTTGCAAAGACATATAGTTTTGATATTTAGAAATTACTTTCATATCCAAATGATTAACATGGTTGATAATAAATCTGTCACTCAATCTCTGATATTCGGATATCAAAACCCAATTTAGTTTATTCTTGTTTATGGTTAAAAATAGCTCTGATAATTTCTGCCATCTGGATATAACATCCCAATCCACAAGAGTTTCATTTTCAGTTAAAAAATTATCAGATAGTCTGATAAGCTGAAATATTTTCCCAATTGACTTTATCTTCAAACTCTAAAATAAATGATTCAGATAATTTTTTATATCTTGAAATGTGTGGAATCCCAATCAACTACATTCTCAAAATTTCTGATTAAATCCTCTGTTAATCCAGGATTTTTAGAAACTTCTAACCAGTTGACTGCCATTTATTAGAAAACATTTTTTTATAAATCGATTTCACCCAATTTCTCAATATAAAGATAAGGCTTAATTTTGGCAATATAATTGTATTCTAGAGAATATATAGTTATTGAAAGCTGATAATCACGTTTACCATATGTAATAATGACAATTGGATTTTGTTCTTTTATTTTCCTATATATACATTATCCTTATCGTTATCCTTTTAGAGCATGATATCTATGCGTGGATTATATTCTTTTATATGTTTCTCCTTTAAACAGACTGTAATTCTCATCAACATGTTAGTAGTTAATCGCATTTCAGTAGTTAGTAAATCGGAACTGAATACATTGAATTCAACTGCATCATCTTGGAAGCTATAACTCTGATATTCTTCTTGAATAGTTGTAAAAAATGTTTTATTATATGGCACGTAAAATCCATCATGATCTCTACTTAAAATATCAGTTTTTTTCTCATTAATTTTGATTTTTTTTATCCTCATACTTTCCATCTACCGCATCATGTACCACAGGATCATTCAAATTCTTAATTCTCCTTTTTTGCATATCATAATCACCCTCTTCTGTTAATTTGAGATCGCTTTCTTCACTCGCTACACCAAAAGGATACCAAATTATTTATATATTACCAATTATTTATTTTCATTATTTCCAAATAAACATAGATATCTTCACTACCGACATCCGCTTTGATAGATATTTCAATTTGATTATTCTTTTTTCCTTCTCTGTATAGGGTAACATCATTATATTTATTGAAAGAGGGTTGAACTATGTGATGAAACGTTTCTTTACCCCCAAGCATGACTTGTAAGTGAAAACGTAGAGCATACTTTGCTGCTGTATGTATAGAGATTTTCATGTTCATATCTACAGACAATTTCATATCTGTTTAGCAAATCATTACTGAATTTTGCGAATTGAACTTTCTCATATTGACCACCATTCCAAGAAAAACCTACTGTACTTCCCGCGTGAAAAATTTTATTGTCTACATACTTTTTCGTGGCAGCGTCACACCATAATATAGGATTTGTAGTATTTATCAGTCTCTTGTGATTACTGTTAAACATTTCATTTTTTAAAACCAAAGTGTTCTTTTCTAAATAATTTTTTGTGACGACTTCTTGAGGGTCCTTTGGATCTTTTACGTTTTCGATATATAAATTTTTAGCTGAATAACTATTTTTTATATCATTCATCTTCATGCATGTATTTGAGAGTTAAGTTATCTTTTCTAAGATCGAAACTATCTCATCTGAGAGATATTTTTTGTTTACTGCATCACTATCCTTAATAGGACCTTTAATTCCTGAAATTTG
This sequence comes from Meta bourneti, assembly GCA_933210815.1. Classification (NCBI taxonomy): domain Eukaryota; kingdom Metazoa; phylum Arthropoda; class Arachnida; order Araneae; family Tetragnathidae; genus Meta; species Meta bourneti. Next base: position 10,722,379 of record OW119925.1, on the reverse strand, counting down.
CTCATTATTCGCAAAATAGTGTTTATTCTTTTATCCCATAGTATACAGAAGTAATCCAAATAGGATTTAGTAACTACATCTTTTTCATCCACAGGATCTTTTATGTTGCTAATTATTTTATTTTTCCCATCATATTTATCATCTTTTAAAATTAATGAATTATCTCCTAAATAACGTTTATTTACAACATTCATTTCCTCTCTAGGATCTTTCACATTACCAATTCTTTTACCTTGAGCATTAAAAACTTCACCACTTAACAACATATATTTCTTTTTCAATTTATCAACATAACGTTTCGTAGATGCATCAGATGATTCAATAGGATCTTTTGTATTTTTCAAAAGTTTATTTTCCATATCATATTCCCAATCATCTGTCAGTTTGAAACCATTTCCTGGAGGACCCGGAGGGCCTTCTCTTTTTTCATTCAAGTCAATACCAAAAGGATACCAAATCATTTATTTATAATCAAATTGTAGGTAAACAATCAAATGTCTTATTATACATGTTCATTTTCCCCTTTCTTTTTTTCATTCAAAATAAAGTAAAATTTAAAAGGTCTGCCTGGATTATTTCTCAAATTCCAAGTAAATTCGATATTTAAATTATAAGCACTTAGATAAGGAGGATGATTGGATACATCAAAATAAATAATAGGATATAGGTTTCGATATTCATCATAGCTAACCAAACATTCACTTTCGGTATTGTTTGTATTTAAACCAGATGTTAAAAATCTGAATAATATCTGCAATAATTAAGTTCACCTTCATTGAAACTTACAATATAATCATGTCGAGGATATGTTTCATCATTGATAGCAATATAACATCTTGTCAAGTCTAAATGATCAAAAATCATATTATTTTTATTGATATCATTTTCTCTCTCTACATACTGAGGAATAACAAATATGCTTATAATATTATCTGTTGTTGCTTTTACGAGATAGTTCCACTGATGCATTTGCTTCTCTCAATCTCGATGCAGTCCATTCTATAGTTTGACTTGCATCTGAATTTAAAACATATTCGAGATATCGGGCTTGTGCTTCTGGATTCACTTTCACATGAGGTAACCACAGGCTCATATTTGGGATATTCACTTTATATTGTGCATTAGGCAAATCTGTGTACAACATATTATTAGTAAATTCGTTTCTCATAAATTCAAACTTAACGTTAATACCTGATATTAATTTTCTATAATCATTAAAAAATCCAAATAATTGTTTCAAAGGTATCCATATTTTATTAACTAAATTACTATTTTTTGTTAATTTTTTTCTTTCATCAAAGCCTTTATTATACTTTTCATTTAGTTTAATTTCCTTAATTAAACTATCCATTTTCTCCGCATCTGCATGATTTCCTACAAATTTCAAAAAATTACAATCTGCCGAATCTGCAGTATCTTTATAGAAAAACATATTGGTTACTTCAGATGATTCATAATCCTTTGTAAAGTTTGCTAATCCGTTAATCAGATGAACGAGACACGGCTTTTGGATCTCTTTAATGGCTGGACCTAAATCTATATATAATGTGATTCTGGAGAATAAATTTGCAGTATTTACCAAAGTCACATTATCGTCATTAATTGAGTTATTATCAGTTTTGTTAATCTTACATCCGCACAGATGTAACCATTTGAAAATAAAATAGTATCATTTACATTTTTAATCGTAAATGTGTACAGTGCAGAGTCAGTCTGATTAACAACTCCGTCTTCTTTATGTTCTTTATACACAAAATGTTCAATATCATTTTCGTAATATTTTGGTATTGCTGATAAATCCCAAATTCTTTCCATTTATATAGTCTAAAATTTCTTTAATCCAGATCCTAATAATCTCTCTCATTTTATTTCTTATAAAGGTTCGTGATTTGTCTTCAATAATAGGAATAGCTTCTTTAGCTAATATTTGCAAACCTTCTTTCCAACTGCTTTCAAAGCATCTGTGAATATACCACTTCCGTAGTACTTTTTACCTCTCGAATACAGTCTATGCTTATTATAATTCATTATTTATTAGAGGATGAAAATCAGGATAAAATTAATCTATATATTACTCTTTGTTTGTTTAAATCTATAATATTATCATCTTGATCAGTTATATACATCCTGATACTATATATATGATCATTTCTATTCACATCGATAAATATGGGATTGATTTCATCAATTTTTATCAAACTGCCCGGAGGGGTTGACGGAGTAAACGAATACAATATATCAGTTACTTTATCACTTTATCGTTAAATAGTGCACCATGAATAATATTGCAATAGATATGAATATCATCAATTCCTCTCGAAATATTAGCTAAATATTTTGCAGTTTCTTCTGGTTGATTATATATTTTTTTTCTCAAATCCTAGAATTTTATGTAATTCTCCCTGTGTGAAATCAACTGCACATCCTGGCTCTAACTTGAGTACGATTCGAGATGTAGCAAAATTAATTCCAAATTGGATTTCACCTTTTTTTAAACGTATTTCGTATAAAAGTATTTAAATCTCTTACGGTATAGTTTCCATCATCAAATGTGATATGATGAGTCTCCGTTAAAATGTGGTTATATTTTTCATTTATATTATGCCAGGAAACCCACATGGACATGGATTTCAAAGCAATTGTATTTTTAATGTATTGTATAATAAAACCATTTTTAATGATAACAAAGAGTATTGTAAATGGTTATTTGATGAAAAGCATTTTGGTTACACTGTATTAGCTCATTACGGAAAAGGATTTGATTTCCAGTTTTTAGCTAAATATTGTTTCAAAATAAAATTAAAGTATTTACAATATAGCAAGGAAATAAACTCATGTATATGAAAGCAGATGAATATAATATAAGGTTTATCGACTCTATCAATTTTGCATTGATTCCACTGAGAGATTTTCCAAAAACATTCGGTCTAACAGGATTAGCTAAAGGTTATTTTCCTCATTTATTCAACACTTCTGAAAATCAAAATTATATAGGTAGATACCCTGACAAGTATTATTACGGTTATAATTCTATGACAACAGAACAAAGAAAATCTTTTATGAAATGGTATAAAACTGTGAAAGACGGAGTCTTTGATTTTCGAAAAGAAATTATGAAATACTGTGATTCTGATGTAGATATTTTGAGAAGAGGATACTTAGAAATGAGGAAATTATTTTTGAAAACAGCCGATATTGATCCATTTAGATACGTAACTTTAGCAGGTGTTTGTATGGCTATATTTAGAAGCACATTCTTGAAAGAGGAAACAATTGCTGTAGACGAGGATATTAAACACGATATATATACTCAAAAATCAATTGCTTGGTTAGATTATCTATCTAAAAAACATAATATTAATATACAACAAGCATTAAATGGAGGTGAGAAAAAACTAAAGTTAGAAAATAAAACTTATAAAGTAGATGGTTTTCATGAAAATACAGTATATCAATTTCAAGGTTGTTATTGGTATGGATGTCCAAAGTGCTATAGGGAATCAACAGTAAATAAACAAAATCAAATATGTATGAAAGATTTATATGAAAAAACAAAAAAGATAAATAACAAGGTAATAAATGCTGGATATGAGTTGATTCAGATTTGGGAGTGTGATTTTGATAACAATAAAGAAATTAAAAAATATATGAAAAAAGAATGGAAAAGAGAGTTCGTAGCACCTCTAAATCCTAGAGATGCTTTCTTTGAAATATGAAATGAAAGATGAGGAAAAAGGTAGATATATTGATGTATGTTCACTCTATCCTACCGTAAATTTCTTTGATTATTATCCTATAGGACACCCTGAAAAAATTAATAATCCTAAAAAATACAATAAGAAATGGTATGGTTTAATTAAATGTAAAATACTTCCGCCTCCAAAATTTTATCACCCTGTACTTCCTTATAAAGAAGAAAAACTCATATTTAGTTTGTGTAAAGAGTGTTCCAAAACCTTTAAATGTAAACACGAGTCTGGCAAAAAGAGATGTAAAGAGTGCTATAAAATGAGAAATAAGGAATGTAATCATACAGATAATGAGAGAAGTTTTATAGGAACTTGGACAACTACTGAAGTGAAATTGGCAATTCAGAAAGGATATACAATTTTGAATATATACGAAGTTTGGAATTTTAATATGAGATCTGATACTTTATTTAGAGATTATGTCAAAATGTTTATAAAAATTAAATTAGAAACAGATGATAAATGGAAAACTGAAGAAGAATATAGAAGGTATGTAAAGGAGAAATTAGATATAGAATTAGGAAGTTTGGACAAAGAAAAAATATGCAACAAACTGAATATGTGATGGAATTGGAAGACTTTTACAGAATCATATTAAATGATAATATTAAAGATTTGAATATGGTATTTTTGAATGATGATTGTGTAGAAATGAATTATAAGATGAAAGATGAATATGCTAAAGATAATTTCATTACAAATGTTTATATAGAAGCTTTTACCACTAGTTCAGCAAGAATAAGGTTGTATGAAACGATGGATAAATTAGGTGATAAAGTACTTTATTCTGATACCGACAGTATTGTTTATATCGATGATGGAACCAATAAAGTAAAAACAGGTTGTATGTTAGGTGAATGGACTGATGAATAAGGAGAAGACAAATATGTATATCAAAACATGGATGTCTCCAGCTAGTAAAGACTATGCATATTTGATGAATAATGGTACAGTTGGGGGTAAAGTTAAAGGATTCAAAATGAGTTATGAGAGTGAAACTAAGCTCAATTTTGAAGAATAAAAATAATAACAGGAGAAATGGAATACATAGATGTAAAAATAAATCAATTTCAAATACAAAAAGATAGAAATATCAAGGTAAATACAATGAATAAAATATATATGTTTGGTTTTGATAAACGCAGAATTTTGGATAATTTCGATACTGTTCCTTTTGGATATTAGAAAACTCTTCTTAAAAAACGATTACTATAAATGGAGGATATAACACTTATTATCAATATTCAAGGTTTCGTTCTCCCTAATCGCAAAATAGCGAGAGAGATAGGATGGGTTTATCTCAGAGAACCGATAGGGCGAAATATTATCTGTATTCACTCTAGACTGAATTGGATGAACAAGATATAAAAATCGTAAAAAAAATGCACTAATGAAGTACATGGCTTGAGATTTAAAAGATACCCAAATAATAAAGAGTTATGGATAAATAATAATGAATTAAAGACTTATATAAATAATTTACACCATTTGTATGGTGCTATATTTGCATACAAGGGTGGAGTATTGGAGAATGATTTACTGGAAGGTATAAATTCATTTGACTTGAGTGCTTCTAATTTACCAAAGTATACTAAGATAGTAGGGCCTGGTTGTTCTTTGAGGAAATGTATGTATTATAAAAACTGCATTCTAAAAAATGAAATGTAATAAATGGAATTTAAAGAATATATGATTAAACTTCACAATGATTCTGAAGACACTGTTGTAGTCACTTTAGCTAATTTATGTGATGATTTATATAATATTCATATTCTATACAATAGAAACTTTTACGAGAGAAGTTTATGTACTAATTTTGAAATATTTAGATGTATTATAGACTATTACTGAATATGATGAACCTGTTAAAAATGCCAAACAAAAACTTTGTAATGAAGAAGCCTTTTAAAAAATGAAATATAATAAATGGATATCTTGAAAAAGCTCAACGCTTTGGGTTCTCTTGAAACTACACCTTTCAAAAAACACATGAATTTGAAATAGATAGAGAATATCCTGTCACTGAGATAAACAAATATCCACGAAAACTGGTGAAAAAATAATTGTAGAGTTAATTGATGAGGAGGATTTTACCATTTTTTTACCCAATCGATGTAATAATAAAAATCAGGAATAACCGAAAAAGAAATGAAACAAAATAAAATTTCTGATTTAAAATTTATATATAAAGGGACTAAAGACTGTGGAAAAGCAATTGTAGCTAATTTATTTGAATTTAGTATTTAAAAAAATATAAATGGAATACTATTTAAACAAATTGAAATATGTATGTGATATACCAAAAATCTAGGAATTAACAAACAAATGTAAAGCTTTATATTATCTTTTCTAAAGTATGATGACGATAGATTTAATTTCAGAATATTTAAAGAAATGTACAAAAAAACTGATGAAAATACTAGGTTTGCAAGTTTTATACACTTTATGAAATGAATTTGAAAATCAAAACTTTAATGATTCTTATTACTTTCATGAAAAATAAGCATATCTTGTTTTTTACATTTTCTCAACTTATTTTTAATGTTTTTTCGCATTTTTTCTGTCAAAAAGCAGTATAGTTCAGTTTAATTTTTCAATTTTTATGCGTTTTTTAAATCTTGAAATTTTTGTGCAAAAAATGATCAAAAAAGGTCGAAAAAACGCATAAAAGATGTAAAAACAGCTTTAATTTTTCATATTTTTGTTAATTTTCAGTCTCGAGTGTGATTTCAAAAAATGTTAAAAAATGGCCTAAAATAGTAGTATATGGGGCTATCTATAGGAAAAATTGGTTTGCCAATTTGTCCTATAGATAGCCCCATATACTACTGATAAGTACAGTTAGCAGCGCAGAGTATAATATTTTATGCTATTTATTTTACTTAATGCATCGCAAGTTTTCAAATTTCAATACCAATCGAAACACACTCGCCCGAATACTTTTCCTTGACCTACTTATGCTTTTACAAGAATACTTAATATTCGTGAATTCTTAAATTGAAAGGATAACTCGATGTTAAAAAAACTTACTAACTACTTCATGAACAAGCACATAATTATGTGAACATATTATCTAGTCACCAAAGAACCCTTTGGTTGGGAATCAATTGATATCTCCAATCTTCCCACACGCTTACTGCATATGAAAATACAAAAATTCGAAAAACTCAAACAATCATGGGGACACTTATTTTTGAAGTTAAAAGTTGAATTTAGAAGCAAAAAATTATCATACCTTTTTAATGTGGGTCTGGCTTTAATACATGCATTCCTAATAGGCCGTGGTAACTGATGGACCAATCCTTCTCTGAAAACAAACTAAATTTATGAGTAAATTACTCAATAACTCATATTTCCAGAACTGACATCCTCAAGGGGTTTCGAGTTCGAGTCCGAATGTAAAACATCTTAACTGACTCCATTAAACTGGTAGTTTCTTTCCATCTTGAATTCTAAAGTTTAATTACTTACGCATGAAAAAATTTTTGGGACCCCAAATTGAAATGTCTGCTTCGTGAATCTGTTTTACTACCAAAAGGCATTTATCTTAATTCTGGAAAAGATAAATATACTACTTGGCATGGACTATCGATCTTTTAAAGCTGGATTCCGTAATATTTATATTTCAAAAATGAGTATGTTCTTAAAATGAGCTTTATTATATCACAATCGTAAGTTCAACAAACCGAAAATAATTATTATAGTATGAAATAAGAATGCTTTGTTAAATGGCGATTTTCGAATACGAATTTTGGACAACCGGTAACTTTTATTTTCTTCATTTAATCAGAAAACATTCTTCAAAGTGATCACATGATTAAAAGCTCATGATGCAATTTTTAGTCGAAGTCTGAAATTGACAATAATGGTAATGCACTCAACTTTTGAAAAGTTTAAATGTTTAAGAAAACGATTGGTACTCAATATAAAATATTAATATAAGCGTACAATGTGATTTGTTAGATAATTCTGTCTGTTAATTTAAGGAATTTGCTAAAACTAGTTCCATGTGCATAATTTTTAACATCTGAATAATATTTTGAGAAAAATTAGTTCGGTAATAATTTATCATTTATTTTGTAATAACAAAAAAGGTATTTAGATAAATACTTCAAATGCTGCTATTTAAAGTAATTTTCAGTTTTATTTATTTCTATTTACAAAAAATGGACATATTTCTTACATAACACAAATGAAATTATTTAAAATGTCTTTTAGAACACACAATGTTGTAAATTCCTGTTTGATTAGATTCATTACATAAAAGTAACAACACTTAGATATCCGAGAATGGTATATAAACTTTTAATATTCTCAAAAACTTATGTATAAGAAAAATCTCGAATAAAATCGGACTAATTGTTTTTCACTAAAGTGTTGGACGATTCCACACTTTTATTCTAAATCGAATCCCAAGAGTTAAGTTTCCTCAAAGTGAGAGTTCACCAAATGCGTTATTTTCTCTCATAATGCGAAACAAAAACTAGTTTTTCTGTTGAGCTCAATTTCCCATAACTAAAGAGTTGTTAATTACTTCTATTAAGAATAAGAAATAACAGATGCTACTATTAGGAATAAGCAATAATATAAAGTATTATAGAAAATAAACAGTTATGCTCATCTCGGGAAGTTTCATAAGGCTTGAGAATATACTGTAATTCATACCATAATTTTTTTAATTCATTTACTCTTTGCACTGAAACAATGTATCATATTACTATGTTTGGATTAACATGTCACATACTACAAACTCTAAAACAATCATTTATACTTAATAAAACCAACACTTCCTTTCCATTCCAAAATCTGAATATAATTTCAACAGGCTTAGCTCCCGTGTAGTGGAGATTCCTCGGATAAAAATACATTTAATTTAAAGTTTCTTGAATCGAGTGAATGCAAACAATAGTATTAATGATTAACATAAAAATAGATGGAATATCAAAAATATAACTTTAAATTTATAACTGCCATTTATACACTTATGAAATCTGTCAATTACTTGGCAAACAATGTTTTCTACATAGCAACAAGGAGAAACCTATATTCATTTCCAGCCTGATCACATCCAGGCATCAGAATGAATATTAGCACACGCTCTGAAGTGTAATGTTTCACCTATTTATTTCACTCTTGCTATTTCAGATCCTTGAATATGAATTCGTTTTCATCTAAATCTGCAATAATTTCAAATTTTTGAAGAAATAAACCTGCTGTCTCAGAAATCCATGTTGAAAATCAAAAAATGTTTGTTATTGATGCCAAGAAATGTGGACATCAAAAACAAACATCATCTAATTGTATGTTTCTACATCTGGCATCATATTGTTCTGCAATTCCTAGAAGAATTCCAAAATAAATATACACTATTAAGTCTTAAAAAGTTCTTGAAAAAATTACACATTACTTAATTGCAAACATTTACAGAAGCAGAGCATGACAGCACTAGAGCACTTGTCATTATCTTGAACATTGCAATACAATCCCTAACTGAAATAGGTGGAGTGCAAAATAGAAATAAATTTATCAATAACAGGCAGATATAAATCAGCACACAACTAAATTTGAAATTCAGTTACTAAAATAGTTTCTTTTTCGTAAGTCTAAGAAATTTCCATTTATTTGTCATATAGCTGGCATTATCGATTTAGACATGAGAAAAATTGGGAAATGTAAAATCCCAGCATAAGCGCAATTTAAAAATGTTTTACTTTGTTTTCCTCTCGAGTACAGGAACGAAAATATTTTATTGCAGAGATGGGCTTAATTGCATTTTACAATCACAGTGATAACGGTTTTTGCTAATTTACGATAACAGCTGTTAATAACTGCTAAAATAAACAGTTTTGATCTTGGGCGGCAACTTAATTGAATTGTAGTTATTAAATGTTTAAATTAATCATGATGTAATTTTTTAATATCAATTTCTAATCATTTTTATACATGTAACACCAATTTAAATTACAGCACTGGTATCCCAGTAGTATATGTATAGGTGATTGCTATTATTAGCAAAAACAGTTATTTAAATTGGGATCGAGGAAACAGCCCCCATTAACACATTAAATGAAGACAAGGGATTGAAGCTCGTCTGGAGCTAGGTTTCCTGAATAAACAAACTCCAATTACCAAACATAAATTAAATTTTCTCGAAGTTCTGATTGGTTGATTTGTTACTAAGGCGTTTCTTTTGTTTATTCACTTGTTACGTAATTTGCTTTTCTCGTTACGTAATGCTGCCAGAATGTTCTAGAAATTTCTGCCACACAACTATAAAAAGGCCTCGTTTTCCAATTGCCAAACACAAAAATGAATTTTCTCGAAGACGTCTCCAGATTGGTTCATTGGCTACTCGAGTGGTTCTTTTACTCTGAACAAAACATGCAAGCAAGGAGTGATCATTTTGAGAGAATTAATGTATCTCGTAGAGTAGAAAATTCCCCAGATGGCAGATATATTTTCAATTCTCGAGCCAGATCCAGACGGAATTATGGCTTGTGAACGTAACAAGTTACATCATGTGGAAAACTCATCAAGTCGTCTTTTATAACATTAACATACAGCACTCACAAAAATATAAACTTTTCTGCGTCTTCTACGAGAAATGTTCGACAGAAAAATGTTGTGACCTATTCTGATTAAGACTTCGTCTCAAAATTAGGTTCTGAAATATATATATCTGATCAATTTCATATATGACTCAATTATAAATATGATTCATATACTTAATAAAAAACTAATTTGAATAAGTCTTTTATTTAAAGTGAACCAACCAGTCCCTGACTACCTACCTGTAATAGACCACTTTTTCATATTTCTTATTAAAACATGGAAACTAGTTTATTTCATAATGTTAATAAAAGGGGTATAAATGTGAACCAATTTAAAATTCACTAATTTTTCTTTTTACTGATAAAATTTTTAAAAATTGTGGTCAATTCACTGGAGAACAAAATTGCATGTGTTCCAATAATTGACCAGTTGGGTCAATTATGGATTGGATTTTTAAGCAAACTTTCATTTTAAATTTGAAGTTAGACATTTAATAAGGACTAAGTGTTAAGAGTTTATTAAACACTAAAATCAGCCTGTAATCCAGTACTTGACTAGGTGGTCGATTAGCGGAAGGTGATTAATCAGAACTGAGGATAAATGCAGCAGCAATTAAATTTATAGTAAGTAAAGAGTCAGCATAGTATCCTAATTTGCACTGAACCTTCTTCTGTTAGTCGTTCATTTTAATTGTAGATCATGTGCTGTATCCTTGTGAATACTACCTCAAAAGAAAAGTTCAAAATGGAAATGAGATATTGTCACGCAGTTTAAAAGGTAATTATTTTATTGTGAAAGAGAAAATAAAATGAAAATAGTTAAAACAATAAAAGAATCAAGGCAGGTGACCTAAAACCAATAGAAAATAATTTCCAAACACTTAATTCGTGATGAATTTTTGAAAACGTGATGGTAACTGGCAAAATGAAAAATACAGCATGAAATCATGTGATGTAAATGCTATATAGTTGCTGCAAATTATACATAAAATACTATCGAAAAAAACATACTTTGCAGTTTTTATTGGATGACTTGTGTGACGATGAATATGTCGATTTGTTTGAGCCGTGTTGTGGAGAAACTGATGGAATTTGCAGTGACTTTAATTTCTACAATAATTATTGCTACAGAATTCTTCAATATCATTGAAATATTTATTTACTTGTTTCATATTAATTCTAACGTTTACTATGTTTACTTAGCATATACATATAAAAATGTTTGTCCAAGCTTAATTTGTATAAATATACTAGTGATCGCTTAAAAATTTACAAAAATGTTTCAATTTGAATATTATTTGAAAAAATATCTAGTGGTCAATTACTGGATGTGCTGATCCAATCACTATTCTGAACTTCGAGATAAAAATTCTAAGAAACTATCAAATATTAAAAATTGTACTACAGCTAATATCAATCAACATCTTTAGAAGATACTAGGTACAAAAAGATCTTGAAAAAGCAAATTAAGTCTAGGGAAAGTTTTCATGAAACATTAACTGGCCAATTACTGGCTACTTCACACTAATTTTATGTCAATGTGGTAAATCCACTGGTAGGAGAAAATTGGATGTTTCAGTTATTGACAAGTCAGGTAAATTTCTGTTAGATATTTCATGATAACTCGTTGTTTTGCAATTGTATAGGGCATATTAAATGTAAAAAATGAGCCTGATTTCAGTATTTGACCAGGTGGTCAATTGCTGGTGATGTTAGAAAAATTTTTAGAATTAAATGAGGGAACTACTCCCGAAAGTACACCGCCTACTAGTAATATCATGATGGTAATTTTTTTTTGGTTGGGGATAATAAATAATTGTTCTGGGAATAAAATTCATGTTATTATAGTTCCCACAAAAATTGAAATGGGCAAATTGCAGTGACTGACTTTAGTAAATGCTATAATTAATGCGAAATTCTTTCATATTATTGCAACATTTAGTTACTAAGTACTACCATTATTATATTTACTTTTTCAATGTTCAATAGTTTGCCCATTTATTAAATAGTTTTTTAGAATATGTATAACGTTAGCAGTCTCTTTCGGAAATAAATTTACTCTTTAAAATGGTAGTAAGGAAAGTCGAAATTAATTCATGCAGAAATATACCGAAAAATGAACACAAGAAAACACTAGCTTCGACTTTATAGAACTTACCTTTGAGTAACACATACACTAAATCCATGCACTTTTGGCAGATACGGTTAGATCTAACACAACCTGTGATGATTCGAAAGCACATAATCCCAGACAGTTAACATGTAGCAGTACATCAGGTTGACAGCTGTTAAATTAAGAACCGAAGATTGGAAAGGACGCATCATTTAACAGTTTACAACTAACTTCCACCTCATAATTAAAAAAAGAATTTAATAAATAGTTAAAAATTTGAAAAAGGGGGAAGCTGAAGAAAGAGTTGTTAAGCAATTTTGTAAAGGAACAAGACAACATTACTTTAGAGTAATTGAATCCAATAAGAAATCCAATTCATTTTTAAAAGGAGCATAAGTAGACAGTCTGATCCGATAAAGAATACCCGTACTTTCACGTCGATCCCCTTCTGCAGATTCGTTGCTTCAGAAAGTTTCAGTTCGCAAAAACGCCATGGGCACGTGGCGGACACTGGCTCAGCGCGTGACATTCATAATGACGTCACGGCGTCTGGTTTCGCCAGTACATGTACATTTTCATATTCGTGAAAGTTTAAATAAGAAGTTTCCAAACCGTTGTTCCCGGCAATGAGCGTACAATGGTTGTTCCGCGAATGTTTGCAAAATAAATTGCGTGAAACATCTTTAAGCAACTGTTCTAACATTTTATTTTGAAATTTCCTTTTTGCTTTTGTATCACTTTTGGTGGGTGCTACGACACGTAGATTTGTGAATATGTGGGAGGATGTTTGAGTGAATGTAGAAAAAGCAAATTCCCTAATTATACTAGAGGTTTCACACTTCATAATATTGTGAATATAATTTGTTACAAAATATGAAGGACATTAAAAATAATACATTTAAGAAAGAATAACTATTATAGAGAAAACATGCAAAGAGAAGAGTATTTTACGTATTTATGATATTTTATTTGTATACATATTCTAAAAATTTAGAAACCAATGCTTTCCGAGGGGTGAGCTTGCCTACTTATTCAATTACTTTACGACACCACGCCCTTTTCACTTTCTTACAAATTCGTAATTAAAATTACAAATTTTCACTAACCCAATTTTATTCCAGAAATTACATTCATTGTGAAAACACACAATAAGCAATGCTAGTAGATCGGTTACTACTAGTTTAGCTATCAGGTGGATAGTGTACAAAATATTTTCCAAAAAAACGTGAAGTATCTCCTAGTACAGTAAAGTGATGGCATGATCACATTAACGGGCGAAAACTTTCTGTCATTGCTTATTTCCTGCTAGAGCAGTGCTTCTTAACTTGGGGTGTGTGCACCCCTGGGGGTGCGAGAGAAGTTTCGATGGACGACAGCGATTTAATAAAAGACGATCTTATTAAAATACGAGCCAATGCACGTATTCAAATGGAATTTGAAAAACTGAAACAATTCTGGTGTACGTAATTAGAACCTTATCCTCAGCTAGCAAAAGCAGCATTGCAGACACTTTTAGCATTTGCCACGACCTACCTGTGTGAAATAGGATTTTGATCACTTTCGCACAAAAAAACAAAAGCCAGAAATCGATTAAATGGAAGTGATGACATACGCGTGGCTCTTTCAAAAAAGGAGCCTCACTTCAAAAGTATTATTATGAATAAACAACAACAACGTAGCCATTAAAAACTGAGATATTGTTTTGTATGTATATGTAAATGTTGCGTTTATTTTTCAATAAATAAATTATTTTGCAATAGAAGTAATTTCCTAAATAAAGAAATAGAAACACATTTTTCAAGGGGATGTGAGAACTTATTTTTAGATTCAAGGGGTTACCAATCACTATAAAGGTTAAGAACCACTGTGCTAAAGATTAAAGTTTTCATTCGTTATAACCCTGATTTATTTATATGAAATCTAAAACATAATGCAAAACATTTTATGGTAACAGAAGGTCAACCAGTTGATTCCAAAGCTAGACATTTTGGTTCTAAACGACTTGCAATATCCCCAAAAAGAATTTAAATTCATGAAGAAAAACATCATTTTGACAGTCTAGTTCCTAGTGATAAGCCCTCTGCATTTGATTGTAGAAAAAGATGATTCATTTCAACCTTGTGGAGACTACCTTAGATTTAACGCTCAAACCCTTCTAAGAGGTAATTTTCCCGAGAATATTGAAGATTTTCATCGTACTTTAAGGCAGGGGTGTCAAACTGGCGGGCCGCATGTGGCCCCCGAGGTAATTTTTTGTGACTCACGATACTCTGAAACAAAATAAAAACAGGACAATATGTTATGAAGAAAATAGCACATTGGGGGAGATCAAGGCAATACCGTACACACAATTTCGTCATGTTAAAAATGTGTGAGCAACTATTTTCGTCCATGAAATGAAATAAAACGGCCTACAGATCAAGATTAACTGGAAACATCCATCTGTCATAATGAAGTTTGTCTGTTCTCAGTCTTTGAATCCAGATATTGGAAAACTAGTAGGAGGAAAGCGCTGGCAAGTTTCCGGTAAAAAAAAAATTAATTTTAGTTTTATAAATACATTAAATTAAATAAACGTTTAAATAAAAGCAATTATATAGCAATATTATAAATCATTACCCTAAATTCACCTAATTACATAATGTGTTTTAATTATCCTATCCATATTCCTGAATCCTCACTTCAAAATACAATTTTAAGAAAATTTGTAATTGTGATGTGGCCCGCGTGAATCTTACCAATTGCATTAAATGACCCGTATTTTAATTGAGTTTAACACCCCTGCTTTAAGGGTCACAAAATGTTTTTCTAAAATCGATTCCTTGAATGTTTTTTAGGCCATGGTAGGCCAGTTGGTAGAGTCGCGAATTAGGAAACTGTGAGTTACAAGTTCGAAACTAAATCCAACCAAAGACAGTCGAGTACGTGGGGGCTGGTGCACGTTTCAACTGCCGTGTCCTCAAATATCCTCACGATGGCGTGATGTGGTAATTTGGAGAGTGGGGTTCCATCTCAGGTCAGCACAAAGGCCGCATTCATATACAACTCACTGAAAAAAGTGCAAACCAGAAAATAATCCTTCAGAAACTAATCCCTAGTAACTTTTGCTATAAAAACGAGTTTACGCTGCTTTTGCTTAAAATACTAAAGGCTGAAATCAAAATAAGAAAAAAAATTCCAAGTTAAACTCAATGTGGCCAAAATACGGCGTCATTGAAAAGTTTTTGCTTGTAATAGTAAAACTTGTAGCGGATCAAACTGTTAGTGCATTGAAAGTGAACTGAACTATTGGTAGCCTAATCACCCCATAAACACCCAACCCCTTCTTCGCTCGTTGCCAAGTACGTCATTGAACTAATGACATACTTGAAAACAGAAGAGAAGTTCTGCCCCTTCCTTCCAGACGCGCGTTTGCGCTGTGGTCCTGTCTTACTTTATGTTTTCTCGTAATTTGTACCCAAAATGCAAATAAATTGTGTTAATTTTACCCCGAGATGTTTACTCGACTAAACTCCGCTCACCCACCTGTTACAAACTTAACAATCTAAAAAACCGAAATTGTAACAGAAAAATCTCCCAAGAACAATATAACAGGGTAAGTCAGGACGGTATTGAGAAGTCCTTGCTTTTTAAAAGTGTAACTTACAGCAAATGAGTTGAATAAAGCCGTTTGACTGTAAAAAATATCTTCCGAAGCTTATCTGCCAACTTCTCAAAGACAATTTTCTTCCACTGTGAAGCCAGTCTCAACCAATAAGAAATTGCAAGTGCAACTGTGTGCCTATAATTTTTGAATTCCACCAAAACGTTTAAGTAGCCATGTACGTAATTTTAGAATTTCGAAAAGCTACTTTGGAAATAAAACTATTTGGAAATGAAATTATAACACTATTTATTAAAATTAAATAACAAAATAAATTGGCACATAAACAAACAAGATTGGTAGTAATATCTCAATAAAATCAGTAAAATTAAAAATAATCACCTTCGAGAAGGGTGAGCGCGGTGTTGTGCTATCAGTTTGTCCATATCTGGCTTTATATTCATATCAGCATCCTTAAATCTCCACGGTCAACTATTTGCAATTGGTCCCTCTCTTCAGAAAAAAAGATCATTTCAATATATAATTGCTGACCAAGATTTCTTGATTTAAATTAAAAGGACGCCGAAGAGTAAATTATATTGAATAGTGTTTAAAAAATATAAGCTGACCCAATAGAGTACACCATTTGGTTTTGAACGAATCTATCCAAGAAAAATGAAGAGATTCCAGATGATTTGTCTTTCCTCGATCTAAAAGATTTTCCTTATATCTTATATTCACACGGGAATATATTTTCATTTCGCAGAGAGAAGAAGCGACACAGGCTTTACGTATCAAAACCATAGTATAATTTGAGCTGCATAAAATCTTATTTCAGCAGTATAAAGCATATTTGAAAAGTATAAACGCATATGCATGAACATAATTCATAGGTTTTATGTATCAAAATTATAATATATTTCAGCAATATAAAAGAATAATCTAGCAATATAGAATCATAAATCAGCAATATAGAATCAGAATTTAGTTATATGAAAGCATAAGCAAAATGTAAACATAGGCATTATGTATGAAAACTATGTAGTATAATTGGACATCATAAAAGCATATTTGAGCAGTATAGAATCATAATTCAGAAGAGAGATAGAGAGAATCAAAGCATAAATATAACATAGAATTTTGTGTCAGAAGTGTAGTATGATTTGAGCAGTATAAAAGCACATTTCAGCAATATAAAAACGTTATTTAGCATTTTAGAAGCATAAAATAATGTAAACATAGGTTTTATGTATCAAAATTATATTGTACGTCAGCAATATAAAATCATAATATAGCAATATATGTAGATTCCTAATTGAGCAGTATATAATCATATTTCCGTCATATAAAAACATAATAGAGAGATTTTAAAAAAATCGATGGGGCTCGAGTTGGAAATAACACTTTTTCGTGCAGTTAGACATGTAATGACCCAATTATCTCTCACTCTCTTTTCATCACATAATTCATAACGAATCTGATGGTAATACAACTATGGTATAACTTTGAATTAGTTCGAACTGTTATTCTACTTATTCTTGCATGAGTAAACATGATATAAAATTTATATACATGATCAAATAGATGAATAATAAAAAACGCAGCCAATCGAAAATTTAGATAAAATGTTATTAAAATTTTTAAGTATGAAAATTTCCTACAGGCAATAAAAGATACATTAGTTGTAAAACTTCTAACTTAGGTGGGAAATAATAAATTTTATAAGATTCAATTAAAAATTCCTTGCTGAAAGTAGTGTTTGAAAATTTTATTTAGTATACCTATGTACACAGTTTCTTTAAAAAAAAAATCAGCTGTTTAAGTTTATTTCTTTACCCTCTCCCCTCAGTATTTGAACACATCCAAGGCCCCTTATATGAAACGATCCTCATACTTTTGAAAAAACTCGGAGCTCGGTTTGAAACTTTTGTTTCAAACCGAGCTCCATTGAGGAAACCAAATAAACTATTCATGTTTTGAATGACTTAAAAACTTTGCATCAGTTCATTCAGAATCCGATCTATTATTTGTATAATTAATAATCTGAACTTCAACCTTCTAATCAAACATCCGCTTCTTCCTCCTCCGTACTTCTTTAAAAAGAGGATCTAGATTAAGCTTTCCTGCTATTTCTTCATACATTCTGCATTTAGCTCCTTTTATAGTTTTTGGTTTTAGTAGTTTCCTAATAAGTTTTGCTCTTCATTTTTTATCATACGTAAATATCTATAGTATAAAAAATACTCGGCCAATTTAGCGCCCCCCCCCCACAATCTGGCGCCCGGGGCAGATGCCCCATTTGCCCCCCTCTAGTCACGTCCCTGGTTATGCATGAATTTTAAATAAAGATGCTGGAACATAAGAAAATAATCAAAGTCATAGGTACAAAAGAAGTCTACACTTACCGATTTGAAAGATAACTTGTGGAAGGAGTACTATGTTTTATCTCCATTTTATAGCAATCGAGTGAGAGAACTGAAGAGCTCTTGACTGAATCGAGCCTTTATATACACCTCTTGTTCATTTACAAGAAGATTACTTCTAAAAATAGTATTTATGATTATTTCCTGTTGTGTAATACTGTTTTTTTACATATTTAAGAGATATATTTCCAACGAGCCAATTATTAAATGCCATCACCTCAGCTTTGGGGCAATGCAGATTATTTTTATGAAAACCATATGATAGTTTTTGAATATCTTTGTTGCTACTTAGAACACACAATACATCAAATTTTGGACATCGATATTGTTCCAATTTGATATTTGGAATATTCAATGCATCTGGGCGTTTCTTTTCCACACAACCAATTTCTGTTGTGTAATACTGTTTTGTTCTTTTTTAAAAAGTTATGTGCTGCGAAATGGTGAATTTTATTGAGCGAGTATTGTTTTTTTATAACATCAATACCACCAAATAGAATTTACTTTTTTGTATTATGCATATTATGATAAAAAATTTGGGTTTATTATAATTGTTTATGGTGAATTATTCCAAGGCTTTCATTCTAATTATTTCAATTTAAAATAGGTAATTACAACCTCATTTTTTAAGAATAAACATCTGTACACAAATGTATTATTCTTATTATTTAGAGTAGATATTCAAGAAACATGTTATGTTGTGGGCCTATAGAGCAATAATTGTTTAAAAATTAAATTCAAGTTTTAAAAATCAAATTTAAGTTTCTAAAATCAAATTCAGATGTCAAAAATCAAATTCAGTTTCAAGAATCAAATTCAGTTTTCAAGAATCAAATCCCCTTTTCTAAAATCAAATTCAGTTTTTAAAAAATAAGTCTGAAAAATAACCGTACGATAAAATCTCGTACGGTTATTACGTGCACACAAAATCCTCAGATAACTTGACAACTTTTTTGAGTTTCGAAAAAGTTCTCATAAATGTATGCGATCAAGTTTTACCTGCATTTGAAAAGTTTCAGTTCACATTTGAAAAGTTTCAGTTGTGCATTTGCTTGTTAAGTTTCTTGTGTTAATTTGTATGTGAGTTTAATTAATTTTAAGATTTCTAATTAATCTTCAATTTCATGTGTATCATTTCTACTTCTCTGTTTATAGCATTCTGTGTACAATTTGCTTGCCCAGTTTTTTAGTTTACAATTTCAACAGTTATCATTTGTACTTGAGTCAATATCCGAATGGTAAATACTATTGAGTTAGTTATCTTTTTCAAAAACCTATTCAATAGACTATTTACTTTTTGGTTTGTGAGAAACATCTGTAATTTCTGTGCTAAGACTATCTGTTGGTTTAATTTCTATTGTGATTATGTTGAAACAATCTGTTGGTTTAATTTCTATTGTGATTATGTTGAAACAATCTGTTTTGATTCAAATTCAGTGCTAAGATAATCTGTTTTGTGTTAATTTCTGTGCTAAGATAATTTACTTTCTTTAATTGTATGATGATAATTTTTTTGACTCAAATTAAAGATTTATAATCGACATTTTATCTGTTTGTGTTCAAGTTTGAACGCGTTCAAACTTTAACTCTAACATATTGAAATGTCAGTTGCAAATCTTAATTTATAACATTTTCATTAAGTTTAACTCATTTTGAGGAAATTTATGTACAAAAACACGATACGATTTGTTTTATGATTCAAATTCTATGTCGAGGCGATTTGCTTTATGATTCAAATTCTATCTCGAAACGGTTTGCTTTATGATTCAAATTCTATGTTGAGACGATTTGCTTTATGATTCAAATTCTATCTCGAAACGGTTTGCTTTATGAGTCAAATTCTATCTCGAAACTGTTTGCTTTATGATTCAAATTCTATCTCGAAACTGTTCGCCCTTTATGATTCAAATTCTATTTCGAAACAATTTGTTTTGATTCGAATTCCATCTGGAAACGATTACTGTTTTGGAAGAAATAAACTTATTAAAAGTTGTTCTTTGTGATTATTTCTTATAAGTTTCATACCTGGTTGTGTATCTTAAATCTGTAGGTGTTTAAGACAAAGATAACTTGTGGAAGGAGTACTATGTTTTATCTCCATCGATCCAGCAATCGAGTGAGAGAACTGAAGAGCTCTTGACTGAATCGAGCCTTTATATACACCTCTTGTTCATTTACAAGAAGATTACTTCTAAAAATAGTATTTATGATTATTTCCTGTTGTGTAATACTGTTTTTTTACATATTTAAGAGATATATTTCCAACGAGCCAATTATTAAATGCCATCACCTCAGCTTTGGGGAAATGCAGAATATTTTTATGAAAACCACATGATAGTTTTTGAATATCTTTGTTGCTACTTACAACACACAATGCATCAAATTTTTGACATTCATATTGTTCCAATTTGATATTTGGAATATTCAATGCATCTGGGCGTTTCTTTTCCACACAACCAATTTCTGTTGTGTAATACTGTTTTGTTCTTTTTTAAAAAGTTTTGTGCTGCGAAATGGTGAATTTTATTGAGCGAGTATTGTTTTTTTATAACATCAATACCACCAAATAGAATTTACTTTTTTGTATTATGCATATTATGATAAAAAATTTGGGTTTATTATAATTGTTTATGGTGAATTATTCCAAGGCTTTCATTCTAATTATTTCAATTTAAAATAGGTAATTACAACCTCATTTTTTAAGAATAAACATCTGTACACAAATGTATTATTCTTATTATTTAGAGTAGATATTCAAGAAACATGTTATGTTGTGGGCCTATAGAGCAATAATTGTTTAAAAATTAAATTCAAGTTTTAAAAATCAAATTTAAGTTTCTAAAATCAAATTCAGATGTCAAAAATCAAATTCAGTTTCAAGAATCAAATTCAGTTTTCAAGAATCAAATCCCCTTTTCTAAAATCAAATTCAGTTTTTAAAAAATAAGTCTGAAAAATAACCGTACGATAAAATCTCGTACGGTTATTACGTGCACACAAAATCCTCAGATAACTTGACAACTTTTTTGAGTTTCGAAAAAGTTCTCATAAATGTATGCGATCAAGTTTTACCTGCATTTGAAAAGTTTCAGTTCACATTTGAAAAGTTTCAGTTGTGCATTTGCTTGTTAAGTTTCTTGTGTTAATTTGTATGTGAGTTTAATTAATTTTAAGATTTCTAATTAATCTTCAATTTCATGTGTATCATTTCTACTTCTCTGTTTATAGCATTCTGTGTACAATTTGCTTGCCCAGTTTTTTAGTTTACAATTTCAACAGTTATCATTTGTACTTGAGTCAATATCCGAATGGTAAATACTATTGAGTTAGTTATCTTTTTCAAAAACCTATTCAATAGACTATTTACTTTTTGGTTTGTGAGAAACATCTGTAATTTCTGTGCTAAGACTATCTGTTGGTTTAATTTCTATTGTGATTATGTTGAAACAATCTGTTGGTTTAATTTCTATTGTGATTATGTTGAAACAATCTGTTTTGATTCAAATTCAGTGCTAAGATAATCTGTTTTGTGTTAATTTCTGTGCTAAGATAATTTACTTTCTTTAATTGTATGATGATAATTTTTTTGACTCAAATTAAAGATTTATAATCGACATTTTATCTGTTTGTGTTCAAGTTTGAACGCGTTCAAACTTTAACTCTAACATATTGAAATGTCAGTTGCAAATCTTAATTTATAACATTTTCATTAAGTTTAACTCATTTTGAGGAAATTTATGTACAAAAACACGATACGATTTGTTTTATGATTCAAATTCTATGTCGAGGCGATTTGCTTTATGATTCAAATTCTATCTCGAAACGGTTTGCTTTATGATTCAAATTCTATGTTGAGACGATTTGCTTTATGATTCAAATTCTATCTCGAAACGGTTTGCTTTATGAGTCAAATTCTATCTCGAAACTGTTTGCTTTATGATTCAAATTCTATCTCGAAACTGTTCGCCCTTTATGATTCAAATTCTATTTCGAAACAATTTGTTTTGATTCGAATTCCATCTGGAAACGATTACTGTTTTGGAAGAAATAAACTTATTAAAAGTTGTTCTTTGTGATTATTTCTTATAAGTTTCATACCTGGTTGTGTATCTTAAATCTGTAGGTGTTTAAGACAAAGATAACTTGTGGAAGGAGTACTATGTTTTATCTCCATCGATCCAGCAATCGAGTGAGAGAACTGAAGAGCTCTTGACTGAATCGAGCCTTTATATACACCTCTTGTTCATTTACAAGAAGATTACTTCTAAAAATAGTATTTATGATTATTTCCTGTTGTGTAATACTGTTTTTTTACATATTTAAGAGATATATTTCCAACGAGCCAATTATTAAATGCCATCACCTCAGCTTTGGGGAAATGCAGAATATTTTTATGAAAACCACATGATAGTTTTTGAATATCTTTGTTGCTACTTACAACACACAATGCATCAAATTTTTGACATTCATATTGTTCCAATTTGATATTTGGAATATTCAATGCATCTGGGCGTTTCTTTTCCACACAACCAATTTCTGTTGTGTAATACTGTTTTGTTCTTTTTTAAAAAGTTTTGTGCTGCGAAATGGTGAATTTTATTGAGCGAGTATTGTTTTTTATAACATCAATACCACCCAATAGAATTTACTTTTTGTATTATGCATATTATGATAAACAATTTGGGTTTATTATAATTGTTTATGGTGAATTATTCCAAGGCTTTCATTCTAATTATTTCAATTTAAAATAGGTAATTACAACCTCATTTTTTAAGAATAAACATCTGTATACAAATGTATTATTCTTATTATTTAGATTAGATATTGAAGAAACATGTTATGTTGTGGGCCAATAGAGCAACAATTGTTTAAAAATTAAATTAAAGTTTTAAAAATCAAATTTAAGTTTCTAAAATCAAATTCAGATTTCAAGAATCAAATTCAAGTTTAAAAAAATCAAATTCAGTTTTCAAGAATCAAAACCCCTTTTCTAAAATCAAATTCAGTTTTTAAAAAATAAGTCTGAAAAATAACCGTACGATAAAATCTAGTATGGTTATTACGTGCACACAAAATCCGCAGATAACTTGACAACTTTTTTTGAGTTTCGAAAAAGTTCTCATAAATGTATGCGATCAAGTTTTACCTGCATTTGAAAAGTTTCAGTTCACATTTGAAAAGTTTCAGTTCTACATTTGAAAAGTTTCAGTTGTGCATTTGCTTGTTAAGTTTCTTGTGTTAATTTGTATGTAAGTTTAATTAATTTTAAGATTTATAATGAATCATTCGAGATTTCTAATTAATCTTCAATTTCATGTGTATCATTTCTGCTTCTCTGTTTATAGCATGTTGTGTACAATTTGCTTGGCCAGTTTTTTAGTTTACAATTTCAACAGTTATCATTTGTACTTGTGTCAATATCCGAATGGTAAATACTATTGAGTTAGTTATCTTTTTCAAAAACCTATTCAATAGACTATTTACTTTTTGGTTTGTGAGAAACATCTGTAATTTCTGTGCTAAGACTATCTGTTGGTTTAATTTCTATTGTGATTATGTTGAAACAATCTGTTTTGATTCAAATTCAGTGCTAAGATAATCTGTTTTGTGTTAATTTCTGTGCTAAGATAATTTACTTTCTTTAATTGTATGATGATAATTTTTTTGACTCAAATTAAAGATTTATAATCGACATTTTATCTGTTTGTGTTCAAGTTTGAACGCGTTCAAACTTTAACTCTAACATATTGAAATGTCAGTTGCAAATCTTAATTTATAACATTTTCATTAAGTTTAACGCATTTTGAGGAAATTTATGTACAAAAACACGATACGATTTGTTTTATGATTCAAATTCTATGTCGAGACGATTTGCTTTATGATTCAAATTCTATCTCGAAACGGTTTGCTTTATGATTCAAATTCTATCTCGAGACTGTTCGCCTTTATGATTCAAATTCTATTTCGAGTGAAGTTTCAAGGGAAACAATGTTGGACTTTGTCAAAATTTGGCGTTCAGCAGATGGATTTAACTTCCCATGTTATACCTATGGGAACTTGACTGAAACTTTTTTCTAACTGGAAAGACTGAAGATTTTAAAAAGTGGAAAGACTTAGAAGATATTTTTCGAATTAAAAGACTGAAACTTTTTTCGAAGATGAAAGACAAACTATATACGATCAACTATAGAAAACTGAACACATAAATTCAGTGCATAAAAACAGATTTAACATATACAACCTATAACATACAATTTTGTTAAGACAATCTCTTTTCTCCATACGAGTTTAAAAAAAATGGGTATTATCTTTTAAAAAATTCTGGTTTGCTAGAAATTTTAAAGTGAAGACGAAAGCTTTTGCAAGTGTGAAGTACATTCATTTGTGGGAGACATCATTATATGTCAATGGACATTCTTTGTACGACTGTCTGAAACGAAGAAAATAACGAAAGGTGTTGGGATACCTTTTGACCATTAGAATTATATTAATTATTTTTAATAAGGTGAATGTTATAATTATAAAGTGATGATTAAAACAAAGAGCCAGTCTTCGAAAATAAAGTTTTTTTATTAAAATATAGGAATATACACATAGCTTCAGTTCATACATGAATACATAAAAAAATTGAATGGTATAGTGAAATAAAATAATCGCAAGAAAGTCATGAAATCTTGAGTGAAATTGATGACCTGCTTCAAGAATGAAAGAATTTGGACCTAAGTAAATTCCAAGAACATGATTCCAAGCCCTTTGAAAATTGAAAAGGGATGATTGTTAGATGAAAAGCACTTTTCTCGATTTTTTTCAATGGTCTTCTTAGGTGTTTGGTGCAGTCCAAAGCAAGAGTAGTATTTGAAACGGGGCCTGTTTGTTCTGCACAAACATCCTCTAGGAAAGTAAAGAATGAGCCGCATCATACTGTGAAATGATGTCCATCAGTTTGTCCGATAGTGGGGTCTGAAGATAAAGTCCATTCTGATAGAGGAGTGTTGATGATCAGGGTGTGTACAAATTGTTGAGTATTTTCCTTCCGCTGCAACGCATAAGTCACTGTCACGTTGAAGTAGTGATTCCTGTATCGGACATGCACTCCGGAGCTCAGGGACCTTACGAACAGCCTGAAGACGACTTGCATTGGACGCAGAGACCACAAGAGCAATTTGTAGGGGGCTTGAAGTGGATACATTATTTTCATTTCACGGCGACAGTCGACTTTCCACTTTTATACCAGTGTGCGAGCAAAAAAAAAAAAAAAAAAAAAAAAAAAAAAAAAAAAAAAAAAAAAAAAAAAAACAACAACAACCACCACACCACTGTGCTGCGCATGCGCCGTTTTTGGTCGATAGCCGGTTTTGAAAACTTTTGTTGCGCATGCGCAAAGTCAGTTATTAGTCAGTTTGCTTTCAGCTCTCGAAGAGAGCGGACGTACCTCACTAGCGCTCCGTGTTCTTGTATTTCTCGAATTGAAAGACTTTGAATATATTTCTCGAATTCAAAGACTGAAAATATTTCTCGAATTGAAAGACTTTGAAGATATTTCTCGAATTCAAAGACTTTGAAGATATTTCTCGAATTCAAAGACTTTGAAGATATTTCTCGAATTCAAAGACTTTGAAAATATTTCTCGGATTGAAAGACTGAAAATATTTCTCGAATTCAAACACTTTGAAAAAATGAACTCTGGACTTAGAAGATTTTTGGAAGTTGAAAAGTTTTCCGAGATCCTTCTCTCGTGAATTTGTTCTAAGTCCAGAGTTCATTTCAATAGCCATTTTTAAATTAATTTTCTTAATTTCTGTTGACTATTCGGTTGATTTTGTTTAATCAGTGACCGATCTTGGGACGCTATCTGATGTGATCATTAATTCTCGATTTATTGGGAATTTTTGATCACACACTTCTGGACTTAGTCAAAATCTGGCTTTCACGATTCAGTTTCAAAGTCTTTCAATTCGAAAAATATCGTCTACGTCTTTTAACTTCGAAAAAGGTTTCAAAGTCAAACTATGTTGGACTTTGTCAAAATTTGGCGTTCAGCAGATAGGTTTAACTTCCAATGTTATTCCTATGGGAACTTGACTGAAACATTTTCGAAGTGGAAAGACACTTTTATAAAAAATTAATAATGTAAATATAACTTTCCAAGTCCAATAGCAGCACGAAGAGCAGATAGTAAGTAGCATGGTTACCAAGGTTCCTTCCCCGTCGACTTTGAGAGAGCAACTGAAATTCATTAAAGACAGCTGCTCCTTTTATAGCCGGTTTCGAAAACTTTTGTTGCGCATGCGCAAAGTCAGTTTTTAGTCAGTTTGCTTTCAACTCTCGAAGAGAACGGACGTACCTCACTAGCGCTCCGTGTTCTTGTATTTCTCGAATTGAAAGACTTTGAATATATTTCTCGAATTGAAAGACTGAATATATTTCTCGAATTGAAAGACTTTGAATATATTTCTCGAATTGAAAGACTTTGAAAATATTTCTCGAATTGAAAGACTTTGAAAATATTTCTCGAATTGAAAGACTTTGAAGATATTTCTCGAATTGAAAGACTGAAGATATTTCTCGAATTGAAAGACTGAAAATATTTTTCGAATTCAAAGACTGAAAATATTTCTCGAATTCAAAGACTGAAAAAATGAACTCTGGACTTAGAAGATTTTTGGAAGTTGAAAAGTTTTCCGAGATCCTTCTCTCGTGAATTTGTTCTAAGTCCAGAGTTCATTTCAATAGCCATTTTTAAATTAATTTTCTTAATTTCTGTTGACTATTCGGTTGATTTTGTTTAATCAGTGACCGATCTTGGGACGCTATCTGATGTGATCATTAATTCTCGATTTATTGGGAATTTTTGATCACACACTTCTGGACTTAGTCAAAATCTGGCTTTCACGATTCAGTTTCAAAGTCTTTCAATTCGAAAAATATCGTCTAAGTCTTTTAACTTCGAAAAAGGTTTCAAAGTCAAACTATGTTGGACTTTGTCAAAATTTGGCGTTCAGCAGATAGGTTTAACTTCCAATGTTATTCCTATGGGAACTTGACTGAAACTTTTTCGAAGTGGAAAGACACTTTTATAAAAAATTAATAATGTAAATATAACTTTCCAAGTCCAATAGCAGCACGAAGAGCAGATAGTAAGTAGCATGGTTACCAAGGTTCCTTCCCCGTCGACTTTGAGAGAGCAACTGAAATTCATTAAAGAAAGCTGCTCCTTTTATAGCCGGTTTCGAAAACTTTTGTTGCGCATGCGCAAAGTCAGTTTTTAGTCAGTTTGCTTTCAACTCTCGAAGAGAACGGACGTACCTCATTAGCGCTCCGTGTTCTTGTATTTCTCGAATTGAAAGACTTTGAAAATATTTCTCGAATTGAAAGACTGAAAATATTTCTCGAATTGAAAGACTTTGAAAATATTTCTCGAATTGAAAGACTTTGAATATATTTCTCGAATTGAAAGACTGAATATATTTCTCGAATTGAAAGACTTTGAATATATTTCTCGAATTGAAAGACTTTGAAAATATTTCTCGAATTGAAAGACTTTGAAAATATTTCTCGAATTGAAAGACTTTGAAGATATTTCTCGAATTGAAAGACTGAAGATATTTCTCGAATTGAAAGACTGAAAATATTTTTCGAATTCAAAGACTGAAAATATTTCTCGAATTGAAAGACTTTGAAAATATTTCTCGAATTCAAAGACTGAAAAAATGAACTCTGGACTTAGAAGATTTTTGGAAGTTGAAAAGTTTTCCGAGATCCTTCTCTCGTGAATTTGTTCTAAGTCCAGAGTTCATTTCAATAGCCATTTTTTAATTAATTTTCTTAATTTCTGTTGACTATTCGGTTGATTTTGTTTAATCAGTGACCGATCTTGGGACGCTATCTGATGTGATCATTAATTCTCGATTTATTGGGAATTTTTGATCACACACTTCTGGACTTAGTCAAAATCTGGCTTTCACGATTCAGTTTCAAAGTCTTTCAATTCGAAAAATATCGTCTAAGTCTTTTAACTTCGAAAAAGGTTTCAAAGTCAAACTATGTTGGACTTTGTCAAAATTTGGCTTCAGCAGATAGGTTTAACTTCCAATGTTATTCCTATGGGAACTTGACTGAAACATTTTCGAAGTGGAAAGACACTTTTATAAAAAATTAATAATGTAAATATAACTTTCCAAGTCCAATAGCAGCACGAAGAGCAGATAGTAAGTAGCATGGTTACCAAGGTTCCTTCCCCGTCGACTTTGAGAGAGCAACTGAAATTCATTAAAGACAGCTGCTCCTTTTATAGCCGGTTTCGAAAACTTTTGTTGCGCATGCGCAAAGTCAGTTTTTAGTCAGTTTACTTTCAACTCTCGAAGAGAACGGACGTACCTCACTAGCGCTCCGTGTTCTTGTATTTCTCGAATTGAAAGACTTTGAATATATTTCTCGAATTCAAAGACTTTGAAAATATTTCTCGAATTGAAAGACTGAAAATATTTCTCGTATTGAAAGACTGAAAATATTTCTCGAATTGAAAGACTGAAAATATTTCTCGAATTGAAAGACTTTGAAAATATTTCTCGAATTGAAAGACTTTGAATATATTTCTCGAATTGAAAGACTTTGAAAATATTTCTCGAATTGAAAGACTGAAAATATTTCTCGAATTGAAAGACTTTGAAAATATTTCTCGAATTGAAAGACTTTGAATATATTTCTCGAATTGAAAGACTTTGAATATATTTCTCGAATTGAAAGACTTTGAAAATATTTCTCGAATTGAAAGACTTTGAAAATATTTCTCGAATTGAAAGACTGAAAATATTTCTCGTATTGAAAGACTGAAAATATTTCTCGAATTGAAAGACTGAAAATATTTCTCGAATTGAAAGACTTTGAAAATATTTCTCGAATTGAAAGACTTTGAATATATTTCTCGAATTGAAAGACTTTGAAAATATTTCTCGAATTGAAAGACTTTGAATATATTTCTCGAATTGAAAGACTTTGAAAATATTTCTCGAATTGAAAGACTTTGAAAATATTTCTCGAATTGAAAGACTTTGAAAATATTTCTCGAATTGAAAGACTTTGAAGATATTTCTCGAATTGAAAGACTGAAGATATTTCTCGAATTGAAAGACTGAAAATATTTTTCGAATTCAAAGACTGAAAATATTTCTCGAATTGAAAGACTTTGAAAATATTTCTCGAATTCAAAGACTGAAAAAATGAACTCTGGACTTAGAAGATTTTTGGAAGTTGAAAAGTTTTCCGAGATCCTTCTCTCGTGAATTTGTTCTAAGTCCAGAGTTCATTTCAATAGCCATTTTTTAATTAATTTTCTTAATTTCTGTTGACTATTCGGTTGATTTTGTTTAATCAGTGACCGATCTTGGGACGCTATCTGATGTGATCATTAATTCTCGATTTATTGGGAATTTTTGATCACACACTTCTGGACTTAGTCAAAATCTGGCTTTCACGATTCAGTTTCAAAGTCTTTCAATTCGAAAAATATCGTCTAAGTCTTTTAACTTCGAAAAAGGTTTCAAAGTCAAACTATGTTGGACTTTGTCAAAATTTGGCTTCAGCAGATAGGTTTAACTTCCAATGTTATTCCTATGGGAACTTGACTGAAACATTTTCGAAGTGGAAAGACACTTTTATAAAAAATTAATAATGTAAATATAACTTTCCAAGTCCAATAGCAGCACGAAGAGCAGATAGTAAGTAGCATGGTTACCAAGGTTCCTTCCCCGTCGACTTTGAGAGAGCAACTGAAATTCATTAAAGACAGCTGCTCCTTTTATAGCCGGTTTCGAAAACTTTTGTTGCGCATGCGCAAAGTCAGTTTTTAGTCAGTTTACTTTCAACTCTCGAAGAGAACGGACGTACCTCACTAGCGCTCCGTGTTCTTGTATTTCTCGAATTGAAAGACTTTGAATATATTTCTCGAATTCAAAGACTTTGAAAATATTTCTCGAATTGAAAGACTGAAAATATTTCTCGTATTGAAAGACTGAAAATATTTCTCGAATTGAAAGACTGAAAATATTTCTCGAATTGAAAGACTTTGAAAATATTTCTCGAATTGAAAGACTTTGAATATATTTCTCGAATTGAAAGACTTTGAAAATATTTCTCGAATTGAAAGACTTTGAATATATTTCTCGAATTGAAAGACTTTGAAAATATTTCTCGAATTGAAAGACTTTGAAAATATTTCTCGAATTGAAAGACTTTGAAAATATTTCTCGAATTGAAAGACTTTGAAGATATTTCTCGAATTGAAAGACTGAAGATATTTCTCGAATTGAAAGACTGAAAATATTTTTCGAATTCAAAGACTGAAAATATTTCTCGAATTGAAAGACTTTGAAAATATTTCTCGAATTCAAAGACTGAAAAAATGAACTCTGGACTTAGAAGATTTTTGGAAGTTGAAAAGTTTTCCGAGATCCTTCTCTCGTGAATTTGTTCTAAGTCCAGAGTTCATTTCAATAGCCATTTTTTAATTAATTTTCTTAATTTCTGTTGCCTATTCGGTTGATTTTGTTTAATCAGTGACCGATCTTGGGACGCTATCTGATGTGATCATTAATTCTCGATTTATTGGGAATTTTTGATCACACACTTCTGGACTTAGTCAAAATCTGGCTTTCACGATTCAGTTTCAAAGTCTTTCAATTCGAAAAATATCGTCTAAGTCTTTTAACTTCGAAAAAGGTTTCAAAGTCAAACTATGTTGGACTTTGTCAAAATTTGGCGTTCAGCAGATAGGTTTAACTTCCAATGTTATTCCTATGGGAACTTGACTGAAACATTTTCGAAGTGGAAAGACACTTTTATAAAAAATTAATAATGTAAATATAACTTTCCAAGTCCAATAGCAGCACGAAGAGCAGATAGTAAGTAGCATGGTTACCAAGGCTCCTTCCCGTCGACTGCCAGAGAGCAACTGAAATTCATTACTGGACTGGACTGGACAAAAAGGTTACGGAGCACCCGCTGCAAAGCAGCTCATCTCCTCATCGAAAACAGAAAAGTGTCATAAGTTTGAAATTCATTAAAGAAAGCTGCTCCTTTTATAGCCGGTTTTGAAATCTTTTGTTGCACATGCGCAAAGCCAGTTTTTAGTCAGTTGGCTTTCAGCTCTCGAAGGGAACGGACTTACCTCACTGACGTATCGTTTTCTTGTGTTTTAACTTGTAGATATGGGATTTTTCTTCGAATTGTAAGACTGAAGTTATATTTCGAATTGAAATACTGAAACTTTTTTCGATATTGATACACACTTTTTGGAAATTGAATCGTGAAAGCCAGATTTTAACTAAGTCCAGCATTGTGCGATCAAAAATTCTCAATAAATCGAGAATTAATGATCACATCATATAGCGTCCCAGGATCGGTTACTGGTTAAACAAAATCAACCGAATAGGCAATAGAAATTAAGAAAATTAATTAAAAAAATGTCTATTGAAATGAACTCTTGACTTAGAAGATTTTTGGTAGTTGAAAAGGTTTCCGAGATACTTCTCTCGTGAATTTGTTCTAAGTCCAGAGTTCATTTCAATAACCATTTTTTAAGATTTAAAAAGTGGTAGATAAGATAAGATTTTAAAAAGTGGAAAGACTTGGAAGATTTTTCGAAATTGAAAGACTGAAACTTTTTCAAAGTTGAAAGACTTAGAAGATATTTTTCGATTTTAAAGACAAACTTTTTATGAAGTTGAAAGACTTTGAACCTTTTTTCGAAGCTGAAAAACAAACTATATATTTGTACAATCAACTATAGAAAACTAAACTATAAATTCAGTGCATAAAAAAAGATTTAACAAATACAACCCATAACATACAATTTTATTAAGACAATCTGCTTTTGTGTTGTTCTTGTGTTAAGATAATTTGCTTTATGATTTTC
This sequence comes from Meta bourneti, assembly GCA_933210815.1. Lineage (NCBI taxonomy): Eukaryota > Metazoa > Arthropoda > Arachnida > Araneae > Tetragnathidae > Meta > Meta bourneti. Next base: position 10,690,048 of record OW119925.1, on the reverse strand, counting down.
CTGTGATTCAATTTCTATGTGAAAATAATTTGTTTCATGATTTCCTTGTGATTCAATTTCTGTGTTAAGAGAATTTGCTTCAAAAATATTTAAAACTAGTATGTTTACCCTTCAGTTTTTTAAAACTCGATATCTATAAACCGCGGTTAAGACATATCGAGTTTTAAAAATACTAAAGGGTAAACATATACTCCTTTAAAATAAATTATACATTGATACAAACTTGTGTGAACATAGAACTATGTGGTTTTAGTAATAATAAGTTCCAGTAGATGGCAGAACTATTTTATCGTTCGGAGCTCCTAAGATTTTCTGAAATTAAAACTGAAATTGATAATCTAATAAAACATTCAATAACATACACACCGAAATTAAAAACTGGTATACTTAACACACACAAGCAAATTGAAATGATAAACACACAAATGTTTTCCAATAGCTAAATAAAACATCTTTTTGGGGAAACTTGGTTCATCTTGGAAATACCAACAAATGATATAATGCAAGATATATATATATATATATATATATATTCTCACACCAGAAAGTAAAAAAAATTCTATTGGGTAGTTTTTCTTTTATCATTAACAAAACTAACACAACAGAATTTACCATTTGGATATCAACAGAAATTTTTAAAAAAATGAACACAAGCAAAATTTATACTGAAAAGATAAATAACACAAACAAATTAACACAGAAATTAAAAACCTGAAAAGTTTCACAACACACAAATTAACACAGAAATTAAAAACCTGAAAAGTTTCAAAACACACAAATTAAAAACCTGAATAGATAATTAGACAATCAAATTAACACAGAAAGCGAACAATAATTATAAAGCAAATTGTCTCAATGCAGAAGTGTTGTGCAGTGGTCAGCACTTGTAAATAACAACTCATTTTCTTAAAATCCATTTACTGGTGGGGTCCAGTAAAGATAAATCAACTTTACCTGGGAATCCGCTGAACTATGGTAAGAAGGCGAGGCATTTTGCCGGATGAGGAGTGGAACGACTCGCCCGAACCTGTTGAACTTCTACCAGAGGACTTTTTCTCGGCATGGAAGCTGGCTCGCGTCCGGAGTTCACGTTTGGGTCCCCAGCGCCTTATTTTGCGACCTCACAGTTTTGTCGTCCTTCGCACACTGCCTCTCCTCTTCTGCTCCGCTCGGGCAAGTCGTTCAAGGGAACGGCACCGCCTTTCGCTTCGACTCTCGCCATCCAGCGGAGATCCCCAAGTTCGGCTCATACAAAATACCAAGCGAGGGCCATCGAAGATCATAACATAACATAATTATCCCACTCTTATAAAGAAAAAAATTTCAGACTTTTTTTTCACATCAATGTAACATTTGAATGATCATGCAATAGATATCAAGCCTTGAATTAAAAAGTCAATTTCTTATGTGTTTAACTCTCTTAGGTTGGCCTCAATTTAATTTCACATCAAACCACAAATCACATTTGTTACACAGTACAACTAAAATGTATTCTATTCTAATCTTCTGAATTACCTACTGTACGTATATTAAAACATTGGATACCACAGAATAACGATATCACTTAAATACACAAGAACTGTACACATATAAAAAAATCAAATACCGCCGAACTACATTTAAAATACAATACAATAGAAATGCACTCTATATTTTTAATTGCATGAATTGTATGTAAAGAAAAACGTCAAAAATTCTATATGTCTTAATCCCTGACCACAAACCCGCGCCTCCTGGGACGGAGATTATATTATTCACTCCTGGTATTCTGCTGGGCAGGCAGAGAACTTTGAGCGCTTTCTAAAGCAGTAAACGGATCGTTATCTATTGGGGGATCTTTTGGTCTGGGGGGGAAGAAACCACCCCTTTACCCCTGCTCGTCCTCGAAAAACTCCTTCCCCCAACGGGAAGTTGTCAGGACAAACTGGCTTATCGGTTTCACTATCTGCAGATTTAAACGAGGGCGATAAACCGACTTCCTATTCGGGAAAACTTTTTCTTTCAACCATTTTTGTGAGTCTATCAACATGTACAGATTGATTCTTTCCTGGGCGGTCAAAATGGCATATCTGGAAATTCAAGGGGGTTAACTTCTTTAAGACCCTGTACGGACCTTTATTTGGTTTGAATAATTTTTTGATAATCCTTGTTTTAGTGAAGGATCATATACAAAAACAAAATCTCCCACTTGTATATCTTTGTTTACCGCTATTCTATTTCTATTCCTCTCCTGACTTTCAGCTGCGGCTAGTAAATTCTTTCTTACTTTAGAAAATACGGTATTTAGACGATCCAGTAGCGAAATAGTGTAATCCTCCTATTACGAATAGGATCGAGGAGGAGGATTTAACAGAAATTGACAGGGGAGCCTGAATTCACGCCCATAAGTCAGAAATGCTGGAGTTTCCATAGTGCTTGAGTGGACAGTAGTTCTGTAAGCCAAAAGAGCAAATTCTAGACATCTATCCCAGTCGTTATGATTAACTATGAGAAAGGGCATTTGCTAACGTTGAAGGCCAACGCTGTAAGACACCATCGGACTGCGAGTGAAAAGCTGAAGTCGTATGTTTTTGAATACCCAACATTTCGTAAAGTTTAACTATAGCCTCGCTAATAAAATTGGACCCTCTGTCGGACACTAAATGTTCTGGGCAACCAAACTGGACTACAAACTGCAATAACACCCTTGATACGTCCTCACTTCTGATGGATTTCACTGGATATGCTTCGCACCGTCGTGTGAAGTAATCGGTCATAGTTACCACAGAGTAAATAGCTACGCATACAGAGGGATCACTGCCATAGGAAGCAATGGTATAATAAATAACATGGGAAATCGCATAGACGGTGGCGCCCTCGGCGGGAGTCCAGCACCACGACCATTGCAACCGATTTGGCTTCGTTTCCATAACAACCTAAGTGATTTGTTTATTTATTGTTTTGATGTTTGTTTATTTTGTATGTACATTTTAAGTTTATGCTAGTGGAGCTGGCTTAAGTGAGTGGGGTTTTTTATTCAAACGATGTCGAAATTTGTTTTAATTGTGGAATATTCAAGACTGCTGTAGCACAAGCTTCAAATATACGATAAAGCAGTTTTGATTAAGTCCCCATCCTAACTGTATTTACTCTGGCTGTTTTATTCTCTACGATTTGAAAGACCATTTTCACTTTTGCTTTGTATTTCTTATTAAAAGCTAAGTATTTATATATTTTTGCATAAATGCTTCAAATTAGCAATTTTTTAATGTCTTCTGAACTTAAAAAAACCCTTAATTTATGAAAGCCATTCGTGAATTATAAAATCTTACTGGTGTGAGAACTTGTTTCTTTAATTTCAGTTGATTTTTTTTAAGTGAATGCTTTTTAAAAATGCGAAAATATTCCAAAACAAACCTTTTCGATGTATTTAAATTGTTGATAGTCTGAAAAATTACTTTAAGGAAAAAGTACATTAGAAATTTTTTTATTCACATAATCAGGTATTTAGTCTGATCAGATTCATAATTCTTTTTTGAACAAATCATACAATTAGAAAAAGGAACAGAAATGAAGTATTCATATCTGTAACTAATCAGGCCACTAGGTATTGGTATTTTCAATTAACGTCACACTGGAGCAGCACAACAGGTTATTGGTGACGGTCCGGGATCAATGCCAGAGGGAAAGATCCGATCAGGCCACTAGGAAGGTGAGTAGTATAGAACATAAATTCTAACTCGAAAACGTCTGGCACTTCTCTGTAGGAAGAGAGCAAGAACAAATTTCCAGTATTTGTGACACCCGCAGGTGTGCAGCAAAGAGTAAAAGACACTATTTCAAAAATACCACAATTTATTGACAAAGCAGTTCCAGTAATACAGGTCAAGTCTGTCAGAACAGGACAGCGTACATTCAAAACAATCTCTAAACAAACAGAACAGTCCATCCGCTGCCAGCCTGGCAGGGAAGCAGGAACACAAGGGGTTAAAAGAGAGTGGCTGAAGACTTCGGGGCTACTTAAGTATTACGATTCCATTGTGGCGAACATGACGTCAGCACTGACGTTGGCGAGCACTGCTTATGTTTCACTATACGGCATGCATGGCAGCATTGAGTTCTATTCCGAGTTCCACCGACAGGTGGATTGTCACATATTGAGTCATTGCATTTTCACAGAACAGTCCACAAAGGCCTTCAGAGCACTGAACCAAATGGGTGTTAATTCCATGTCATCGAGCAAGTTGCACTGTTAAGACACTAGATAGAGATCCGGTCAATTTAGTCTGGAAGTTTTTTCCACTGAAATTCGAGGCAGTCGCAGCTGTACTAATAACTGTAACTGGAAAATTTTCTTAGATCCGCCAAACATTAAAAAATTTAAATATGTGATAAAATAAATGAGTATAAATTAAATGTGTGATAAAATTTTTAATTTTTTAGAATTCTTATCTTCTAATGTGTTGGCATTTAATATTTTTACTTTATGTTTGACCATCATACGAACAAATGCTGGCACAAAATACATCTGTGCAGCCATTTTATGTTCTTGATGGCTCGAGAAAAATGAAAGGTCAATTTCACACAATTTTTTAGCAAGGTTCTTCACTACAAATGCTCCATGAAAGTATATATCTATAAACTGAATCGTCTTCTTCCATGAAGGGATCATCATCATCGATAATCGAACTCATGGATGTCCGATCAAACTGGCTAAAATCGAGCAACGCATGATCACCATCACCTACACAATTTGAAACATTGCTTTTTTTCAAGAAGTTGTGTATAATGACCCCATGCATGGCTTGGCAAAACTGATAACAATCAGGATTGTATCGAAAACCACCTCGTCTTCTAATAGAGCAGAAAGTGTTTTCCAAACAATCCTGGTTGAAACGGTTTAGCAACAGGAACTTGAAATCTCCTTTCAAAATTTCCCAGATTCCCAAAAATGCTCGCAGCGTCATGATCAATCCTTTTTTGCAAGGAGGAATGATATTTTCCCCCTTTGAATCTCTAATTTGCCACGTCTGAATCCACATAATCATCTCATTCCATAAGACTATGTGGTCAGATTTGTGGCTTAGAGCTCCTCCATATTTTTTTGAACTGAACAGGGTTTGAGAGTTGACACTATCAAACAACCTGTCCAGGGTGCCCACAAATTCCGCTGTTTCAGTTGCTCTCAAGTCAACTTTTGCTGCAGCACTAAAAGCATTCAAACCAGCTGCGACAGAATGACTGAGAACCTATGAATTATAAAATAACGCAGTTATTAAAAAGTTAAAACTGACACGTATGAATTATTGAGAGCAAATTAAAGGAAGGGCATCCGTTATTAAACGTATTTTCCTCGAATCCGAAAATGCCCAGTCGTGAAAGTGTTTCTTGCATACTCTTAGCTTGTTTTTTACAAACCTTTCTCCTGAAACTAATAAAGTTTCTAGGTTCAAAAGCTTTACCCTAACAAGGAAAAAAATTGTTTAATTGGAATCATGTACTTTTCAAATTTTAAAATAAAATTTAAAGCATGATGATCCGACATTGGAACAAGATGCATGTTATTTTGTATTCAAAGTTAAGAACTAAATACATAAAATAAGTTAAGTCGTCTGTTTATGAAAAAATACACTTAAACACAATGAAAAAGTTTTCTCCAGTATCATAAAAGCATTCCAAATTTGTACATAAATCTGTATAATTCGCAATTTTAATATTTTCATTGTTTTGTGTAATGTTGGCTAATTGTTATTTAATTTGAATTGGAAATTTTATGCATTGATCCCTGGGATTCTTTACACTGCTAGCAAACTACTCTGTATTTATGGAATTGAATTTTGGAATGTAAAAGTTGATTTGCCCATCTGATAATTGTGTGAGTGTTAACAAAATAGATTTTATTTTCTATTAGTGACATGACTTTTCACAAAAACAAGTCTTTAACAGATTAATTTATATAAAAATAACTGCACAAATTCACTACACTTTATTCATATTATAAATATATAATGTAACATTTGATTTAAATCAAATAAATCTGACTTTTATGATATTTTTAAAAATCCTGATTTTTCATACCCTGGTTACTTTACAAAGAATTTAGATATAAAGGATCATTATTCTATGTAATTATGTGATCAGTTCTGAACAAGTTTTTTCTACATAAATTTTTTTAATACGTTTATCAGAGTAACTGACATTTATGGCAAACATTCAATGGAATTTTTTTGGAACTCTGCAGAAATGTTTCATTAGGGAAATCATTCATAAGAACAAATGTTATAGAAATAGAGAATAGGCCATAACTCAGAAAAAGATCAATTTTAATTACACAAAACAATATGCAAATAATAAAATCAACAAAAAGCATAAAATAAAATACACTTAACAGCACAATTCTATGGCATTCTGAATAAATTTTTCGTAAGTTTAATTACGAACGATTTCAATTAAATAAATGCAAACATTTTAACACTTCAAAAGATAGTTAACAAAAATCAATAATCTTGGGTAAGAGAAAAAAGTGAAATGACACACTATTTCACATCAGTGGTCACGTAATTTATGAAAAACTAAAGCAAAATTTACCTTTCAACAGAATAGGGAAACTTGAACAGCGGCCTTTCCTTTGTTTTGCAAACACAGCATTAATATTTATTAGTAGTCATTTTTATTGAAGTTAGCGAAAGAACAGTTTAAATAAAATCGTAGTCAAAAAAATATATCGTAAAGTGGGATGACGCTTCACGAAGTCTGCCGATTATAAAAAATGGCTATTGCTCTGAGTGGAACATGTTAAACTCCGCCCACAATTAGGGACATCGGACACGCACCGAGGGCGCTGTAAGTCATACCTTCAGTGAAGCCTCTGTATCTTTTACTCTGTGATAGTTACTATATATCTATTGCCATCCATTGAAACCGGAAAAGGTCCCAAAATATCTATTGCCACTCTCTGATAGGGGAATTCCGGAATTGGCATTCTTTGCAAAGGAGCCTGTTTTGGCTTATGTGCTCGCTTCTGCAAACATTTTGTGCAAGATTGAATCCGATTCCGTACATCTGAGAATATTCCAGGCCAGTAATAATTTCTTCTGATTCGGATTAACGTGTTTTGTAACCCCTGGTGACACGCCATTGGGGAATCATGCGATTGTCGAAGTATTTCCGGCACCATAATCGCAGGAACTACCAATTTTGCAACATTCTCTCTATCCCAATTTCTCGGTACACTATATTTGCATTTCAAAACTTATTTTGCACAAAAAAACTCAAAAATTGAGGCTTAACTTCCCTGTTACTACGTAATAATTTTCTAATGCTTTGACATTTAGAATCACTTTCTTGATGTTTTATAATATCATCCTGTAAGCAACTTAACAAGGAAACTTCAGTGCGCGTTTTATTCCTCCTTTCTTCCATGAGCAATTGGCGATCATGACCAATATTAGTATCATCAGGTGAGTAAGCAACTCCTCTTGACAAAAAATCTGCCACCTTGTTGCATTTTCCTGCTATGAATTTAATATCGAAGTCAAAATGCGAAAGAGCCATAATCCATCTCGCTATGCGGTTCATTGGATCACGCAGCTTCAGAACATGAGTTAACGCGGCGTGATCAGAGAAAATTTGAAATTTTCTTCCAATTAAGTAATGTTTGAAGTAACCAGTGGCAAAGACTGGTCAAAACTTCACGCTCAGTGGTTGAATACCTGGTTTCAGCGTCTTTAAGTTTCCTGCTGGTATAAGCCACTGGCCTAGGAAAACCTTTTTCATCCAATTGAGCCAAAACACATCCCAGCGCTTCTTGTGAAGCATCCGTATATAAATAAAAATCCTTACTCATATCTGGCAAATGGGAATTTAGTTAGGCTCAACTTTAAATCTTCAAATTCTCTGAGCCTCCGTACCCCAAAACTTTTCTTTTTCCCTTGTAAGCTTCGTTAAATTTAAAAAGCGCTGAGTAAAATCAGGGATGAATTTTCTGCAATAATTAATGTACCCCAAAAACCGGCGTACGTCCTTCCTACTCTGAGGTATCCTAGCATTTTCTATAGCTTCAACATTTTTTGGGTCAGGTTTAACCTCTCCTTTTTCATTAAAAACCCTAAGTACTCTTCAGGAACACACATTTTGAAGGTTTTAGTTTTCTTAAAGGTTAAGTTAAATATTCTTAAAGGTTGAAAACCAACTGAAGTTTGTTCCAGTGAGATTGGACATCTTTTGAGGATATCATCAATATAGCAAGAAATATTCAAAGGCTGCAAACCGGATAACACGATCGACATTAATCTTTGGAAAGAAGGGGCATTGGTTGACAAACCAAAGGTTGTCCTGGTGAATTCGAAAAGGCCTCTGTGAGTAATGATAGCAGTTTTGTGAATGTCTTCAGGATGGATCGTTTGTTGAAAGAAACTGCTTGTTAAATCCAAGCTTGAAAAGTATTCAGCCCCTGCCAAAGAATCAATAGCTTCATTAATGTTGGGAATTGGGTATGAATCGGGTATAATTTTATCATTTAACGCTCTAAAATCTAATCTTTTTTATTTATTAACATTTTTATTTAGTTCAACTCATTTTGAGGAAATTTATGTACGAAAACACGAGACGATTTGTCTTATGATTCAAATTCTATCTCGAAACGGTTTGCTTTATGATTCAAATTCTATCTCGAAATTATTTGTTTTATGATTCAAATTCTATCTGGAAACGATTACTGTTTTGGAAGAAATAAACTTATTAAAAGTTGTTCTTTGTGATTATTTCTTATAAAAGTTTCATACCTGGTTGTATATGTTAAATCTGTAGGTGTTTAAAGACAAAAACACAAGAAATAAATTTATTAAATATCACATAAAAAAACTACTGTTAAATCAGCAATATTATCCAAGACTTTATTTACAATGAAATGGTATTAATTTGTATGTAAAAAGACATTCATTCAAAGGAAATGGTTTGACTTCCAACAGATGACCAAAAAGTAAAATCAAATTGGGTAGTCTCTCTTTACAAACTAACTCAACAAAATTTACCATTTCGCATAGAAGTCACAAATTATAACAATCTTAATCATTAGAATCTCCTTTACACAGTATAAACAATTCTTAAATCTTTGAATAATACAAAATAGAAACACAGCAGTAAGATTCAATTTTTAAAATACTCCACAATATAAACAATTCTTAAATCTTTGAATAATACAACAAAGTAGCAATGCAGCCATTCAGATTCAATTTTTTAAAACACTCCATAGATTCAATTTTTAAATCTTTGAATAATACAACGAAATAGAAACAGCCATTCAGATTCAATTTTTTAAAACACTCCATTAAGACTGCCAGTGTTTAATGTTAAATTACTCGAACACAAACAGTCTTAACATAAAAGAAATGACAAATTACTTTGTTATGCATCAATTTTAAATAAAGATGCTGGAACATAAGAAAATAATCAAAGTCATAGGTACAAAAGAAGTCTACACTTAACGATTTGAAAGATAACTTGTGGGAGGAGTACTATGTTTTATCTCCATTTTATAGCAATCGAGTGAGAGAACTGAAGAGCTCTTGACTGAATCGAGCCTTTATATACACCTCTTGTTCATTTACAAGAAGATTACTTCTAAAAATAGTATTTATGATTATTTCCTGTTGTGTAATACTGTTTTTTTACATATTTAAGAGATATATTTCCAACGAGCCAATTATTAAATGCCATCACCTCAGCTTTGGGGCAATGCAGATTATTTTTATGAAAACCACATGATAGTTTTTGAATATCTTTGTTGCTACTTAGAACACACAATACATCAAATTTTGGACATCGATATTGTTCCAATTTGATATTTGGAATATTCAATGCATCTGGGCGTTTCTTTTCCACACAACCAATTTCTGTTGTGTAATACTGTTTTGTTCTTTTTTAAAAAGTTATGTGCTGCGAAATGGTGAATTTTATTGAGCGAGTATTGTTTTTTTATAACATCAATACCACCAAATAGAATTTACTTTTTTGTATTATGCATATTATGATAAAAAATTTGGGTTTATTATAATTGTTTATGGTGAATTATTCCAAGGCTTTCATTCTAATTATTTCAATTTAAAATAGGTAATTACAACCTCATTTTTTAAGAATAAACATCTGTACACAAATGTATTATTCTTATTATTTAGAGTAGATATTCAAGAAACATGTTATGTTGTGGGCCTATAGAGCAATAATTGTTTAAAAATTAAATTCAAGTTTTAAAAATCAAATTTAAGTTTCTAAAATCAAATTCAGATGTCAAAAATCAAATTCAGTTTCAAGAATCAAATTCAGTTTTCAAGAATCAAATCCCCTTTTCTAAAATCAAATTCAGTTTTTAAAAAATAAGTCTGAAAAATAACCGTACGATAAAATCTCGTACGGTTATTACGTGCACACAAAATCCTCAGATAACTTGACAACTTTTTTGAGTTTCGAAAAAGTTCTCATAAATGTATGCGATCAAGTTTTACCTGCATTTGAAAAGTTTCAGTTCACATTTGAAAAGTTTCAGTTGTGCATTTGCTTGTTAAGTTTCTTGTGTTAATTTGTATGTGAGTTTAATTAATTTCAAGATTTCTAATTAATCTTCAATTTCATGTGTATCATTTCTACTTCTCTGTTTATAGCATTCTGTGTACAATTTGCTTGCCCAGTTTTTTAGTTTACAATTTCAACAGTTATCATTTGTACTTGAGTCAATATCCGAATGGTAAATACTATTGAGTTAGTTATCTTTTTCAAAAACCTATTCAATAGACTATTTACTTTTTGGTTTGTGAGAAACATCTGTAATTTCTGTGCTAAGACTATCTGTTGGTTTAATTTCTATTGTGATTATGTTGAAACAATCTGTTGGTTTAATTTCTATTGTGATTATGTTGAAACAATCTGTTTTGATTCAAATTCAGTGCTAAGATAATCTGTTTTGTGTTAATTTCTGTGCTAAGATAATTTACTTTCTTTAATTGTATGATGATAATTTTTTTGACTCAAATTAAAGATTTATAATCGACATTTTATCTGTTTGTGTTCAAGTTTGAACGCGTTCAAACTTTAACTCTAACATATTGAAATGTCAGTTGCAAATCTTAATTTATAACATTTTCATTAAGTTTAACTCATTTTGAGGAAATTTATGTACAAAAACACGATACGATTTGTTTTATGATTCAAATTCTATGTCGAGGCGATTTGCTTTATGATTCAAATTCTATCTCGAAACGGTTTGCTTTATGATTCAAATTCTATGTTGAGACGATTTGCTTTATGATTCAAATTCTATCTCGAAACGGTTTGCTTTATGAGTCAAATTCTATCTCGAAACTGTTTGCTTTATGATTCAAATTCTATCTCGAAACTGTTCGCCCTTTATGATTCAAATTCTATTTCGAAACAATTTGTTTTGATTCGAATTCCATCTGGAAACGATTACTGTTTTGGAAGAAATAAACTTATTAAAAGTTGTTCTTTGTGATTATTTCTTATAAGTTTCATACCTGGTTGTGTATCTTAAATCTGTAGGTGTTTAAGACAAAAACACAAAAAATAAATTTTTAAATATAAAAAAGTGTTGTTAAATCAGCAATATTATCCAAGACTCTATTTACAATGAAATGGTATTAATTTGTATGTAAAAAGACATTCATTCAAAGGAAATGGTTTCACTTCCAACAGATGACCAAAAAGTAAAATCAAATTGGGTAGTCTCTCTTTACAAACTAACTCAACAAAATTTACCATTTGGCATAGAAGTCACAAATTATAACAATCTTAATCATTAGAATCTCATTTACACAATATAAACAATTCTTAAATCTTTGAATAATACAACAAAGTAGCAATGCAACATTCAGATTCAATTTTTTAAAACATTCCATTAAGACAGCCAGTGTTTAATGTCAATTACACGTACACAAACAGTCTTAACATAAAAGTAATGATAAATTACTTTGTTATGCATCAATTTTAAATAAAGATGCAGGAACATAAGAAAATAATCAAAGTCATAGGTACAAAAGAAGTCTACACTTTCCGATTTGAAAGATAACTTGTGGAAGGAGTACTATTTTTTATCTCCATCTTATAGCAATCGAGTAAGAGAACTGAAGAGCTCTTGACTGAATCGAGCCTTTATATACACCTCTTGTTCATTTACAAGAAGATTTGTTCTAAAAATAGTATTTATGATTTCCTGTTGTGCAATACTGTTTTGTTCTTTTTAAAAAGATTCCTGCTGTATTTTTTGCTTATTTGCATTTTTTAAGAGATATATTTCCAACAAGCAAATTATTAAATGCCATCACCTCAGCTTTGGGGCAATGCAGATTATTTTATGAAAACCACATGATAGTTTTTGAATATCTTTGTTGCTACTTAGAACACACAAGGCATCAAGTTTTGGATATCCATATTGTTAAAAGTTGATATTTGGAATATTCAATGCATCCGGGCGTTTCTTTTCCACACAACCAATTTCTGTTGTGTAATACTGTTTTGTTCTTTTTTAAAAAGTTTTGTGCGCTAAATGGTGAATTTTATTGAGCGAGTATTGTTCTTTTATAATATCAATACCACCCAATAGAATTTACTTTTTTGTATGATGCATATTATGATTATATAATTTGAGTTTTTTTAAAATAAAATTGAGTTTTACTATAATTGTTTATGGTGAATTATTCCAAGGCTTTTATTCTAATTATTTCAAGTTAACATAGGTTATTGCATCCTCATTTTTTAAGAATAAACATCTGTATACAAATGTATTATTCTTATTATTTAGAGTAGATATTCAAGAAACATGTTACATTGTGGGCCTATAGAACAATAATTGTTTAAAAATTAAATTCAAGTTTCTAAAATAAATTCAGATTTCAAAATCAAATTCAGATTTCAAGAATCAAATTCCCTTTTCTAAAATCAAATTCAGTTTTAAAAAAATAAGTTCGAAAAATAACAGTACGATAAAATCTCGTACAGTTATTACGTGCTTTCACACACAAAATCCGCACATAACTTCACAACTTTTTTGAGTTTCGACAAATATTTTCGCGTTTCGAAAAAGTTTTCATCAATGTATGTGATCAAGTTTTATCTATTGTAACGTGGTTTCATACGCAATATTTTTGAATTCGGTGTTAATAAAAAGAGAATTTTTTGTTCTACCTTGTGTATCAAATGAAAAAAGAATTTTTTATTATAAATTTGTATAAATGTTTTTAATCTCGGCTTGACGGAGCAGATAAATCCAAGTCACTTAACAATCCCGTGGAAAGTTATCCGATTTAACAAATGGTGCCATCTATTGAATTAAAATCCTATTAAACACTTTAAATAAAAACATTCAAGTTTTATTTCTTTTTAGTTTAAATGTTTATTCTGATTTAGTATTCATTCGTTTTATAAAAAAGTATTATTCCAATCAAAATCACACAAGCAAATGCTTAAATAAAAACTAATTAAATGCAAATGGAACTGAAACTTATACTAACAAATGTTGAAATGAAATTCATACAAACAAATTGTATTGAGAATTTAAAAAGGCTTAACATAAAAGCTGGAAATTATACACAAGCGTAAATTGAAAGGATTATCACTACACACAGATTTTGAAACATCAATTTTTGATGCATTCGGAAAAATACCATGCGATATCGTTCTGCTACAAAATTGGATAACACAATAGTTTCTCGAACATTCTAAATCCGCATAACCCAAGATCTAATACGTGGCATCGCCATTGAAAACTATTTTATCACTCAGCAAAATTTGTTTCGAAATAAAACTTGAACACTTTTAAAAAACGGAATGAATGCTTTTAAATCAAATCGGAATACGTTTTTTATAAAACGAATGAATACTAAATCAGAATAAACATTTAAACTTAAAAACAAATAAAACTTGAATGTTTTTATTTAAAGTGTTTAATAGGATTTTAATTGAAAAGATGGTGCCACGTGTTAAATCAGATAGCTTTCCACAGGATTGTTAAGTGACTTGGATTTATCTGCACCGTCAAAAGCCGAGATTAAAAACATATTTATACAAACTTATAATGAAAAATTCTTTTTTCATTCGATACACAAGGTAGAACAAAAAATTCTCTTTTTATTAACACCGAGTTCAAAAATATTGCTTATGAAACCACGTTACAATAGATAAAACTTGATCGCATACATTGATGAAAACTTTTTCGAAATGTGAAAATATTTGTCGAAACTGAAAAAAGTTGTGAAGTTATGTGCGGATTTTGTGTGAAAGCACGTAATAACTATACGAGATTTTATCGTAGTTATTTTTCGAACTTATTTTTTAAAAACTGAATTTGATTTTAGAAAAGGGAATTTGATTCTTGAAATCTAAATTTGATTTTAGAAGAGGGAATTTGATTCATGAAACTGAATTTGATTCTTGAAATCTGAATTTGATTTTTAAAACTTGAATTTAATTTTCAAACAATTATTGTTCTATAGCCCACAACATAACATGTTTCTTGAATATCTACTCTAAATAAGAATATATCTGTATACAGATGTTTATTCTTAAAAAAATGAGGGTGTAATTAATTACTTATGTCAACTTGAAATAATTCGAATGGAAGCTTTGGAATAATTCACCATAAACAATTATAATAAAACTAAATATATTTTTTAAATACTCAAATTATATAATCATAATATGCGTAATACAAAAAAGTAAATTCTATTGGGTGGTATTGATATTATAAAAAAACAATACTCGCTCAATAAAATTCACCATTTATCAGCACAAAACTTTTTAAAAAAGAACAAAACAATATTATACAACAGAAATTAGTTGTGTGGAAAAGAAACGCCTAGATGCATTGAATGTTCCAATATCAACTTGGAACAATAAGAATGTCCAAAATTTGATGCATTGTGTGTTGTAAGTAGCAACAAAGATATTCAAAAACTATTATGGGTTTTTCATAAAAATATTCTGCATTTCCCCAAAGCTGAGGTGATGGCATTTAATAATTGGCTCGTTGGAAATATATCTCTTAAAAAATGCAAATATGTAAAAAAAATACAACAGGAAACTTTTTAAAAAGAATAAAACAGTATTACACAACAGGAAATAATCATAAATACTATTTTTAGAACTAATCTTTTTTTAATGAACAGGAGGTGCATATAAAGGCACGATTCAGTCAAGAGCTCTTCAGTTCTCTCACTCGACTGCTATAGGATGGACATAAAAAATACTACTCCTTCCACAAGTTATCTTTCAAATCGGTAAGTGTAGACTTCCTTTTGTACCTATGACTTTGATTATTTTCTTATGTTCAGCATCTTTATTTAAAATTGATGCATAACAAAGTAATTTGTCATTTCTTTTATGTTAAGACTGTTTGTGTTTGAGTAATTTAACATTAAACACTGGCAGTCTTAATGTAAAAATGTGATTGTATATTCATCGAACAGCTGAAGGATTAAATTTAGTTATTTCTTGTTGTTATTGTTGTATATATGTATTAAAAGAGGATTAATTATCTTCTTTTTCCTTACCATTTCAGAACCATGAATAAACCCATAGCTGTGGTACGACGATTTCTAGCGAATGGTATCGAAAAAATTTATGAAGATTCTTCTGAATCGCGCATGCACCACGTCCATCTGCTTTGTCTTCATCTAGACCATCCACATCAACTGGACATAAAAAAATGGTTCAATGAATGAAGCTGTAAGAAATGAAAAAATAAAAAATTGTTTTTAGAATTATCCAATAGAAAGAATTTTTAATTTCTCAAGAACAACATAGCAGAAATAATCCTTAATTTCTTAAGAACTATCCAACAGAAATAATATCAAAAATATTTAAAACGAATATATGTTTACCCTTCAGTTTTTAAAAATTCGATGTCTTAAACGTGGTTGAGACATCGAGTTTTTAAAAACTGAAGGGTAAACATTTTCTCTTTAAAAAAAAATATTAATCTTTAATTTTTTAAGAATGACATTGCGTAAATAATCTTTAAATTCTAAAGAACGACAGCATAAATAATATTAATATTCAAAAATTGACACAGCAGAAATAATCTTCAATTTTTTAAGAACGACACAGCAGAGAACAATATTTAATAGATTATAATTCATTTCTGATCTGAAATGTAGTATAAAATCTAAAATCAGTCTGCAAATAGAAACAAAAGCGTACGAACCATGGCTATCATTAGATACGTTGTTATGAAAAAATGACACTGATTCTATCGTTAAAAAACACAGAAGAAAAAAATATTCAAAAGTTAACACAGCAGATATTTTCTTAATATTCAGAATTGCATGTAATTTCTTTAAAAACATAAATACAATTTTAAATACTCAAAAGTACATCTAAATTTCTTAACACCATAGCAGGGAACAATGTTAAATAGATTATAATTAACACAGCAGGGAACAATGTTAAATAGATTATAATTAACACAGCAGGGAACAATATTTAAAAGATTAGAATTCAATTCTTACCTGAAGTGCAGCATAAATTTAAAATCTTAAATCAGTCTACAAATCAACAAAAGCATACGAACCATAGCTACCGTTGGTTGGTTGGTTTTTCTTGAGACTTTTAGCTGCAGAATCAGGCTTTTGTTTCCAATCTTCCTAAATGATCTAAAGTTAAGACAAAAACACAATGAGATTAAAACTTTTCAATTGATATAAGAAATCTAGTTATGACTCTAGCTTGTTGTGGTTTATTTATAATGCTTTTTATGAGATTTTTGAAGGTGAAGTTTTGAGATTGGAATTTTATTCTTTCGATGAGTTTTTTCCTAGGGCGTGAATACTTTTTTGCAGTCGAAAATGATGTGTTGAAATGAGTCGTTGACTTTACAGCTGTATAGCTACCATTAGATTGGTTGGTTGATTTCCTTGAGACTTATAGCTACAGAATCAGGCTTTTGTCTCCATTCTTCCTAATTACAATATCCAATAAACGATACAATACAATAACAAGTAATTGACACACACACACAGTGAAAGCTTTACTGACACTGAGGAGAGAAAACATTTTTTTTTTTTTTTTGAGACTTTTAGCTGCAGAGTCAGGCTTTTGTCTTCAATCTTCCTAAATGATCTAAATTTAAGAGAAAAGTATGAAGAGATTAAAATTTTTCAATTGATATGAGAAATCTAGTTATTACTCTAGCTTGTTGTGGTTTATTTATGATGCTTTTTATGAGATTTTTAAAGGTGAAGTCTTGAGATTGGAATTTTATTTTTTCTATGAGTTTTTTTCTATGGCGTGAATACTTTTTGCAGACGAAGATGATGTGTTGAAATGAGTCGTTGACTTTACAGCTGTATAGCTACCATTAGATAGATACGTTATTAAAAAATGACGCCGATTCTATCGTTGCCACAAATTTTCTACTTAATGTTTCAACCGAAATCTAAATGCTGCCGTTGTTCGAATATATATTTGGTTGACTGGTGGGAAGAATTTTTTAGCTGTATGTTAACTCAACTCCGTGCCGATTTGTTTTCTAGTTTGGTAAATAAAATGATGTGTTTACTTCCTTGTTAAGCAGACTTATTTTTCTCAGAAATGTCTTCTATTCTTGATTTAGATGGTTCTTCTGATGAAAATGATGGAGATTATGTACCACCCAAGGCTTTGCCAAGTGACTCCTCTGGCGAAGATGAAAGTTTTGAAGATTTGGAGTCTGATCAAAAACCCAAGTCTCGGAAAGGAAAACGCAATTTTAAGCAAAGTAAAGAGCCCGAACCTGAAGTTGCCTCTTCCAAGCCCCCTGTAGATGAAAAGAAAAGAACTGATGACATTTGGTCTGATTTCTTGTCTGATGTGTCAAAAAGCACTCCAGCGAAGACCATTCCTGAGTGTAAAGCGGTTCCTAAAATCGGTGATGTGAAGAACGAGATACCTAAGCTGTCAAGCAAACTTGAAAACGGACCCGAAGCTGAAGTTTTCGAATTCGCTGGTGAGACATTTACCGTTTCAAAGGAAAGTGGACTGTCCCACGAATGCCCTCACACCCATGTGTGTGTTAGCGAACCGAGCACTGCAGTAGTGAAGTCTGAAACTTCAGTCAGTACTGCTTCTGTTATACCAAAAAAACGAGGGGGCATAGAATCAGTTTTGGGTGGTATTAATAATAAGAAAAAGAAGCTGTCAACTCTCGAGAAAACTCTTTTTGATTGGAAAACATTCAAGAAAGATGAGGGTCTTGATGAGGATTTGGAAAAATACAACAAGGGCAAAGGAGGATTCATCGAGAGGCAGCGTTTTCTTGAAAGAAGTGATGTACGATCATTTGAAATTGAAAAATCCGTGAGACAATCGAAACGAAAGATGTAAGTTGATACCTTCTAATAGGCAGTTTTGTTTCTAAAGCGGAACTACAAAGTTTTTCTATCATTTTAGTATCATTGTGACACTGACATGTTTGACATAATGGATACTATGTATTCTCTCAAGTATAATATGGATGTCGCATGATCTATTCATTTCAATAGTATCAAAATAAAATTTTGTAGAAAAATTCGAAGTTTTCATTCTATAGGTATCCTAACTTTCAGTTCGGGCCCAGTTGGAAGAGTAACAGATTAGCAACAGGAGGGTTTTGAGTTCTAATCCAGCCAAAGAATTGTGTACAAAGGGGGCTGGTTCACATGTGTAACCTCGTTATCTGACCATGGTTCAAAATTAAGTAGTGTCTTCGAATCTTTTCCTTCGGGCTTGATTCCAGACCATTGCCAATAGCCTGTTGTGTTGCTCCAGTGCGACATTAATTAAAATGCCACCCTAACTTTCAATTCACTGGGTACAGCTGTATATGCCTCGTTTGGTGGTAACACTCTTGGCGCACTTTTTATGTTGCCAAGGTATGAATTCTTAGAAAGAAAAAAATTTAACAAAATAATAAGTTTTAGTGGAAAGCAATTAACAGGAAAAAATGGGATTTTTATTGGAAAATAGTAGTTAAAATGTTTTTATAAATAAACTTTCCTCTTGCCATAAAAACAGGTATAACCTAATAAAGATGGGTTGCCTTCACCTGTCATAACTCACTACTAAAAGTGAACCAAGAGCATTGCCACCAAAACGAGGCATATAGTATAGTTGTACTGTTCACAGGTTTGATATATTATATTTTGTGCACCTAGAAAGTAAGATCTTTTTTTGTAAAATTTGTCGGGACTTTCCTATTACCCGTGCCAGGGATATAAACTGCCAGTAATAGTATCAGCGATAATGTGTATTAAAAATACCCCCCTTTTCTGTGGGAAAACCGTAATAACCACGTAGTTAGCCGTGTCTCGTGAACATGTGTGGTGGATTCAAATTTTTTCTTTCTACATATTTTTTTGTCGCCAAACTGGCACGGATAATACACAAGTACCAAAGAAAAATGTTTAAATAAATTTTTGCTCTTCTAATTTAAAAGATAGCAGAATTTGGAACATGTTGCATTTGGCACTAATTTTCTGCTAAACCATCTGTTTTTATTTTCCTGTTGAATAATTTAGGTGTCATTTTGGAGTTTAACTTTACTGGTTTCAGTGTTCCAGATTGTGCATCTTTACTGTCTTCTCAAGTCAGCAGCCCTTTAAATTACTGTGGCTAAAATCATAAAATTGAGAATTCTACTCTAAATAACAGTGTTTGTTTCAAGACAAACTGAGTTTGGAAAAACACTTTGACTTTTGAGACTTGTACCAGGGGTGCAATCGGTTAAGTGGTAGTCGTATAAAAGCAGCTTGACATTTTTTCTTCCAGAGTTGGGCAATTTTTAAATTTTTAGCATTCATATGCTTATTGTACTCAAGCAAAATTTTTTAAGGTACCTTTCTGTTATAACCATACCAATAAACTTTGGCATTAATTCGGCGCATTTTGCTTATTTCTTGGCTCTATTGGTTTCCATACCAACTTTTTGTTTTTTGGTGCTATTTTAGCTTATTCGTTTGTTAGGGCAAAAAATTTCATGATTTGAAATTTACCAAGAGATGAACAAGCAGCACAATATTTCGTCAAGAGGGAAATATTCTTCACAAAGAAAGATTGTGTTCGAATAACCACCTAATAAAATTAAAATGTGACTCGAATCCGAAATAGCTATGTAGCCTTCGTTCATGAAAAAGGTATTCAAACAGACATGTGGTTTACTGGATCATATGTTCCTTTTGTTATTGCCGTACGATTCATTTATTTATGGTGTCGAGAGTTAACGTCTATGAATTATAGCTTCAACGGAATCACAACACAATGGTAGATTGGAATAATTATGTGCGAGAAGAGTGATATGGCTATAATGGAAAAGTACATTTTTTTATATTGCAATATTTATGTTCACAAAATTGCAGTAAGACAGTTACAGACGTATAATTTCTGCACATTTTTTCATCATGGTGTTGATGCAAGCTGTGGAAAAGTTCTCCGCAGAATGAATTTTGTAATTCTTAATGTGTTTTTCAGTAACGTAGTACTAATAACCCCACATAATTAAGACCCTGAGCATATTTCTGTTGTGTGTAATGTTTTTACACATTATAGAGTAGCACCTGAAATCGACAGAAATTATGCACTAGACCAGGGTTTCTCAAACTATGGTACATGTATCAATAATGGTACATTACGTTATTTTTGGTAGCACAATTTTTACACAAAAGATTTAAATGAATGTTCAAACTCTTACATGCATAGTGTATCATCTGATACATAGTAGTTTTTTCTTCTTTGCGCTATCTATTGATAATTTTTTAAATGAAATTGTTTCCTACTAACTACAGTAGGGGCTCTTGCTAAATCCATCAATATCCCTCTAATTATTCCCGGTATTTTTTGTAACTAAGCCTTTTACTGAATCACGTTTAGCATATTTGTCTGATATTTTTGGAAAACTGAATTCTAGTTTACAAGATTCCAATATAACTCTTGACTGTACATGACAAAATAAATGCAGCTGTGAAAAAACTAGAATGTATAATTAAGGACGTGAAAAGCAAGAAAGTTGCTTCATTACCAACATTAGAAGAGCATCTTCAGGAAAATAATCTGTCACTGACTGAACAACTAATTGAAGATATAGAAAAACACTACATAGGACTTGTTAACAATTTTCATTCCTACTTTCCTGAAAATTTAGAAAATGAAATTTGAATAAGAGATTCGTTTTCTATTTCGGATACTGTGCTAGATAATGTTTCAGTTCAAGAAAGAGATCAGCTTTTAGATATTTGTTGTGACAGAAATCTCATGAATGTGTTAAAAAAAATAACATGCAAATTTTGGTTAAAGATATGAATATAAGTATATTTCTGACAAAGCGATAAAATTTTTAATGCCTTTCAACACATTATATCTTTACAAAACTGGATTTTCAGCTATGCTATTAATTAAAAATAAATATAGGACATGGTTGCAACTTGAACCTGACTTCGCTTGAAATTAATGAAGATAAAGCCTGACATATCGAATTTGGTTACAATGAAACAGGCTCGTTCGTCGCATTAATCCTTATCGATAATGAATCTTAATATATGCTAATATGTATTATTACCCACTATTTACTACAATAATATGTAGTAGTATATTTTATCATAATATAAAAGTTTTATTTACGAATATAATGGAATAATATAAAATTTAAAATGTTTTATTCTTTAATACACTCCATTTAGGATGGATTTATTTTTAATCGGAAAATGCTTTTATGGTGGTACATATATTTTTGATTCTTATTTATGTGGTACGAAATTTAAAAAATTTGAGAACCCCTGCACTAGACAAAAAGCATACAAAGCCGATTTTTTTTTACTCTAAAATTTGTAATTAAAAGGAAATACATATTTCCTTTCAATGCAAAACTTAATTATTTACCGATACATCTATTACCCTTATTAATTTATGAAACCATCTAGTGCTTGTAAAACATTTCATTTTAGCTTTATAAGGATCAACCTAATTTTACCATTGAAGGCATATGAGGTGTGATAAAAAATATCTGAACTATTTTTTTTAATAATGAAGAGTTGTATCATGTTGTGTAATCTCAATGACTTGAAATCAACTCATTTTTTATTTTAGAGCATAGAAAAAGGTTGCAAGATCTAATGGATTAGGTGCCTTTCTGACCTGTTTGACAAAAATCTGATCCCAAATTTGCAATGCAGGTGCATTATGGTGGAGTTACCACTCTCCACTTGTATGTAGTACTGGCCTCTTACTATGTCCCTGAAATACTGCAAAACTTGATGTATAGTTTTGATGCTCTCTTACCACATCATCAGAATTATCTAGACCAGTGATTCTCAACCACTGTGCCGCGGCACTTTTGTGTGCCGCCAAATTCTTAGAGTGTGCCGCCAAATTTTAGAAATGGATATAGTAAAAATTATAATGCTTTTTTTTTATTACGAGTAAAGTTTGTTTAAATTAAAGAAAAGTACACTGTAAAAGAAAACTGTTGTTTTTATAGTTAAATACCATATTTTTAACTGTTTTTATCTTCGATAACTGTGACCTTTCATAAAGTGAAATATTCGCCCCAACGTGAAGAAATTTCAAGTGTTCCCAGTATCCCCACCTCCACTCCTCAATCAAATAATGTATAAAGGAAGTGAAAAAGAAGTGTGAGAATAGTTTTATTTTCTCTTTTTACTAACAGAAATTATCAAAAAACATCAAGCTCAAATTTCTCATTAAAAGTATTATTATTATTACCTTGTAATTAATCCCTTAATAAACGTACTGTTGTTTTTGTAGCACATATTATTTTATTTTACATTCACAATTATTATCATAAACTATTTTACAGTGTATTATAGGTAAGTAAACAACTTTTAAACTTATCTTTTTCTTTGTGTGCCGCCAAATTTTGAAATCGTTAAAAGTGTGCCGCGACAAAAAAAAAGGTCGAGAATCACTGATCTAGACATTGCTACTGCTCTTGTGTTATGGGGATTTCAAATCTTTAACTAGGCCTTAGTTTCAGCATAATACCTACCTTAAGACCAAGAATTTATCACTTCTGATTGTTGATAAAAGGTTGATGTTGACCCCCACAACCATGCCTCGAGCAGTTCAACTGTGGTCTGTTTTGTTCAGATGAGAATAATTTGGTACAGTTTTTTCCGAGACACATCTGATAATTAAATTATTTACTAGAACCATCTGAATTAAATCTTAGCTAATTGTTAGTCTTCAAATTACTTCAGACTAGTAATTCGACCATTTTTCATTACATTACAACTGCGCTTAAGTTAATTATTTTCATTTGTACTAATTGTGGGCCCAGTCCTGCTCATACTCAAAACTCATACTTTCAGGATCTTTGAAACTATACCATTTATAATCTTGCATCTAAAGGGCTACATAAGCTCTGATTTAATCAGCCCTTATGTAGCAGATCGTAGAGAGCAAACCTTAAACTTGCATATGAGTCTCCATATGTAAACTTGTATGAGTCTCCATAGACTTCACAACTTTTAAGTATGTGTGCAGGTTTCGCTATGTTTTTATGCAATTTCATTAATCAAAATGTTCCAACATGAGAAATGTGACAGCTTCACTAATGTTACAAGGAGAGGGTGCGAATTTGAGGTCAACGAATTAAAGAATTTTTATATAGAATAGTACTCCACTTGGGATATACAAGTGCAAAGTGTCAGGGTGCAATGATCAGCTGCTTTCGAGAAATAATCAAATTTAAAAGTACGTATACTTATGTATTGACTTAAAATCATAGCCAGTGTATTTTTACAATTGGTATTTCTCGGGAACAGTTGAACATTGCGTTCTACCCCTTTGTATTTGGATTCTCTAGTGGAGTACTTAAAAAAAATTTTAAATTGTGACCACAAGCTCTCAACCTCCTTGTTTGTGACAAAGATGAATTTTGCAATGGTAGTTAAGGAAGTATATCTTCAAGTTTAAGTCTTTAGGGTAATGAATGAATCAGTGAGGTGACGTAGCAAGACTTTTTGAAAGTATAGCGTTATATTTAAAGATTCAATCACATTTTTATTTCAGTAGTAGTTATTTCATAACTTTTGAATTTGTATAATTTCTGTAATTTTAATCTCATTTTTATTTCTGGCAAATGACTACATTATTTTGGTTTAGCGTTAAATTTTGAGATGCCCCAGCCACCAGAAAAAAGAAACGTCTTCAAACAAAATAGCTCGATAACAGAGAAAGAAATCAAAGAGAAGCTGAATCCACCCCAGAAAGAGAAACAAGACAGCTAGAGAACAGAGAAAAACAGAAGGTGAAGTCCCAGGTATGTGCTGCAACGGAGGAAAGGTTCAACTGCCATAGTTAATTGATCCAGCCGAGCCCCTACATACTTTACTGATTGGAGATTCAGCAGAAGCTAAATATTTCCTGGCAAATATTAGAAGGTACAATTCCTGTTTCCAGATTACCTCTTTCGGCACAACAAAAGAAATTAGATAGTCCGGATACATGCCGACATTTAAGGTTCAGGGTCAAGTTTATCACCGCATCGGGAGTCTACACCCTCTACCAAACGAAGAGCTTAAATTTTTGCAAATATATTTTGTTGGAGATGGTACACAACAAGCAGAGTAGCATTGCAAACACGTTCCGCAGACGAGACAAGACAGTACTTCAGTTACAATATATGCTGGATCATCACAACTCTTACATCCACAGCTTTAAATCGACCATGGATAAGATCAGCCCTGAATTCAAAGTGATAATCTTAGCGGACAAAATCGCACATGGTGAACATGAGAGGCGGTTCAATGCACCACCAACAGGAGAAGTGGCTTTAATCATGGTGGAAGAACATGGAGCAAGAGACATAGTTTTAGAAGAAAGAAGTAGCACCATCTAGAGAATTCCCGATACGCACAGGTCCTACGATGCGCTACAGTATCCACTCATGTTTTGGCAGGGGGAGGATGGATATAATTTTGAACTGCGACAAACAAACCCAACTCCAGGAATGCTGCTAACTAAGAAGATTTCTGCTATGCACTTCTGTGCTCACAGGATGATGATGCGCTCTTCAAATTTCAACATTTTACTGAGAAACAAAGATCTGTTCCATTAATTTATCGATGACATGTATGCCAAGATTGAATCGGAAAGGCTGTTGTACATACGACTAAATCAGAGGACACTGAGAGTGGAACAGTATGCACATTTGAGGGATGTGGTCATGAACGATGGAAATGTTGTCTTCCAGCTTTACTGGGGGTCCCAGGTACATGCACGAGTGTACTCAATATGCCAT
The DNA here is from genome assembly GCA_933210815.1 of Meta bourneti. Taxonomy (NCBI): domain Eukaryota; kingdom Metazoa; phylum Arthropoda; class Arachnida; order Araneae; family Tetragnathidae; genus Meta; species Meta bourneti. Next base: position 10,664,796 of record OW119925.1, on the reverse strand, counting down.
GACCTACCTGACAAACTATGGTAGACCGGACCTCTTCATCACCTTTACATGCAATCCAAACTGGACAGATACAGCAAGAACTATTTGTTGGGCAAAACCACAGGATCGTCATGATTTGTTGGCAAGAGTCTCATCAAAAGCAAAAAACACTGATGAGTCTCATCACAAAAGCAAAATTTTTTGGAAAAGTTGAGTGTCATGTGCACGACAGAGTGGTAGACGCGAGGACTTCCTCATGCCCACATTCTGATTTGGTTCAAAGACTCATTACACGTTCAGAGTGGATGACTTTATCAGTGCAGAAATCCCTAATCCACAAGAAGACCCAGAACCTTTTTGCATTGTAACGAAGCAAATGGAGCACAGCCCTGCGGAGGTATAAATCCACTCTCCATGATGAAGGATGGAATTTTTGAAAGAGACGCAAACAGGACAAGACAGATATCCACGTTATCGTTGTAGATCAGCATAAGACGGGGGATTTACTGCAAACATAAATTTTCGAGGATCAGATGTCTCCGGACAATGCGTGGATTGTTCCGTATTGCCCTCTATTAACAAAAATTTTCAATGCGCGTATCAACGTAGAGTATTGCAATTCTGTAAAGTCGATAAAGTATGTCTGTAAGTATGTTAAAGGATCTGACATGGCTGTTTGAATTGACTAGTGGAGAGAATGACCTTAATGAAATTCGTCAGTATCAAATGGGAAGATCTATCAGCTGCAACGAAGCAGTATGGAGAATACTCAACTTCCCAATTCATGAGCGCCACCCCACAGTTATTCATCTAAGCGTCCACCTTGAGAATGGCCAGAGTCTACTTCACGACAGAAAATGCTGCTCAACGTGTCCAAGCACCTCAGGAAACAACACCGATGTCTTTCTTCAGACTTTGCACCCAAGTACCGAAGTACTACACTTGGAACAACGGAAACAAGACATGGAACTGTCGAAAACGAGGACAAATTATACCAGAACAAGCAGGAATAAGGTCCAGCGATGCACTAGGCCATGTGTACACCGTCCATCCGACCAGCTCTGAATGCTTTCACCTGCAGCTCTTGCTGCATGAAGTACGAGGCCCGATGTTGTTTATAGATTTGAGAACATTTGAAGGAAGAGTCTGCGCAAGTTACGAAGAGGCTTGCTAGCTTAGAGGACTTCTGGAGAACGATGAACACTGGAACAAAGCATTGGAAGAAGCAGCTGCATCTCGATCGCCAAAGGTTTTACGTAATCTGTTTGCTGTTATGCTACAAACATCGACGGTGTCTTCTCCCTATCAGTTATGGATGAACCACAAGGAGAACCTGCCTGAAGACATACTGTACCAAGCACACATACAGCAGCAGAATATGGATCTGGATTACAGTGATGACATCTTCAGCATAGCTCTAATCTACATTGAGGATAAGATTATATTGTTGTGTGGATCAAACCTTCCCTCTGCCCAGCAATTTGCAGGTAACCTACTTCAACTAGGAAATAGTGCCGTTACTTCGGATAATCAAGGTGGATGTATAGCAATGCAAAGCATTGGAAGGATTGTGAAAACTCAACGAGAGCTGAAAGAGGTGGTGTTTCCAAATGTGGCGCAGCACTTTACTGATCATGTATGGCTGTGCCAAAGAGCAATATTCTTGCCCCAAGAAATGAAGATGTCAATGTCATCAATGAGCAATTTTTACAAGAATTGTCCGGTAGTTTTCAAATTTACAAATCTATCGACACTACATGTGACGCAGATGAGGCTGTGAACTACACTACAGAGTTTTTGAACACATTGAAGCCATCTGGATTACCCTTGCACATATTAGAGCTGAAGATTGGGGCACCGATTATGCTTTTGAGAAATCTGCATCCACCTTCACTGCAATGGAACAAGACTATCAAGAAACTGAAAATAATTGAAGCCACCATCATAACTGGACATGTCACAGGCGAAGACGAATTCATTCCTAGGATCCCAATCATCCCTTCGAATTTCCTGTTCCAATTTAAACGACTTCAGTTCCCAGTTCGTTTAAGTTTTGCCATAAGCATCAACAAGGCACAATGACAATCGCTGAAAGTTGTAGTACTTGATCTCATTAAACTGTGTTTCTCCCACGGTCAACTGTATGTGGATTGTTCGAGTTGGAAAAGCCGAGAATCTTTACATCCTAGCTCCAAATGGAAGAACATTGAACATAGTGTATCATGAAGCTCTAAGCGATAATCAGTGAGGTGGAAGAAATGAGGCGACATGCCTGTGTCATGTCGGGTTGTGATGGGACTCATTCTTAATTATTTTTTAAAAATATTTTTAGAATCTGAGAATATAACAAGAATGATGTCACGGGCAAACCCGTGCGGGTACTGCTAGTGTTAAATAATTTAAATTGTCTGCTCAAGAAGACAAACTTGGAGATCCTCTTTTTGACAACAGCTCTTGTTCAGTGTGCAAAATTACATTTCTTTCAGAAAGTGGCCATCATCAAGGTGTGAAAATATACTTTTTTAACCAGATTTACTTGATTTAAATAATTTTTTATTTAAATTAATTGTTGCCTCTAAGTCTAAAGTTGTTAGACATGCAAATTATACTATGATTACTAAATAGGGTAAAGTGGGTAGTTCATGCAAAAGCTACCTCATCGACTATAAACCCTGTTAAAATGAAAAGTAAAATTCACATTATATTAAAGTTTTTCAATCGAAAAAGTTTTGGTGATAACATCTAGAAGGTCCTAGTGGCTTATTTGTTTTGATCCAGTCTTGTGGTTATCTGGTAAACTTTTTCTTTATGTATGCTTTTGTAAAGCAATTTTATTTTTTGTTCTCCTGAGCTAAATAAAGGACTTAAGTGATCAAAATAAACAGGCAAGAAATTACATTATTTTTAATGCTATATGTTTTTAAATGAAGTGGGATGTAGCTTTAGGCTTAGCAGCAACATTGATGAAACTTCTTTTGGTGGTTCTCTTATCCTTAAGATAATTTTTAATCAGCAAAAATGAGCAGGTACATAAGCATTTAATAATATATAAATTGGCACGTGATATTATGGCTACCCCAATTGCAAGTTTTGCCTTACAGCCCTTTTGATATTGGGGTTATTAGCTAAATTGACCAGATCTTGGATGAGAAATTTGGTAAGAATAATCAATATTTTTTTATGTTTTATTTCACCGAATTTTATAACTTCATTTTTTAACAGTCAATGATAACTTAAACTTATTCAGTAACTATCAAATAAACTTTTTATAATAACTGTTATCGCAAATTAGCAATAGCCGTTAAGAATTACTTAAAACATAGTTTTGATTATTCTTCAGCTAACCAATGACAAAACAAGATGACAGTGATCATAACTTAAAAACTTCAATTAAAAACAAACAGCATTGTAAACATAAGAGTAGAACTGGAATGACGGTCGAAGTTATAAAATTCACATTCCGCATCATAGTTAAAGTGGAATTTATATGTTTAAATTCTTTCATGTGAAAAGTTGCATGTGCACGATAAATATAAAAATGAGTAAAGCAAAAGTTACTGCTCATGCTCCCAAACTCGAGCTGTTTTGACATTACATCTAATTCAGTCTCATTGTACAGGAGTCGAGTCACTACAAAACCTACATATTTTGATGGAGCAGGATTTTTATGACTAAAATTTCAGAGCTTTCCTCTTGAGGTCTCTGGAATATTAAATTTCAAAATCCATTTTTTGTAAAAATAAAATGACAAACGTCTTTAACCAAGTTTGTCAAGACAAAAGATTTGTAAACAAAAGCCTTAGATCAACTTCATTATGAAATATTGCCTTTTAAATTCAGGCATAGACTAAGGACTTGAATTCAGGTAAAATAAATTTGTATAAATCAAATATTTTTAACTTTTAAACTGACATTAAAATATCTATTACTAAAAATTTCTTAAATACAATATGTAACAAAATCCTTTTTATACTGCATATGAATTAAAATAAACATTAATCATCCTGAAGGCTTTAGATATTTTAATCAAATTGTGTGTGTAAGACTTGAGCTACTAAAGAATTATCTACCAAATACTTGCTTTCAGAAAAAGTTTAAGATGACAAATAATGAAATAAATTATTCTAAAATCATCTAATTGTAAAGATTGATTCAATGCAATTTTATAGGTCAACACAGAAGCAAATTGAAATTAAAACTGGGATGCTGAAACTAAAAACTGGAACGATAAACACACGGAAATTAAAAAACGGATGATAAACACAAGCAAATCGGAATGTATTAACAGAGATTAAAAAACAAACTTGAGTCAAAATAAATGTTAATTCAATTGCAGGACAATCGCGAAAAATAAAACGGAACAGGCAAGCGAATCCATTAAGATAGATTTATTTCTCTAAGACGTCTTTTGTGGCGTTGGCTAACTCCGACAAAATGTTTCGCGTTTTCAAAAACTTTTTCGTGTTCAGTAGGGAACATTTTTCACCGGTGAAAAGAAACTAACATACCGCAAACCTTACAAATTAGCGGCATGAAATTTTCCTTCCGCTGAAAAGTACGGTAATGTTTGAGAACTCAACGGCAAAATAGGTCTGTAATGTGGTGCCATCTACTGGAACTTAAAAAACGAATTCTTTAAGGCTATATATTCTAATTTCAGATCCATTCAAATTCTCTCAATGAATCTGAAATTAATTTAAAATCTCTCTTTGAATGGATCTGAAATCTATTTTTGAATGAATCTTTTTCATCGGAGGTATTAAAAATGAAACTACCTTTCTACTTCAGAAAATTGGAAGCGTCACTCGACATGTTGCTCTTTCTGGAAACTTATTACATTTTACCTTCCAAAAAGTGTTTACAAAAGTTTGTCTGAAATATTTTCTTAAGACATACCTACGCAAATGATTTCCGATATCAAAACAATTATGATATTTTTAGTTAGTACAATTTTGATATTTGAAATCTTTAAATGAGAGTTCAATTTGAAAAACTTTGAATGAGATTGTGCTTGTGTAGCCCGTTGTGTTGCTCCAGTGTGACATTAATTAAAAAAATATAAATTTGCTTGTGTGCATTCCAATTTGTTTAAGTATTCTGTGTTAAGCAGTTTTAATTTCTGTGTGATCAGTTTGCTTGTATTAAACATTCCAGTTTTTTAATTTCACATTTGCTTATGTACGTTTAGCATTTCAGTTTTAATTTCTGTGTTCCATTGTAATTAAATATTTCAATTTCGGTATTTAACATTCGAGTTTTTTAATTTCTGTGTTAAACATTTCCAGTTTCTTAATTTTTGTCTTAAGCATTCTTTTTTTTAAATTTCAGTTTGCTTGTGTGCATTTCAGTTTTTTAATTTCAGTATTGCTTATGTGTGTTCAGTTTTCTAATTTCAATGTTGCTCTTGTGTGCGTTCAGTTTTTAATTTCAATTTGCTTGTGTTTCCTGTTCCATTGTAATTTCTGTTGATATCCAAATGGTAAATTCTGTTGAGTTAGTTTTTTTAAACTACCCAATAGAATTTTTTTACTTTTTGGTGTGTGAGAATATCCTGCATCATGTTAGCAAACATCTGTTAGTGTTCCTAAAGGTATGTAATTTCTATTTAAGTTTTTATTTCTGCATTTAATTTTTACAAAAATAACTTTATTGAATATAAAGTTATTTTTTCCATGGAGTGAAAATTCATGATGTAATATGTTTTTTGGTTATGTTTTAATTTCTGTGCTATCAGTTTTAATTTCAATTTTTGTATGTATCCAAATGATAAATTCTGTTGAATCAATAGAATTTTTTGTGTGAGAATATCTTGCATTATGTTAGCAAATATTTGTTAGTGTTCTTAAAGAATTTTTTTATCCTTTCCTTTGTAGGATGAAGATAAGTTGTTTACTCAAAAAAACAAAAATGCTGTTTTATTTTAAATGTTTTATTAAAGCACTACCCAATAGAATTTTTTTATCCCAAATATATAATTTTCAAAATATGTTGTTAATCTAAATTAAAAGTTCCATAAATTTTGAAAAGTATTTTTAAATTTTTTTGAAATGTTAATCATTTCAAACTGCTCTCCTGAAAAATGCTGAAATGGTTGATTCACACTTTTTACATAACACCGACGATATACACATGTGTATGTTTTTAATTTCAGTGTCTTTTTAAAAAATGTAAATTTAGCTGGTTCCAATAAGTCTTTGTAAAATCCCTTTCCTGAATTTCTTAATGTGTTAATCAATCAAAAAATGAATTTCACTTTCTCTTAATATAACCTTATTCATATTCCTTTTTTTTTAGAAATAACGTTGAACAAGAGAAATTTTATCCTTGAAACAAGAAAGTTATACTTGTATAATAAATAATTCAATACATTGAATCCGTTCCAACGTAAAATGAGCTGTGCTTTTCTAACCCCTGTGCTTTTCTAATAATCCTTGAATAAAAAAAATTAACTTTATTCAAATGTTTGTTTTCATTATAATAATGCTGAACCAAATTGTCATCATTCATAATTTGAATCTGAATAGGGAAAATTATGTATTACATAATTAGCTAATGTGAAATTTGTCGTCATAATTTGAATGTACCAAAGTGAACTTATATGAACAACATTACTTAATTTTACATAGAAAAGAATAAAAGTTTTTTTAACATGACTAATAAATCAGGACAACTTGAAACCAAAAGACTACTTTAAATCATTCTAAATGCTCCCAACAGAATAAATCTAGTCTCTTATCGAAAACAGATCTCGATTTACTTTTTTCAGAGTTTGGATAAAAACTCTCAATAGCAACATGTCATAACATTGATTAAATATTTTTTTAATTAAATAATACAAGTATTTTATTTAAATTGTAATTTTATACTATCTAAAAAATAAACTTAAACTCACCATTTCAAACATGCGTTGAATGTTTACAAATTAGCTTTTAAATCTTCCTATAAGAAAATAAGTAAAGAGAATAAGTTTACCCTTCAATTTTTCTACTAATCTTAATTTGACTTAACCGCGGTTAAGTTAAAGCAAGTTAAGTAGAAAAATTGAAGGGTAAACTTATTCTTTTTTAAAATTATAAACAACACGTTGAAATCAGTTTGTTTACTTCATGAAACAGCAAAATATACAATTATATCTTAATTCAGAGAACTAAATCTCATTTACAAAAAAGTGTAAACATCACCTGAAACATTGAATACAATGCAGAGTAGTGAATAATTGTTTTGTGGTACGTCGTTCATATACAGATTGAATAATTTGGGTCCAAGAATGGAATCCTGTGGTGCACCAGCCTGAATGATAAGTCGTGTTGAGAGTATTTGTTTATTCGAACGACAAACTACCTACTTGTTAGGTAGGAATGTATCAGATGGAGTCAGGCAGGGAACCCAAATGTTATGAGTTTGTGGATAATATCACTTACTCAAGCACGATCGAAGGCGTTTGCTACATCTAGTAGAATTATACCAGTGCTTTTGTAGTTTTTGAATCTCTGAGATGTATTCGGTAACTCGAAGGAGTCGATGGGATGTCAACAGCTGTTTTCTGAAGCCGAACTGCTGTGGGATAAGTTTAACTCGCTGGCAGTATTCCTTCAGTCGATTGTTGATGACACAACACATCAATGTTGTTGATTCAGTAGTTTTGCTGAGTACAGTGAGTAGGCTAATTAGCCTGTAGCTTTCAGGTTTAGTAGCATGTTTGTTTGGCTACAGTATGGGGACACCAACAGCTGTCTTCTAAGAAGTGGGGAAGTGTCAAGGAGACAAAACAGAGTAAATCAGTGTAGTGATTTGGATTATGGTTTGGGTTGGAAGATTTTTAATCATAACGTTTGAAATGGAATCAATTCCTGGGTTCTTTTAGCCTTTAAGTTTCCAATGTAACAAAGGATTTCAGATGGTTTGGCAGACTCTATTTGGTCAGCGGGAATAGTGCTTAGAAAAAGTCCAAAAGAGGTATTAATTTTATTAACAACATTTTGATGGTGTATGTTGTTTTCATGAAACTAGCTCAAAGCTGTCGGTCATAATTTCGACCTTTTCAGTATTCGGGTATGCAATGCCAGCTGGCCCTTTAAGGGGCGGCATCTTTTTGGAAGTTTTATAATTTTTAGCAGCTCTCCAGACTGACCCATCCTCCGCAGATAGCAAAGTGTTATAGTCAGTCCAAGATTTCTGTGTGTTGTATTGAGTCCTTGAACTTTTATTGGGATCTATTCATTAAGGTTTTATCAGCTGCTGTTCTTGTTCGCTGCCAAGTTTTACGAGCTCTGTTTTTTTTATCTTAATGAGCTCTCTAAAGTCTTGGTAATAAGCTGATCTTAGGATTGTGCACGACTTACGACTTTACCAGTCTCAAATATAGTTTCCCTTATAGTAAATGTAACTCCCTCACTGTTTATAGTTTCAGTGAGGGAGTCTATATGTGAATTAAGCTCCCTTTCTGTAGTTGCTGTGTAGTCAGTGTATGGTATGTTTGATAGAGCTTTGGTGAAATTCACTCAGTTTGGTTTAAAGGCTCCAGTGTTCCCATTGTATAACATTAACAGTGTCGAAGACCATCATGGCAGGGTTGTGATCACTAGACATTTCCGAAATGGAGTCAATGTCCCGTGTGTAGGTAAGTGGGGTAAAAAAGATGCCAACGGCACGCGGTGTTCCCAGGTGGTCACCCTCCCAAGTATTGACCGCGCTCGAAGGTGCTTAACTTTGGTGATCTGACGAGAACCGGTGTGTGGTACCTATATTTTTGGTAGACTGTACTTGCTCTCGTCATTGGCAGATGCTCGGCAATAGGACCCATTGTTCAAGACATTGCTTATGAAAGCTGTGTTTACAATACTGCAATTAGTAATGGAACCAGTCATCAATCATACCAAGACAAACACAATACTTGGTATCTCCCAATTGAGTGAAAATGAGTTTTAGGAAATGAGGTTTTTTAAAGCTTACGACTGTTGTCATTGCTCTCCCCCGTGTGTTTCAGAGTGCACTTTCCTGGAAGTGTTAATCCCTTTCTGATCGTTAATATGAATCGTGAATACTGGAATGGTGTGGGTGAGCCTTTCTTTCCATCCACTTTGATTATCATTCCCAAGGATTCATCATGTCCTCTGCGCATCTAAGAATTACTGCAAATATATTCGGAACATTCTTGGGAGATTAATGCTGTCACTAACAACAGAAAGTATATTACCATCTTCTACATTAGTCAAACCTATTCTGGTTATTTGCGTGATAAATATGTACTGGAAAAGGTTAAAGTACCAGTCGGTGAAATAAATGAGAATGATCTAGAAGAGTTACCACCACCTAAAAACTATTGGGTATTTTTGGTGAAAAGACAGATGCCGAATCCGCAGGACACGGAATTACCTTGGAGATTTAAAACATACTGACCAAACTAATACATTGTAAAAAATGACTTCCTAGTACAGTGAAACACATTTAAAGCGTAAAAAATTTAAGCTATTGTTAAGTCACTGACACCAGTTTACATGTAACTGTTGGTAAATGCCCTGCGGGTGGCATTTTGACTTGATATTAGGTGAGGTGATATTTTAGGAGCAACTATTTCTTTGGGATGTATAATGACGACTTCTTCATAAAATTCATTTTCGTTTACATCATGTAAACCTCTAGACTCCAAACACAACAATTACATCTGGATCACTAATATCTTCAGTAATCACTAAACCAACATCCTTTACAAACATAGCATTGTATTTCATACGTTGACCTTCTTTAACTTGATCCTTTATGTCATATACCACGTGACTAGAAAATTCACATTTGCTCAACATGTACTTGTACGCCAAAGATAAGTTAGTTAATTCTGATAACTTTTCTTCATTAAGACTAAGCTGCATACTAGTGCCCTCAATATGATTCAAAATTGAATACTTTTGGATAAATGTTTCTGAAATTGCCATTTTGGACCGAATGTAAGCAATTGGTTTGAGATTGTTTTCACATTGCGCAGTGGGGTTTATATTGATTGTGTCACTTTTTTTCTGATAAGTTGCGAATCATTTCATAAGTTAACCGATCACCTCTAGCAATGAATTGTTAGCGGCTTTAATAGCCATTCTATTTTTTCATATTCAATTGATTTTATATTTACAAAGAATTTTCGTGAGTTCGTTCATAAATATTCAGTCTGAATTTGATGAAGCTATTGGTATTTTGAAATACAATATTTGTATTTCAAAAAAAAAAATGTCTTCAGATAATTTAGCATCCTATGAATTCTTTTACTTAGAAATTATTTAATAAGACAGATTTTAGTCAAACGTTTTTCGTGAAATCAAGTAATTGTAATTTATTTCAGTAGCATGAAATTACAATAGTTAACATTACAGAACAGAGGACTTTTCAATAAACTTGCTCGTGAGAATCGTTTCATATAGGGCCTTGGATGTGTTCAAATACTGAGGGGAGGGGGTATAGAAATAAACTTAAACAGCTGATTTTTTTTAAAGAAACTGTGTACATAGGTATACTAAATAAAATTTTCAAATACTACTTTCAGCAAGGAATTTTTAATTGAATCTGTTATAAAATTTATTATTTCCCACCTGCTAAGTTAGAAGTTTTACAACTAATGTATCTTTTATTGCCTGTAGGAAATTTTCATACTTAAAAATTTTAATAACATGTTATCTAAATTTTCGATTTGCTGCGTTTTTTATTATTCATCAATTTGATCATGTATATAAATTTGATATCATGCTAACTACTTATGCACGAATAAGTAGAATAACAGTTCGAACGTGTCCAAAGTTATACCATAGTTGTATCATCTTCAGAGTCGTTATGAATTAAGTAATGAAAAGAAAGTGAGAGATAATTGGGTCATTACATGTCAAACCGCACAGAAAAGTGTTATTTCCAACCCGAGCCCATCGATTTTCTTAAATCTCTCTATTATGATTTTACACAACGGAAATATAATTCCATACTGCTCAATTAGGAATCTACAGTGCTCAAGTAGGATTCTACATTGCTATATTATGCTTTTATATTGCTAAAGTACACTATAATTTGGATACATAAAACCTATGTTTACATTATTTTATGCTTCTGAAATGCTGAATAACGTTTTCATATTGCTGAATAATGATTCTATACTGCTCAAATATGCTTTTATAGAGTAAAATTATACTACATAGTTTTCATACATAATGCCTATGTTTACATTTTGCTTATGCTTTCATATAACTAAATTCTGATTCTATATTGCTGATTTATGATTCTATATTGCTAGATTATGCTTTTATATTGCTAAAATATATTATAATTTTGATACATAAAACCTATGCATTATGTTTATGCATATGCTTTTATACTTCTCAAATATGTTTTACACTGCTGAAATAAGATTTTATGCAGCTCAAATTATACTATTGTTTTGATACGTAAAGCCTGTGTCCCTTCTTTTCTCTGCGAAATGAAAATATATTCCCGTGTGAATATAAGATATAAGGAACATCTTTTAGATGAAGGAAAGACAAATCATCTGGAATCTTCATTTTTCTTGGATAGGCATTTTTCTTGTTTAAAACCAAATGGTGTACTCTATTGAGTCAGTTTATATTTTTTAAACACTATCCAAGATAATTTACTCTTCGGCGTCCTTTTATTTAAATCAAGAAATCTTGGTGAGCAATTATATATTGAAATGATCGTTTTTACTGAAGAGAGGGACCAATTGCAAATAGTTGACCGTGGAGATTTAAGGATGCTGATATGAATATAAAGCCAGATATGGACAAACTGATAGCACAACACCATGCTCACCCTTCTCGAAGGTGATTATTTTTAATTTTACTGATTTTATTGATATTACAACCAATCTTGTTTGTTTATGTGTCGATTTATTCTGTTATTTTATTTTAAAAAAATAGTGTTATAATTTCAGTTCCAAAGTAGCTTTTCGAAATTATTTAAAAGTTTTGAGAAATTCAAAAATTATCGGCACACAGTTATACTTGCAATTCCTTATTAGTTGGAACTGGCTTTCCAGTGGAAGAAAATTGTCTTTGAGAAGTTGGCAGATATGTTTCGGAAGATATTCTTTATAGTTAAAAGGCTTTATTCAACTCATTTGTGGTAAGTTACACTTTTAAAAAGCACAAGGACTTCTCAATACCGTCCTGACTTACTCTGTGAGATTGTTCTTTGGAGATTTTTCTGTTTACAATTTCGGTTTTGAGTGTTAAGTTTTACTAATAAAGGCAAAAACTGTTCAATGACACCTTACTTTGTCCACATTAAGTTTAGCTTGGAATTTTATTTTCTTATTTTGATTTCAGTATATATAAGCAAAAGCAGCGTAAACTCATTTTTATAGCAAAAGTTACTAGGGATTAGTTTTTGAAGGATTATTTTTTGGTTTGCACTTTTTTCAGTGAGTTGTAAACGAATGCGGCCTTTGCGTTGACCTGAGCTGGCACCCCACTCTCCAAACTTCCACATCACGCCATCGTGAGGATATTTGACGATACGACAGTTGAAACGTGTACCAGCCCCCACGTACTCGACTGTCTTCTGTTACATTTAGTTTCGAACTTGTAACCCACAGTTTCCTAATTCGCGACTCTTCCAACTGGGCTACCATGGCCAAATAAGCATTAAAGAGATTGTTTTAGAAAAACATTTGGTATCCCTTAAAAGAATGATAAAAAATCTTCAATATTCTCGGGAAAATCATCTCTCTGGAAGGGTTTGAGCGTTAAATCTAAGGTAGTCTCCACAAGGTCGAAATGAATCATCTTTTTTTCAATCAAATGCAGAGGGTTTATCACTGAGAACTAGACGGTCGAATGTTGTTTTCTATCATGAATTTAAATTTTTTGGGGTATTGAAAATCGTTTGGAATCAACTGGTTGACCTTCTGTTATGATAAAATGTTTTGAATTATGTTTTAAGTTTCAAATAAATAAATCAGGGTTGTAACGAATGAAAACTTTAATCTCTAACACAGTGATTCTTAACTTTTTTAGTGATTGGTAACACCTTGAATCTAAAAATAAGTTCTCACATCTCCTTGAAAAAGGTGTTCCTATTTCTTTATTTAGAAAATTACTTCTATTGGAAGATAATTTATTTATTGAAAAATAAACACACATTTACATATACATACATATGTTTTAACTATTTTTAATTTTATTCTTTCTTTCACAATATAATAATTACCTTTCAAAATGCATGACAATCTCATTTCCATTTTGAACTTTTCTTTTGAGGTAGTACTCACAAGGATACAGCACATGATCTACAATTAAAATGCACGACTAACAAAAGAAGGTTTAGTGCAAATTAGGATACTATGCAGACTCTTTACTTAGTATGAATTTAATTACTGCTGCATTTATCCTCAGTTCTGATTGATCACCTTCTTCCGCTAATCGACCACCTAGTCAAGTACTGGATTACAGGTTCATTTTAATGTTTAAACTCTTAACACTTAGTCCTTATTAAATGTCTAACTTCAAATTTAAAATCAAAGTTTGCTTAAAAATCCAATCCATAATTGACCCAACTGGTCAATTACTGGAACAAATGCTGTTTTGTTTTCCAGTGAATTGACCACAATTTTTTAAAAATATTTATCAATAAAATGAAAAATTAGTGAACTTTAAATTGGTTAACATTTATACACCTTTTATTAACATTGTGAAATAAACTAGTTTCCTTGTTTTAATGAGAAATATGAAAAAGTAGTCTATTACAGGTAGGTAGTCAGGGATTGGTTGGTTCACCCTAGAATAGTCTTTTAATCCGAATGGATCGCAACATTTTTCTGTCGAACATTTCTCGTAGAACACGCAGAAAAGTTTATATTTTTATGAATGCTGAATGTTAAAATAATAAAAGACGACTTGATGAGTTTTCCACATGATGCAACTTGCTACGTTCACAAGCCATAATTCCGTCTGGATCTGACTCGAGAATTGGAAATATATCTGCCATTTGAGGAATTTTCTACTCTACGAGATGTATTAATTCTTTCAAAATGATCGCTCCTTGCTTGCATGTTTTGCTCAGAATAAAAGAACCACCCGTGTAGCCATTCAACCAATCTGGATATCTCTTCGAGAAAATTCATTTTTGTGTTTGGCAATTGGAAAATGAGGTCTTTTTATAGCTGTGTGGCAGAAATTTCTAGAACATTCTGGCAGCATTACGTAACAAGAGAAAAGCAAATTACGTAACAAGTGAATAAACAAAAGAAACGCCTTAGTAACAAATCAACCAATGATAACTTCGAGAAAATTGAATTTATGTTTGGCAATTGGAGTTTGTTTATTCAGGAAACTTTGCACCGGACGAGCTTCAATCCCTTGTCTTCATTTGATATGCAAACGGGAGTTGTTTCCCAGATTTCAATTTAAATAATTGTTTTTGCAAATAATATATAATATATTGCCTATAAATATGATACGTACTAGGATACTAGTGCTGTAATTTAAATCGTGTTACCTGAATAAAAATAAGTAGAAATTGATATTTAAAAAAAGTACGTCATGGTTGATTTAAACATGTAATAACTACTGTTAAATTTAGTTACCGCCCAAGATCAGAACTGTTTATTTTAGCAGTTATTAACAGTTGTTATCGTAAATTAGCAAAAACCGTTATCACTGTGATTGCCAAAAAGTTGTTTAACCCATCTCTATAATCAAAGGTATTTGTTCCTTTAGTGGAAAGGTAAACAAAATAAGCATTTTTAAATTGAGCTTATGTTGAAACTTAACATAGTAACTGAATTTCAAATTTAGTCGTGTGCTTATTTATTTCTCCCTGTTATTGATAAATTTGTTTCTATTTTGCACTCCATCTATTTCGGTTAGGGATGATATTGCAATGTGCAAGATAAGGACAAGGGCTCTTGTGCTGTCATGCTTTATTTTAGTAAATGTTTGTAATAAGTAAGTTAATTTTTTCAAGAACTTTTTAAGAGACTTAATAGTGATATTTATTTGGCAATTCTTCTAGAAATTGCTGAATAATATGATGCGAGATGCAGAAACGTATAACTAGATGATGGTTTTTTTATGTCCGCTTTTTCTGTTACCAATAACAAACATTTTTGGTATTCAACATGGATTTCTGAGACAGCAGGTTTATTATCTTCGAAATTACGTATTACAGATTGAGTTTTAGGTAATCTACCACGATTCTTTTATTTCGTGATTCAACTATTTTCATTTTAATCTTTCTTTCACAATATAATAATCACATTTTAGAAGCAACTTTATGACAATCTCTTTTCCATTTTGAACCTTTGTTTTGAGATAGGACACATTAGGATACAGCACATGATCTACAATTAAAATGCATGACTAACAGAAAAAGGTTTAGTGCAAATTAGGTGCTTTGCACTAAACCGATTATGCAGACACTGTGAGGATGTGCAAACGGTATCGCCCCAATGGAGGCCAAGAGCCTGGTTGAAGAAATCATGACCGGAAAGGGGAGGTGCCATCTTCCCCCGTCGAAAAGGTTTTTGTTGAGAAATGCACGGGGGAGAGACATCACGACCGCTCGCAAGCGATTTTTTGTTTTCTTTTTGGAGAGAGAAGGAAGGGAAAAAACTCGCTTGAACGGGGAGATCGCAATGTGTGATGCGATGAGCTAGACTGTTAATCTTTTGTCTCCTGTCCCTTGTAAATACACACATATATATAGTAATATTAATAATAAATGTGGATGTCTTAAAATTGGCAGTTGATTTTCCTTCTCCACTCTGGGTTCAGCATAATGGATATACAATTTTAAATATTTCCTTGGAAACGGAAATATATATGGCAATTCCGTTGGGCGATCGGTCCAAGGTGTAACTTCAGACGATCAACTCGGATCTCCACGCTACCTATCCCGACAGACACTTTCTTTACTGTGAATTTCATTGCTGCTGCATTTATCCTCAGTTCTGCTTGATCACTTTCTTCCTTTTCTTTTTCATGAAATATCTAACTTCAAATTTAAAATCGATTTGCCTACAAATCAAATTGATTTTAAATTTGAAGTTAGATATTTCATGATGACTAAGAGTTTGGAAATTGTTTGGAGTTCATTAAATACAAAAGTGAGCCTGTAATCCAGTATTTCTCTAGGTGGTCGATTAGCGGAAGAAAGTGATCAAGCAGAACTGAGGAAAAACAAAATGGTGTCCTTACATAAACATCCTACATAAATGACGAAATTGAAAACCAATTTTTAGTTTGGTAAATATCTAAGTCACAAAATTTTCTGTAGCTGCAATCTGATGGGACAATTCTTGTAACTTTAGAAACATTTAGTAATATTGACTTTGGTCAGATTAGCATTCAAAGCTAATCTAGTTTCTCTTCAGCACTATTTAAAAGAAAATAAATTTAAATAAGCTTATTCAGATGTATGTTTAAAATTGAAGCTTTAGTTGAAAATTGAGTTTTTTTCACCATATAAATAAATATAACTAGTAATATGTTACTTAAATTTGTATTATACTATCATTATATTCTAAACTTGTTTAAAGTAGGACTTGTGTGAAACATTACATACTGTGCTTGGGCTATTTCCATACATGTAACTCACTCATAACCCCAGTGTGTCTTATCGAAAACATTAAAATTTTGAATGACAAAATAATTTTGTAATTTGTATCAGAATTTTGAATTGCTCTCTTAAAATACTTAATTTAGAAATAAATTAAATTTGCATCATGCTTCTTAGTTAATTAAACCATATTTAAAGTGAGACATTGTCCAGATACGTATCCCATCTGTTTTCTGAGAAAGTGACAGTAATAATCTCAAGATACAGTAATTTTCATTAAAATCAAAGCTTAATGATTTTCTAACAGAAGGTGAAAAAGTTTTCCTCTCGTTCTTTTTTCTATTCATAACTAGGTAAGATCATTAGATAAACCAAGTTTCATCAAAATCTGAGGTCATGGACTAATCAGTAACATGGAATGACTAGTGAAAAGTCTTGTGAATAAATTATTGCACACTTAGTAATGAATTAAATGAATAAGAATTACTCAGATTAATATTTTGTCATTTTATTATAAAACAAATATTTTTCATCTGTTCAAAGTAAGAAAAATTACATCAGCAAGATACCTTACCTCATAACAATGAAAGATGATATATTTAATCATTAATTATGCATTTTTTTGGCATATAGAACTGGCACCCTGATGCAACTCCTAAAGAAATACACCCTATTGGTACAGTTAATAAAATCTCAATTTGCTCATCTCTTGGTCAGCATAAGATAAATAACTATTTTGTTTTGTGAATGCAGGGACAATTGGAAACCAATGCAGTTTTTGCATTCATAAGAAAAAAATTGCGAGTTAAGATATGAATGGTTCTAAATGAGCTGTAATGCCATTTGTTAGTTTCAAAGCAATACCTCCTTGCCAATGTTCATTCTATCCAAGTCTCATCATGACCAACATTGATTTACACATACAAACCATTGCTATTCTGTGAATTTCATCATAGGATTTGTTACCAGATCCATTTACTTTTGCTGTTCCTCTGCTCTTTACAAACTTGAAAAATATTTCCTTTTCAGTCACTTTTCCAAGCCATTAATTTTTTGATGGAAAAAAGTCTTCAGTTTTCTGAATGAAGTTATTTTAGATGTGTTCCTCCAAAGAATTTTGGGAGGAATACCTTTCAAATTCGGTATTTTCAATTTGCTTGTGAGCTTTTACCTTTCCAATTCTATGTTTTCAATTTGCTTACCAATTATGTGTATTCAATTTGCTTGTGATCTTTTGCCTTTGAAATTCTGTATTTCCAATCTGTTTTTATGTTTTCAATTTGCTTGTCATCTTTTACCTTTCAAATTCTATGTTTCCAATCTGCTTATATTGCTTACCAATTCTGTGTTTCAATTGTGTAATTTCCTTGTGTTATAAGATACCCAAATGGTAAATACTATGGAGTTAGTTCTTTTTTAAAAACTACCCAATAAAATTTTACTTTTTGGTGTTAGAAAATCTGTAATTTATATAATTATGCTGTGTTAATTCTTAAAAAAATGTTATTGTTCTAATTTTTATAATTCTTATGCTTAGCGAGCTACAGAGTGACTCCAAATGAAATGTAAAAAACATGCTTTCTACCGTGTCGTTCTTAAGAAACGGTGCTGTTCTAATTCCCTACATATTTAACGTGTTAATTTGTTTCTGTGTAATTTATATTTTTCAAGTTTTTAATTTCTGTTTTAATTTGCTTTGGTGTGATTCAAGTGTTAAGATAATTTGCATTTATATTAAAACAATATACTTTATCTACTTTGATTATGTTAAGACCATTTGCTTTCATATTAAGACATTTTACTTTTGTGTTTGTTGTTCATATGTTAAAACAATTTGCTTTATGATTTTTCTGTGATTCAATTTTAATGTGAAGACACACACAATTGGTTTTATTATTTCCTTGTGATTCAATTTCTATGTTAATTTGTTTTGTGATTATTTAAAACGAGTATCTGTTTAACCTTTAGTTTTTTTAAAAACGATATGTCTTCACCTTGGTTAAGAGATATCGAGTTTAAAAAACTGAAGTGTAAACATATATTCGATTAAAAGAAATTAAACATTTATACAAACTTGTGTTAAAAATGAATTCTGAGTTTTTAGTAACAGTGCGTTCCAGTAGATGGCACCACATTGCAGAGCTATTTACCGTTTGGAGCTCCCAAGATTGCTGAAATTAAAACTGAAATAGATAATCTAATAAAACGTTCCATAGAACATACACAGGAATTATATATATATATAAGCTGGAATACTTAACACTTATAGACAACTTAAAATGATAAACACATAAATGTTTTCCAATAGCTAAATAAAACATCATTTTGGGGGAAAACTTGGTTCGTCTTGGAAATACTAATTCATGATTTAATGCAAGATATTCTCACACCAAAAAGCAAAAAAATTCTATTGGGTAGTTTTTCTTTTTCATTAACCAAACTAACTCAACAGAATTTACCATTTGATTTCCAGCTTTTTATGTTAAGCCAATTCTCTGTTAACAATTTGTGGAACACCAATTGAAATGTCAGTTGTAGATCTTTAATTTATAACATTTTATTTAGTTTAATTCATATTTTTAGGAAATTTATGTGCAAAAACACGAAACAATTTGTTTAATGATTCCAATTCTATATCGAGACAATTTGTTTTCTTGATTCAAATTCTATCTCGACCAGAATTGCTTTGATTCCGATTCTATCTCGACCAGATTGGCTTTACGATTCCAATTCTATCTCGACCAGATTTGCTTTGATTCAAATACTATCTCGACCAGATTTGCTTTGATTCAAATTCTATCTCAACCAGATTTGCTTTATGATTCCAATTCTGCGTCGAGAAGATTTGCTTTATGATTCTAATTATGTGTGAAGACGATTTGCTTCATGATTCAAATTATGTATCAAAATGATTACTCTTTTTGGAAGAAATAAACTTATTAAAATTTGTTCTTTGTGATTATTTCTTATAAAAGTTTCATACCTGGTTGTGTATGTTAAATCTGTAGGTGCTTCCAGACAAAAACACAACAAATAAATTTATTAAACAACATCACTTATAAAACTGCTGCTAAATCAGCAATATTATCCAAGACACAATTAGAATGAAATGATCCAAATGAAATGGTTTGACTTCCAACAGATGACCAAAAAGTAAAATCAAATTGGGTAGTTTCTTTTTACAAACTCGACAAAATTTATCATTTGGCATAGAAGTCACCAATTATTACATTCTTAATCATTAGAATCACAGTATAAACAATTCTTAAATCTTACAACCAATAGAAACTTCACATTAAGATTCAATTTTTAAAACCCTCCACAGCATAAACAATTCTTAAATCTTTGAATACAAAATAGGAACAGATCATTCAGATTCCATTTTTTAAAACACTCCACAGCTTAAACATTTCTTAAATCTTGGAATAATAAACACAGCATTCAGATTCCATTTTTAAAAACACTCCACCTCGTAAACTTTTCTTCCTTGGAATAATGGAACTGCATTCGGATTCCATTTTTTAAAACATTCCACATCATCAACATTTCTTCAAACTTGGAATAATGGAAACACCGGCATTCAGATTCAATTTTTTTAAAACACTCCACAGCTTAAATCTTGGAATAACACAGCAAAGTAGAAACAGAGCATTCAGATTTCATTTTTGAAACCCTCCACAGTAGAATCTCTCCACTTCTGAAATCTTGGAATAAGCCACCCAGTAGCGACACGGTATTCATATTTAATTTTATATACACAATCTAAACATTCAATTTTTTACGAACCATTCGCAGATTTAATTTTTAAAAGCAATTCACCGATTCCATTTTCAAAAACCACCGATGGAAAAGATTCATTCAAAAATAGATTTTAGATCCATTCAAAGAGAGATTTTAAATTCATTCAGATTCATTGAGAGAATTTGAATGGATCTGAAAATCCAAATTAGAATATATAGCTTAAGGAGTTCTTTTTTTTTTAAGTTCCAGCAGATGGCACCACATTACAGACCCATTTTGCCGTGAGTTCTCAAATATTACCCTACTTTCAGCGGAAGGAAAATTTCTTACCGCTAATTTGTAAGGTTTGCGGCAAGTTAACTTCTTTCCACCGGTGAAAATGTTCCCTATTGAACACGACAGTTTTTGAAAACGCGAAACCTTTTATCGGAGTTATGCCAACACCACTAAGACGTGTTAGGAAATAAATCTATCCTAATGGATTTGCTTGCCTGTCATGTTTTATTTTTCGTAATTGTTCTGCAATTGAATCCACCTTTATTTTGACACTCCACTTTTCAGTTTTTTAAATTTCTGTGATTATCATTCCGCTTTGCTTGTGTGTTTATCATCCCAGTTTTTTAATTTCCGTGTGTTTATCGTTCCAGTTTTTGGTTTCAGCATCCCAGTTTTAATTTCAATTTGCTTCTGTGTTGACCATTTCAATTTGCTTAAGTGTTCATTTGCTTAGGTGTTATGCATTTCGGTTTTCCATTTGCTTGTTTTAAGTATTGTTTGCATGTTTGTGTTTACTATTCCAATTTGCTTGTGCGTGTCTATTAATTCCATTTGCTTATGCGTCATTCCAATTTTCCATTTCTGTGTTAAACATTTCATTTTTCTGTGTTAAACTTTTCAATTTTCAGTGTTAAACATTTCAATTTTCTATGTTAATCATTCCAATTTTCAATGTTAAACATTTCAATTTCTGTGTTTATCATTCCAGTTTTTTAATTTCTGTGTGTTTATCATTTCAATTTCTGTGTTTGCAATTTCAATTTGCTTGTGTGCTATGCCTTTCTTTTCTTTAAAGTTACTAAAGAGTCTGTTCATTGCAAGTTCCCATTCTCTTGAATATATTCAAGTTAAAACCTCTATAGTCCATGTATTTAAATGAAAGTTTAAATTTGTTACGACTCCAACTTATGAAAATTTTTAATTTTGTCATAAGTTGCCAACAATGGGAACAGGTATTTCCATTACCGAATACACCAATTTGATGTTTTGATAGTTGTCCTGTAACTTAATAACATGTCCTCAAATGAACGACTCCATTTCCACATCACCCATGGGGTAGGAATCATGATGCGCTTTTTTTATAGAGGTATCGCCAAGAGCCCTAATCCTCTTTAGCAGTAGTTCCCACCTCTTAATTTAATAACCAGTTAAAGTTGTAAACTGATTATTGACAAAGGATAACTAGATATTAGATGCATGAAAAATTAAATTCGGGTTCGGTATCCATAACACACGAAAACTAATTTTCATCCAAAATTAAAATGTCTTGTGCCAGAATGCAGTTGTGGGTAGGCAAACGGTATCCCGTAGGAAAGTGTCCAGGTACGCTGGGCTCAATGAGCGCATCATACTGTGGAACGATGTCCATCAGCTTGTCCGATACTGGGAAAAGAGAAAGTCCATTCTGACAGAGGAGTGTTGATGATCAGGGTGTGCACCAATGGTGCAGTGCTTTCCATTCGCCGCCATGCGTAAGTCACGGTCACGTTGAAGTAGCGACTCCGAAATTGGATGAATCCTCCGGAGCCCAGGTACCTTAGGAGCAACTTGAAGACGACTTGCAGTGGACGCAGGGACCATAAGAGCAGCTTGGAGGAGACTTGAAGTGGATTCATTTTTGGTAAGTGCGAGGTCCAAGTGGGTGGCCTGTTTATATAGGTCCCACCGGGCAAAAAAAAAAAGAAAAAAAAACACGTGGTGGTGGTGGTTTTTTTTTTTTTTTTTTTTTTTTTTTTTTGCGCCCGGTGGGACCCGCATGCCGTTTGACGAAGGTAGTCAGACGACTTTTAAACCTTTTTACAAGCGAGGAGTAATTCTTGCACTTTCTGATTCGAAGCTTTTTTCCAAGTTATTTCTGAACTTTATAAAAAAACCTTTTTCCAAGTAAGAATTTCGTGAACTTCCATTTATCATCTGTTGAAGATTGCTGTTATCGAAGAATAGGCGACGGCTGGACTCGCAAACCTTCGTTTGCTAATCCGTTGCTCTTCCAACCAGGCCACCGCGGCATGGATGATTTGATTTTCTCGATTCGTTTATATATTTATCACAGAGTAAATAGCTACGCATGTTTATCTTTGATGTCGGAACGATTTGAGGAAATTGTTTATTGAATCTGAGTTTTTAATTACTTGTGTAAGCTTTTAATTTACTTGTATTTGTTCAAATGGGAAACTGAATAGTTACCAATGAGCTTGTAAGCTTTTTACCTTTTCATTTACTTCTATACCTTTGGTTGTATGATTTAAGAATTGTTTATAGCTATGGTTGGTTTACTATTATGTTTCGATTGGTAGACTGATTTTTAAATTCATTTCTTGTCTGAAATGAAGTATAATCTATTTTAATATTGTTCCTTGATGTGTTAAGAAATGAATTATAATCTAGACATCTGTTTTGTTCTCCCTTACAACAACATATCAAACGGTAGCTAATGGTTTGTTTACTATTATGTTTCTATTTGAAGACTGATTTTTAAATTCATTTCTTGTCTGAAATGAAATATAATCTATTTTAATATTGTTCCTTGATGTGTTAAGAAATGAATTATAATCTAGGTGTCGCGAATGCGAGCCTGCTATCGTTTCTGCGGACTGATCGCGCATGCGCAAAACGGAAAAACAGCCAGAACATTCTTTAACTTTTTAGAACTCTCGGATTGAGCGGGAGAAAATGTGTTGTTCCTGTTTCTGTTAAAATTGTAAATATAATGTAAATATATCGGCGCAATTAAAGAGTAGCGAAATTTATACCATGTGTTTTCATTTGATTTGAGCTTCTCTGTGAATACGTATACTAAGTTTCAGCGAAAGAATGGATAATACAAAAGCATCATAGAATTCCATCTTTTTTTGCCCAGCCCTAGAAAAGAGGGTAAGAATTCAAGAAAAAGGGTGAGTGAACTTCTCACATCTTTTATTATACATATTTTAGATGAATTTTAACCTCTTTGAAGCAATATTTTATGGCGCCCGAACAGGGACTTGGGCAAAATCGAAAGTGAATATATTTGAGTGATACTGATGCCTTTGTATGAACTTTTGCAATTCTCCCTCAATATTAGAAGTATTGATTTATTATAAAATTGAAATATTCGCAATTTAAAAACGACCAGTATAGAATTTTGTGAAAAGGAACTGGCCGACATGGAATTTGCGAAATCGAAACGTTCAGTTATACGTCAACTTACTACCAAATTAATTAATAAAATTGAAGGGAAACTATCTGAAAATGTTGTTGAGGATGAATTGCATGTGTTATTAGAACAACTTTCTCTTAAAGAAGTTGAACTTAGTAAAGTAAACAGTGAAATTGAAGCATTAATTTTGGATGTTAAGGACATTGAAGAAGAAATAGTTATTAGTAATGACTACAATGGAAGCTAATTGTGTGTAAAGTGCAAATAAAAAGAAAAATTGAGAATTTAAAAACAAGTTTGATACCTACTGTTACTGATCCGAATAAAATGGCTCAAGGTAAAAGTATTATGTCTGTTGGAAGAATGCCAGAAAGTTCTATAATTAAATTACCCACGATCACTATTGAGAAATTTAACAATGATCCTGGTGATTGGCAACGATTTTTCGATCAATTTGAGTCGGTTATCCATAAAAATAGAGATATTGGTAATGTCGATAAATTTAACTATTGTAACGCATCAGCCCCTTAACGTGTATCTCAGCGATATGCGCCTTGATTGGCGATGGCGGACCACGTGACACATTCTCCGCGAAAGAGAATGAACCATTTTTCTCTAGTTGTTTCCCAAGGCGAGCGTAGAACTGACGCGCTGAAGTTTTGTTCCCCCGAGATGTTACTTTTTATGTTTGTTTATTCTTGTAATTGTTTTGTCTTGTGCTTAGTGTTAATTAAAATTGCTCTTTTGGCCAATTCTTGCATTAGTCATTGGATTCAGCTCTAAAATTGACGCCCAATCTTGTGGCCCGAATTAAAGCCTTTGGGAACAACTCGTTTTTTGTTCAGGAATCTAGGTCCAATACTGTTGGTATTGAAAGAAAAACACACCCTGTGTTTCATTGATGTTTAGAAACTCATCCCGAGTTAGCATATTGGTAGGAAAAGCCATGGTTTTAGTGTTCTGCAGCGGCGTCGAACTCACTATTTTTGGAAGCCTCATCCCAGGTGTATCCTATTGAATATAGGTGGAAATCCCTTCCACGGATCATCCTTATGCTCGTATCCCCAAGTGGTGATGAAGAATGAGATAAGTTTATTTTAATTTGTTTAAAATCATTCTTGTCTAGCAGTACTTTCGATTTGGCCAACCCGTGTCCAGCAACAGAATTTTGAAGTTTCGTTTTGTGTTCAAACAGTATTCTTGTTTAAAATATAGTGTGAAATCACTTTAAATGTTATTATTCCTTTGGTTCACAAGTGCAAAGTATTTGTGTTTTGTGAAAAGTATTTGTGTTTTATGAAAAGTTTTGTTCTTAAAGTAAAAGTGCAAAGTAGTATTGTTTTGATTAAGTGTACTTTCTAGAATAAGAATTGCTAGAATAAGTTTTTTTGAAAATACGTTATGTGTATTCATTTTGTAATAAGCTACTTTGTAAAATGAATAAGTGGTGTGAATTAATTGTGTTCAAAAACGAAAGCTACAGCGTTATTTCGTTTCAAAAGTGCAAGAACCGATCGCATTCTGATTCGGTCATGTTCATGAGTCATAACTCAATAGATTCAAGGTCTGTTTTCTGCCAGCTGCATTTTAAAAAAAACCTCTCTAGATGTTTAAAGCGATTTTTTTTTCTTTATTTTGTGTTTGAGCTACATTGCGATTTCCTTTTGAGAGTTATTGGTTTTGTTAATCTATGTATGAAACAAGTGCAACGTGCGCAGAAATGTGTTTATATTATGCCTTTAAGGATTAGATATTAGGAAATATGGATTTCATTCTGTTTAAGCATTGGTGTTTCTTTTTGAATTTTGAAATATTACGAGAATTTATCATTTCTTTTGAAGTATTATTGAAATAAGACTAACTCACGAGTGGAATGTTATCTAATGTTTTGGTTTTGAATATTTAAAAGTGTTTTGGAATTTAATGTTCATAAATAACATGTGTTTAAGTGTTATTGGACAAATGTTAATGTTTTAAAAGTAATTTGTTTAACAATGCTGAACAAGTAGTACCTATAAGAAGTGGTCATTAATTTAATTTTTTTTCTTCTTGAAAACAAACTGTGTGGGATATATTTAAAAATTTTTTTACTGAACTTGTTTACTTTCGTATTCAAAATTATTTGTACACTTCGTAACCTAAAGATGTCTTATTTGGCAAGAGCTCTTAAATGTGACCTGATAGAGTTGGCGAATGAACTCGGCATCGAAATACCTGCTGATGCTAGAGTAGTTGATATAAAAAGATTTATCACTGGAGATGAAAGTTATGATGAAGACTTCACGAAAAATCTGCTTCTGTCTATAAGCGAAAACCGTGCAAAAGAGAAAGCAGAAGAAAAAGAAAGAATAGCACGTGAAAATGAAAGAATAGAACGGGAAAAGGCTGAGGAAAAGGAAAGAATAGAACGGGAAAAGGCTGAGGAAAAGGAAAGAATAGAACGGGAAAATGAAAGAATAGAACGGGAAAATGAAAGAATAGAACGGGAAAGAGCGTACGAGTTGGAAAGACTCCGTCTGCAGGTAGAATCACAGAAATTGGAGCAGGTCTCTGGTTTTAATCCTCTGTCTGCAGACCATCAACCCAACTTTAACTTGAAAAAGTTGCTACCTGATTTTGATCCGAATGATGGTGATATGACATTGTTTCTTCAGTTATTCGAACGACAGATGAAAGTTCTTAAAGTAGGGAGACATAACTGGGTTGCCTATCTCCTGGGCCTATTACCTAATAGCGTGGCACAACTCATCGCCAGAGAACCAGAACAGAAGGCTCATGATTTTGATCACATTAGAACAATGCTGCTTCAGAGATTTAAATTAAGTGCTGAGAGAATGCGACAGCTCTTCGCAACTCACAAGAAAAGTCCTGAGAGCACATGGAAGGACTTCCATTTTGAACTGCGTAGCTATTTTGAAGCATGGCTAGCAGAATTGAACATAACGGATTTTGAGAAATTGAAAGACCTCATGATCCTGGATCAAATGAAGAAACGTGTTCCTTCAGAGGTTAAGAACCATTTCTTGGACGTATGGAGCGAATGGGTCACCCCAAGTGACCTAGTGGAGAAGATGGACAGTTACGACAACTTACGTACTGTCAACCCGAAGCTTCCACCGAAGCAACATGAAACAAAACCCGTGTTCCAAAAAAGAAATTACTATAGAACCCAACAATCACAATTGGAACAAAGAGATAATAGACAAAGTCTGCCAGGGATTCCCAGTAACAGTAGGCGGGATCCCGGGGTCCTCAGTCAAAGTAGGTGGGACTCCTTTTCACAAGGCAGAATTACACCAAGGGGTATTGAAGAGAAGAAAGAAATATCGTGCTACGGATGTGGAGCACCAGGAACCATCAAATCAAAATGCAAAAACTGTTCGTCATCGACAAGAAGGGAGCCATTCCAAGCGAACTCTGTCCGCATGTATACCTGTCACTCCGATGCATCCCCGTTAGCGCTAATAGATATCTGTATATCGGGAGTAAGAGCCAGGGTTTGTGTTGATAGTGGTGCCAGCAGAACAGTCGCTGGAGAGATCATGTACCACCAATTAAAAAAGAGAGGAGTAGAGTTCCAAAGAGAAGTAGTAACAATGACTTTGGCAAATGGCTGTCAAACAACTGAAGAGGCTTGCACCGCCATGGTGACAATACAGATTGAAGGAAAATCAGTCTCGCTGAATTTACTGGCATTACCAAATGCAAAAAAGAATCGTACTCTACTAGGAACTGACTTTTTGGAAAAGTCCGGAATTGTTCTAGACATGAAGAACAAAAATTGGCATTTCTCTGACAATCCCTGTCGGAAGATTGGTTTCAAGAAAGATATCCCTGTAAAATATCTGCTATCTGTTGAAGACCCACCAGTAAAGAGTCAACAGCCTGTCGACAACTGTAGCAACAAAGGAAATTTTCATGAAGAAGATGAACGTTCAAGTTGCAACCAGCAACTCTCATACAGCCAAGCTATATCACCAAGCTCACTGCGTTCTGATGAAGGAGAACATTTAGCGTCCGATCAGCGCAGAAAGATGAATGGTTTGTTGGAAAAATTTGAGTCTACCTTCAAGCTAGGGGGAGAGCCTACCCCTTTTATAGAACATCGGATCAATACCGGTGATCACGTTTGGGTCACCATGCACCCTGTGAGTAACGCAGAAAAGAAAAGGACTGCCAAATTCATGCCTCGACGTGACGGACCTTACGTGGTGCTCACTCAACGGTCACCTACAACTTATGAAATTGCAGATCCCAAAAATCCGACCACACCTATAGGAGTTTATCACTCTTCAGCTCTCAAGGCATGTAAAGCTACTGACAGTACTCCTGTGGTCCCACTAAGAAAGAGAGGACGCCCTCCTAAAGCACGTAATGCTGACTCCTCGTCGGGACGTCGTCGGAGCCAGAGGGGGAGGTTGTAACGCATCAGCCCCTTAACGTGTATCTCAGCGATATGCGCCTTGATTGGCGATGGCGGACCACTTGACACACTCTCCGCGAAAGAGAATGAACCATTTTTCTCTAGTTGTTTCCCAAGGCGAGCGTAGAACTGACGCGCTGAAGTTTTGTTCCCCCGAGATGTTACTTTTTATGTTTGTTTATTCTTGCAATTGTTTTGTCTTGTGCTTAGTGTTAATTAAAATTGCTCTTTTGGCCAATTCTTGCATTAGTCATTGGATTCAGCTCTAAACTATCTAAAATCGTATTTAACCGGATCAGCAGCCCATGCAATTCAAGGTTTCTCTTTAACCAATGACAATTATCAAGTTGCTCTGGATACTTTAAAAGAGCGTTTCGGAAAGAAAACATTAGTGATTAATTCACATTTAAATAAACTTTTATCTTTAACCCCTGTGAAAAGAATTACCGATATTCACGCATTGCGAAAATTATATGACACATGTCTGACACAGGTGCGTAACCTTGAATCGCTCAGATTAAATCCTGAAAATTATGAAGCATTATTTTGCCCTATTCTCATCAAATTATTGCCTCCAGAAATTGTAATTGAAATTGCTAAAAATTGTGGATCTGAAGATATTTGGAAAGTTTCTGAAATGTTGGATATTGTAAAATTAGAATTAGAGTCACGTGAGAAAGCCCAATTTTTGGTTCAAAACCATCTTTCAAATGACAAAGGATTTTCGCATCACACCACTTCGTATGACGCTAAAACGAAAGAGTTCGAGTTGCCTGCCAGACAGAATAGAAATTTTGGCTATCGTTCTTTTACACCTAATAAAAATGTGCCCACTGCGTCAGGATTATTAAATGATACCAGTAGAAGGGTTAATAAATGTGTGTTATGCAGTGATGAAACCCATTCTTTGCAGGAGTGTAACACATTTAAAAATAAGTCTATGAAAGAGAAAAAGGGATTTCTATCAGAACGAGGTTGTTGCTTTATTTGTTTAAAACCTAGACATCTCGCCCGAGACTGTAAGTGTTATGTAAGATGTTCAGAATGTCAGAAAAGACATTTCTCTACTATGTGCCCAGAATATGTCAACAAAACTGAACGTCACGAAGATGTTCCCAAGCTTAAAGCGAGTGATAAAACCCAAGCCTTGGCTAACAAAACTTGCAACCAAGATGTATTAATGCAGACTTCATCGGTAATCTTAAAAAATAATGATAAAGAGATCCTTATAAGATGTTTGTATGATTCTGGAAGTCAGCATTCGTACCTTTCAAAGCAGATAGTTCAGGATATTGGTTATCAGTCTTTGGGACAACAAGAAATGAATCACAGTCTTTTCGGGGGGTCGGAAGAAACTAGAACCCATGAGCGGTACAAAATATTTTTAAGCAATCTTTCAAAAACTTTTTCATGTAACTTTGAAGTGTTTGACCAAGAAAAAATATGCGCAGAGATCCCAAAAATTACAGATGGTCCCTGGATTATAGAAGCAAAACGCTGCGGAATAGAGTTTTCAGATCATAGTACTAAAACAGGGAACAATGAAATCCACTTGCTAATTGGGGCAGATATTATTGGGAAGCTTTTCACTGGAAATTTTAAGCTTTTATCAAGTGGCCTCGCTGCAATTGAGACTCATTTAGGGTGGACTTTGATGGGGAAGGTTCCAGAGTCTAGGGGAACTGGGAACACTTCTTTACTTGCCATTTCCTTACATGTTAAAAGTGAAAAATTGAAAGACATTTGGGAACTAGACGTACTTGGAATAAGAGATCCCATCGAGAGAAAAAAAGCCGAAGATTTAAACCAAGAGGCTTTAGACTTATTTAATAACACGGTGGATAGAGATTCAGATGGAAGGTATATTGTCTCACTACCTTGGATTGAAAATCATCCGACACTTTCTACTAATCGAGAACTAGCGGAAAAAAGACTTAAGTCAACGGTTCATAACTTGAAGTCCTCTGAGAATTTAGATGCGTATCAGAAAGTGTTCGAAGAATGGGAAACTGAAGGAATCATAGAAACGATTCCTGACTCGGGTGCAAATGAAGGTCACTTTTTACCTCATAGAGCTGTGATTCGTCAAAGTTCTACTACTAAGATAAGACCTGTTTTTGATGGCTCTGCAAAAGAGAAACACTCCTTATCATTAAATGATTGCTTAGCCAAGGGTCCAAACCTGATAGAACTGATACCCTCTATATTGCACAGATTCAGAAAGGGTAAAATAGGCGTCAGTGCAGACATCAAAAAAGCATTCCTTCAGATCAGCTTAAAAGAGAAGGACAAAAACTTTTTGAAATTTCTCTGGTATAAAGATGGTGATTATAAACAGCTGCAAGTTTATAGGCATTGTCGAGTGGTTTTCGGCATTAATGCTAGTCCATTCCTGTTAGCGGCGACCTTGTTGCATCTTTTAAACGAAGTAGAAGAGCCTCTCAGACATACAGCTGAAAAGCTGAAGAATTCATTCTACGTCGATAATTGCGTAACCAGTGTAGATTCGGAAGAAGAATTACAAGAATTTATTGCCAATTCTAGAAATATATTAGGGTCAGCGCAATTTGACCTACGAGGTTGGCGGTACAATCTTCCTGTTAAAGACAACATAGCAGGTAAAAGCATAGGACTCATGGAAGACCAAAAATCATCTAAACCAATTTTGGGGCTGCAGGTGGCACATAGAAGATGACAGGCTTAGCTTGATGAGTTTTGAAGAAAAAAGCGATCCAAAGAAGATCTCTAAAAGATTTGTTCTTTCTGAAGCCAACAAAGTATTTGATCCTATAGGATTTACCGCTCCGGTTACTCTCCTGCCTAAGCTAATGCTGCAAGAGTGTTGGAAACTAAAGCTCAAGTGGGATGATGAACTACCCAAAGATATGAAAAAGAAATTTACAAAATGGAAAGAACAACTAGAAGTCTTGAAGAAAATAAGAATCCCGCGTAAGCTCTCACCTCATGACATCCAACTTGGTGAATCAAGTCTCCACATATTTTGCGATGCAAGTAAATCAGCTTATGCCACCTGCATCTTTCTTAGAACATCCTACAATGACGAGGTGTCTTGCCAACTAATACAAGCCAAGACGAGAGTAGCTCCAATAAGAGAAGCAACTATTCCAAGACTGGAGTTATTATCCTGTGTTATCGGAGCAAGGTTGGCAAACACCATACTCAAAGAACTAGAGGTAGAGAACTTGAAAACCTTTTATTGGTCTGATTCAGTAAATGCGCTATACTGGATTAGAAGAAATGAAAACTGGGGAACATTTGTGTACAATCGAGTACAAGAAATTCGGCTTCTAACGAATCCTGAGGATTGGAAACACATATCCGGTACTTTAAATCCGGCTGATCTACCGTCACGGGGATGCACTGCTGAAAAATTGAAGATAGGTCGCTGGTGGGAGGGACCAAAGTGGCTGGCACAACCTAGTGATAAATGGCCAGTCTCGGATGCGGGCCCGGATTTTGATGTTGTCAATTTGGAAAGACGAAAAACAGTAGTATCGGCTACCAACATTGAATCAGAGAGTCTAGCATTTTGTACTAGAATTTCAACTTACAACCAAATAATCAGAATCATGGCATGGATTTTTCGTTTCTACAGAAATGCCAAAGTCAAGATCGATGAAAGAAACTATGGTGGTCTGAATGTTGAAGAGATCGAGAAAGCTGAAAAAACAGTATTGAAACAAGTTCAGAGACAAAGCTTTGGGGAAGACTGCAAAACAAGAATATCAAAAATGCGAACACTACTAGATTCAGATGGCTTGTTAAGAGTCAAATCTAAAATTAGCATGAGAAAGGATTTAGAAAACTTTCGTTATCCCATAGTTCTTCCTTCAAAACACCATATTGTAGATAAACTAGTTTTGAATAAGCATGATGAATTCTGCCATGCAGGTCTCCAGATTATGATGTCTACTCTACGCGAGAAATACTGGATACTTAGGAGTAGGAAAACCATAAGACGAGTTCTCAGTGGATGTATCAAATGCAAGAGATTTACTGTTCGTCCTACGGAAACTCACGAGGCACCTCTTCCTGAAGATCGAGTTAGAGAAGCCCAAGTTTTCGAAGTTGTTGGTGTTGACTTGTGCGGCCCTTTGTTTTTAAGGAATAGTACTAAATGTTGGATCGTGCTATTTACATGTGCTGTATTTCGAGCCATCCATATCGAATTAGTTACTTTATCGACAGATAGTTTTATTCAAGCTCTCAGAAGATTCATCGCCAGAAGGGGCCGGCCAAATACTATTTACTCCGATAATGGGACAAATCTAGTTGGAACATCCAACGAGTTGAAATATGTTGAATGGAAAAGATTACAAGACTATGCTTCAGTGAAGAACATCAATTGGAAGTTCAACCCTCCTTCTGCACCTTGGTGGGGTGGATTTTGGGAACGTATGATTGGCATGTTAAAGAACATACTTAGAAGAGTGCTGGGTAAGGCTTGTTTGCAGTATGAAGAGCTCTACACGATTCTTTGCGATGCCGAAAGTGTTATTAATGCAAGACCATTAACGTATATTTCTGAAGACAGTGATGATCTTATAGCTCTGACTCCTGCCATGTTCTTACAGGAAATCAAGGAGACAGGAGTTCCTGACATAGATCTGATCGATGCCAACAAGAGGAATAGGCGATTTGTTTATAAACAAAGGCTACGTGAGGAGCTTAGGAAACGCTTTAGAATCGAATATCTAGGCCAACTCGGAGACTTTTCCAAGGTTAGAAGGGAATTTGACATTGGAGAAGGAGACATAGTCCTAGTTGGTGACAATAATTCTAAGAGGTCCAACTGACCATTAGCTAAAGTTGTGAAGTTGTTTCCTGGGAAAGATGGTAAAGTTCGAGTCGTCGAAGTTAAAACTCAGACAGGATCCCTCTTACGGCCTGTCCAGAGATTATACCCTTTGGAGATTCGAGAAAATGAAAAACCATCAGTTCCTAAAAGAGATTTGCCACCGACTACGAAAGATCAGGAACCTGATACCTCTTCTGTGGACGTATCTGATGCTGCGCCCAACCAACTAGAAACTACAAACCCAGATAAAAGTACAATTCGAATATCAAGGTTTGGACGACGTTTAAGACCTGCCCAACGTTTGATTGATTCCTGAGTTTCATGAACCTGAAACTCAGGGGTGGGAGGATGTCGCGAATGCGAGCCTGCTATCGTTTCTGCGGACTGATCGCGCATGCGCAAAACGGAAAAACAGCCAGAACATTCTTTAACTTTTTAGAACTCTCGGATTGAGCGGGAGAAAATGTGTTGTTCCTGTTTCTGTTAAAATTGTAAATATAATGTAAATATATCGGCGCAATTAAAGAGTAGCGAAATTTATACCATGTGTTTTCATTTGATTTGAGCTTCTCTGTGAATACGTATACTAAGTTTCAGCGAAAGAATGGATAATACAAAAGCATCATAGAATTCCATCTTTTTTTGCCCAGCCCTAGAAAAGAGGGTAAGAATTCAAGAAAAAGGGTGAGTGAACTTCTCACATCTTTTATTATACATATTTTAGATGAATTTTAACCTCTTTGAAGCAATACTAGGCATCTGTTTTGTTCCCTCCATTACAACAACACATCTAACGGTAGCTATGGTTTGTTTACTATTGTGTTTCTATTTGTAGACTGATTTTTAAATTCATTTCAGACAAGAAATGAAGTATAATTTATGTGAACTTGTAGTTCATTACAATCTTAATGCTGTATTGTTATTAAGAATGTTATAATGGGTGACTAAATGGTAAATTTAATTGACTATCCAATTTAATTTTACTTTTTGGGTTATCTGTTGGAAGTCAGACCATTTCATTTGGATAAATGTTTCTCAAATTAATTATTGTTTCATTCTGTCTTGGATAATAGTGTTGATTTAGCAGTAGGGATGTTATTAAATAAATTTATTTCTTGTGTTTTTGTCTTGTAACACCTACAGATACACACAACCAGGTATGAAATATTTATACCATTATCCCAAGTGACATTTGAAACTTTCTTATTCAAAACCTTTTTACCAAGTGATATTTGAATTACTTGGCGACGAAATATTCAATTCCTTGGCGATAAAGTACCTATTTCTTGGCGATAAAGTACCTATTTCTTGGCGATAAAATACCCTTTACTTGGCGACAAAATAAATGCCCTGCATCCGAATACTATATAAAGGAAATCTTTTTTTAATTTAGTTCAGAAGGAGGTTGGAGGGCAGATATATATTATATTATATATATTCTCTCTCCAAGGTGAGAGAGAGTTCAAACTTTCTTCAAAACTTTTTCTCCAGAAAAATTTGAAACTTTTGAAAAACCATTTTCCCTCAGTGTCCAGTTATATTTGAAATTTTCTTATTCAAAACCTGAAATCTTAAAAACAAATAGTGTCAATACACAATTGGAATCAAACCTTGTTGAGATAGAATTGAACTCTTAAAAACAAATAGTGTCAATACACAATTTGAATCGAACCTTGTTGAGATAAGAATCAAACTCTTTAAAAACCAAATAGTGTGTTAACACACAATTTGAATCGAGAAGAACATCTTGACACAAAACTAAATGCTTTTAGTTGTATGTTTTAAGAATTGTTTATCTTGTGGAAGATTTAAAAATTGAATCAAAATCTTTTTAAAAAAAACAAATCTTGTTGATATAGAATTTGAATCAAATCTTGTTTGAGATGGGATTTGAATCAAATCTTGTTTAAGATGGAATTTCAATCATAAATCTAATCTTCTCAAGATTATGAATCCAAATTTTGTCGAAACCTCATTTTGGGATCATTTCCACCCGGCGGAAACTTTTTTATCCAAAAAGTTATCCAATCGTCTGGCGAAAAATCCTAGACTACTTGCCATCCTACATCTAAATGGTCTCCAACCATCATTTTTCCTCTATGTCAAAAACTTTGTCGAATTTTAATTATTTTGGTTTTTCAATGTGTTCTTTTCCCAAGTTAATTTGTTTTGTTTTTTTCATTCGTTATGTCATTACATACCTCATTAGTGATCCTTTTTTCCCACTTTAAAAATTTCAACCAAACTTTGCGGAAGGATCAGTTCCACCCGGCGGAAACTTTTTTATCCAAAAAGTTATCCAATCTCATCGGGGAAAAAACTAGTCCACATAACTTTGTACATCTAAATTGTTTGCAACAACTTTTATTCACCTACGACCATTTTTTAATTCCCATTGGTTTAACATGGGAAAAATTGTGCTGTGTTTTTCTCATCATTTCACCCTCAAATCCTTCCATTTCTAAAATCAAATCCTTCCATTTCTAAAATTTAATTTAATTTTAATCTATAAGCTTTTCAATTTACTTGTGAGCTTTTAAATTTACTTGTGAGCTTTTAAATTTACTTGTGAGCTTTTAAATTTACTTGTAAGCTTTTAAATTTACTTGTAAGCTTTTAGATTTGCTTGTGAGCTTTTAGATTTACTTGTGAGCTTTTAAATTTACTTGTGAGCTTTTAGATTTACTTGTGAGCTTTTAGATTTACTTGTGAGCTTTTAAATTTACTTGTGAGCTTTTAAATTTACTTGTGAGCTTTTAAATTTACTTGTGAGCTTAACAGAGTTTTTAAAAAATGGAATCTTAATGTTGTATAGCTATTTTGTTGTATGATGTAAGAATTGTTTATTTTGTAGAGGATTTAAAAATTGAATGTTAATCTTAAGGCTGTATTGTTATTTAGAATCTTATAATTTGTGACTTCTATTATTACCAAATGGTAAAGTTAATTGAGTGAGTTGTTTGTATAAAGAAACTATTCAATTTGATTTTACTTTTTGGTTATCTGTTGGAAGTCAAACCATTTCATTTGAATAAATGTTTCACAAATTAATACTATTTCATCTGTCTTGGATAATAGTATTGATTTAGCAGTAGTGATGTTATTGAATAAATTTATTGGTTGTGTTTTTGTCTTGGTGATATTTGAATTACTTGGCGACAAAATATCCATTCCTTGGCGATAAAATACCCTGGAATAAAATGCCTAAGAACCGAATACTATGTAAAGGAAATCTTTTTAAAATATAGTTCAGAAGGAGGTTGGAGGGCAGAGAGAGGATATATATTATATTATATATATATATTATATATATTCTCTCTCCAAAGTGAGAGAGAGTTTAAACTTTCTTATTCAAAACTTTTTCTCCAGAAAAATTTGAAACTTTTGAAAAACCATTTTCCTCAGTGTCCAGTGATATTTGAAATTTTCTTATTCAAAACCTGACATCTTAAAAACAAATAGTGTCGATACACAATTTGAATCAAACCTTGTCGAGATAAGAATTGAACTCTTCAAAACAAATAGTGTCAATACACAATTTGAATCAAACCTTGTCGAGATAAGAATTGAACTCTTAAAAAACAAATAGTGTCGATACACAATTTGAATCAAACCTTGTCGAGATAAGAATCAAACTCTTTTAAAACAAATTGTGTGTCAATACACAATTTGAATCAAGAAGATGTTCTTCTCGACACAGAACTCAATGCTTATATTTCAGGGTATGATTTAAGAAATGTTTATGCTGTGGAGGATTTAAAAATTGAATACTTTTGTACATTGAGTTGTATGATTTAAGAATTGTTTATCTTGTGAAGAGTTTTATATAAAAAAATGGAATCTTAATGTTACATAGCTATTTTGTTATATTCTGTCTTGGATAATATTGTTAATTTAGTAGTAGTAATGTTATTGAATAAATTTTATTTGTTGTGTTTTTGTCTTGAAACACAGATACACACAATCTGGTATGAAACTTTTATACTTGGAGAAATAATCACAAAGAACAAGTTTTAATAAGTTTATCTCTTCCCCAAAAAAAGAGTAATTGTCTTGATACACAATTCGTAAATCAAAGCAAACTTTAATAGAATCATAAAGCTAAATCTTCTCGAGATAGAATTGAAACCTTTAAATCAAATCTTGTCGAGATAGAATTGAAACCTTTAAAACAAATATCGTCAACACATAATTTGAATTAAATCTTGTCGAGATAGAATTGAACTCTTAAAAACAAATATTGTCGAGATGGATTTGAACTCTTAAAAATCAAATTATGTGTCGAATTGGAATCCTCAAGCACAAGACAATTTGCTTGAGGATTCCAATTTGAATTGAAAAGTTCTCAACCCACAATTTAAATCATAGAAACCAAAGATGTGTTTCATGTTTTTTAAAAATCATAAATTTCCTCAAAATAAAAATATTAAAAGATAGAGGAATTGTCTATGAGTTAGACTAAATAAAAATGATTTAAATTAAAGATTGACAACTGACATTTTAATTTGTTTGTGTTAAAGTTTGAACGCGTTCAAACTTTAACACAAACAAATTAAAATGTACCAGGAGACCAGGAAAAGTAAGAAGAAATATTGATTTTTGTCTACCTACATTTAGAAGGTGAATGTACCTCTTTCAAACCTTTTACCACATGATGACATACTTTAAGGTTAATTTTAGGTGTATATAAATCTGAGTAATCTAATTCAAAGTTAAATTGTGAATTTTTATATATTTTTAAAAGTGAATACAGCAAACATAATATTATGACAACGATAGAATCAGCATCCTTTTTTCCTTTTTAGCATCAAGTCTAACGGTAGCTACCGTTAGACTTGATGCTAAAAAGGATTTGATTTTAGAAATGGAAGGATTTGAGGGTGAAATGATGAGAAAAACACAGCACAATTTTTTCCATGTTAAACCAATGGGAATTAAAAAATGGTCGTAGGTGAATAAAAGTTGTTGCAAACAATTTAGATGTACAAAGTTATGTGGACTAGTTTTTTTCCCGATGAGATTGGATAACTTTTTGGATAAAAAAGTTTCCGCCGGGTGGAACTGATCCTTCCGCAAAGTTTGATTGAAATTTTTAAAGTGGGAAAAAAAGGATCACCAATGAGGCATGTGATGACATAACAAATGAAAAAAAAAATTGACTTGGGAAAAGAACACATTGAAAAACCAAAATAATTAAAATTCGAAAGAAGCGAAGACTTTCAAAAGATGTCGTTAATCTAAATTGAAAGTTCCATAAATTTTGAAAAGTATTTTTTAATTTTTTTGAAATGTTAATCATTTCAAACTGCTTTCCTGAAAAATGCTGAATTGGTTGATTCACCCTTTTTACATAACACCGACGATATATGTTTTTAATTTCAGTGTCTTTTTAAAAAATGAAAATTTAGTTGGTTCCAATAAGCCCTTGTAAAAAACCCTTTCCTGAATTTCTTCTTAGCAATTTCAAATGATCCATGCAGGTATTCATTAGCACGTTTCATGTCCCTAAACATAGCACCCTCAGGGCACATATCCTTTAGATGTGTACGGGCTTCACGAACCCTAGGTACTCTAGCTATCTTTTCTTTTCCCATGGGGGTTTACTGTGTTCAGTAAACACGTGGGTCGCGCTCACGGGATACCCAAGCGATCCTTTTCTGCTTTCATCCCACTTCTCTGTTCCCTCTTTTCCCCTTCCACATTTTTTGACTTGACGCTGTCCTGTGTTTGGCGCAGCTTGACCAAATATGGTCCTTGCGCCAAAATAACCAATCAACGGAACACAGATGAAATAAGCTAAGTTTGGGGAAATTAACGCTAGACCTTAATGATAATTGTGGGTTTCATTTTCAGGTGTCGAGTATTACAATCTGATTTTAGAAAGCGTTTTGAGTAAAAATATAAAATTGACCAACGCAAGAATAATTAGAAAGACGTCTACTAACAATCAGACACTTTCAAAATGTTTGGAGGATTTATCTGATGACCTTTAAGGACATTTGCGTTCCTTTTGTCACGCGCCAGTAATTGATTCAAGAAATAAAAACACTAATGTGTATTCTATGACCTCTGGTTCTAATAAATTTTTAATTGAATGGAAACTTTAAAAACTTAAACTCTAAAAGTGCGTATTTTAAATTTCTATACAAGCCAGTTTACCATTCTAAAATAGGCACCTATGGTGACCATTACAAGGATAGACAGTATGTTTCAACACAAACTTTCGAAGTTAGATTTTGTGTCACGTAGGGGCAAACTCGGTTCTCTGTTTGAAGTTATGCCCTTCAAATCCCGAAATGCGTGTTATGCACAGAGGTTTATTAATAGCTTTACTCATACAATAGTTTAAATGATTAAGTATAACACATTTTACGTTTTATA
This sequence comes from Meta bourneti, assembly GCA_933210815.1. NCBI lineage: Eukaryota > Metazoa > Arthropoda > Arachnida > Araneae > Tetragnathidae > Meta > Meta bourneti. Next base: position 10,625,493 of record OW119925.1, on the reverse strand, counting down.
AGTTTTCAAAATTTAGGTAAGAAATTTATTTCTCCCATCAACATGAGAATTTGTGTGATTTGGATGTTCTTCAAGAGAACAGAAACATAATTTCCCCTTTTTTATGGAAATGATATGCCCTGTAAAAGCACTCTACTTCCAATTTCCTGTTTCATCAATAGTTTTGCTCTAATACTGTTTAAATGTTTCATATTGTTTCTATTAGAAATGTGCAAAGGTGTTATTTTACGATAACAGTGTAAAGTGTTATTGATAATTTACAAAAAAATTATAATTAACAGAAATATAACAGTTTTGTTTCAACTAACTACTGATAGTATATCAGCAACTAAATTTAACGGTTGTTGTTAACATTTGGAAATTGATATTAACGGTTGTTTTTAATAGATATTAACTGTTTAAACTTATCATCATGCAATTAGTATACGCAACTTTTTATTTGTATCAAATTCCTATAAAAATTTCATTTTTAAAATTTAAAATTTATTTTGATAAAAATTGCTCCACTGTTATCACAATAATATTGATAAATACCTGTTAATATTTTCGACAAGAATTGCTGAATGTTATTTAAACTGCTATCAAAACAATAGCCCAACACCATTATTTGTAAATAATAATTTTAATAATCTCCACAAATCTCTGCGGCTCCTTTGTGTAACAATTGCATTTCAATTATGTTACATATTTGAACAAATTGCAATTTAATTAATTGTATCAAATTAATTATCACAAATTATTTAAAAGGTAACTAACTCTCTCGAACAAAAAATGAGAAACCAAGAAGTATTGTAAACAGCAATATTTTTATATACAGATTAGAAATTGATATTTGAGTACGATGATCAACTAACATGTGTCAGTTAGGCGTTTATAGTAATCCTTTTGAAGTTCATAGTCTAGTGGAGCCAAAAATAACACAGAAATACGTTCTAAAGATATGAAAAGATGTTAAATTTGCATTTATCAAATTCATTTTTAACACATACGTTGGGCCTTCTCCAAAAAATGATTATTTCAATGCTGCCCGTCACTGCTTGTGAGGACAGACCGAGGATAACAGTTTGAAAAACTGCTCTTTTGAAACTTTCATGCTATTCACTACTATTCATTTCATACTATTGCCACTATTCAAAGCAGACATAGAAACATTACTTGCTATTAATGACATTAACATTCTCTACGGAGACTTTAATGCTATACACCCGGACTGGGTATGCAAAAGCTCTAATGGACATGGTAGAATCCTTCACAACCTAATCACACGCACGAATGTTAATGTTGTTGAACCCAAAACTCCCACCAAATATATGTCCTCACGTTGGCGTGGTGTGGAAGTTTGGAGAGTGGGGTGCCAGCTCAGGTGTTGCCTCGTCATCTGACCGTGGTTCAAAATTACGTGGTGTTGTCCTCGGATCTTTCCCTTTGGGATTGATCCCGGACCGTCACCAATAGCCCGTTGTGTTGCTCCAGTGTGACGTTAATTGAAATAAATAAATAAATAAATAAATAAACCCACCAAATATGGAAAAACATCCGCAAACACACTGGATATTACTCTTATCCGTGGTTTTTATTTTAAATATATCAAAGTTCTGGATGAACTCAGCTCAGACCACGACCTAGTTATAATTACATTCAATCTTAAAATTGAACTCCTAAAAATCCAAAGGACATTTGTCACTGACTGAGAAAAATTTACGCAAACACTGCACAACACCTGCTCATATAAATTACCCCAAATCTAAAACCAGGACGAAATTGAAACAGAAACCCACAACATTAAAACTTAATACACTCTGAACATATTAAACACTCAAAACCAGCACCACTGAACAAGTCAAACTATATTCCACCAAAAATCAGGAAACTTATCAGAGACAGAAACCGAGCAAGAAAAATTTATTTGGCAAATCCCAATAGACACCCCCTAGACAAGACCCAACTTAATAGACTACAGGCAAAAGTCAATAAAGAGATCAAAGAACACTCCCAGAAACAATGGAACGAGTAGATAGCTTCCCTAAATCCAGAAGACAATTCGCTCTGTAACCTTACCAAACGGTTCAAGAGAACCAGAAATAAAGGCACACAGCATTGGCATTGCAACGACAAACCAAGATAAAACTGAAATAATTGCAGAATGCCTAACTGATCAATTTACTAACAACGATATGCCACAGAAAACTTTGCCCGAAACACTATTCATCGATTTTTTTGACAATAACTACTTCAGACACCCTGCCCACACCTATCCCCCAACAGAAATTATAGAATACATAAAGAAAACGAAAATTAGGAAATCTCCCGGACAGGATACAATCACTGATAAAATTATCAAAAAATTACCTCAAAAAATCATATTTAGAATTACAAATCTTTAAATACAATTATGAAAATTGGGTACTTCGAAGACAGTTGGGAAATAGCTGTTGTAATTCCTATACTCAAATCAGGCAAAGACCCAACCATACCAAACTCATCGACCAATTTTACTCCTCCCTGTTTTCAGTAAACTTACTGGAAAAATGATTGCCAATAATCCCGCACACCAACAAGACAATAATTCCAATACATGAAGATTATGCAGCCGTACTTGCCAAAAGAACAAACTTCCAAGTACACAACGCCCTCGCAAATCACATTAAACAACTGGAATCCTAGCTAACAACTGGAAAATTAAAATCAATATTGAAAAATCAGCAGCTATTATTTTCGGTTATAAAAAGAAAAGGTACAAATTTGTTAAAATAAACAATTCCAATGGGAGCATGAAACCATGTACTTTGGGGTTGAACTTGACCATCTTACATGGAATAACCACATCAAATACACCGTTCAAAAATTCCGCAATGCGAAAAGGAAATTGAACCCTTTAATTGCCCGAAACTCCAAACTTAACTTTAAAAATCGAATACTTGTCTACAAAACCTTTTTGCTACCAATACTCAGCTACGCATGCCAATCCTGGGGTAATGCAGCAATCACAAATGGTATTATAGATTAACTGACATTTATCTTGAAACTACACTTAGGACAATTCAACTGCACATTCGGTATCTTACGGAAAAATTTCATATTAATCTAACCAACGTCAACAACCCAACATTTAATGAAATTGAAGACTACACCCCAACAATAATAAAAGACCAATACGTATTATACACAGTACTACCCAAGCACCCTAGACTGCTGCAGTTCCTGCCGACTTCCAAGTATAACAGTGAAGAAAACACCACAACATCACAAAAGGATGAGAAACAGCTGACTGAAAATCAGAGAAAAACCTGTTTGAAAACGTCCGCTCCTTTCTAGGAACGCAAGGCGGGAAAATAAAGAGTAAAGCAAGAATAAACTCCTCCAAAGTAGTCAACTCTCCTCGATAGAGAGCACCACGAGCAACTGCTCCTATGCTCTTGCATCTTCCTTATATATGTTAATTCTATTACCAGAACAATTGCCAATCTGATAAAATTTCCCTGATTTATGTGTTTTTTATTATGTCTGAAACGGAATCGAAGAGAATGTACAGGTACTTCGCATTTAGTCAGAGATGTTGAATTTTGACGCGAATTTTTCTCTTCTGCCTGAGTAAACGTAGTTTCCAATCATGACAAGTTTTATTGTATTTTTTCAGGTGTGCCAGCTTACATGTTTTCTCTTGTATATTTGTTTCTCGAAGGTTAATTCTATTGAATCGAATCTTATGTATTTTCATTAATAATTAATTTGGTGTTCCTACATCAGTAATTTTCATTTTTTTCTAATTGCTTTACTCCAAGTAATAATTTAGAAACAATTACAGAGTAAATTTATTGCTGAAAGATACTACTTAATGATTTCGAATTATGTATTGCTAGTGGTTCTTCATGGATAAAGAATTTTTATCCTTTTTATATTTATTATTAATATCGTCCCAAGTAGGATTTTTAATTTTATGACGTGCATGGGAATACGTGAGAATTTTAGTAACTCAGGAATGTTAAAATTCAGGCGGCCCTCGACTTTCGCACATAATTGGTTCCTGAAAATGTGTGCGAATGGTGAATGTTCGAAAGTAGAGGGATGTAAAAAAACATAAAAAATTGTTTTTTTAAAATACTTATTTATCAATAATATATTAAAAATATTTATTTATCAATAATGTATTAAAAATATTTATTTATCAATATACATAATTAAGTTAACGAGGCGTGTTTAAGTGCTTTCAGGTGTTTTCTTTATAAACTTGTCAAGAGTTAGTTGAATACCACCCTTTTTTTCTCTTTTCTTGATAAAGAGTTCTATAACGGGCTGTGTCTTTCTTAATCGCCCTACGTACTTAAGATATACGTTCTACATTGGGATCACATTCTTCCATGATAGTCAAAATTTTGTCAAGATGCATGAAGGCTTCATTCATATTTTTGATTGTCAGTCTTGACGATTTTATCAACTTCTTCCTCACTTTCATTGTGTATTTCATTTAAGTCTTGTTGCTCAATTAAGTATTCATTTGACAGAGGTACTGAGTGAGATTCAATCAACTCATTACATCTTCGTTGTTGACGTCCAAGTTTAGTTCATTCATTGGGCTAACTATTTCATCTGTGATAGTTTCCGGAATTTCTTCAGAATTTATAAAATCACTCATCATTTGTGAACATAATTGTTTCCAGGAACCTTTCATTGTTGACTCTTATTTCAGCCCACGAGTCTCCAATATTGTTTATTGCGTTCCATATATTATATATGTTCTTCCAAAAATCTCTTAATGTAGGCCCATCTTCCCTGCCAGTTGCCTTGATGGCCTGATTCATTATTGTCCTCATATAATATCGTTTAAACGTAGCTATCACTGTTTGGTCCATGGGCTGTATGAGGCAGGTAGTATTGGGAGGAAGAAACACATTGATTTCCGGGTATTAATTCTGCAGAGATTTTGGGTGTCCTGGAGCATTGTCTAAGATTAATGCTTTAAATAGTAAATTTTTATCTTTACAATATTGCTTAACTGCCGGCACGAAATAAAAAGTGAACCAATCTTTAAATATTAATGCAGTAACCCAGGCTTTTTATTTGATATCCAAATGAATGGAAGCAATTCTTTATCTTTCCCTTTCAATGCTCTGAGATTTTCTGCTTGATAAACTAACATTGGCTTCAATTTCAAACACCAGCTAAATTCCAGTTGATTTAACTTGATATTTTCAAGAGCCACGAGCACGAAGCTTTACTTCGCTTTTTCTCAGCAATGAATACAGGAAGGTTTGTGCTCATAATTACATGAGGAACTGGAATTCGAATTCAATTCTTCTGGAGGCTAAGAGAAAAACAACTGACGGTTATAAAATCTTTTGGAAGATATTTATAAATAATTTCAAAATAATCGTTCTCTTATAATACTTGAAAAGGTGAGAATAAAAGAACCGCTTGAGTAGTCCACACAATCTGTAGATAACTTTGAGATATTGCTATAACAATTTATATAACAGTGGTGATCCAAAATATAGTTAACAAGTATTGTCTAAAATATTAGCAGTTACCGATGAATATGTAACTGCTATATTGGTGATACAAATTAAATCGTATTAAATTTTAAGTAAAAAAGTGAAATTCATAAGAAAACAAAAAGTAAAAATTGCCATTTTTTTGAAAAATTACTCATAGTTATATGAAACAGTTAGTAACACTTAAAATCAATTTTTAACAATTTATAAGCTTTAAATGCAGTGGCTCTCTTTTGTGTTAGTTGAATTTATTTCTAATACTCTGTATTTCTTTAAAAATTCATTGTTGTGTTTTCAGAAATATATTTACATCATGGAACAAGTGCATTCTGCGTATCATTTCTTTTTCAAGAATGCCTTAGTTCTAGTTTTATTGACGCATTGTTTATATAATTGATTTTTAAAAATTCGTATTCTTGAAAAATAAATCACAATATCTGTCCTTGACGAAAAAATAAATATTTAAAAAAGGAGTGATTGTGAATTTTTTTCTGCATTAATAATTATGTTTCGTGTGCAGAGGATATCTATTTTTCTTCATAAATATGATCCCATGGAGTAGATTTCTCTGTGTACATTATCACTCATTTGTTTTCTCCTTTATTTTCGTTAATGAAGTTTATTATCTGAGAAATTGCGTAACATGAAAACCTTCAATGCAGTTGTGGGTAATTTGTTTGAGCAGAATATTAACTTATGCTTTATTTAACAAAGTTTAAAGCTCCGTTTTGTTGTATGTTTATATTATATTTGTAATTCTTTATTGTTTTTAATTCAATATTCATTTCTATCAAAATTTCAGTTTTAAGCTATATTCAAAATTTTATTTCCACAAGTTGACAATATATTTAAATTATTTTACCTGATTCAGTTTGCTATCCTATTGTGCGAAACTTCATAACTTTATAGTGTGCTGTAGAATTTAATAGCATTAAATGTTATTTAGCATGTGATGTTTGATTAACGATTTTTTCAGAAATTCCTGATTGCCGTAGAGTCTGATACAGATGCAGAAACAGGCAACTAAATGATGCTTGTTTTTGATGCCCACATTACCTGGCATCAATATCAAACATCTTTTGGTGTTCAACAGTGGTTTTGAAATTTTTCAACTATTGAAATGCTTGAAGAATTAGATGAAAACGAATTCCTACTCAAAATTCTGAAAAAGTAACAGCGAAATAAGTCAGCCAGGTAATGCGATTCAAGTGTAAGTGGACTAATATTGCGATTCTAAACTTGCTGATATAGTGTCTGGATTAAATCAAGTTTGAAAAGAGATTTTGATCCTCACGTTTCCAAAAGTTTGATTTTCCAAGAGAATCGCGTGTGAAGCTTGCATTTTGAATATTTTAATGTAAATTCATAACAAAACAGGCATGTACTGTCAGTTCTCATTACAAACACAATAAGAATCCAAAAACATGGATCGGCTAGGGGTATTGTTTTGCTGGACACGCTGAACTGTTCTTTTACATGCCCTCAGTTCGCTAAAGACCGAAAGCTTTTAATTTTGTATGAAAAGGGCAGCTTTATAATGTTTAACAAAATTAGAGACGTATCAAGAGCATTTAATAAAGAGAACTTCAAAGCCTTGCTAAAGCATTAAAAAATTGAACTTCAACAAACCTTCTTAATATATACCCCTCCCACTTGTAGTATTTGTTTTTAACAATTTTTAAATAAATAATTTTTAAAACAATTGTGATCATGATTTATTTCACAAGCACATATTAAATTTAATAGATAGTAAAGTTTACTAATTTAAAAACTTTGACTTGAACTACGTTCAAGCTTTCTGACCATTTGAAAGAGCTTTCACTTCGTCATATTCTCGTTTCAAAATAAAGTCATGATATTTAATTTATTAAAAGAAATTAAGGTTATTCATAATACAGAAAGTTAAGAAGATTTCAGTCTCCATAAACAATTATACTTTCGCATGTATATACTTATTTTGAAATACTAGTATTTTTTTTATTTTGTATTTTTCTTGCAGAAGTTGCCTCTTTTTTGAAAAACTTGTTACTTATGGGAATATAAGAGCAAAATTAATTTGCATCTGTAAAACTATGTGACTTCTACAGTTAAAATTTTATTACAGTTGGTCCATGTTACTAGAATAAAGTGCAATTACTTGATTTCTCGAATACTGTTTTATTGCCTAAAATTTGTCTTATTAAATATTTCCTAAATGAAAGAATTCACGAGAAGATGCTCTAAATTATGACACCGAGTTTTCTTTTAAATAAAAATATTGGATTTAAAAATACAAATAATTTCATTAAATTAAGACTTAATATTTATGAAAGTCACGAGACTGGAAAAGTTCTTTGAAAATATAAAAAGAATCGAAAATGTAAAAATTCAGTGGTTATGAAACCCTCTGACAATTCATTGTAAAGAGAAAACTTAAGGAGTAGAAACTTAAGGAGCTCATTTGCAAATAATTAGAAATGTAAAACTGTTCCAAACTTTTTTTGCAAAATAATAACCCAATACTCTGAAAGGTAAATTAAATTTGAATTTGACGGTGATAGAAAATTCCAGTAGCTGGCATCACTTTGCTGATAAGATTTCCACTTCTGTCCTCCGGATCGTTTCTCCTCTTGCCAACCCATTGGGCTTTATTTAAATACAAATATTTATGACTTAAAAAAAATATAGCACTTTGATGAAAAATGCTGAATGTTTGTGAAACGCACCCGGGCATCGAAATTTCTCTGTGAATACAAAATTAATTGCAACCTTAAAACCAAAGGAAACATCAAAATCCGCTATGAAACGCACGGAAACTTTTTCAGACACTTCTCGTTTGCAAAGAAAAAACTTTTCAGAAATCGGTTTTCAAAATTGTGAAAGGATCGTTCGTGTGCTTGCTTGATGTCTTCAAACTGATGGCAAAGCTCCGAACATACTTTGAATGTGGTAACAAATAACGGCAATAGATGGCAGCACGGTGAAAAAAAAAATAAAAAATAATTTATCATCCCGACCTTGGAAAGAAGTAATTTACGGTAAATTTAAATTATTTTTATGTCCTTGAGAAGATAACGTTTTTTTTTTATTTTTTACTCACTGAGCTCTATATAAGAGCCGCCCTTCCGAACTTGCCATCCAACGAAATGTATCTAATGCTTATCGCTGCTATTATGGTCCTTGCCCTCCGGAGGACAGATCCAATATCGGACTTACTACTTCAACGTGACCGTGACTTATGAATGGCGGCTAAGGGAAAACTCACAATTTGTACACACCCTGATCATCAACACTCCTTCGTCACAATGGACTTTATCTTCAGACCCCAGTATCGGACCAACTGATGGACATTGAAGAATATTCCAAATTTTGTTTTAATTTAATTGGAAGAAAATATTTTCAAGGACAATTTTATGTTCCAAGATATCACCAAATTTCAACATCAAATCTTATCTTGAAATGATGTATCAAAAATTCTTTTAATAGATCATTTCAATATATAATTACAGACTAACATTTCTTGAATCAAATAAAAGGATACCAAAAAGTAAATTCTAGTGGATAGTGTTCAAACAAAACAAGCTGACCCAAGAGAATTCACCATCTGGTTATACAAATATATCCAAGAAAATGAATAGAATTCAGATTATTTGTTTTTCCTTCATCTTAAAAATTTTCCTTATATTCACACAGAAATATATTTGCATTTCGCAGAGAAAAGCAGCAACATAGGTTTTAAATATGAAAACTATAGTATAATTTGAGCAGTATAAAAACATTTCAGCAATACAAAGGCATGTTTCAGCAATATGAAATATATTTCAGCAGTATAAAAGGATCTTTTAGAGGTAAAAAATCATATTTCAGCAGTCAATTCTATTGGATAGTGTTCAAACAAGACAAGCTGGCACAGCAGAATTCACCATATGGTTATACAAATGTATCCCAGGAAATGAATAGAAAATTCAGATTATTTATTTTTCCTTCATCTTAAAGATTTTCTCATTCAGGTGAAACATTTCGTCCGAAAATTATGAGTTGAAATATACCTGACGGAATCATGAAATTGCATCATTGACTGATCCATTTTATACGACACAAATATGAATGATCCATCTATTTAACCCTCCTGGTGGTTGTATCGACAAAGTATCTCGTCTCATTAGGAAAACTATTAGCAGATCTTGATGGACGAGATATCTCGTCATTAGAAAACTGACCAGATCCCGTCATCGTCAAAAATACAAAATATCTTGATCCGGAGATAACTCGTCATTGGCAAAATTGGTCAGATATTGAAGGGCAAAATATCTCGTCATAACCACTTGGAGAGTAAATTAGATACATTTGTGTATATGTACATATATATCATAATTTTCATTTTATTATCTTCAGATGAAAGAAAAGGATTGTGTATACTTTGATAGTTAAAGAAGCAATAAAAATTTGTCTCGTTGATTTGATTCTTTTGTTCTTTATAAAATCACACTTTACTTCTCAAAGTTGTTTATAATTATAAACAGGGCAGCTGAATAATGAAGTTATGCACTTGAGAAAGTTTCAAATTGGAACGGAGTTCCAATACAGTTGGAAGAATGATTGTTAAGAGTTCCCAAAACTTACCGAATTTTCGAGAATGAATCAGACACGGGAGCGAATCAGTTTTCCAGCTATTTCGTAAACGATGTTGATTCGTATTCGAAAATGCATTTTGTTAACAGAAGTTGAACCATTAAACTACTTCAAAAACATTAAATACTTATCAAATTTTACAAGCCTCAATCGATATGAAATAAAAACACTTTTACATCAAATTAAACTTTCATAACCGTACTTCAAGTAATGTACACACACTCAACGAAGGGTTGAATGACAGAGAAATGCACCCAGGGTGGAATCGTACATTCGCCGCCTACAACTCGCAGGTTGCTAGAGCAGTGGGAATACACACTGATCCCCGACGGCCCGAGAGATAAAATTGAAGCGGACGTTCAAAATATTATTATGGTGACACAACTGATGTGTGTTTTTCGCCATGGATTTTATTGTAAATAAGAATTAAATGAATTGGGACCAATAAAAATAATCTGGAACGTTTAGGTGGGTATTTTTAATTAACGTCGCACTGGAGCAACCCAACGGGCTATTGTCCGGGATCAATCCCAAAGGGATAGATCCGAAGACAACACCACGGAATTTTGAACCACGGTCAGATATGACGATGGATCTTTTAGGATTGATTGGTTGGTTTGTGATGTTTTGAGTTTCACTATCGATTTCATACGGGGTTGCTCTCAGTTGTTCTGTAGGGTCTGTGCGAATTTATTCCAATCAGTAACCATTGTTCCATGAGTCTGGGAGTTGGACTTTTAAGTTAAATGCAATCATTACTGGGTTGTGGTCTGAGCTTAATTCGTCTAGTGCTTTAATCTCGTATCTGTAATAGGATTCTCTAATGAGTGTAATGTCCAGGGTGCTTGCTGAGTTTTTACCATATCTTGTGGGTGTTTGGGGGCAATTAAATTAATGTAAGTTATGGAGAATATTACCATGGCCATTGATGTTTCAACTGAACAGCATTGGGTTTCCAGACTTCATGTAGTGGAGGTTGACTGTCGGGAGCCAATATTAGCATCTGTTGTGCAAACCTGCATCGTCATTGGTTGGCGAATGGTCAAGAATGAGAGCTAAGTAGAATCCTAGATCAGTTTCTCAAACATTGTCTTGACTCAACACATCCTTCCAAAGCAATTTTCTTCGGCGTCCTCCTTTGGAAAACTATCTCAATAAACAAGTGTAGATTCGTCTGCAATTTTTGAATTTCATTACAATATTTATGTATGTGTAATTTTGGGGGTAGGGTAGTTGAATTAACGTCGCACTGAAGCAACATCATGGGCCCTTGGCGATGGTCCGGTATGAATCCCGAACGGAAAGATCCGAGGACATCTCGTAATTTTGAATCACGGTCGAATGACGAGGTCAACACCTGAGCTGGCACCCCACTCTCCGAACTTTCACACAACGCAAACATAAGGACATTTGAGGCCACGACAGATTTTTCGAGCTCCAGCCCCCACGTACATGGTGGTCTTTGGTTGGACCTAGTTTCGCTACTCTTCCAACCGGGCTACCGGGGCCCTTAGTCAAATGGACAAGTGTTGACTTAAAACACTTTTAGGCGACACATTTTTTAAGCATCTGATTGCCCGCTCGTATTGCTCAACGCCCCCTGGGGCCAGCATTGCCCCCTCAAGATTCCTTTGATAAAGAATGTCCTAGACCAGGGGTCGCCAAACCTTTTTGATCGTCGACTCCTTCAAGAGTTTCTTCACTTCTTATCGACTCCCTCTATTTTATTATTACGTAATTATAATAGGACAAGCAAAAAAGACGTTTATGCGAGTTTTTAGATTGTTTATTTTATAGTCGCAGTGTTTATTGTATGTATAATATAATATATATTATATTGGATTGACGTCAAAGGCATACGTTTTTGTATTTGAAGCCCTTCTTAACATTACATATTTGATAAGAGGGATAGGTAATATGTAAAATTTATTTAGGTAACAAAATAACAATAATATTTATTCCTTATTTATATGTGAAAATAAGACTTGTTAAAGTCCTGTTTTTAAAAAGCGCCTTAGCTTCAAGATCAACTGACAATTCAAGTTCATCTTGTAAAGTTACATTCGATATTTTCAATACCTGATTCGATTTACCTATTGACCTCTGACAATGCTATATCGACCCCTGGGGGTTGATATCGACCACTGTCCTAGACCCTTCATTTTTCATCTTCAATGGGCAGTTCAATCAATCTGGTAATCTTCAACCTCTGCTGTGGGCCGCAGTAGCCCAAGTTGGAAGAGCAACGGATTAGCAACAGGAGTGTTGCGAGTTCGAAACTAGATCCAGCCGAAGACCATAGTGTACACGGGGGCTGGTAACGTTAAATCTATGGTTTGCTTCAAATGTCCTCACATTGGTGTGGAAGTTTGGAGAGTGGGGTCAGTGCTCATGCACTGACATCGTCATCTGAACGTGGTTCGAAGTTACGAGGTGTTGTCTTAGGATCTTTCTCTTCGGGTTCCCGGACCTTCGCCAATAGTCTGTTGTGGAAAGCTCCAGTGCGACGTAAATTCAATTACCTGCCTTTCATTAAATTTTAGTTTCATAAAGGGAAACGGCACCACTTTTTAAAAAAATTGCTAAATTTGCGAAAATCGGCGACAAACAATACTTTTTTATGCAATTTATTGTTTCAAAAGCAAGCATGCTGTTCTTAGTTTCAGCATGTATTTGGTGGGCTACAAAATTTGCTTTTTATGCTTTGCTTATATATAATTTGTACAGAAGATTCACTCTATCCATTTGAAACAACCAAAATTTTGTTTCAGTTTAACGAATTAGTCAATAAACTTACAACATTAAACAAATGGAAGATAGCTTTCACTTTTTTTATCATTGTGGTGACTTAAATCTTAGATCTAAATTTCTTGCTGCACGTAATATTATATACCCCTTAATTGCTAGAAATTCGAAAATGTCGCTACATAATAAAATGCTCATATGTAAAACTATGCTCTGCCCAGTGATTAGTTATGCTTGTAAGGTCTGGCGATATGCAGCTAAGCGCCACATAAACAAACTTGACTAAATCCACTAAACAAATTTCCAAAATTCTACCCTTCGTATCATGCGGAAGCCGATGGTATTACAGAAATTCTAAAACAGGAGAACTAACAATTTAAAAATTGCAAGAATTTTTTCACAAAATCCGCAAAACTTTTTTCCGCTCCCTTCGTAGCAATGAAAATTCGGCTGTAGCGCAGATCCCCAGATATGACCATCGTCTACCAATTAACAAAAATAAACCGAGACATTATGATTTATGCTAAAAATGTAAACAATAACTTAAATTCATACTTTTGATTAAAAATTCAAAATTGTTTTTAAAAAATCAAATCTAATTTCCCCTCGGAAAATCATGAAGTCTTCCAAGCCTTCTAATTAATTCATAAGTAAAATTCTACTTTTAACAGCCGTAACCATAGGTATTCTGAACTCTATTTTCTGAGATCTCACTGGATAGGCTTGCCTATCGCTCATTGTAACGTCTTCTCTTACAGCACGCAACCCCTTGATAACCAGACACCCAAAACTTTGCTAGACCGTTGAAAGTTTCTGCTAACCTATTCGGAACACAAGGACTTTGTTATCTGGAGACAGAGCCTTGCTCCATGGAAACTACTCTCGGTCGACTCTTAATTCCACTTGTTACCGACAGATGGCACTGCATGAGAATCACAGTAGTATGGATGTTACAAACAGTGATTTCAAAGTAAATTATCTAACTGTGACTGCTACTGACGAATATCTGTGATTCTAAACTGTGATTGTGATTAAAAACCGAATCTGGTTGATTGTAAAATATCTCCTATCAATACGTTGCTTTTATTTATTTAGTAGTTTGTACTGTAATAGGAGTGCATGGCTCAGTTAGTAGTGTCGCGGCGGAGAACCCGGATCGAATCCCGGTCTTTTCGCGTTCGAAACATCCTTTACATTTTTTTAAATTTAGCCAAACACAATACCACTCAATAAAACTGCAATTTAAACTGAATTAAACATTTTTATATTCCGCCGTTTTTATATTAAGCCCGTTATTTCTTTCCCTAAAGATACTTTTCCCCTCAATAAACTAATGCAGGCACATTCCTGAGTGATGGATCGTCATTTTGAGCTACTACGCGCAGGTAACTTAAAACTGCTCATAACTGGTTTTTGCAGATTAAAATAAAGACATTTGGACTGAGACGAACTGTCCCCCCCCCCCCCCCACACTCGAAAGATGAGGCAGGGTAGATAGAAACCACGAAAGGAGCATCCTTCAGATTCTCAGATTTTGGCGAGCCTCCTGGCTCCTTGGCAGATTCGATTGCTAATAGCTGTGCCCTCACTTTTCAATTAATCTTTTATGTAAATAATCTTCAAAATTCTCTAGTCTTAATAAATATTTTATTGTGCTGCAAACAGTCTTACGCCTAATTAGAGACCGGAGACGTTACACTACCCTCAAAAGGTTTTTGCAATTCCGTCGAAATGTATTTTTTATCAAAAGGTCTCGCTAGCCACTTGTAGTAAAATGTTCGTCGGTCATGGCCATGCACAAATTAATTAAAAAGAGCAACATGAAACAGCATAAAGTAATGAACTAAAGAAATATCTGAAAATATACATAAATGGAAATTACCGAATATAAAATATTATGGCAATTTTTACATTAGCCTCATTGTGGAGGTGTTTATTCAACTTATGAAAGGAATTACAAGTAAGCCATAAATAAGAGGAGTAAATTTGCTCTCTAGATTTAACAAAATTTTCATACTTTTGGTCTTAATAAATGGTCTCGTTTACCTTTGTTTTTCTTCCTGGCATTCTTTTCCGTCGTTCAGATTTAACATTGGCAATCTCCATGAAACCCTTCGATCTTGAAGTGGGAATTAGTTTCAAATCGTATCCAACTACGTACTACCTATTTTTTATCTGCTTTCCCACTTATTCTCAACTTATTTTCAGTTTTTTTATATTTTCCAAAATTGTTATAAACAAGTCAAACCTTACTGGGAACAATCCAGTAACTTTTTACTTGTTTCGACATTTTCTGTCCCATAGATTAATTCATAAATAATATAATTTTTATAAACTATTAACTAAAATGTGGAGGGTAGGTTAATTTACGTCACACTGGAGCAACACAACGGGCGATTGGCGACAGTCCGGGATCAATCTCAAAGACAATAGAGGGAGAAATTCTCTTAAGTACTCCAAAATTGATAAGCTGAGTGAAAGCATGTTATTTATTTCTAAAACAAACAAGAAATATTCTAACGAGTAACAATTATATTTGTTTTGAAAACAGTCCGACAAGGAATTCCAGAGAATCAATTTTATAATAGAAACAATAAATTATACGCTTTAAAAATCAAACATCCAGTCATACTTTTTGTACTTGCATTATAGTATTTCAGAATGCATTCATTACCGCTATAAACATCATTGTGTTGATCCTTCCCCTGAAACTGCTTCCTCTTAAGAGACGAACTTTAAAGAATGCAGAAACTCATAAAACGATGAAGAAATGCATAGTAAAAAATTACGTATTCAAGAAATGAATGTCAAAACACAGCTTCGGATTCGGAATATAAAAGGGACAAATGAGAGTATATTGCTCATTAGAGCTCTTAAATAATTATGTTACCATAGAAAGCATATTTTATTCATATGAAAAATGACGAATTTTTAAAATTATTATGATTGCATTTCAATCACATTACCTTCACACTTTTAAAACTCTTTCTTCCCTTTGTTAATACCCATAATTCATCTTTGAATTCTAAAGCAACACTATGTAGGTATAACGGAAGAGTGAATAAAAGAAATTTCTCATTGCAAAAAATCAGCATGCAGCCATGTTCTATTCACTAGCGAAATCAAATAATCATCTTCTGCTCCCCCTGATTTAGATCAATTTATAAAGGCTTTCAGAGGCACCTACTTTTACACACATAATTCATTTTTTAGAATTAAAAGCAATTTACAAGAGGTTAAAAAGAAAATTTTTGTTTTAACGAAACCAAAAAAATAGAAAAAAATTTCTAGCATCATTTAAAATAGCGAATTTTAAAAATGTTTCCTTCTGAACTTTGCTTTAAACCAGTGTTTCTCAAACTGTGCTTACGCGGAACACTTAGTGCTCCGCAAATCAATTCCCAGTGCTCTGCGAAAAGGTAGGGCATGTTTAAAATTAAAAATATTTTTATTAAACATATTTTAAAGTTTAAATTAAAAATATCTTTTACTAAAAAAATGGGAAAAAATATTTGAATATTATGACCTTTTGCGCTCTCGGTGTGTAAGAAAAAAAATCAAGTATAAATCATTTATCACGATCAGGTGAAACATTGACTATATAAAAGGTAGTCGGCATTCAATGTGTCAGTTTCTCGTCCACCAGTCGACAAAACAAATTTACGTCAAAAGACAACACGGAGCCAGACAGAGGCTGGACTCACTGTCTACGCGTTTGCAGAAACAATTAGAGCTTCACACCTTTCCAGAATTATCCGAAAAATTTTTATTGCATATAAAACTGGTGGTTTACTCACTTCTCAAATCAGTTGCATTTTAGTCAATATTCAGTCGAGAACCGACAAACTATAAAGTTCATTTTATGTAATTTATTATTTTTAAAAATCAATTTTCTGTAGCTTCTCAGATTTTTCGTTTTAATGACAAAATATCTGTCTTGTGGAGGTTTCTTCAAATACTAAATTAGCGATACGGGAATCACGTCGATTTTCTTTCAATGGATTCTCCGCCATACGCCGCCTACTAAAACAAAATACAGATCACGTCTCAATGCAGAGCAAGATATTCAGTTGCAACTATCCGAAATTCAGCCAGATATAATCTCATTGTGCAAATCAACAGCCTCATCCTTAAATTTGTAACAAATGTAATAATGCCAAATTAATAAACTAACAAATTGTGGATCTGCAATATTTGCCCAGAATTTATTTTCAAACGTTTTTTTTTTCATGTGTTTTCCGTCTGCAGTGGGAAATTAATGCAGAAAAAAATTAAACGGTGAAATCTAATGTCCTGCGAGCTTAAATAACGAAACTACCTTGTATCGTCAATGCTATTTTGCCGTTCTATTTACTAAATACAGTATATAGCAGCGAGATACAATTTAGTGCTCCGCGTTGAATTTCCAATTTCAAAGGTGATCCGTTGACTGAAAAAGTTTGAGAACCTCTGCTTTAAACCGTCCCGAGCTTATTTATTTAGCCAAGTGCACGGCAACCTTGTGTGTCATAGAACCTCCTTTAACATCCGGTTGAAAATCCTAATCATCCTCTAGAAAAACCCGAATCTGTCACAGCTCCACACTCCATCGAGGGAATCACCAATAAACCAGCTGTCACACCTACCAAATCACCGATACTCAGTCAGTTTTCGCTGCTACTGAATCACTGATCCCGGTCGCAATAGCAGTATCAGCTTAGGTAAAGCGATATCACTTGAATCACTGCTTCCGAATCAGAACTCTCAATGACTATTCCAAAAACCAATACTACCAAATCACTGTTATTTTGATATTCCAGTAACAGATAAGAACTGATTCAAAAGTATCGGTGATTGAGTAGCAGTTCTGTGATTCGCTTAACATCCCTACACAGTAGTATGAGTGAGTTTCGAGGAGGAACTTTAGTGCAAAACTTTCCAAGTGTTTTAATTTTCGTATTGCAGATGTAGCTTTGGTAATGCGCATGTCTTCGCGTCTTTCAATTCAACCTTCTTTTCGTCATTTTTGAATACACCGGATTTAATTTGTTTAAAGTTTTTTCTCGCTATCTTTGTCCAATTGTGAGGTGTTGATGTCATTCATGTAATGAAAACGACTAGTGCAGGATGTGTGGGCAGGTCTTTTTGTTTGCACTTCGAATACAATGCCCGTTTGACAGATAATACGAAAAGCTAACAAATAACTGTTTTCCGAAAACGATTTTTGAAAAACAAATTCAGTTTCTTAAAACCATTTCTAAAAATAGATTTGAAAACTGTATGCAACAAACATCAGATGGTGCGCCATTACGGGACTAGTTCTGCCCCTTCACATTTTACTGAAAATAATTTCTGTACACTTTTTTGAACAAGGAAACGCCTTCCTGTTACGTAGCGCCATCTTTTGTTGATGTTTTAAAAGTGTCGGCCCTCGGGACTTTATAACGGGTCTTTTAACTTTTATAACGGGTAACTTTATAATTTTTATAAACGGGTAATTTTATAAAAGTTAATTTTTGAATCTGATCAGACAAAAAGGAATTTCCAAAGTTTATTTTGCATAAACGATTTTCAGTTTGTTTTAAACATTTTTTTAAAATTTGACTCAATTGGTTGAAATGTTTCTGACCACCGTTTTTATAAAGTGCAGAAATTCCATTTTATGTTGTTTCTAATATGGTTTCTGAGATTTCATTTTTTTACATTTCATTACGAATGCAAGACAAAAAAAGGGGCTTGATTTTTAGTTTTCTTAATTTCACCTGTTGAAAATGAGGAATCAAGTATGTAACAGTTGGAATCGGTCTCAACCTATAAGGAAGACTTGAAATTATAGTGCCGCATGGTGTGTGTATATGAAAGTAGAAAGTTATTATGTTAATCTTGAGTGTATATAAAAGATAGCAGAAGAAATAATGTGATAGATGAGACATCTTGATTTTGAATGCATGTTCTGTTTGTAAATACGAGTTGGTTTCAATAAAATTAATTTTAAATGTCTCGTAAACTTCAATGTCCTTTGGCCCCAATCGATCAAAGCCAAAAGTAACCAGTTCTTAAGTCATAAAAACTAGTAAGCAATTGTAAAATACTAGGTTTCATAAATGTACATATTTTTTGGACACAAAAGTTTTAAGGTCACACAGATGTAAATTTTCTTAGCGCTAAAAGTGGCATGCTAGTAACATATTTTAATAAATTGACACAAATTTTAATTTTGTATCATTACATTCAGAAGAAAAATGTCCATTAGTAAAAGTCAGACAAAATTTAATAGCCCTCAACTGAGACAAAAATTAAATTTTGCCAATTTGCTCCAAAATTTCAAATTGCTCTGGTATCTAGAAATGAAAGGGCAATTTTGTTTGATTCCATGGAGAGCTTTTATAATTTTTTCCTTAATATCCTAAAATTCCTAACAGAAAGAATCCTAGGAATGCCACATTACAGAGGTGGGTGTTGGCTTTATCTCAGTATGAAGTAACTGTAGCTCAGACCGGGAGTTAATACAGACACTGATGCATTGTCAAGGTTGTTTCAGGAAAATATGAGATAAATTGAAAAAGTTAATTTTGTAAAGGATATGCAGCATATAATCCTGTCTGAGTTATTATTGTGACTATTGTTGTAGTACGTGAAGTGCTTACCACTAATGAAATTATATTGCCATGAGGATATTTTTATGTGGTTATGTGCAATATTTTACTCTTAGTAAGGCTATTATTATTGTGATGTGCAGTTAGTTACTCTTATTTTATCTTTGTTGTGATGTGCAGTATTTTTTACTCTTAGTTGGGTTGTTATTGTGTACAACATTAAGATCTTTTTTTTGCGACAAGTAATTCGGTAAGAGTATTTAGATTTGATTTTGGTGTATATTCCTTTCCCCTAGTTCTCAGAGCTGTAGTGTTTGTAAACTGCATGAGAATGATGTAGAGGCATGTTTGTCAACTGGGGACACAATCACGTAGACACAACGTGTTTGGCTCATTGGGGATTAGAAGGACACCAGTGTACTTTTTACCATTTGGTTGAGGTTTTTAATTGCTAGACAAATGGTCTGGTGATTTTAAACCGATGGGGAGGTGTGAGGTTCTCCAGCCAACACACTGAAGAATGTTGGTCGGAAGGAACCATTGGACGTTGGTGGGGGTGTCCTTGAACAGTCATCCGGGCTAGGAGAAAGAAAATGTGGAACTGTAAGGGGGACTTCACTAGCGGAGACAGAGGAGGACAAACATGCAAGGGTTCCGATCTTCCAAAACAATTTGGAACTGTACATAAATTCATGTATAATAGCTCCAAGAAATGACAATAAATATACTGTAATTCTACCCCGAAGAAGTGTCACTCTCTCTCGTAACATATATATGGATGAGAAAAGAATCGATACACATGGTATGGTGGGAGTTATTTTATATGCTTTCAGCTGAAGTTATTCAAATTGAGTATGAGCTTAAATTTTTAATAAGGTAATCAAATCGTCAAGTACCATGCAGGAAGTTCTCATGGTAGACAGACAGTATTATGAGGTTAGTAATCTCAAAGAATAAAAATCCCCGAAACAAAGCCATCTAGAAAACTAATTAGGTTCAGTTAAAAGAATTGAGAAAGTTTAGTAATGACAAGTAAATCATAATTATTTACTAATCTTTATTATCATTTTCATCTACAATTTCTTCAGGCAAATCGGTATATTTGCGTTTATGTATTTGGTAATTGTATTCAAAAATACCTTTGTTATCTTGGCATATTTGATTATATACATCACATAGGACATTGAACTCTTCCATTTCCAATTGAAAGGCCCTTTTCTGTCGTCTAACCCTACTTTTGGTGATCAATTCTTCTACCAATTCAGGTCGACTTTCCGGAAATAGATTTCTGAAATTAAAAGATTCAAATCATTAATGTTGAGTGAAGAAATTGAATACACTTGATCTAATTATATTCATCGATGAACACTCAATACTGCTTTTGATGACGAGGTGAAAGCGATTAGTTTCTGTGTGGCATTTGAAGAGCTGCCTTGCTGCTTGTACTAAAGCAGTAATTCTTTCAGATTCTCAAGCAGTCATTCAGGCTACAGCAAATTATAGGAAAGTTCCCACTTTCAGAGTAGTCATAGAATACAGATCAATTTTACATGAATAAGCTCCATCATGCCAGGAACATCTCCATCAATCACATTTTAACTTAGCAAATGTACAAATCTTAAACATTTTTACCAACGCTACTTTAATATTTCACCCCCAATTTTATCAGACTTGTTGGGGGTCAGCCTCCACACTTTACTCACTTTTCACCTTCCTGCATCGCTTGGGATTTTTATCACATTTATAATCAACATCTTTTTATTACATCTGATTTTCAATTTTAATAATCAACTAAGATGGGAGATACCCAATCTTAGTCTCAATTTTTTTCCTACCTTAAGTCTCCAGTTATCATGTTTTTGTCCCCCTTAATTTGTGTTTTCAAGGGTGACTTATTTTTTGCATGTTTTACCCAGCAACAGTTATATCACTTAAACTATATAGCATCCATATCAAAAGTATAATTAACTCATCTTTCAAATTTATTTTTTAGTGTTCGTTAGACTATTTTAACACATAAATTTCTATTGGTTTATATTATTTGATGCAGCTTGTCCTTTCTTGGACCTTGCGCCATAAAACCCAAATCAACCAACTATTTTACACGAACTGTCCAAATGTCACAAATTGTAATTCAATGGATTTCATCCAAAGAAATGAGGCTGTGGATGCACTGGCTAACAGAGGCACAAATGTCTCCCAGTCTTTTCTCCGTAGCTTCAGTAGTCTATAAATAACCTTAAAATTAAGGTTGGTTGGTTTTGGGATTTTATGGCACAAGGGCCATATTTGGCCATGCTGAGCCAGGCACAAGACATACAACATCAAGTAATAGACAGACACACACAATGGAAGTTTTACTGACACGGAAGAGAGAAATACACCCAGGGAGGAATGCACCTGACAGGAATCGAACCTGCACCGCCTACAACTCGAAGATCGTTAGCTCAGTGGGCATACCCACTGAGCCACGACGGCCCCCTTAAAATTAAGGATGTCCATATATATATATATATATATATATACATACACACAGGGGTTGCAACGCAAAGTCCGTACCCGGCCTTTATTTTCAGAACCGTTGGTCGTAGACATATATCTCCAATTACAAAATGTTTCACATGAGGTAAACATTCATG
This sequence comes from Meta bourneti, assembly GCA_933210815.1. NCBI lineage: Eukaryota > Metazoa > Arthropoda > Arachnida > Araneae > Tetragnathidae > Meta > Meta bourneti. The sequence continues at coordinate 10,603,434 of OW119925.1, read as the reverse complement.
TTATGACATTTTGAAATTTAAAAAATCAATTTTGTAAAAATTACAAAATCTAACTTTTTATACAGTCCCCCGTTTCCTATAGTGATATTTAGTAAGTTTACACTCATCCTAACAAACGTAACACAAAAAGTTTCACTTCTGTGTGACAAAAATTGACCAAGATATTTAATTTCAAATTTTGGGATTTATTCAGATTTATTTTGCCTTCATTGAGGGGGTCGGTTAAAATATAACTTAGAATAATTTGAGATTGAAATCAGAGTGCAACACCCATTTTACGGCGAAAGGGGGTTCCCCGACCATAAACGATGGGTGCATGTATAGTAAAGTGGACATGCCCGATTCACTGAAAGCGGTCGCAGCGCCCCCAGTGGGGAAAGTTTGGAAATCTAACTCCGAAATTAAGCAAGATAGACAAAAGATGTTAATTCGAAAGTTGTAGAACATCGTCGAATTATGTAGAATCGACACCCTTAAAATGAAAAATGCGCAAAAAGAACCGGATAAATGGCAGCGGAATGCAAACTACCAGAGGCGTTGCACTCTGATTTCAATCTCGAATTATTCTAAGTTATATTTTAACCGACCCCGCAATGAAGGCGAAACAAATCTGAAAAAATCCCAAACTTTGAAATTAAATATCTCGGTCAATTTTTGTCACACAGAAGTGAAACTTTTTGTGTTACGTTTGTTAGGATGAGTGTAAACTTTTACTAAATATCACTATAAGGAATGGGGGACTGTATAAAAAGTTAGATTTTGTAATGTTTACAAAATTGATTTTTTAAATTTCAAAATGTCATAACATGAATGTTTACCTCATGTGAAACATTTTTGCAATTGGAAGTATATGTCTACGACCAACGGTGTTACGAAAATAAAGGCCGGGTACGGACTTTGCGTTGCACCCTGTATGTGTGTGTGTATATATATATATATTTGTACATACATATACATATATATATATATGTATATGGGGAGACAGGGCCAAGACCTATATGGGACACAAATGACCATACTTCAGTAAATGAAGAGATTAATTAAAATTAAGAGAAATTTAGTGAGCTAAATACAGATTATGTACAAAATGTGATGGATTGACAGGGTCTTGGGCCATCTTATGCCCGAACAATTAAAGTTCACACCTTAGCAGCGTCTTTGTCCTTCTGCCAATTTTGGTGGGAAACTGCTATTGCTGAGTGGGTCATTCATGGGTGTTTCGAGCATATGTGGTGTCTTTACATTTCAATTGCATGTTTTCAACACAGAATGATAGATGACTGTTAAAAAATCTTAAAATAGGAGAAACTGCATGCAGTTATAAAGCAAAACAGAAGAGAAGAGAGATGACTGAAGTACCCCATGGTTGTGATGTCTGTACACATCTTAAGATGTGTCTTGAGGGCGATCGTCCAAGAGGGTGGTGACTAATTTTAGACGAGCGATGGGTAATTAGCGACTGTCCTCGATCAAACCCGAAGGGAAAGATCTGAGAACACCACGTAATTTTGAACCATGGTCAGATGACGAGGTCACACCTGAGCTGGCACTCCATTCTTTAAACTTCTACGCCATGCCAATAGGAGGACATTTGAGGCCACGGCAGATTTAACATGCACCAGCCCCCTTTGTACACGACGATCTTTGGTTGCTAGTCCGTTACTCTTCCAACTGGGCTATCGCAGCCCCAGAATGCCTTAATAAAAACAAAAACCAAGGTGTAGATATTGGCTGTTAAACTAACTCAAGCTATTCCTTAACCATATCAAATGCCACCGCCCCTTGAGTGGTCCCTTAACTCAAACTCATGCCGCACAATATACCATTAAATTTTATTATTAACTGTTAAACTAAATAGGATGAGGCGCTCTTTTATTAAATTTCTGTTTGGAAAATATTACCATTCTTATTGTGTAGTAATTCTCGTATTTAAACTCGTTGTTTCCTCTTACCTTTCTAAAACCCTCTTTAAAATAGTTTATCTTAATTTAACTTTCGACCCAGTACTTGTTTCTTCCTCTTCGAGTTTTGCTATACAATTTGTGAACAGTTCCTCTGGTTGGTTGGCTCCTCCTCCCTGCCAATGCTATACCTGCTTCCAGCACAAGCCCCACCCCATCATCTGCTCAACTCTAAATTCCTGGCTCAACATTTGAAGATTCTGTATGAAAACAAATAGTAATGAACACAAGAGATCTCGACCTGAAGTCAGGGTCTTCAGCCCAGAAGCTTTACTCAATATTCATTCCCATCTGCTCAAAAATAAACTATTGATTCAGATTTGTAATAGCAATTCATTTCAGGAGATTCTCTTTATTTTTCACTAAAATTAGTTTTGGGAGACTTTTTATTGATGAAACTATAACATCAAATAATATTTGATGAAATATTTGATGAAATGGTCAAATCCAAATAATCGATTTAGCTCTAAAAAAGTTTTTGCTATAAAAAAGTAACATATTGCTTTTCTGGCTCATCAAAGAATAAAAGGATGTTTGCTCAACATGCTGTAAAACTTTTTAGTCAATCGTTTTATAGATTTCATGCCAACCACTCGAGAAGAAGCTATTCTGAGAAAAATGAATTTAAAGTTTCAGTATAGCTCACATAAGAATATTCAGTACTTATAGTACTTTCATGTAAATCTGCTGTACCAGTGCAATACAGTGCTGTAGATAAATTTATATAGCTGTAGATAGGTGCGATGATCTGGTGATCGCCATCTTTTGGTAGGTAGTCCAATTAACATTGCACTGGAGTAACACAACAGGCTATTGGCAATGGTCTGGAATTAATCCCGAAGGGAAAGATCCAAGGATTATTTCCTCATAATTTTGAACCAGTCAGATGACAAGGCCAACACCTGAGCAAGCACCCCACTCTCCTAACTTCCACAACACACCAACATGATGACATTAGAGGCCAAAATAGATTTCGTATGCACCAACCCCAAGGACGCAACAGTCTTCGGTTGGTTCAAGTTTCAAACTCACAAACCTCCGGTTGCTAATCAGCTACTCTTCCAACCCAGCTACAGTGGCCTCAACATTCTTTCAATAACAAATCATTTTAAATTGGCTTGCAGAATTGTCATCTTTATGAAGTGGAAAACATGCTCCAAATTTTATATATGTGTGCCAAGTCTGTTTTTGGCTTATAACTTGGCCAATTTTGAAAGTTACGACTTGAAAATTGGCACAACTGTGAAGAAAATCCTAAAGAATGAAATTTCATTTAAAAAGATCGTTTTTTTTCTCACCAAAAAAAGTTCCCCCTTAACCGATGTAAATTTATTTGTTTGCTACTTAGAATCATAATACATCTTTTTATATTATTGTTTATTCCATTATGAATCAGTTGTATCTGATGTTCTCTTAAATTCATCTAATTAATCTATATGAAACAGATTTTATTTTCAAAATGCATTTCTATCAATTTTGTCATTTTGAAAAACTAATTGAATTGAAAATCAGGCATTCATTTGGTCTAGACATAAAAATCTTGATGACAAAAAAATCTAAGAGAAAATTTTAAGTAATTTACACTTTTGGAACTTTATATTCATAAATAAAACATTTTCAAACATTCAAGTTTTACACAGTAATTTATTTAACAGATGTTATTTTCTTTGTTTGGTATCTATATATATAAAAATGGACTGCTAGTTTGTACATTGAACATTTTCGAGTTTTCTATCCAATTGAGCTCTTCTGATGCAAAATCTGTCTCTTGAACTTTTAGTGTCTGTATGTGTGTGCCTGTACTACGTCCAAACGGTTCAATATATTTTTATGAAACTGCATACTGTGAGTACTACATTCATTTAGTGATTGGACTTGGTTGCATAAGTCTGTCTGTCCATCCTCCCATTCTATGTTTGAATAAATTTTATGTGATACTTGTACAAACACAAAGTCTGTGTGTTTGTACAAGTATCACATAAAATGTATCCAACATATTTTAATGCAATGTTCTATATTTGATACACCATATTTTAGCTTAGTGAATACATTATTTGAAATTTCTTTGCTTACATATTTAGGTAATTTTCATGTTAAAACATATGAGTAATTATGCTTAAATCAACCATAATTTGGTAGTTCTGGAGTAGCTGGAAGGTATATTGAGCATGCAATTACTTGTATTGTTTACCAGTGCTGCTGAAAATCAATTATTTTTCCAAAAACTATTGAATTTAAATTCTAATACTTTATTTTTGAGCCTTATTTTTTCTTTATGAAATATAAAAAAATTCTGAATATTTGGAAGACGATAAAAGGAATAAAACATTATAAATAAAATATACAGAACAAAACCTTTTAAAATAGGATTGGTAGCTAATATGGCTATCTTGGTAATTTTTTAATCCTTTGCATTTTTAAATTTGGTCCGTTATATTCCAGGAATCTATTTTGTAGTGAAAAAACAGATAGTCATTACTTTTCTTTAAATTATTAAAAATTTTTTTAAGATGTACGAGGGTTATTCGGAAAGTAAGTTCCGGAATGTAATAATTCCAGCACACGACAGATGGCGCTAATCTGCCTATGCGGTACAGCGTCTTCAATGACTAAAGAATGCGTCATAACAGAAAAGTTTGTATAGTGAAACGCTGACATGTGTAAATCTTGTGCTAAAGATGTTTAAGACTATAGAAGATCCCACCAACTGTGAAATTCCTTCTGTAATTCGTTTTTTGAATGCAAGGAATATGCGACCATGCGAAATCCATAGGCAAATCTGTGAGGTGTACGGCGATACAGTTATAAGTGAGGGAATGATTAAAAGATAGGTTCGATTGTTCAATTCAGCAGAATGAACGTGCACGATGAAGCGAGAAGTGGCTGCCATCTGCTGTGAATGATGAACTGGCTCGTCAAGTTGATGAGGAAATTCGTGCAAATAGACATTTCACAATCTGCAATCTTGTATTGGTGTTTCCTGAAGTTTCGCGTATCGTTCTGTATGAAATTGTTACTCAGAGTGAATTTTCCGTGGAGCTATGGGGCCGAAGGCCCTGTCTCCAGGTAAAGTCCTTGTGTTCCGAATACATTTAGGTTATCAGAAAAGCGAAGTTTTGGGTGTCAGGTTATCAAGGAGGCTGTAATTGTAGTTGCAGTTGGTGTGTTTGGAAAAGGTGTTACAATGGCAGTATGTAAGCCCATCATTCGAGTGAGGTCTCAAGAAAATATCAGAGTTAAGAATACCTGTGTCTACTGCAGTTAAAAATAGCATTAAAATTATGAATTAATTAGAAGGCTTGGAAGACTGGATGATTTTCCAAATGAAAATTAGCTTTTTTAACACTTGCGTTACCGAAAAGTGTGTGCACGGAGGGTACTGAAAATGCTTACAGAGGAGCATAAAGGCAAATGTTTTGCTGATGCTTTGACCTTTCCGAGTCAATACAATGCCAAGCGTGATGAATTGTTGAACCACATTGTGACTGGCGATGAGACTTGGATTTCCCATGCCACACCATCGTCGAAACAACATAATGGAAGCACCTGATGTCATATTGGTGGATTTCACACCCAGAGACAAAACCATCAATGCCACTGCTTATGGTGCAACATTGAAACAGCTGTGACATGCCATTCAAAACAAGAGACACAGCTTACTTAGTGATGGTATCATTTTGTTGCACAACAATGCCAAGCCACATACCACTTGTGTGACTCAAGATCTCAACGCGTCCTTTGGTTGGGAACAAATGAATCATCCGCCGTATAGCCCTGACCTGGCCTAACCTCACAGGCGGCCATCTTCTATGATGCTGGCATACAAAACCTTATATCTCGATACGTTAAATGCCTTAAAGTGCTGGGTAACTATGTCGAAAAGTAGTGTACTGTTTCTAAATCGTTATTAAATATGTATCTTTGTCCACATCTGTCTCCTTTTTTTACACAGTAATGGAACTTACTTTCCAAATAACCCTTGTATTTCTGGATTTTCAATTTGATGTTTTTCGTTCAATAACTATAATCAAGGTAAGTAATGGTCTAATTAGTTTTAAAACATTTTTAATCATTGTATAATTTTGGGAAATGCTTTTGTTTTTAAATGATATACAAGGCATTTATGTTTACTCTGAACTATTCTATGCATTTTGGGTTACATTGGCACACTCAAGAGACTTTTATCTTACTGAAAATTTAAATTCTACAAAAATGTAAAACTTTAAGTATGACATTTATTTACATTTGTGGAATTGAGTATTCAACAATTGTGTAGCTTTATTAGAGTGTGGTAGTAGTTGTTAAATGTGATTAATAGGAATAACAATTTAATGAAAGGGGAAGTTAGTCAACCAATTCAATTCAGGTAATTCTGCTAGTTTAGAATAAAAATAGGGAATAAAACACAAAAATAATGCTAAATTCGAAAAACACTAAATAACTGAAATACCATCAACAAAGACAAACAGCAAATCCTTATACTAAACATGTGTTTAAAAACCTCTATATTTTTATGAGCAAAAATTCCTTTATTTAACAAATAAAAAATTAAGTAAATGGTAAATATTTTAAGCATTTCTATTTTCAAGAACATAAATGTGGCTACTGCTTGTTCACAGAATTAAACTTGATTATCTTAGCTAGAATTTCATAAACCCATGTGTACCCATGTTTTTGAATACATGTATATTTTTATAAATATGCAATGTGGATATGAAATCCTAGGTACATGGATACTAAAGACTACACAGATTAAGATAGCGATGTTTTAAGATTTTGATGTGTAGAGACAGGTACATATAAATACATGTGTACCTGTGCTTTTGAATACACATAATGTGGATCTGTAAGCCCAGGTAGAAGACTAAGACTTTTTAAAGACTACACAGATTAAGATATAGATGTGTAGAGACAGGTACATAAATGTAGAAGTATTAATGGCTCGGTGGGGTATGATTCACAAGTCGGAACTTCTGTTCGAAGTTTTTAAACTACTTTATTGTACCAATCAATGATGGGATGAGATATGTACAGTGATGCATGAGAAAAATATTCGGGGTATTCATATATGTCTCGGGACGCCACCCGGATAATAGCCGAGCGAATCTGCTCGACTCAAGCACTCAGCTCTTACATGTCAGGAATTCCCCCGCTCCTGGGCGACACACATATTTATAACATTCCCAAAACCGCCCACTCGGGTTCAACTTCTGGAGCCCCACGCGGGCTGCGTCTTGAGGTCATGGACCTTACTTGGCTCGTGAGGAGCGATTTCCGCTCCTACACTCGGCCTTCCTGCTGGTCCTGTGTCCTCACAGACTTCACCAAGACTTATGACCACATCAGAAACCAGCAGACCTCAATTACATAAAAAATGCTAAACTACACAAAACAAATATTTTCTACCATACTATAAACATAACTTGATGAAACACAATGCTACTAAATGAAACACAATACTTTTTAAAATATTAAGATGCGAAAATGACATTAAATGAAAATGTCCAATTAAGTTCAACAAATAAAAGTTTATATGACAGTCCACAACTTCATAAAGTCAGCTGCACTTGAAGTTAGGGTTGGGCCTTCATGGCATCCAACTTTTTGAACATCGTACCTATCGTTGTTCTTTACTTTGGTCACCTGATAAGGGCCAAGAAATTTAGGGCGTAGTTTCATGCCAGTTCCGAATTGAGTTTTTTGTATTGCAACCAAGTCCCCTGGCTTATAGGTGTTGGCTTTCTTTCGTTGTTTATTGTACGTTTTTCTATTCTCTTCCTGTATTTTAAAAATGTTTTCCTTAGCAATATCTCTAATTCGCTCTCTTTCTGACATGATGGTGTTGACATACTCTTCGTCCAAGATTTCCTTAATTTTTATCTCGGATGTATGTCTGAGTCTCACTCCAGTGAGAAGTTCGAAGGGAGAATATTTCGTGCTTCTGGAAATGGTGCTGTTGATGGTTCTCTGCACAGCGGTTACATACTTATACCACTTGGTGGGATCGTCGATGGACAACTTAGACAATATTGGTATGAGAATTTCATGGATCCTTTCTACCTGTCCATTTCCTCTAGGTATCCCGGTTGTTATGGTTATGTGTTCAATGTCCTCATCTTGACAATATGTTTGAAAATCATTAGAAGTGAAGGCAGTCCCTTTGTCACTGACGATTCGGACAGGGCTACCGAAAGTACTGTTTTGCAGCTTCAGCTTGTCTATGACCTCTTTGGTCGTAGTAGATTTGACTGGATACAACCAAACGAATTTGGTGAATCCGTCTACCACAGTAAAGATGTGATTATAATTTTTATTCGTGGACGGCATTGGACCAATATGATCCACGTGGTACGTATGGAGAGGAATGTTTTGTTTGGGAATAGGATTTAGCAGTCCTTCACCTTTTCCCCGTTTCCTGTTACACAGTATGCACTCGATACAGTTGGCAATGACAGTCTCGATTTGTTTTCTCAACTGAGGTATGTAGTAGTTCTCTTTAATTATGCTTTCTGTTTTGGCAACAGCATAATGACCTTGGTTATGGATATTGCGTATCAATTCCGTTTGCATGCTGTTTGGTATCATCAGCAGTTCACGATCGTTCTCGTATTTATACACAATATCATGTTTAATCGAATAATCTCGACTCTCATTTTCCTCAATTAGCTTTCTTAAAGCTTGAATATGTTCGTCTCCCTGTTGTGCAAATTTGATTTTTGCTGTTAATTCATCATGTGAACGCGTCACTAACATTACTGAATTACGACTCAATGAATCGACATGTTGCATTTGTTTACCTGAACGGTGTATAATTTCGTAGTCGAATTCTTGTAAAAACAAGGCCCATCTAGCTACTTTTGGAGCCAGATCTCTCTTTTCAAGGGTTTTCTGAAAAGCAGAACAGTCGGTAACGATCTTAATTTTGTTACCTAATAAATAATTTCTAAATTTCTTTAGTGCCTCTATGACCGCTAGGGCTTCTAGTTCATAACTACTATATTTAGACTGGGTTGGGGTGGTTTTACGGCTCATATAATGGATTGGGTGTAAAGTTTCGTCGTCTGCTTGTTGCAGCAGAACGGCACCGAAACCTGCACTACTTGCATCGGTATGCAATTCTAGCTTTGAACCGCGCTTAAAAATGTGTAAAACGGGTTGGTTTGCTAATTTTTCTTTTAGTATGTTAAATGCCTCTTTTTGTAAGGGACCAAAATTAAATTTACTTTCCGCTTTAAGTAAGTCACTTAATGGTCGAGCAATTTTAGCATATCCTTCAATATATTTCCTAAAGTACCCGGTTAATCCCAAAAAACTTTGTAGCTGTTTAACATTCGTTGGCTCCGGAAATTTTTGTACGGCAAGGGTTTTTGTTTCCGATGGACGAATAGTACCACTCTCTATTACATAACCTAAAAATTCGATCTTTCTTTTTAAGAATTGACATTTCGCAAAATTGAATTCTAGACCGTATTCGGTCGCGACTTTTAACACTCTTTTCAGTTTTAACAGACTTTCTTCTTCCGATTGGGCAGGAATGATTACGTCATCCATGTACACGAGCAATGTTCCGTCTTTAATCAAATCTCTAAAAACTGTGCAAATATATCTCTGAAAGGTCTGTGGGGAAACACTAAGGCCAAATGGGACTTTGTTAAATTCGTACTGACCGTGGTGGGTTACAAACGAAGTATATTTTTTACTGTTCTCTTCTACGTCAACATGAAAAAAACCGTTCTTCAGGTCAAGCGACGTGAAGACCTGAGCTTGTTCTACTCTATCTAACACCTCTTCAATTAAGGGTAATGGGTAGTGATCTCTAATTATCTTGCGATTAATTTTGCGATAGTCTATGCATAATCTGAATTTTCCACATTTTTTCTTAGCTAACACAATCGGAGATGCAAAATTTGAATTACTTTCTCGAATAATTTTATCGCATAACCACTCTTGTATCTGATTCTCGACAAATTTTTGCTCTATATATGCTAATCTACGAGGCCTTTGAGCAATGGGTAATTCGTCAGTTAAATTCAAAGTCATTTTTAAATTAGTGGTTTTGGTTTTGTTTGGTACGTAATTCTGAATAAGTTGTATCACTTCATTCCTATTGTTATTGTCCATTACATGACTTACATCAGGCTCATTTAAAGTGATGCAATTAGCGGTCTCTGCTAAGTATACCAATTTTTCTCCAATCTCGACAGTTGTTTTTACTTTACAGTCTCGGGTATTTTTACAATAACTGTCTGCAGCCGGAGAAATGTTTAGACTATCGGAATTAGAGAGTCTCACTTTGTTGTGACTATCGTAATTTTCCTCTATGGGAGCTGTCACATTACTCATTGCATTAGATGAGAAATTATTTTCCGTTGCGGTTTGTTGACTAGCATGATTAACATACGCATAATTTACAACAATGTGATTTTCACTAGCACAATTTTGTCTAACTCCCGTAATTGAAAACCCATGTTCATTTATCACAAAATTTAACTTACTCAGAAAATTATGGCCTAGAATTATAGCATTGTTCAAATCTTCTAACACATAAAAGTCCATTTTGACCACAAAATCATCAACCAAAATATTAGCATTGAAAAAGCCTAGTGGAGAAACTGTACTCCCACTAATGCCGGACAACATTATAGAATTTTTTGACAGCTCTGGACATCCTAGGGCAACATAAAAATTATAACTGGCCATGCACACTTCACTTCCGGAATCAATCAATGCATCCGCGGTTTTACCCTTAATTCTTATACTTTTCATTATTTTATTAGAACTGGAGCTATTACTACTAGCTGTTTTAGCGTCTTTCATTGGGCAAACGTCAGATTTGTGACCTGGGGCGGCACACCGAAAACACACGGGACCGTCTTTCTTACGGGGACAATGCACAGATTTATGTGAAAATTCACCACATGTATAACACCTCAAACTTTTGTAGTTATCCTGTATTTGATCTTGAGGTTTCAACGTGTTATAGAAATTTTTCCCTCCTTGAGTACGATTCTGCGAAAAATTATTTGGGACCCTATTATTGGTATTACGACCGTTATATCTGTTACTCTCATTACCTTGTGTAAACGACTTTCTTGTATCGGGACTAGAGTATCTAGGACTAAACGCACTCTTCAGGTTATTTCGCGCAGACTCATAGTCATCTAACTTGTTTATTAAATCATCTATTTTTACTAGTTTGGGCAAGTCATCTACAAAGTGTTCTCTGATGTCGGCTGGAAGTTTTCGTCGAATTTGGTCAACTACAAGAAGCTCTTTTAAGTTATCAAAAGTTGAGATTCCTAACCCGGTGATCCACTCCTCCAAAAAATCATTTATCTCGAACGCGAAGTCGCGCCAAGAAGCCGAATTTTCTTTTCGATGTCCGAAAAATTTTTGACGAAATTGTTCGGGAGTTAAACGGAAACGATTCAACAATACTTTTTTGATATAATCATAGTCGTTGGAGTGAATTTCCGGTTCTCGAGATACGATATTAACAATTTCCAAAGGCAATAATCCCAATAGATACGTTACCCAATTCTCTTTAGAAACTGGCATTCGCTTAATTTGTCTCTCGAAAAGACCTAAGTAAACACTAATATCATTTTGCATTTCATATCTGTTCATTAATTTTAGTAAATTTGGATCTTTAGTAGTGTTTGTTATTGTCGTTGAATCTCTGACCAAAGCTAATTCAAGCTCCATTTTCTTAATTTCAAAATCCCTTTTCTCTTTTTCCTTCAATTTCCTTTCGGTCGATTCCTCACGTTCCTCTCGTTCACTGGTAATTCTCTCGAGCAGACACTTAACCAGTTCCTCATTGTAATTAGTATCCTTTACTATTAAATCGGTTAGCTGGACTACTTTCGCATTTACTGGGGGAGTTAGATTTAATTCCTCAACGAGTACAATTAAATCACATTTGCGAGATCTTGCCAAAAAGGCCATGGTTATAGTACTAATTTTTACACAAGTAAGAAAATTAAGAAGGCACTTACTCTTTTAAAAGGACTCCTAATATTTTGTCCCCACTTATCTGGAATTATTATTTAACACATATTTCATTTAAACCACAATCACAAATCAGCACAACAGAGCTACGAAAAAAAATTAATTGTACCTTTCTTTCACCAAAATAATGAACAATAATAAATCACTGGGAGAAAAAAAAAATCACTCTCCCCATTTCACAAGAACACACGTAGCAAAAACACATAAAACGCTGAACACTTTTTTTTTTTTTTTTTCTAAAATACGTACGCCAACGTATTTTCTGTTAATACACGCACACTTGAACACGAAGAAACGCGCACAAACTGGAACGAAGAAACGCGCACAAACTGGAACAGACCTACATACGTACGCCAACGTATTTTCTGTTAATGCACGCACACTTGAACACGACGACACGCGCACAAACTGGAACGAAGAAATGCGCACAAACTTGAACGAAGAAACGCGCACAAACTGGAACGGAGAACACACCCGCTTGAATGGAGAACCACCGCGTACACTCGACGAAGAATTCTTTCTTCCGCGGCACAAGCCAGAAAGGCGACGACAGTCAGCAGACTCCAAGCAAAGGTCCGAGAACGTACTTTGCTCTACCGTTAGTTTTCTCCAAGCGAAACTCCGGAAACTCCTTACTCCACTGTAAATTTTCTCTCTCGAGGCCACATCTCGGCCGGACACCCCATGTAGAAGTATTAATGGCTCGGTGGGGTATGATTCACAAGTCGGAACTTCTGTTCGAAGTTTTTAAACTACTTTATTGTACCAATCAATGATGGGATGAGATATGTACAGTGATGCATGAGAAAAATATTCGGGGTATTCATATATGTCTCGGGACGCCACCCGGATAATAGCCGAGCGAATCTGCTCGACTCAAGCACTCAGCTCTTACATGTCAGGAATTCCCCCGCTCCTGGGCGACACACATATTTATAACATTCCCAAAACCGCCCACTCGGGTTCAACTTCTGGAGCCCCACGCGGGCTGCGTCTTGAGGTCATGGACCTTACTTGGCTCGTGAGGAGCGATTTCCGCTCCTACATAAATATGAGGGTAATCTGGAAGATAACCTCCATTTGGTGATCAATGATAGACACTCGTAGTTACAGAAATTCTATTATATACATTTAAAAACTACAACTGCACTTTACTTTTCGACATAATCACCATTCAAATTGAGGCACTTGTCTAAACATTTAACAAGTTTTGAAATACCTTCTTAAAAATATATACCACCTGGGAATGAAGCCACTCTGTAACAGCATCGCGAAGTGCATTGTCATCGTCGAAGTTGAGACACAAGCCACTGCTTCATGTGCGTGAAAAGGTGATAATCACTTGGTGCCAAATCTTTGCTTTAGAGAGGATGATCAAAAATATCCCAATGGAACAGCTGCAAAAGTTATTGGGTGTGACTAGCAGTGTGCGGTCGAGCATTATCATGAACCAACACGATACCGGAAGTCAACATGCCCCGACGCTTGTTCTGGATGGCTCATTTGAGTTTTTGTAATGTTTCACAGTAGGCTTCTGAATTGAAGGTCAAACCACGCTCAATGAACTCTACTAGCAATACTCCTTTGGCATCCCAGAACACTGTTGCCATAAGCTTTCTGGCAGAAAATGTTTGTCGAGCTTTTTGGGGTTTTGGTGAGTGTGCATGACACCACTCCATTGATTGCCTTTTGCTTTCGGGGTTCACGTACACCACCCAGGTCTCATCGCCGGTCACAATTCTGTGAAGAAATTGTTCTCCTTCCTCGGAATAACGCGAGAGAAAGTCCAAAGCAGAACCCATTCGGTGTGTTTTGTGCTCCTCAGTAAGGAGTTTTGGTATCCAACGTGCACAGTACTTGTGGTATCCCAACTTTTCTGTCACAACCTCATGCAAAACAGTTCGAGAAATTTGGAGAAAGTGTAAAGAAAGTTCAGATATTGTAAACCGATGCTCTTCACGGATCTTTCTGTTAATTTTCTGCACGAGTTCATCGCTGACTACAGATGAACGCCCTCTTCTTGCCTCATCGTGCATGTCAGTTCATCCATCTTTAAACATGCGACACCTTCACTCATCACGTTTGGTTCATAAACATTACACAGTTCGCGATGAATCGCAGCTGGTGAAAGATTTTTCGTGTACAGAAATCGTATTACTGCACAAACTTTACATTTGGTGGGATTTTCTATCAGTCTTCATTTTCAACTAATGAAGTGGATGAGTAAACTGTAATACAATCTTCCACTTCCACTCCTCAATACCCACTGAACACCCGCTGACAGTACCACAAGAATGACATTGCTATCTCCGCCCAATTCTCTCACATACGCAAACGGAGGTTTTTTCCAGATTACCCTCATACATGTGTACTCGTACTTTTAAATACATGTGTAATGTGGATTTGTAAGCCCAGGCACACTGACACTAAAGACTACAGATTTTAAGATACATATTCATAAATACATGTGTACCCATCTTAGTTAGATACACTTGAAATCGTAATTTTTATTTGCTCAATGCTCCGAATTTACCCCATAGAGCTTCAATATCTTAATGCAATTCTCTTCTCAATAAGATGGGAGTCCTGAATTAAAAGGAATAGAAAATAAGGAAAAACATACTTGATTCCATATTCTATAAACTTCTGTCTGTGATGGAAAAGCGTCGTGACCAATTTGTTCACAAGAGTGAAAGGATGGTCGATCAAAGGTCGGATCCTGGGAGTAAACTTCACGACTGAAACATCAACGTCTGGTTTCGGAAAGAATGCTCTACCTGTGAAAGAAAGATGTTTTTATTTCCTGGCACGAAAAGAGAATTGCACTGTCAGTCTATCATGCAAACACCTCATAATACCAAGTCTTTATGGCAGTGGCATTGGTATTTTTAATTAATGTCGCACTGGAGCAACACAACGGATTATTGGTGACGGTCTGGCATTAAACCCGAAGGGAAAGATCCGAGGACAACACTGTAATTTTGAACCAGTGAGATGACGAGGTCACACCTGAGCTGGCACCCCACTCTCCAAACCTCTGCACTATGCCAACGTGAGGATGTTTGAGGCCATGACAGATTTAACGTGCACCACCCCTTTGTACATGATGGTCTTCGGTTGGATTCGAACTCGCAACCCTCCGGTTGCTAATCCATTGATCTTCCAACCGGCTGCCGCAACCCCTTTGTGGTGGTGATCACTACAGAAATAGAGCTCATACATTTTGAGTAAGGATGTTTCTAATGGAAGTTTCAATTAAATTTTGTTTTTGGCAAAAAGAGTGTACCATTTATTTTCTTGGTAACAAGTAGGGCCGCTGTAGCCCAGTTGGAAGATTAAAGGATTAGAAACCAGACAGTTGCAAGTTCGAAACTCAGTGCAGCCAGACAGTCATGTATGTGAAGGTTGGTGCATGTTAAATCTGTTATGGCCTCAAATGTCCTCATGTTGGTATGTGGAAGTTTGGAGAGAGGGGTGCCAGCTCGTGACAGACAGTATAAATTTTTAAAAATAGAAAAGGCAACTTTTACACAAGGTCCTTCCTTCAAATTATGTTTCACTACAAAGTGCAAAAAAATGTTTAAAAAAGTCAGCTCTGTGCTTTTCTGATTAAATTGAATATAGAAAGATAGATTGCATAAAGTTTTCTCTGAAAGATGTTATACATAAATATTTATTTGCGAGATTTAAAAGTAGACTATGTTTTCCACTGTACATGGAACAAATAAGCCAATGATATAACTTATAAAATTATATTAGAATAAAAATTTATCTAAATATAGATATGTAATAGTGAATTAAGAATTTGCATGGGTTCACGATTTCCAGTTAAGATTCCGACTCATTTTCACTTCAGCTTTGCATCAATAGAACAGTTCTTGCTTATAAATTTGTTTTAAGTACTAAGACTTAAATGTCAATCTTAATTGACATTAGCTAAACTGCAAGTTTAAAATTGTTAAAGGTTTTGAGTTTTGGCTATGTTTCGTTTCAGATACTTGTTTTTGAATTGTACTGTCAGGTAATACCATTTCATTTGTTGAAATCTTAAATAGGTTATGTTTTACTAATGACTGCTTCATAGTTCTTAGAAATTAGTATATTTTAAGAAGCACAGGGTAAAGAATCAAGGGAATCAATTTTTCTTACTTTCAAAAGCCTACCATTTAAACATTTTAAAACTGCAAATGAATTTTGGCAGAAAACTCGTAAACAGCAGAAAGTGTAGTTATTTTGAATATCAATTTTATAGAATTCCTCTCTTAGCTGCCATTTCGCTAACTTTTAAAAATTGATTAGATTTGTTATGACAGCAATCTTAATTGATTTGTTGTAATTTTTATCATATTTAGAGCTGGTTTATCAAAGTTAATTTTTAACCATATACAAAATATCAGCAAGAAATCTTGCATTCAAAATTTTTGTTTTTCAGATTCTGTAACTGTATTACCATTAATTATATTTTATAACTTTCACCTCACAAAAGAAATTTTGAATGAATTCAGACATTAGACTTATCAGAAAATGCTTGTAAGGATATCAAAGTACTCATATATATATAATATATATTATAGAATTCTGCCCAATTTTATAGAATGATTCCTCTCTTAGCTACTATTTTGCTAACTTTTAAAAATCGGTTAGATTTGTTATGACAGCAATCTTATTGATTTGTTGTAATTTTCATCACATCTAGAACTGGTTTCTCTACTTTTTAACCAGACAAAATATCAGCAACAAATCATTTTGCATTAAGAATGTTTATTCTGCAGATTCTGTAGATGTACTAAATTTTGCTGCTTAAGACCCCATTGCATTGCTTTACCCAGTCCTTAAGACAAGTTATTAACCTTTACGATGCAGCAGTCAAATTTCGTTAATGCCTCGTAGAACAGCACATTTCACTTAACTTCCTTCCCCTACAGAACTTGGCGAGAGAGTCTTGAATGACTTTTACGACTGACCACCTAGCGCGCTTTCCTTTCATAGTGTTGTCCCAATGCCGCTCAATGGAAATTCTCTCTTGGACCTCTTGGCAGTTTCCAGTTTTCGCTATAAGAGCTCTTTTCTACCCCACTTGATTCTTCGTACTAGGAACTGTTTTAAGTTTGGATTAAAAATCGTTTAAGGAAGTTAGGACAGTCACAAATGCATACTCCATTTATTTTACTTATATTAGTATTTCAATGACTGATTTTGATAAGCACGCAATAAATGTTATTGGGATATAAGTGAAACAACCTCCTCTCTCTCTCTTTGCTGTAGTAGTGTGCAGTCAATAAGGTTAACTTTTGGACTGAGATGTACTCAAAATATCCATTGCAACAGAAGAATGTGTTTCGGTGTGTAGGGATGCATTTCTGCTTAATCCTGGACAATTCAATGCAGCTACCTAAAGCGATATATTGTAGCACATTATAATACCTAATGGCTTGAAAACCACTTCAGAGATGGTTGCTTCCTATTCCAACAGGTAATAGATATAGATTTTATTTAACTTATCTCCAGTGCCAACAAATAGAGTGGGACTAATTTTATGTATTCCTCTTGCATATCTCCAGGTGATGAATGAACTCAATCGAAAATACATGGCTTTCACTGTAAATGCATTAACTTCGAAGAAATCTGACGATCTATACAGTTGTTTCAAGATCATGGGAAGGTATCCCGATATCGTCAATCAGCTCTTGGAATCCATGCCATGTAGACTTCAAGAGATTATTGATCAGGATAGATATTACACGTCCTATTAAATTTGCTCCAAACATACAACTGCATTGCTTAATATATATTTTGGTAAATTTAACAATGAACTCCAGAAATTTTAAATTCACAATATCATTTTTAATGCAGTATATATTGCCGTTCTCTTCTCTTGTAAATATTATTTAAAAAAGGTCTTAAATGTAGAATTATCTCTCAAAATGTAGTCTAAAATTGTTTTTTTAATTATAATAATAAATTAATCTTTATGTTGCATATTTTCAAAATTTTTAGGAACTTTAATACGAAAATTCATATAATTACGAATCAGTTTTTTAGTCATTAATTTGAAATTAGTTAAATTATTTTTTCAGTCAGCTAATAATTTTTCACAGATAATAATGTTTGAGATTGACAGAACTGTTATTCTGCGAAAAGAGTGTTAATTTCTATTGCTAATTAAAATGATAACAAAAAAGCTGTTCATAATAACAATCTTATCAGCAAGTGGTGCAAAGAGTTAGCAACTAAACATAACAATTGTTATTGACTAAGAAATCGATATAAACAGTTCAGATTAACTGTTGTTAACTTAAAATTTTTTGTTTTACTATCATAATAAGTTATTGATAGTTGTCAATATTTTGATAACTGTTGTTTCGATAACAGTTGCTGTTATTTTGCGAAAACACTGTTATTTAAACTGCTGTCTGAATAACAGCAAATCTGAATTTTTAGTACTTGAAAAGCAATATTATATCAAGAATGAACCTTTCTTGAAAGGTTATTTCAATCAAGCACCAAATTAACAGTTCCTGATTAAATGTAAACAATCTTGATCTACGAATAGCAACTTTCAATGAGGAGTTGATTCATGAAAAGGACAACAGTTTTAACATTGAATATCACTGAATATACTGGTAGTAAATTCATGAAACTTCAAATTTAGACTAATTTGACGATTTGGAATCTGATTATGGCATCAAAACGTGGTGTTGCCATTGGAAAATTGTGTTGTTTTTGCAAGATTTTACATGAAGACAGCCCCTTATGCCATATTTTTTTGCATACGAATTTGTAGAGGATGCTATTCCCTATTGAATGGTACCTTTGAATTTGCTCTACTATGAATAGTACTGAAAATAAGGAGGGGTGGTTCAGGTTTTTTTCGGCAACTGTACCCCCCCCCCATGTAGTTTTTCGCAAAACGTTCATTTTTTAACACCATAAGAAATCTAAACATTGTTAATTACGTTATATTAATTTTCCGAAATCTTGGAATCCATAAAATCTTCTTTAATTCAAACTCCAGTATAACTCACATATATTTGGAGGTCCGTTCTTCAAACTGTTCAAGATTTACCAAGCTAACCATATTTCTTCAAGACAAAAACAAGACATTGGGATGGCAAAAATGGGATAGAGTTATGTAATATTTTGCATTTATAAAAGTAAGAAGATAAATGCTTTCTGGAGATTTTATAGTTTTAAGCTCATAAAATACCTTGACAAAATGTGAAATTTAAACTGTATGCATTGATAACAAAGCCACTGGTAATGGTTAGCATACAGGTATAAAACACAAACTAGCGCTACAGCAGAACAGATACCATGCCTGAGATGAGCAAGTGTTGCAAACCTGTATTTTTATTTTCTCTAAATAAATCACTGCAGGTATCAATACATACTATCGAATAGTGCGACTCTCCATGGTTATACAAATTACTGGTATCCATTGGAAGGTATATTGATGTACGACTGTAGGATATGAATAATTTAAGATTGACCAATAATCAATATTAAAGTATATTTATAATTTTTATTAAGAAAAAGAATTAAAGGCATGATGAAATTGACATTTTTATTAAAACAAAGGGATGTAAGAGTTAGTTGGCTGCTTTAGGTTTTATGGTGCAAGGGCCAAGCTGTGTCAAACACAAGGCAACATCAAGTAAAAATGTCATGAAAGGGGAAAAAAGAGGTATTAGGAACAGAGTGGTGGGTATTTTTTAGGTAATTAAAGTCGCACTGGAGCAACACAACGGGCTATTGGCAACGATCTGGAATCAACCCCAAAGGGAGGTTCGAGAACACCACCACATGATTTTGAACCAGTCAGATGACGAGGTCACACCTGAGCTGGCATCCCACTCTCCAAACTTTCACATCACGCCAACGTGAGGACATTTGAGGTCATGACAGATTTAACGTGCACCAACCTCCTTTGTACACAAGTGTCTTTGATTGGATTTGAACTCGCAACCCTTAGATTGCTAGTCCGTTACTCTTCCAAATGAGCTACCACGGACCGAACAGAGTGGCAGGATAAAAGCAGATCGCTTGGGTGTCCTAGGAGTGCAGGACACCCAAGAAATATGGGGAAAAAAACAGTACTGTCTTGTTCAAAATGGTATGTATGGATAGCTTAAATTTTACTGTATGACAAATAAACAGAATACCTGGAATAGTGAACATATTATCAACATGGCACAAATACTGGCACACTAAGGATAGTCTTGACCTAGCAGCCGTGCCAGGTTTGGCCACCATTCGGTCGGCCACTTCCTTCTGGAAGGTGAGAGTGAGCTGCGTGCGACCGTGGATGAACGGTCCCGTGCGGGTGGAGCAGTACTTCAGCCACTTGATGATGAGTGGAGTTGAGATGTTGAAAGGCAAGTTACCAATGATGTAGAAAGGGGGTGGATACAAAGTCCAGTCATTAGCTAAATCCCTGAAAATCAAAATGCAACAATGAGAAGTCTAATGACTTTGTAATGTCCATAGCAACAGCTCGTGATCAGATGTCAATACCTGCAGGTTTTCCACTGACCGCCTGTTGTAAATCATGGGTAGATCTCCTTCCCATTCAGATGGTTTTAACCCTCCTAATGGTTGTTTCAATGAGGTTATCTCATCAGTAGCAAAACTAACCAGATCTTGATACAGACATCTCGTCTCTGGAAGAAAACTAACCAGATATTGGCCTCGTCATCATATAAAAATATTGGCAATACCTCGATGACGATATATCTCGTCATTAGCAAAATTGGTCAGTTCTTGATGGTTGAGATATCTTGTCAAAACCACTTGTAGGGTTAAGGGATGCACGACAGTTCTCTCGCTAATTAACTGTCCCTGAGTGGCAACTGGAGGGATGAGTGAAGGGTGAACACTTCGAACTCTCAATCTGAACAGAGGTATTTTCAGAACTGTTGCAGGTCATTTTGAGTTGATCACGTAACATCTTAACACCTTTATTACAGTCCCTACAGCCAAAGGATCCAGATCTCTGTATTACTTAATTTAAAATTCCAAGTGTAAATTTTTTGTTATAAATATTTTTCTTAATTGTATTTTGCCTGTGTTGTTTCTAGCACACCACTCAGCCCCCCACTACCATTACATCTTGTATACACACAGATTTAACTTACGACTGAGAATGCAGTGGATTAGTAACTGCTTCAAAAAATACATAAATATCTCCTACTGCTTGAGTCTTCTCTTATCTCCAACTGCTTGGGCACAAATCAAATTAAAAACAGTAAAATAAGTTTTATTTTGTTCAAATCTAGTTAAATAATATAGTAGCCTCTCATTATATCTTGCTTCCTGGGAGACAAGAAAAAAGATTGACATATCAAGGAGAGCAATATAGACAATGCCGAGAAAAATGGCTTATTGGAAATATAAGGATACAAAATATGTATTCAATTACCCTCTTTTATATTCAGGGTATGTCAATTTAAATCAAGTAATTTTATTAAAAAATCATTGATTTAAATCAAAATTTTAAATTCCATTTTCTGTTTAATATTGAAAATGAAATACTGAACAAGATGCATGTTATTTTATTCAAATAACTTAAGAACTTCCCTTGTACTGAGTTCACCCCAAAATTATTTTGAAAATCATCCTCCCTTTGAAAACACTAAATAGTATTTGCTGATTGGGATCATAATTACCAGACAAGTATTTTCATCTTGGGCCATTGACCAATAGGAATCACTCACAAGCCTGGTCATCAGTGTTAATTGTTTTAAACGTTCCATGACTATAAATCGCACATGGCCAATTTTAAACCATTTACCATTGCTGAGTGAAGATGCTCGAAATATATTCAATCAAATTATTAAAATTGTGGTAACTTACTTTCTTTTTTAATATGTTCTAGTTATTTATTAAGTATTGTAGTCTGTTCATAAAAATATAAGGCTCAACGAAAAGATTTTCTTCATAATCACAAAGCATTCCAATTTTGCACATTAATCTTTATAATTGGCAATTTTAATAGTTTCATTTTGTTTTGTGTTTCATATTGGTTAATTTTTATTTCAATTTATTGGGAAATTTTATGATCCCCTAGAATATTTTACACTGCTAGAATAACTATTCAATATTTATGGAATTGAAATTTGGAAAGTAAAAGTTAATTCACTCATCTGATAATTGAGTATGTTGAGAAAAGATTATGGGTTGAAGCAGAAAGCTATTAGAATTGATAAATTTTTTAGCTATTACACTTGTTCTATGCTGTTCATAGAGAAAAGCTTCATTTTTGTTTTATATATAAACCCTTTTGTATGCTTCGAATATACCTATGAAATACTTATCAATGCTCAAAGAATTTGAAAAATAGACACATTTGATTTTAAATTTATGTACTTTCATGTCTCGTCTCATTTTTTACTGTTAACTTACAAAAAATAACAATTTTTTTACCAAAATAAGTTATTTTTGCAAGCTAAAAATTAATTAGAAGTAGGAATTTTTTCAAGATGCAAGTTCCTTTTATTTTCTATTGGTGACATGATTTTTTTTCTCAAAAGAAAGTCTTGAACCAATTAATTATTTTGTATCAAAATAATTGTAGTAATTCAAGACATTTTGTACACATGATAAATATATAATATAAAAAATTCTGAAATTTGTATGATTGAAAACATTCATAACATGGTGTTGGTGGGATCCAGCAACCTTATTTATCTTATCTGGGTCCAAAAAATTCACGTCACTGGTTATGAGCTAAACTCAAAGTAATCTAAACTGCTTGAGAACCAGAAGGTAAAACGTTGCTCATCTTGGCATTTCAGGCACTGTCTATTTACTCCATCATGAGATTTACTTTGCTAATTCCTGTCGCGTTTTTTAATCTTTCAAAAATTTACCAGGTTATATTTCTTAACACATTAATGTTTTACATAAAAATATTAATGTTTAAATAAATCAAAACTATCTAGAAACTACACTGTAATTTGCGTGTCTCATGTCCAACAAAATTTAAATTGTACGGGCAAGGAATTAATTAAAATCATAAAAATCCGATTTAAATAAAAAATCTTATTTAAATCAAATAAATCCAATGTTTTTGATATTTTTTAAATCATGCTTTTTTTCATACCCTGTTTATATTTACTACTTATTATGGTACAATGTTTTCAAAAATGGTAAAGCATTGTAAAATAATACTAAATACAGAATACTTTTGAAAAAAAAAATCCTTCTCATGCATGCTTTAGAACCCAAATATTTTTACCAATTCAGTTTATCCTTCTCATGGGGCTGGAATACTTTCTATCCAAAACTCACCTGGCAATCAAGACACTTTTAGTTAGGGTAAAAGCAGTAATGTACATCAGACTATAGTATGAGAATTCCACTGTTTCGACAAACCAAAAATTCATGAGGGAAAAAACAGCGATAAAGTCGAATGCAGGATAAAATGCCACATAAGTATTAGTGTTGTAGTTCCAGTAGTTAGTTGTAATTTATTGAAACAAAATCTCTCTCCAATTCGAAAATCACATATTTCGACTGAATGCAACTTTTATTTAATGAAAAATGTTGTGAAAAATGTTGAACTGAATTCTCACACTACTGCAAGTGCAACTTCTAGTTTTGAACACACATTGGTACTGATTATTGGCTTGATGCAATTGAAACCAATTCTAGTGATAAATCTTAACACTGATCAATATCAACTTAAAAATTTTGAAAAAATTGTGGTGAACAGAGTATTGAAAGAAGTTAAAAAACTTAATTTTTAATTGGCTCAAATTTTTTTTCTTTTCGTAAAATTGCTTTCTTCTGAAAAATGCAGACAGAATATTCTCCAATGTGACTGGGGTTTTAAGTATTATCCTTGCTTGAATTCCCTATACTAGAAGTAATTTCAATTGTATGGCATGCTACTAAAGCAAAAGTATACTCAAATAAAATTTGTTTACTCCAGTAGTACAAAAGTTGTGTTGGTTTCACAATTTAGTTATATATACGTTTGTTTTCGTTGAAAGTTGCATTCTGAGTTTGCAGGAGAATAGCTCTAGCTACATCAGTTCTCTGGTGAAAACATGGTTTAAAGGACAAGGCATTATGGTATTAAACTGTCTTAGTAATTCAGCAGATCTGAACCCGATTGAAAATGCATGGGCTCTCAGTGGAAAAGTATAATTTTGAAGAGATCTGACGATCTATACAGTTTTGCTTCAAGATCATGGGAAGATATCCCGATATTGTCAATCAGCCCTTGGAATGCCATGTAGACTTTAAGAGATTATTGATCAAGACAAATTACACATCCAATTAAATTTGTTGCAAACATAACTGCATTGTTTAGTATATTTTTGTCATATTTTGTTCAATTTTACAATAAAAACCTTCAGAAATTTTTCATTTACGATATCATTTTTTGCAATTGCAGTACATATTGTCATTCTCTTCTGCTGTAACTATTCCTTAGATAAATGGTTTTAAATGCAAAATTATCTCTCAAAATTTAATCTCTATGTTGCATATTTTCAAAACTTTTAGGCACTTTAACATAAAAATTCATTTATTTACGAATCAGTTTTTTTTGTCATTAGTTTTAAGAGTAAATTATTTTTTCATATTCAGCAAGTAATTTTTGAGATTGACAAAACTGCTATTTTCTGATAAGTGTTCAAATCTGAATTTTTGGTACTTGAAAAGCAACATTGTGCCAAAAATAAACCTTTCTTGAAAGCTCCTTTTCGTAAGTCTCTTTCAATCAAGCATCAAATGAACAGATCCTAATAAACTGCAAATAATCTCGATCTACAAATAGCAACTTTCCATGTGGAGATGATCCCAAAAGAGCAACAGCTTTGACACTGAATATCGTCCAGATATACCAGTAGTAAATTCATGTAATTAAATATTTGGTCTAATTTGACAATGTAGAATCTGATTAAGGCATCAAAACAAGGCATTGTTATTAGAAATTTTGTTTATACAAAATTCAATATGAAGACAGCCTTTATGCAATATTTTTGCATATGAGGATGCTATTCACTATTAAATGGTACCTTTGAATTTGCTCTATTACGATTAGTTCTCGAAATAATGTAGGATGGTTTGTTTGTTTTTCCCGAGAGTGCACACAACTTTTATTTATCAAAGGTGAAAAATGTTGAACTGAACTCTCACACTACTGTAAGTTTTACTTTTAGTTTGAAACTTACATTGGTAGACTGATTATTGGCTTGAGCAATTTGTTGCACACAAAATTTGTTTATCCAAACAAAATTTCTCACCTATCTAAAAATTGCACATTCGACTACACACAACTTTTATTTAACAAAAGTGAAAACTGTAGAACTGAACTCACACTACTTCAAGTGCATCTTCTAGTTATGAATGCACATTGGTAGACTGATTATTAATTTGACATATATCTTGCACACAATTAAGGTTGTTGATATGTTGAACTTTGTTGAAGTTTTAAAACAAGTACAAATTTCTGAAGTTAAAATCTGAAAGTATTATCTACCTATCCAGGGATGATTCAGGAGGATTAACAAAGGTTTTCAAACCTTCCCCCAAATATTTTTTTGCGTTAAAAACAATCGATTGTGCATACTCAAGTTAGTTTTTAAATAGATTAAATCAAGGCTTCACTACAAAATATAGGTAGACTTGTCTGTAAACAGTAGAAAATCATCAAACATGTTCATTAAATATTACAACAATTTGATTGAAATGGAAACTAAGAGAAGAATGAGTCATTCACAATATTTATTTAATACCTAGACATACCTAAAAGTTTTTAATATACTTTTGAAATGAGTGTAAATGACTTTCGGAATAAAAAATAGCTTAACCAGTCAACCAAAAATAAATTATTACTACCCTTAAACACCACAGAACATCCAACTTGAAATAGTTGAATCACAGTAATATATTTTTCATTACTGTGTCATGGGTGACACAAAACTACAAAATTTAGCTGACTGTAACTACATTTATTTTACAAACATAGATTCAAATTGCTATATTATCCCAAGTATCAATTCAAATTATTATACTACTTTTAAGTACTATAGTATAATGGTTCCTCTTGGAAAATTCTCTCTAGAGTGAATTTGCCATCGATGAGGGACAAGTGGCAAGTTTATGACCGGATGGGGTAAGGAATGCCCTTGTAGCCCCTCATTTTTGAACTGTTAAGTATCAAAAACAAGGTACGGGAGGAGAGGTGACGCTGAGTTCTGGCCCCCGACAAAAGAGAACCATTGAAATTCTGGACGTGAACAGATGCAGAGCTGGTCTGCTCCGATGAAACCGCGGGACTGAAACTATTTTGTTTTCTACTCATTTAGTCTTGAAATTGCCTTGAATTGCTACTTTGTAAATAATGTGCTGTATGTTTTAAAGCTATTTTTTTTATTGCCTAAAATCCACTTGTCACTTTAATTTATCTCATGACGTTACAGGACAGAGGGTTGGTTGGTTGTTTTTAGATATTTTTGGCACAAGGGCCATTAGGTTAAGCTGTAACAAGCACAAAACAAAAGTACACAGAGTGGTTCCTGGAAAGGAATGTTGTTGGTATCTTATTGCATCAAGAGATCATACAATGTTCTTGGCACTTGCCAAGCATATGAAAAGTTCCACCAATTGAAGAGAGGTGCCAACTTCTGTCATGGAGAAATCATGGTGCGAACACTATGCATAAATAACTCCAGAAATTATTGTGAGGGTATTAATGAAATTTAAAGCAGATAAATTTGAATTTACATATTAGGAAATACATATTGATTAAATAACTTAGTTTTTAAAACAAAACAAGATTTAGTAAACATATTACTAAACAAACATAAAACATATTCATTCAAATTTCACTATAATTTAAAATAGGTATAAGAAAAACTTACTTGGGAAAGATGTTTTCTAAAGAAAGATCCATGATATCCCCAAGGATTATCTTCATTCTATCACCACTAGCATCAGCAAGAAGCTGAAATGTAATGCAATGTGATTGTTAGTCAAATCAGCACAACACAACAGTAAAATTATTTCACAGGAAATTGGCCATATACTAGTTGAAATATGTGCCAAGAGTGTTCAGGTATCACCTAATGTGTATGTTTCTTTGTAATGTGTATCACCTAATGTGTTGTATTTTGAAAAGCATAATTTTTAAATAGTTACAAAATCTGAGTATATTTATTTGAATTACTAGAACTGCCATTTTTGCAGTGACATAGCATCCATAAAAGCTTGACATCCTCTAATAAAAATTAATTAAAATAAGTCCCAGGCATTGCTTTTGGAGTTATTATGTGATCGAAAATCAGATGGCTCTGTCAAGATTCAGAAGTGGCGATATTAATACTGAAATTTCAAAGTGGACATAAAATGTTTCCTATTTGTCCCAAATGCGCAAACTCATAGGCTTCCCGCCACACATGTGTCGTGTCAGTTTGGGTTCCCATGACCTTTTTGAGAATCCTTTGATGGTTCTACATTTTTTAAAGATGAGTGGTTTCATGAACTTGGTCTAGCATGTGCTAGACCAAGAGGAATTAGAAGCAACAAAATAAATTGGAAAAAATTTAGATAAAACCTGAAGCAAAAGTGATTTTTTAATGTAAATCTGAATCAGATGTTTCTATTTTATTGTCCTTGATTTTCACTGCAAAAAAAACAATTAGGTACTACTGATGACTCTTCCTTTCAGCCTCAAATAGTTTTTTACTATGATTGGTTAAAGGTGTTAATCATGTGCAATGGATGTCTTCAGCAGTCTCTTCTCTCCTACACCCTGCATCCAACTGAGACTAACATCCAGTCAAAATATGCACAGTGGGTCATCACGCATCTCTCTATCATTCTCTCCCAGATCTCTCATTTTCCCACCTTTGTAAAAGACGACCTCAAGCTCTAAGATAGTGCTTGTATCATCCACTGAGTTGCCAGGATTGGGTGCAATTGTGCCTTTGGGACTCCTTTTTAACTTAGGGCCACAACGATTTGCATATCATTTTTACTTCTCTGTTACCTCCACAGTCGCATTTTCTTGGCAACAAAAAATTAACACCAAAGTAGAAGAGAGACAAAAGTTTCATAAAACACTTATTTCCAGTGGATAGGTAGGTAGGTATTTTAAATAACATCACACTGGAACAACACAACGGGCCATTGGTGAGGTCCTGGATCAATTCCGAAGGGGAAAATCCGAGAACAATACCACGTAATTTTGAACCACAGTCAGATGACGAGAACACCCGAGCTCAGATCCCAAGCCAATGTGAGGACTTTTGAGACCACGACAGATTTAATGTGCACCAGTCATTTTTTACACAACGGTCTTTGGTTGAATTCGAACTCGCAACCCTGTGGTTGCTAATCTGTTACTCACCCAAACAGGGCTATTGTGGCCCTTGTTCCTGGGGGAAACAAACCTATTGCAACCATAATTGCATTGAAAGGATTTTCTTCATGGAAGTTTTTTTGACAGATTAATCCCGCTAAATATGTATCTAAGTGGTGTCTGGCAGTACCATGTTTTTTGTTACGCCACTTGGCCGAGCTCAATAACCTTTCAATGTTTTTTGGGAGGGTCTTCGTAGCAGGATCAACAAAATTGTATTTTTCTGGTCATCATTACTAAATACTTAACTGAAAAACCAGGAAAAGTAGAGTGCAAAAGTGATGTACTCAACCATCCCAAGTAAAAGCAAGTGAAGTCATGTTAAAAAACAGAGAATAAGGAAATGCAAATGGCATCGAGGATGTCTCTTTTGTCACCAAGAAAATGTGACTGGAGTACCATATATCTTTGAGAAGAAACAACAGGTAATCTAGTTGACATAGAAAGTTGTCTAAAAATAAGTATTACATTTTATTTGCTTTTAATCTGATCAGCATATCTAGTTATCAATGTTCCAGTACTCAATTTTGAAGAATTAAACATTATTTTAATGACTATAATATAAGGTAGGTATTTTAATAACGTTGCACTGGAGCAACACAGCAGGCTATTGGCGACAGTCCAGGACCAATCCCGAAGGTAAAGGTCCGAGTACAACACCATGTAATTTTGAACCACGATCAGATGACGAGGTCACACCTGAGCTGGTACCCCAATCTGCAAACTTTCACACCATGCCAATGTGAGGACATGACAGATTTAACATGCACCAGCCTTGTACACGATGGTCTTTAGTTGGATTCGAACTCGCAACCCTTGGGTTGCTAATCAGCTACTCTTCCAACCGGGTTACCGAGGCTCTAACTATAATATAAATGTAATGAAACAAAAACTAAATGAAGATGTAATATAGTAATTCCATTATTTTATAAAGATGGGGGAAATATGATAAAGCAATAATAAAGCTCGAAAAAATTACTTAGAAACACTGCACAAATTATACATTCTATTACTCATTTTATGCATTTGGTTGGTTAGATTGGGTTTTATGGCACAAGGGCCATATTTGGCCAAGCTGCACCAAACACAAGGCAACAATGAAGTAGGAATAAAAAGGGTAGGTGAAGGTAAAACAGAAGGGAGAACTGATCACAGGTACCTCAGGGTTGTGATTCATGTACACACCTAAACTGTCAAGAAAAAAAGCATTATAATGCTGAAAAGTTTTAAATATTATGACTAATGTACATCAAGTAGTTTTAGGGAAAAAATGATTAACTGAAATAGGTTTTTGTAAAATGAGCATGTTTCTGATATTTTTGAATTTGAGGTTATAAAGAAATATCCCATGCACAACAAGTGCTTCTGAGCACCAGTTAGTATAAATATATTTTCCAGTAGACTCTTGCACTTGCTCTATATAAAACATACCATCTCTTAGTATAAATTTCTCGGATATTTCAATAAAATATATTATTTCTAATAAATTTGTGCTTCCATATCTGTTTGATTTATTTCAGTTAATGTTCCATAAAACTGTTTAAAATGTTTCATTAATCCATATTTATATATTAATCCATGTGTTTATACAATCCGGTTTTGAGTGAGATTTTGAGTTGTCTGTTTAGAAAATACTAAACGTGAACACACTTGCCTCTAAAGCAGGCAAAAATCGCCTATCTTTCTCTATGACTATCAAATGCTTGGCACCATTTGAGAGAATGGGACGTGTTATGTTGCCTGGACCAGGGCCAATTTCACACACATGACAGTTCTTAATGTTGCCTGTCTTTGTCACAATTTTATTGGTTATCCTAGAGTCCAAGATGAAGTTTTGCGACAAATTTCTCTGAGCCTGAATCTTGTAGAGTCTCAAAAGGTCTCTGGGTGAGGGCAAGGGTGGAAGCCGTTCAGTTGCTGAATGAACGACAGGTGGGTTTACAGCAGCAGCCTCTTTCACCACGGCTTTGGCAAGTCTCCACAGAGATAGGCGCACCATGTTTTATCTCTGGAAAAAAGTACAACATTAATCCTAAAATAGCTACAAAGTGAACAAAATATATTACTTTCAGCCAGTGCTATTTATGTAAAAAATCGATTTTAGTACCACTACTGTCAACTTGTGGAAACTATTGGTCCCAAGACCCCAGTCGCTTTCATAAACGTGCTTTGAAATAATTCACCATTGCTTATACATTTTATTCTCATCTTTTAACCCTCCTGGTGGTTGTCATAAGCAAAACTGGCCAGAGCTTGATGGACAAGATATCGCAGCATAAGAGGAAAACTGACCCTTAGATCATCAAAAACTGAAACAATCTCGTCCTTATCAAACAATCAGCAATATCTTGAAGCCGAGATATCTCGCCATTAGCAAAATTGGTCAGATTAACACTCTAAATCTATTCCATATATCAAAGAAATCTTTAAATTTTAAAATCATCCCCTAAATAAAGGCTTTGTCTTTTCAGAAAATGGTAAACTAGTGGGACTAAAAATCGATGAGAATAAAACAAAAGTCCTCAGATTTAACGAAAAATCTAGCACTCCCATCAAGGTGCAGAATAACTCAATAGAAGATGTAAGCACCTTTTTATATCTGGGAGCAACAATAAACAAAAATGGTGGTATTGATGAAGATATTGATCTTAGAATTTCAAAAGCTCACAACTGTTTTAAGAATCTTAATAAATTGTGGAGAGCAACTAATATACATGTATTGGGTCATCCAGAAAGTTCTGTGGTTTTTCAAATCAAAGGGCGCTTTCTTATTACTATTTTGCTACTTCTGATAAGGAATGACCTTGATTGAAGTAGATGTGTAAATTCGGTCTTTTCCGCTTTCACTGCATAATTCTAGTTTGTGTTGTGGCACAATTTTTGTTTCAGTGCAGTGCTAATAGAGAATCAAAAAGTTCATTTTCGTCATATATGCTCTTTTATTTTAAAAAAGGAAAAAATGCTAGTCAGACTGCTCGTAAAATTTGTGCTGTATATGGACAAAGTGTTGTTTCTGATGACACAGTTCGAAGGTGGTTTGATAAATTTAAGAATGGAAATTTCAGCCTCGAAGATGATGCCTGCTCTGGATGACCATCCTCTGTAAACGAGGACCTATTAAAAGATGCCATCGCTGAAAATCCACGTTACACAGTTCAGGAACTATCACACAGACTAAATATTCCAAAACGTACAGTTCATGATCATCTGAAGAAGATTGGGTATGTAAGCCGCTATGATGTATGGGCACCCCATACTTTAACACAACAGAATATGCTTGCTCGAATTTCGGTATGTGATTCCTTGCTGAAACGAAATGAAGAAGCTCCTTTTTTTAAACAGCTCATTACTGGAGATGAGAAGTAGATAATGTTACAAGTAAAAGATCATGAGGTAAGCCAAATGAACCTCCCAACATCGAAAGGGAGGCTGCATCCCAAAAAAGTAATGCTTTGCGTATGGTGGGACTAAAAAGGAATTGTTCATTATGAATTGTTGCCACAAAATCAGGCAATAAATTTGGAAAAATACTGTTCTTAAATGGCAGTATTAAAAGCAGAAATCGAAGGTGTTGTCTTCCAGCATGACAATGCTCAACCCCACATTTCGCTGAATGTCAGACAAAGACTTATTGAGTATGGCTGGGATGTTTTGTGACACCCCCATATTCACCAGACCTTGCCCCCTCAGATTTTCCTCTTTAGGTCACTTCAAAATTCTCTGAACAGCGTGGAGTTCAATTCTTTGGAGACTGTCAAACAGCACCTTTATAACTTCTTTACAAATAAGCCTAATGACTTTTTAAAAAAGGAATTTTCCAGCTGCCGGAATGATGGCAAAAAGTAATAGAACAAAATGGTGCTTATGTGATTCAATAACATTTTCTTCAGTTTTTGTACTGCTTCGTTGGTATTTATCATTAAAAAACACAGAACTTTCCGGATGACCCAATAAAAACAAAATTAAATCTGTACAAAAATCACTAGTACTTTCAGTTCTCTTATACAGTTCTCAAACATGGAAAATTACCAAAACATAGAGCAATAAACTAAATGCTTTTCAAAATAAATGTTTAAGAATTATTTTAAATATTTTTTGGCCATCCTACTTTTCAAAAGAATTATTAAATAAAGCACAATTTAATGAAATAGGAAATTAAATTAAATTTAGACGTTGTAAGTTTACAAGACACATTTTAAGAATGAACAGGGACAGTATTCCTAATATAGCATTGAACTGGACCCCTGACGGAAAGAGAAAGTGTGGACGTCCCCGTTTGACCTGGCGACGTACGATGGAACAAGAGAGAAGTGAGGCTGGATGGGGGAGCTGGTATAAACTTGACCTGCTGCATCGGACAGGAAACTTTGGCAATCTAGAATGAAGGCCTTATGTGCCCTTAGGCACTAAAGAATTTCTGATGATGAAATAAAGACCTCATAATAAAAATGTAGCTCTCTCAAGATTGATATCCTGGATGTGCCATGCCTGGCCCCAACCACAAAAAGAAAGGCCCACAGGTTTTCGACACCCTTGAAGTTGTTTTTGGTCTGAAACACATGGCTTTCGATACTCACGGTCAATGTTTCCAAGATGCTGAATACAGGTTTTAACGTAGTGGTCCGTGTAGTATGCTAAAAGCGAAGACAGTGAAATTAAATTAAAATAGATATTTATTCAACACAGGAATTTACACTGCATTCAGGATAGTTAGCAATTAATGTTGGATTGGAGCAATACAAAGAACTATTGGTGAGGGTCCAGGATCGATTCCCTAGGGAAAGATGCGAGAACACATTGCACTTTTGAACCATGGTCAGATGCCGAGGCCAACACCTGAGCTGCTACCCCAATCTCCAAACTTCCACACCATGCTACTATGAGGATATTTGAGGCCACGACAGATTTAACATGCACCAGACCCCTTGTACATATCGCTCTTTAACTGGACCAAATAATTATTCACTAGGAAATGTAAAAGTATGAATATTACAGATTTGGTAAAATCTTTTTCGGAGTCCGATACAGTTCGGGTGGTAGAGTAGCAACCAGAGGGTTGCGAGTTTGAAATTCGACCCGACCAAAGACCATCGTGTACATGGGGCTGGTCACGTTACATCTGTCCTGGCCTCAAACATCCTCACATTGGCATGGTGGGGCATAGTTGAATTAATGTTGCACCTGGAGCAACACAACAGCTATTGGCGATGGTTCTGGATCAATCCCAAAAAGAAAGATCCAAGGAAAGCCTCGTAATTTTGAATCATGCTCAGATGACGAAAACATCCGAGCTGGCACTCCACTCTCCAAACTTCCACACCACGCTAATGTGAGGACATTTGAAGCCATGGCAGATTTAACATGCACCAGCCCCAACGTACACGCTGGCCCAAGTGAACATGCAACCCTCCGGTTGCTAATCCGCTACTCTTCCAACTGAGCTACTGCAGCCCTCTACATGAATGGATTTATATCCCTTGGTTGTCGAAGCTGTCAAAAGGGGAAATAGGGATCGAATCCAAACGGCCAGTGATCAATGGCCAAAAATTCATCCAAAATATTCTCTTTTATCATTCCTCTAGTTGACACTGAAGGACAGTTAATTAAAAAGGAGGCTGTTGCGCACCCCTTAGCACCATGATCGGAAGAACTTCCTGATACATACGTCGAGATTTACAAGCAGAAGTCAGTGGAAAACCTACAGGTGTTGACACCTGACCCCGAGTCACTACAATGGAAGTTTACAAAGTGTGGATACTCAGCCGGTTTGAGCTATACCTATAACTGAAGGGCTGCAGTAGTCCAGTTGGAAGAGCAATGGATTAGCAACCAGATGGTTGCAAGTTCGAAACTTGGTCAAGCCAAATACTTGTGTATAAGGGGACTGGTGCACGTTAAATCTGTC
Source organism: Meta bourneti (assembly GCA_933210815.1). NCBI lineage: Eukaryota > Metazoa > Arthropoda > Arachnida > Araneae > Tetragnathidae > Meta > Meta bourneti. The sequence continues at coordinate 10,569,185 of OW119925.1, read as the reverse complement.
GTGATCTCAAATGTCCTCAATTGGCATGGTGTGGAGGTTTGGAGAGTGGGTGCCAGATCAGGTGTGACTTCATCATCTGACCGTGGTTTAAAATTATGTGTTGTCCTCAGATCTTTCCCTTTGGGGTAGATCCCGGACCTCGACAATAGTCAGTTGTGTTGTTCCAGGGCAGCGTGAATTAACTACCTATAGTTGAATTGAAAGCACTTATTTTATACACATTTTTATGCTTATGCTTTTTGGCAAGCTTCATGAAATTTCAATTAGACATTATTTAGCATTTTTAATTTGTGAACTTCAGAACTTTGTGTGGTTGTTTTTGGGTTTTATGGCACAAGGGCCATATTTGGTCAAGCTGTGCCAAACACGACAATATCAAGTAATGGTGAAAAGAAACGATGGTGAGAAGAAAGTAGAAAAAGATGGCTTGGGACTCCTGGGGTCGCGACCCTTATGTTTACCAGAAGCAGTAAACCACATGGGAAAAGAATAGAACACTAGAACACCTCGGGTTTATGAAGCCAGTACACACCTAAAGATGTGGGTAGGAATTGGTTGGTTTTCGGGTTTTATGGCACAAGGACCAAATTTGGCCATGCTGCGCTATACACAAGACATACAATGTAATAGACACATGAAAGTTTACTGACACAAAAGAGAGAAATACACCCAGGGAGGAATGCACATGACAGGAATCGAACCTGCGCTGACTACATAGGAACTTGGTGTGTTTAGTAGGAGATTCAGGAGCAGTCAGGTTTTGCGCCATTTTAAGAAAGAAGTTCTGCAAGTGTTCCAGAGGATATATAGTCCATAGTTATATAGTGCTATTAGCAAGTATTACTCTACAAAATAAATGTCCTGTATACCCTTGAACAGGATTAATATTCATCCTTTTTAAATTGTGTAAATTGAGAAATTTTCTCCTTTTACCCATTTTGCTGCTTAAACATTTTATCATATAAGGTAAAACTGATTCGATCAGGTAATGGTCCTACGTAGTTCCGAGTTCCAGCACATTAATTTGTTTAGCATTTATTCAAGTTGTTCATTGCCTGTAAGAATACTTACCTGATTGGTTTTTGATAGACTAGAATTTTTTCTCATTTAAATGAGAAATGTGGGAAAGTGATCAATTGTGGTAGGTAGTCAGACTGGTTGCTTCACTAATCGTAGTCCTTGGATAACATAGAATCAAAAAGTATTTTACTTATCTGGTTTCATTATACCTGACCACCGGAACCATTTACACATGCAGAATTTATATAAAATAACAAATAAACGTGTATAAAACGTATGAACGGAGAAAATCAAGGACAATGCAATATACGAAAACAAACAAGATTAATTAACACAGTTGCAGTTATAATTAATCTTGTCAGGTATATACAGCTCAACAAATACAATAGTGGTCAAACAATTAACAATGGAAAATACAGTCAGTACTTTATAAAGTAATAATTAATTATATAAATTTAATCAAAAGGATCCAATAAAAATTGCTTTTATTTCGTATTTCAAAACAAGTCATTCTACAGGTTGTTCTGAAAAACACATTTTAGCAAACTCTAGGGTAATTGGTAATTAAGTGAGATCGCACTGCAGCAATACAACGGGCAACGGTCTGGGATCAATCCCGACGGGAAAGATAAGAGGATAACACCACGTAATTTTTAACCACGATCAGATGACGAGGTCAATACCTGACCTGGCACCCCACTCTCCAAACTTTCATACCACGCCAACGTGAGGACATTTGAGGCCACGACAGATTTAATGTACACCAGCCCCCTTGTACACGACGGTCTTTGTTGGGCCGAGTTTCGAACTCGCAACCCTCAGATTTCGAATCCGTTACTTTTCCAACCAGGCTACCGCGGCCCCAGCAAACTCATGCAGAATTTTATTAGAAATTTTTCAGAATTCAAAAATTGCAATTCTCTTTTCGAATTGAAAATGTTCCCATGTTTCTGGAATTATAAAAAAATTGACCAGCACAAAGATGTTTAATCAAAATGAGAGTGTACCTTTAAAACCTTTTGCGAAATAAAATTGTTATTTTGCCCCGTATTAAAGGTTTATTTACTATATTATTAGTGTTTGGATTGATTTCAAGATTATACTTGTTCCTAAAACGAACATGAGATTCTTGTTTAATTAATATTGTTATACAAGAATCTCAAGTTTAAAATTTTTTTATCAACCTTTGCCTCTAAAAAACAATAATTACATGTTATAAAAGAGAAAACAAAAATAAAAGATTAAGTGGACACGACACAACCATTTAATGAATCGAATAGAAACTCTCCACAAAAAAATATAATAACCTGTTTTGTTTCGTGCGACGTTCCACTACCTACCCAACAAAAAATATTAAAATGTTCCAAGAGATGGCGCTAGCATAGGACTTCTGCATCACAGGACTTTTTTCCTCATATTTTTACTTTACTTTAAATACATTTTACTTACGGAAAATAATTTTCCTCAGTTTTGACTTCGTGTGGAAATGAAGATGACTGCGCCCTGTCACCTGAAAATGAAATTATGTGTCTTAAACTTGTACATGTCACACCACTGCGAATCTTCGATTTGAATTTCTGTTGGTTTTCCTGCACTTACACACCCACAACCCACTTCTTTACAAGAATGCCTGTACGATAAAATGTATGAAGGAAAACACAGAATTATCAGGAATTTACTACAAGATTTCGTAACGCAGTCAATGGTGGGACGCGAAATAATCCTCCTTCCAATTTACGAATTTTAAAACAAATTTTTAAACATTTGTTTTTGGAACGAATGTATAATTTTTCATCAATTTCATATAATACGTAATTCATATTTGAAAAATTGCATACATGCAGAAGCTGGTTATAAGTTTTATTCTTTGTTCACACACATCTTGCAACACATTTCTGCTAAAATAGTACGCATTTCATTGAGGTTCGCAAAAAACTTCTAATATCGGATCTTTTTTAGATTTCTTATATTAACTTATTCTTATATCCGATGAAAGAATCGAAGGATTTTTGTAACCCTTGCCAAATATCTACCTACGTTAGTGGTTGAAATCAAAATGTGCGGTAGTGTATATCAGAAAGAAATAATTTGCTGATATTATCATCTAATTGTCACCTCTTAAATTTTAATGTGGGTATTTGGTGCTAAAAGAATTTCTTCAGTTGAAAAAATTAAATGCCTCTGATAGGGATAGAGTTGCGAGTTCGAATCTAAAGACCGCCGTGTACAGAGGGGGCTGGTGCACGTTAAATCTGCCGTGGCCTCAAATGTCCTCATGTTGGCGTGGAAGCTTGGAGTAGGGTGCCAGCTCAGGTGTGACCTCGTCATCTGACCGTTGTTCAAAATTGCGTGTTGTCCTCGGATCTTTTCCTTCGGGTTTGATCCCGGATCGTCGTCAATAGCCCGTTGCGTTCCTCTAATGCCGGGGTGTCAAACTGGCGGCCCGCGGGCCGCATGTGGCCCCCGAGGTAATTTTTTGTGGCCCACGATGCTCTGAAATAAAATTAAAACAGGACAATATGTTATGAAGAAAATAGCACTTACGGGAGATCGAGGCAATACCGTAAACACAATTTCGTCATGTTAAAAAATGTGTGAGCAACTATTTTCGTCCATGAAATTAAGTAAAACGGCCTACAGATGAAGATTAACTGATAAACATCCATCTGCCATAATGAAGATTGTCTGTTCTGTCTTTGAATCCAGATATTGGAAAACTAGTAGGAAGGAAGTGTTGGCACGTTTCCGGTAAAAAAGTTAATTTTAGTTTTATAAATATATTAAATTAAATAAACGTTTAAATAAAAGCAATTATGGAGCAATATTATAAATTATTACCCTAAATTCACTTAATTACATAATGTGTTTTAATTATCCTATCCATATTCCTGAATCCTCACTTCAAAATATAATTTTGAGAAAATTTGTAAATGTGATGTGGCCCGCGTGAATCTTACCAGTTGCATTAAATGGCCCGTGTTTTAATTGAGTTTGACACCCCTGCTCTAGTGCGACGTTAATTAAAACACCTACCTGCCAACCTAGAAGGCATAGCGTACCATAGTATCAAGCTCGAGGATTGAGACACGCAACTCTGGAAAATACTTCATAATCAGGGCAAAGTAATGCTTAAAATTGTAAAGCATTTTCCCCGAAGAAAAACACATTTTGTAATAAATATTTCTAATATGCCACCCCTGTAGACATAGGCGCTTAGGGCCGCCGCCCCTGTCGGCCTACCTTAGATACGCGACTGCGGGCATGTCCGGAATTTGCCCGGATTGCGTTTGGAATTTTAAACGGACCGGATTTTTCAGAGATGTTATGCTTAAATCGCTTTGTGTTCAAAAATTGTGTTAGTCGCCAACTGCAGTTCGAGGAATTGTGTATGCATCAAGTCAACCGTTTTTTTATTTAGGAGGCAATTTTTGTTTGTAATACTGTAATTCATTATTTGCAACTATGTTTTCCATCGTTTCAGCGTAAAAGTTTTTATTAATACCCCATCTGCGTTTCGTTTGTTCTGACTTTCAGTGAAATGTCAGGAATTATTATTGAGTTTGTCAGGAAACTTTTAGATTAGGTAATCCTAACTATAGCAATTTTAATAAGCGTCGCACTGAAGCAACACAACAGGCTGTTGGCGACCGTTCGGGATCAAACCCGAAGGGAAAAATCCAAGGTCAACACCACGAAATTTTGAACCACGGTCAGATGACGAGGTCACACCTGATCTAGCACCCCACTTCTCCAAACTTCCACACCACGCCAACGTCAGGACATTTGAGGCCACGGCAGATTTAACGTGCACCAGCCTCCTTTGTACACGACGGTCTTTCGTTGGATTCGAACTAGCAACCCTCCGGTTGCGAATCTGTTACTCTTACAACCGTCTACAGGGGCCCTTTTTAGATTAGGTAATCCTAACTATAGGAGCACAGGGAAAAGTTTTTGTACTGATATACAGTCGGAGGGGAAAAGGAACCATCCTACCTTATTTTGGGCACTATCCATTGAAGAATCAATCACGAATTCGATAGGGAATAGATCCTCTACAAATTTATGTGAAAAAAATTGTATAAGAGGCCGTCTTTTTCATGCCTAAAAGAGATTCTACATCGTCAAATTACTCTAAATATGAAATTTCATGAATTTACTATCGTTTTATCCGGAGATATTCAATGTCCATTTCAGGAATCATCACATTGATAGTCACTATTAGTAGACCGAGATTATTTGTAGCTAATCATGAACTGTTAATTTGATGCTTGAGTGAAAGAAGCTTACAAAGAACCAAATAGAAAGGTTCATTCTTGACATAATATTCGTTTTCAAATTCCAAAGATTGGGTGTTATTCCGACAGTGGTTTAAAATAACAGTATTATTAGAACAACAGTTTCAAACATTTATATATTAACAGTTTAAACTCTTATCAAAACTATTAACAGTTGGTAACTGTTACCAAAAATATTAACAGTTGTTGATAATATATTAACAGAATTCGATAACTGCTATTGTGATAGGAGTAAAGCAAACTTTTTTTAAGTTAAAATTAACTGTTTATGTCGATAATAACTGTTATGTTCAGTTGCTCTGCTTGCGCCACTTAATGATAACAAAGCTGTTAACATTAGTAGCTCGTAATGTTTTCGCAAATTAGCAATGCTTTGAGCAGGTATGCAACCGTACATTCTTACAACACATATTCTTCTGTTGCGATGGATATTTGTGGACACCTTCGATCTGAAAACCTTTTAGACTGTACAACTCTACCACAGCAGAGAAACAGCTCGATGTTTCACTGGTATCCCCAAAACATTTATCGATAACTGTTAATATTTTCGATTAGAAATGCTGTTATTCTTACAACAGTTAAAATAACAGTACAAAGTAACAGCTATCAAAAATATTAGACAAATTTGGAAAGAATGATAATCAATATTGACTGTTTAATTTGATCGTTAACGTCAATTTTCAACAGTTAAATAATTGTTAAACTTATGCACTAACTGCTATTTTTAGTTATTATCGAAGCGGTTCATAAAAGCAGTAAATAATAACTGCTATCGTAAGTTAGCAATAACCGTCAAGACCGTTATCGTAAAATAAACCCCAGCATTCATTTTTGTCACATCAAAAACATTCCGGATGTAGCCCTGAAGCTTGTTTTACGCTAGAGCAGTGGGTCTTAAACTTTTTAGTGATCGGCACTCCTTGAATGAAAATAAGTTCTCGCACCCCCTTGAAAAATGTGTTTCTATTTCTTTATTTAGGAAATTTCTTCTATTGCAGGATAATGTATATTTATTGAAAAATAAACACATACATTTACATATACATACAACAATATCAATTTTTAACGGTTATGTTGTTTATTACTTTTTAAGTGAGGCTCCTTTTCGAAAGAGCCAACGCATAAGTCATCACTTGTATTTAAGCGATTTCTTGTTTTTAAATGCAAAAGTGAGGGATGAAAATCCCATTTCACACAGGTAGGTGGCGCAAGTGGTACAAGTGCCTTGCAATGCTGCTTATGCCAGCTGTGTGTGTGTAAGGTTCTAACTGTGTACACCAGAATTGTTCAAAGTCCAGTTTTTCAAATTCCATTTGAATACGTGCATTGGCTCGTATTTCAATAAGATCGTCTTTTATTAAATCGCTGTCGTCCATCCAAACTTCTCTCGCACAACTGGAAATGCTTTCTCGCACCCCCAGGTTAAGAACCACTACACTAGAGCAAAGCGGATGCTGAGTGGACCACACCAGCCAATTAGCGACGAAAAAAAGAAAAGATTGACAGACACGGCGATTTTGTTTTGGACAGAGGGCGGCCCAGCCCCTTTTGCCCCAGGTCCTAAAAAGTTCAGCTTCGCCGCTGTCAGGATTTATTTTTGTACTAAAAGTAATTGAATACAGAGGCTGTTCGGACATTTTTTGAACGATTTTGATGAGCTGTAAAAAAATTCCCTACGAAAGAATTTTATTTTCACAGCAGTTAAATAGTTAAAGTATAACTTATCGTCTGCTAACTCAGAGTTTTGTTTACTTTCAAAATGGCGCTTTTAAATAAGCAATGGGTGGAAGGCTATGTTTCCTCTCTTTCCGAAGAGAATTATGCTTATTCAATTATTCAAAAACGCTGTGAAAGTCATAGTTTTTCGATATCTAAAGGTACGATAAGCAATAGTATTAATGAGAAAGGAAAAAACGTATAAGTGGAAAAATACTTCCAAAAAAGAAAAAATTTCCGAGAACATTTGTAAGATCTTTAATTTTAAAAGAGAATCCGCCAAGTCAAAGGACTATAGCAAAGTGAACGTGAGAACTTTCTCTAAGAGATTTATGATTGTTGCCGGTTTTGCGCGCATATAATGGAAAATTAAAAGTAAAAAGAGGGGGGGAATGTAAAATCAACTCCCACATATTATCAAGACCCTATTTTATCCCCAATATTCAAAAAAGAAATACCATATCTTTACCCACAGTGCCAACAATCAGTAGAACTGCATCAGGGTAAAGCAAGCAGCCACACATCTAAATCGACTATTAAATTCTTGGAAAAAATGGAACAAGAAACTGATAATACCCTTTACTGATATTCCTGCTAAATCTCCAGATGTTTCATCCATGGACTTTTAAAAAGGGCATTATCGAAACCATTCACGGACTGGAAAACTGGAACAAGAATGGAACGAAATACCACTGTCGATACTACAAAAGTCACTATCATGGTAATTAAGGTGTAGAAAGATAGTTAACAATAAGGGCTATCAAATGGAGCATTTTAACTCAAAAATTTCATGTAAAAAATTGAGCTTCAGTCCATTAAAATCGTTCAAAAAATGTCCGAACAGCCTGTAGTGTAGCAAACTGAACTATTGGCGCGTGCCAACTGCGCCATCGGACTCCCAACAACCCTTTCTTCCTTATACAAAAGTTAACATTAGTTCTACCGATTTCTCTCCGGTGCACTACTCCGGTTCTTAGTATGACCTTCTATTCTTACCGGAGTTCTTTAATATTTTCTTACATATCCATCCCATAAGGTTATATTTTCTGCATATCTTATGTATATTCTTGAAAATGTCGTTTATTTAAATGTATGTTGATTGTGTCAGAATACTTTTATTTTCTAATTTAATCTTTACATTTTGTGTTCGTCTTTCTTCAAAATCTTAGTTTCAAATGTATAGCAATTAAGTTTTGGCATTTGGTACTCGTCTTTCTTCAAAAATTTTATGTGCGTGTTTGAACGTGTAGTAATTAGTTAAGCTTCTGCATTTATCCTCGTATTATTCATTTTTTACAAAAGTCTATTTCTTATGAAGTTTTAAAATTGTTATTATCCTATACCCGTTTGCAGCGGATGATTGTAAATATTTATGTATGAACATCGTTGTGAATATACTTAGCTACTAAGATTGTTGTCCCACTTGTTGGTAGGTGACCCGAGTTAATAAAAAAAAATTTTCAACCGACATGCTCACTCACCAGCTTGTTATAATAGTAATTCAACAGTAATTTTGTTCCAAGTAATCTGCTTCAATGACCTCTTTTCAAACTATTGTGTTGGTCTTTTTTTCTTGTATTTATTGGACCACGTATTTGTGTTCACTGCAATTTTATTTTTACAGTAGAAGAGCAACAATTGAATAAAGAAAATCAGGAACATTTCGGGAATTGCCAGAACCTTTTTGAAAATTTCGGTGGTGAATGAGCACAAAATTTCAAGTGTTCCCATTACTATCGCCCTCGGGGACTCATCTTTAGGTGTGCGTGGGCATCACAACCCCGAGTGATCTGTCCTCCCTTCAGTTTTACCCTCCCCTACTCTTCTGCTTTTTATTCCTCCTTCATTGTTGTCTCGCATTTGGCCAAATATGGGCCTTGCGCCAAAAAACTAGTGATAGGAGTATTGAAATACAAAAGTATTCGTGTACTCGATACTTGAAATTTTCGTTGTACTCGATATTTAAAAGTATTCGGTAGGTAGGTAGGTATTTTAATTAACGTCGCACTGGAGCAACACAATGGGCTATTGACGACGGTACGGGACCAAACAATTTTGAACCACGGTCAGATGACGAGGTCACACCTGACCTAGCACCCCACTCTCCAAACTTCCACACCACGGCAACGCAAGGACATTTGAAGCCACGATATTTAACGTCAATTTAATGTTAATAATAATTTAATGTGCACCAGCCCCCTTTGTACACGATCTTTGGTTGGATTTGAACTCGCAACCTTCCGGTTGCTTGTCCGTAACTCTTCTAACCGGGCTACAGCGGCCTCAAGAGTATTCGGATATCAAAGTACTCGAAGACCAAAGTATTCGGACATCTAAGTACTCGTATAAAAAGTATTCGGATATCTAAGTCCTCGGATACCAAAGTACTCGTATACAAGAGTACTCGGATATCGAAATACTTGTATACAAGAGGCATTTACTCGCTTCTGCCCGTCACGACAAAAAAAAACAAGCATTTGCGCCCCAAAAAAATTTGGGAACACCACCTTAGAAAGTGAGCGACTCCAAAAATAACACGAATCAATTCGGATACCAAAGTATTCGGATATCAAAGCACTCGGAGACCTAAGTATTCGGATATATAAGCCCTCGGATACAAGAGTATTCGGATAACGAAGTTCTCGTATACAAGAGGCATTTACTCGCTTCTGTCCGTCACGACAAAAAAAACAAGTATTACGCCCCAAAAAGATTTCGTAACGCCACCTTAGAAAGTGAGCGACTCCAAAAATAACACGAATCAATTCGGATACCAAAGTATTCGGACATCAAAGTACTCGGAGACCTAAGTATTCGGATATATAAGCCCTCGGATACAAGAGTATTCGGATAACGAAGTTCTCGTATACAAGAGGCATTTACTCGCTTCTGTCCGTCACGACAAAAAAACAAGTATTACGCCCCAAAAAGATTTCGTAACGCCACCTTAGAAAGTGAGCGACTCCAAAAATAACACGAATCAATTCGGATACCAAAGTATTCGGACATCAAAGTACTCGGAGACCTAAGTATTCGGATATATAAGCCCTCGGATACAAGAGTATTCGGATAACGAAGTTCTCGTATACAAGAGGCATTTACTCGCTTCTGTCCGTCACGACAAAAAAACAAGTATTACGCCCCAAAAAGATTTCGTAACGCCACCTTAGAAAGTGAGCGACTCCAAAAATAACACGAATCAATTCGGATACCAAAGTATTCGGATATCAAAGCACTCGGAGACCTAAGTATTCGGATATATAAGCCCTCGGATAACGAAGTTCTCGTATACAAGAGGCATTTACTCGCTTCTGTCCGCCACGACAAAAAAACAAGTATTACGCCCCAAAAAGATTTCGTAACGCCACCTTAGAAAGTGAGCGACTCCAAAAATAACACGAATCAATTCGGATACCAAAGTATTCGGATATCAAAGCACTCGGAGACCTAAGTATTCGGATATATAAGCCCTCGGATACAAGAGGATTCGGATAACGAAGTTCTCGTATACAAGAGGCATTTACACGCTTCTGTCCGTCACGACAAAAAAACAAGTATTACGCCCCAAAAAGATTTCGTAACGCCACCTTAGAAAGTGAGCGACTCCAAAAATAACACGAATCAATTCGGATACCAAAGTATTCGGACATCAAAGTACTCGGAGACCTAAGTATTCGGATGTATAAGCCCTCGGATACAAGAGTATTCGGATAACGAAGTTCTCGTATACAAGAGGCATTTACTCGCTTCTGTCCGTCACGACAAAAAAACAAGTATTACGCCCCAAAAAGATTTCGTAACGCCACCTTAGAAAGTGAGCGACTCCAAAAATAACACGAATCAATTCGGATACCAAAGTATTCGGACATCAAAGTACTCGGAGACCTAAGTATTCGGATATATAAGCCCTCGGATACAAGAGTATTCGGATAACGAAGTTCTCGTATACAAGAGGCATTTACTCGCTTCTGTCCGTCACGACAAAAAAACAAGTATTACGCCCCAAAAAGATTTCGTAACGCCACCTTAGAAAGTGAGCGACTCCAAAAATAACACGAATCAATTCGGATACCAAAGTATTCGGACATCAAAGTACTCGGAGACAAAAGTATTCGGACATCTAAGTACTCGGATAAAAACTATTCGGATAACTGAGTTCTCGGATACCAAAGCACTCGGATACAAGAGTATTCGGATATCGAAGTACTCGTATACGAGAGGCATTTACTCGCTTCTGTCCGTCACGACAAAAAAAAACAAGCATTACGCCCCAAAAAGCTTTGGGAGCGCCACCTTAGAAAGTGAGCGACTCCAAAAATAACACGAATCAAGAGAGTTGCAATAAAAAAGGGTTGTACAGAACGAAAAAGAGAAGGCAAACGGCGCAACCTGCGGATGTATGGCCACAGCGATGACAAGTCGGCGTAGTGTCCTCTCTTCTCGTAGCTGGCGTCGCTTTTGTAGCCTTGAAAGGCCGTATCAATGGGTCACGTGCCTCGGAGAAGGCGAGGTCAGCCGAGAGGTCGGCCAGCTGTGCGGCAGACTTCCTGGCTCCCTCCCGATGGGATTTCGACACCAAAACACTCCGAGGATTCAATTCGAATTCAATAACATCCGATTTCGCCCGAGACAGTGGTTGGAGCCGCCAAATTGACGGTCACACAGCGATGACGAAGCTTTCCTAATTGTTCCGTGAGAGAGTGGATGCTTTTTATCCAGTTTCTTTTCGCTGAACGGTCCCTTTTCTAAGAGTTTTTTCGGTGACCCCTTTGGAAAATTCTATCTCAGGGATATGCAAAAGGGTCACTTAGATTCACTGACGTATGCGAGGGCCGCCAAAAACACATGAAAGTTATCTATCATGTGTTATTTATACATTATATTGTTATAGAGATAAAAAGTAAATAAAAAATTTAATTTGATGCGTGACACTGCATTGATTTGACAATTGTTTTTTTGGGGTTCGATTTTTGTAGGAGCCAAGCGCAAAATTGATCGTACATTTTAATTAGATCTCAGACCTTAGAATCAATAGCAGACGTATTCTACCCATGTAAAAATGGGATAAGAAAAAAGATTATTCAAGCGGTTCCTGTTTTTCGATTTAATATTCAAGACTGAAAACGTTAGGGAAGGGAAGCAGACCAAGGGCTCACTGACTTATAAGAGAACCAAAAAAACGTTAAAGTTATCTACAATTTGTTTATATGTATTAATTTATTATATACATCGTTACAAAGATTATAAAAAGCAAACAAAGAATTTGAATTGATGTGACATTGCATTGATTTAACAATTGTTTTAATATTGGGTTCGATTTTTGTAGTGGCCAAGCCCAAAATTGATTCTGAATTTTGATTAGTCAAGCGGTACCTATTTATCGATTTAATATTCACTACTGAAAAAGTTTGTTCAGATATGTGACGCGTCTGGCACCACAACTTTGTTGTGCGCATGAGCAATTTTTATAAATTACCTAAAATGGTGATTTGTTAAAGTTAGTTAAAATAACGCATGTGAGCCATGCCTCACGCCGGCCACCTGTCTGTACATCCCTGTTTTAGTCCATAGTTTCCCAACCTTTTCTGGGCCGCGGTAGCCCGGTTGGAAGAGTATCGGACTAGAGGGTTGCGAGTCCGAATCCAACCCAAGACCGTCGTGTTCAAAGGGTGCACGTTAACTCCATCGTGGCCTCAAATGTCCTCACGTTGGCGTGGAAGTTTGGAGAGTGGGCTGCCAGCTCAGGTGTGACCTCGTCATCTGACCGTGGTTCAAAATTACGTGTTGTCCTTCTCGGATCTTTCCCTTCGGGTTTGATCCCGGACAGTCGCCAATAGCCCGTTGTGTTGCAAAAGTTCGACGTTAATTAAAATACCTACCATCCATAGTTTCTCAAACTTTTTTGGTTTGACGGCCCCGTTGCAAAGACAGCACCCCCTCTGGAAAATTATATCTCAACCAAAAATATTGTAAGTGTAGTGACTTATTTTTGATTTTCACCAAGATATTTCTGTAGCTGTGTGCAAGGTAGTTTGGAAATAAAGAAACTTAGCAATGGGGAATTTTCAAAAATTGCACATGCGCACAACAAAGTAGCTGTGATGCCAGGCGCGACGTTTATCCGTGAACAAATTCTTTCAGCCATGAATATCAACAAGTCGAAAAACGGGAACCGCTTGACTAATGAAAAATTAGAATCAATTTTGCGTTTGGCTACTTCAAAAATCGAATCCAATATTAAAACATTTGTTAAATCAATGCAATGTCCAACATCAAATTAAATTCAGTATTCGAAAACCAAAGTATTCGGATACAAAAGTACTTATGTAGTCGAATTCCAAAGTATTGATTCTTACTATCGATTAATCGTTTTCGTTCATGTATTCGGAAACTTACTCGATACTTGAAACAACTCGATTACCAAGTATTCGATTCTCAAAAGTACTCCATTCTGCCCATCACTCTTTTAAATATGCATGGTTTGAGCCACGAAAATAGGCTTTAGAGATCAAAACAAATATCGAATTGCCTTTGAACAAGGGAAAGGATGAAACTGAAGTAGACGTTCAGAAGCTATGATACTATGACTGGATGTGTGAAAGTTTTGCCATGCACTATATTGTGAATAAGAATTGACACCAGTAAATACACGAAATAGTGTCTACGTTTTTGGATAACTTTATCTCACTTGGAGGTATGAAATATGTTGCTTTATTATAACAAATGGACTTAAATAAGGTATGAAATGTGAGTAAACGACACTACCATCAACAGCTGCAAAGAAGTAAGAAAGTTTCGAGCATATGCTAGTTTAGAACAATTCGCTTAAATTAACTAAAATATATAACTTCTGGTTTGTTCTTTTTCCCACAAACATTCGTCAAACCAGGGATGTCAAACCAGCAAGTCGTCATGCAGTCCTGGACAGCTAGTAATGCGGCCGCACTAGATCGTTAAGTTTTAATATTGTTATGGGATTTATTGGCGATCAAACCTGAAGGGAAAAATCCAAGACAACACCTGAGCTGACACCCCACTCTCCAAACTTCCACACCATGCCAACGTGAGGACATTTGAGGCCACGACAGATTTAGCCTCCGTGTACACGACGGTCTTGGGCTGGACCGAGTTTCGAACTCACAACCCTCAGGTTGCACTTCTAACTGGGTTACCGTGGCCCCAAGCCCTTTGAGAACTCACTAAGAGCTAAAACCACTTCCATTGAACCAGACTGATGCATTTGTTTCATGAAGGTAGCCCAGTAGTTTTGTTTATTTGCCTTCTTTTTTAATGTAATAAATAAGGGAAATTTGGTTTTTATATTAATTATGATAAATTTTATAAGCCCACACACAAAAGCCCAAAAGGTTTTATACCCCTACCCTAGGCCAGTTACTTGAATGATTGATTGTTTCGAATGTTCTTTGACAACCTTTTGTCCGTAGCAAAAAAGGCACTGGTACACGTCCGAAGGTCTAATTAGACTTGGGACGCCTCGATGTCGGTCAGTGAAACATGCCATATAAACCAACAAACTACAAGATCTCCAAGTTAACATTCTATTTTTTTAATCTCATTTGTGTTTTATATTCATTGTTTTCCCACTTTTTCTTTTGGGTTTTAAATTCTGAATTTTAAAACTTGTAAGTGTATTTTTATGTGGAATTTGTATGTATTTTATATCATAAAACCATTCATTTGTAAAAAATTCATATCATAGTCATACTTTTAAACTTTTACTACCGGGGCCTCTATGAGCCAACTAACTTATATGTTTAAATTATCTGCGTATCACCTCAAATAAGATACGTCAGTTTTTATTATAACTACGATCGTTTTTTTTAGGAAGGGCCATTGTGGCGCCGGCTTGGTCTATGTAAACCGGCAGTGTGCCAGTCGTCTTTTTAAAAATATCTGTCGGACCCTGTTGGTCCGTTTACATGTATTCTTTTATTGAAAAACTAATAAATGGTGGTGCCCTGGATTTCGGAGCGTACGCGCCGGAGTCTGCCCTCTCTCTGTGTGTGGGGGGGGGGGGGCTGGTTTTCCCGGCGTGCCTCTTTTGTGCTTGTGATGACAATCCTCTCCCTCCCCCCACCAAAAACTCTAAACCTACTGGTGAGTTGGGAGGAGGTGAGTCTAGAACCTTTCGTCCGTAATTATTCTCGGGTTTGTTGACCCAAATTAATTTTGTTTTTTTGTTCCAAAACTATAAATTAAATTGAAAAATTAATCAATGAAGATTAAATTAATTATGAAAGGAGGAATACTTCTCAACAGATTAGTATGTTTGGTAAACTTATATACAAATCTGTTAAACAGAAGCAAACCAAACATTCGAATGAGTTTCGATACATTGTATTAGTTTAAAAAAATTATGCAAATTTATTGCATTTGCACTAAGTGTTAGAATTCCACTGGTCAATTGACCAGATGTTTAAAAATGTTTCACCAGAGAAAGTAATATAAAATGTACGCACTAATTCTTCGAAAGTTATAAACTTTTGATGTTGTAAGCGAATTCCCTAAAGTACCGTATTCCCGTAAAAATTCAGCCAAAATCCGTACATTATACGGCAGAAACGTACTTGTACTAAAAATTTCCTCAAAACAAAAAATACAGGAAATTTCAATGTCAAAAGTACTCAAGCGCTTTCATTCCATTTCGGAGTATCTTATGTCTGTTCGCTTTTCTTCAAAAATCATTTATGGTTGGATCAGAGAAAAAGAAAATTTTAAATTACAAAGATGTATTTTTTTCTCTTTAAAAAGTACTTCGAGATTGGCATCAATAAGAGAAATGCAAATGGAAAATTGCACTGCGTAAAATTATTTTCTCTGTTTTTTTTTTAAAGAAAAGTTTGCAGTTAGACAAATTGTCTCATGAGAACTGAAAATACTTGCGCGAACAAAATAAAGCTTATATAGGATATCTATTTTATTTCTAACTTTTCCATCACTAAAAGTTACCCATTCATATGTGCACTAAAAGTTACCCATTCATATATGTGCACTCAACAAAACAAAACTATTAATAATGAAATGCTTTTGCACTTTTCTTATCACTGTAAATGGATCATAAAATAAACACCTGAAATCAGAACACAAGGCTTTTGCTAAAACATTTATTTTCTTAAAACAAATATTTGAGATTTTTGACAGAGCATAAAACCAAAATGTTCTTTTTTGAAAAACAAATAGTAAATTAAAAGTGCATGCAGAAAGATTGGCAGAGAAACAATTATATGAATATAATTTCTCGGATGTATGTCTGCAATGATTGTTATTTTCACATCTAAAATAAGACGCTTCTGTCAAGGTAAGAATTTATGCTTCTGTAGAGATGAATTCTTAAAAAATTATGAACTTTTGACAGTGTAAGCGGTCCTCATGGCAAACTTCTGTATTCCGGAGTAAATTCTGCCGAATTCCGCACATTATACGGTAAAACAGGTACCCCATGTGCTAATATAACTTATTTAAAAAAACTTCCGACTTCATCAAATAAACGAAATTTCAAAAATGCTATTGTTATAAAAAATATTCAAGCTTTCATTTCATTTAAAATCGTCTTATCTATGAAAATTAGAATTATTTTCAAAATCATTTACTATGCCGAATAAGAGAGAAAGGAAATTTAAAATTTCTCTAAGGGTAGAAAACTTTTTCTCTTTAAAAAATAATCAGACTTGGCTGTTATCCGGACGGGAATTATAGCATCAATAGAAACTACATAAGTAACTTCAGGAGCATTATCAGTGATTTCGATTTCTAATAAACAAATTACTTGCCTTGCAGTCCAAACATTTTGGGTAGGTAGTTGAATTAACGTCGCACTGATGCAACACAACGGGCTATTGGCGACGGTCCGGATCAAACCCAAAGCGAAAGAAACGAGGACAACGCCACGTAATTTTGGACGAAGGTCAGATGACGAGATCAACACCTAAGTCACCTTACGCCAACGCGAGGGCATAAGGCCGACAGATTGGTTGGTTGTTTTGGGGGTTTTATGGCACAAGGGCCATACTGCGCCCGACACAAGACATACAATATCAAGCCACGACAGATTAAACGTGCACCAGCCCTCATTCATACGACAGTCTTCGGCTGGACCAAATTTCGAACTTGCAACCCTCCGGTTACTAATCCGTTGCTCTTTCAACTGGATTACCAAGGCCAGAGAAAAAAAAATTTTGCACGTCAACGAAATCCAGGCCTCTATCGTTTCTGAAAGCACTTCTCAATTTTGACCGTAGGCGAAACTTAAACTGGACGTTTTTGAGAATCCGTGAGAACTGCTTCCAAGTTCGTTTCTCGTCGGCTAGGAACACAAACATTCCTTAATTCTATTGAGACTCTTTTGAGCATGGAAAGTTTGGAGAGTGGGGTGCCAGCTCAGGTGTTGCCTCGTCATCTGACCGTGGTTCAAAATTACGTGGTGTTGTCCTCGGATCTTTCCCTTTGGGATTGATCCCGGACCGTCACCAATAGCCCGTTGTGTTGCTCCAGTGTGACGTTAATTGAACTACCCCCCCCCCCACTTTTGAGCATGGCGTGCGTACCAAATTATTCCATTTACATGCAAAAGAATTCCGTCTTAATGGTGCACTGGATGATTGTTCTCTACTGTAAGGGACAGGTATTGAGTTCGATTCCCATCTGAAAATATATATGACCTGTTCCTTTTTGCAAGTGGACTGAAGTCTACCATTAACAAGTTGCTGGAGGGAAGATTCAACACCACAAAGGTTCGTTCTGCTCCAGCGAATTCATTGTCCTGTAAAAAAACCTGTTATTTTGAGATAGCAGTCTTAAATTTGCGTTAACTGTTCTTATTAACTGCTTAATAGTTAATAACTTACACCAACAATGAATAAATTTGAGTTATGAACTGCTTAACAGTTAATAACTTACACTAACAATGAATAAATTTGAGTTAACTGCTTAACAGTTAATAACACACTAACAATGAATACAATTGAGTTATTAATTGCTGGTAGGTAATTGAAATTATATTGCACTGCAGCAACACAACGGGCTATTGCGGACGGTTCGAGATCAATCCCGATGTGGGGGTAGTTGAATTAACTTCGCACTGGAGCAACAAACACAACGGGCTGTTGGCGAAGGTTCGGGATCAATCCCCAAGGACAACACGACGTAATTTCGAATCACGGTCAGATGACGAGGTCACACTTGAGCTGGCATCCCACTCTCCAAACTTCCATACCACGCCAACGTGAGGCCACGACAGATTTAATGGGCACCAGCCCCTCATGACACGACTGTCTTTGGTTTGACTCGAAGTCGCAAACCTCCGGTTGCTATCCGCTACTCTACCAACCGGGCTACCGCGGCCCTCAATCCCGATGTGAAAGATCCAAGAACACATCGCCATTTTGAATCACGGTCAGATGACAAAGAAAAATCAGAAATCAAACACCTGAGCTGACATCCTATTCTCCAAACTTCCACACCACGGCAGATGAAAAGACATTTGAGACCACGACATCAGTCACGATAACCATGTCACCAACACCACAGGAAGATTCATCCTCGGAGCTGACTTCAATTGCCTGGATAACATTGACAATCTATGTCCATATACATACTAAGTAGTGTCGGTCGTGAGTGGATTAATATAACGCATTACTGACAACTAGTGATATTCTGATAACAGTTACACAATAACAGCAATTGAAAACGAAAATATTACCGTTATCTGCACAAGTTATCGCAATTGAAAAAGAAAATGCTTTATCAAATTTGTAAATAAAACAAATAAAAGTTAATATCAAGTAAAAAGTTTAAGTTGCTAAAATTTTTAATCACTAAACGGTTACCAACTGTTGAAAGTAACCGTTTGTCAATTTTTAAGTGAACAATAACATATTTGTTTAGCAACAATAGCCCGTTGCAATGTCAATTAAAGTTGCAATGTTAAGGCTCCAGTGCAATGTTAATTAAATACCGACCAATCGACCTTGTTTAGGAACTGCCAGTCAGATAGTATAACAAACTGTTAAGATTAGCAGTTTGTAATAGCTGTTACAGAAAATTAACAACTGTCTACACTGTTACCGTAAATACTTTGCCCATGCAAGAAACCAAAACCGAATTCTCTTCGTACTGTCATTTGCCAATGGAGAAAACCAGGAAGTGAAAACACTTCCCATTCACTTGGAAGCTCCCCCAATTAACTGCCCATAAACAAATCCGCACCGTGTTTACACCATCCGGGCTGCCGTAATGAGCTCCACCCCTCCAACCACCTGCCGCCCGATCCGCATTCCGCGGCGGGCGACCGTGGGAACCCGAGCCCGGTGCCGGACGGTCTGCTCCGCACCTGCGCCCGGGCGACAAGTGGAGCAGTAATTGACGATCTCCCGACCTCTGACACGTGCGGGCGAGGGGAGGGCGCCGTGGCGCCGCTCATCCCCCTTTCAAGAGTGTTTGCCGAAGAGATTCCGTGGGCACGGCACTTGTGTGTTGACGACGCTGCAAGACACTTCTGCAGTTCATTAGGCGCGGCGCAATCCGGTGGTTTCGTTTCGCCAATAGCGGTTACTCTGACAGCAGTTAAGGTAACAGTAGCAGTGGCGACTGTTATCGAAACATTAACAGGATGTCGTTAGATAGGTTTGTTTCTTGCTGCACAATGTTGTGAAGGCGATTTTCTGTGTGTACCTGAAGAAGCTACTAGAGATGAGGAGAATCGAGTACTAGGTATTTGAGTACTTTCTAGTATCGAATACGTATTCAAAACACGATTAATACATACAATGTAGGTGTTTTTAATTAACGTCGCACTGGAGCAACACAACGGGCAAAAATTGATACAATGAAAGAATTAGTCAACTGCTATAAAACTAACGCTTTGTTCTGATTTCCCCAGCATTGTGGTCGTCATCTGACCGTGGTTCAAAATTACTTGTTGTCCTCGATCTTTCCCTTTGGGATTGATCCCGGACAGTCACCAGTAGCCCATTGTGTTGCTCCAGTGTGACGTTAATTAAAATACCTACCTAATTCGTTACCTTCCAACAGGGCTTCGCGACCCGGTTAATACCTAACAATTTCAGGAGCTCTGGAATTGCGAGGAAACCAGCGAATTCTTGTATTATTACTCTAAATGAAAACAATTTTTGACACACGACCCAAAAAGGATACGCATACAATGCAACACTGCTACCTTCAGTGTTGCAATACTTAGGTATTTGAATACCTAGGAAGTATACTTTGGCACACTCTCGAATACCTGGATGTATAGCTTGGTATTCGAATACAACGAGAAAGAATCGAGTACAAAGAGTACTTTAAGTATTGAGTACACGAGTACTTTCGTATTCGAACTCTTCCAACTAGAAATTACGAAGGAGAGAGGAAGTTTGAAGTGGTCATTTGATAGTTACGAGTTCGAAACTCGATCAAACCGCCGTGTATACGGGGACTGATGCATGTCAAATCTGCCGTGCCCCCAAATATCGTCACGTTGGCGTGGTATGGAAGTTTCGAGTGGGATGCCAGCTCGGGTATGACCGTGGTTCAAAATGACGTGTTGCTGTCCTAGGTTGTTTCCCTTGGAGATTGATCCCGGACAGTCGCCAATAGCCCGTTGCGTTGCTCCAGTGCGACGTTAATTAATTACCATTCACAAAACCACTAGATTGTTTTGCTCCAAACAGTAGATGTTCACCGAGAAACCGGAACATAATTTTATTTGTCGTCCACCTAGTCACAAAAATTACGTTAAAATAAAGTAAATATATATTCTAAACCGAGATATATATTCTAAAATTATCAAAAGCGTGCATAAGTTACCTGAGTGAGCGCTGGAAAAACATCCATAAGCATTGCTTTCACGCTTAATAATGGACATACAGTTATTAAAATTTACTAACATAGAATAAATGTCAATTTGATAAAGTAACTTATTTTTTAATAAAATAATTATTTTAATCAAAGAATATAAAAAATATTTCATGCATTTGGTTGTTTTGAGGGTTTTATGGCGCAAGAACCATATTTGGCCATGCTGCTCCCGACACAAGACATACAATATCAAGTAATAGACATACAATGAAAGTTTTACTGACACAGAAGAGAGAAATACACCCAGGGAGGAAATTTCACGCATTTGTAGTATTTCAATTGGGAGATTTTTTATAAATGAGAAACCAACGATTCCATGGTAGGTAACTGAAATAACGTCGCACTGGAGCAACAGAACGGGCTATTGGCGACGGCCCGGGATCAACCCCGAAAAGAAAGATCCGAGGACAACACCACGTAATTTTAAACGAAGGTCAGATGACGAGATCAACACCTAAGTCACCCCACTCTCCAAACTTCCTCACCACGCCGATGCGAGGGCATTTGAGGCCATGAGATTGGTCGGTTGTTTTGGGTTTTATGGCGCAGGGGCCATATTTGGCCATGCTGCGCCAGATACAAGACATACAATATCAATCCACGAGATTAAACGTGCACCAGCCCTCGTTCATACGACGGTCTTTGGCTGGACCAAATTTTGGTAGGAAGGTATTTTAATTAATGTTGCACTGGAGCAACACAACGGGTTATTGGCGACGATTCGGGATCAATCCCAAAGGGAACTAAACTGGGATTTCACTTAGGTAGGCAGATATTCTAATTAATGTCGCACTGGAGCAACACAACGGGTTATTGGCGACGGTCCGGGATCAACCCCGAAAAGAAAGATCCGAGGACACCTCATCATTTTGAATCACGGTCAGACGAGGTCACTTGAGGTGGCACCCCATTCTCCAAACTTCCACACTACGCCAACGTGAGGACATTTGAGGCTACGGCAGATTTAACGTGCACCAACCCCCACATACACGAAAGGCAGTCTTTGAATGGATCGAGTTTCGAACTCCCAACCCTCCGGTTGCTAAGCCGATGTGCTTCCAACCAGGCTATCGCCGTCCCTAACAACTTCAGGAGCGACACTTTCTGGCTTAAAGCCAGTCAACAATCCTGGTGGTTGTCTTGACGAGTTATCTCGTCATCAGAAAAACTGACCAGATCTGAGGGTCGAGAAACCCCGTCATCAGAAAAACTGACCCGATCTTGATCTCGTCATCATCCCAAAACGGAAATATCCATTCTGAACACAATCAGCATTCTTGACGTCGAGATATCTCGTCAAAAGCAAAATCTGTCAGATCTCGACGGACGAAATATCTCGTCCAAACCACCTTGATGGATCAAAAACTTCAGTAAGAAACTGAAAAATAGCCGTTATCACAGATTAGCAACAACCGCGCACTTGTCATCGTGAAATAACAGCTTCGCTCATCACTGCTCACATATCATCCATCGTTTACTTTTCTCACACTCGGAACGCATCAAAACGGAATTGGAGGAGGGGAGGGAGGCCCACGTGCGAGTGCCGACGGTTAACCGCGAGAATGCCGTCGCTGGCTGCAGATGATCGCCCTATTAGGCGAGCAGCGCGGGCCCAGGTGTGCGCTAGACTTGCCGGCGCGCGCCCCGTCAGCTCCCGCATGAACAAACTGCGCTCCGTTCCCATCGACTGGAATGCGACCTATGAATAAGAGCTCCGCACTGAAGGGAGTACGAGTGGAGCTGGAATTGCGATTTAAGAAGCGTGATGAAATTTGCATTGATTTTTGAATAGTGTAGAATCGAATACTAAGTTTTCGAGTACTTGTCGAATAAGCATTAATACATTTTCAAGAAACGGTTAATCGTCTGTGGGTCTCAGCCAACTGCGATATAAGGCAGTGAATACTTGTCGTCTTGAATACATCTGGTGGGTAGGTATTTAATTAACGTCTCAATGGAGCAACACAATGGGCTATTGGCAACGGTCCGGGACCAAATCCGAAAGGAAAGATCCGAGGACAACACGTAATTTTGAATCACTACTTTTGTCTGAATGTTTTGGTAATGGTAAGTAATTAACGTCTCACTGGAACACAGTGGGCTATTGTCTACGGTCCGGAATCAATCCCAAAGGGAAAGAACCGAGGACATGTAATTTTGAATCTCGATCAGGTATTAGGCATTTAATTAACGTCACACTGGAGCAACACAACGGGCTATTGTCGAAGTTCCGAGATCAATCCCAACGGAAAGAACAAAGGACCAACATTTTGTATGACGATCAAGAAAAGAAACATTGGATTTTAATATATCCCACAAAAATTGAGAAAGCAAAAACAGAGACGTTCAATGCATAGCCTCAAAGCGAACTAAACTTCAGGGGAAAACCTTGCACATGGTTACATTTCAAATGGTTGATCCTCGTCATTTTGCCCCTCACTCTCCAACGTGAGGACATTTGAGGCCACGATGAATTTAACGTGCACCAGCCCCTTTGTACACGACGGTCTTTGGTTGGATTCGAACTCACAACCCTCTGGTCGCTAATCCGTTACTCTTCCTACCCCATCGATGGGCCGCGGTAGCCCGGTTGGAAGAGTAACGGACTAGCAACCGGAGGGTTGTGAGTTCGAGTCAAACCAAACACCGTCGTGTACAAAGGTTCTGGTGCATGTTAAATCTGTCATGGCCACAAATGTCCTCACGTTGGAGTGGAAGTTTGGAGAGCGGGGTGCCAGTTAGGGTGTGACCTCGTCATCTGATCCTGGGTCAAAATTACGTGGTGTTATAATCGGATCTTTCCTTTCGGCTGTTGATCCCGGATTCCCCAGCCTGCTGTTATGAATTACATAAATGAATTCATAACAGGCATGAAATAGGAATTGTGATTCATTTGCATGTAAAGCATTTCTTGAAAATAAGTTAGATTTTTGTATTGAAATAAAATTATACATATTAATTTCCTTATTACAAATTTATTACTTTAGAGAGGCTGTTATTTAGATAGCAATTAAAATAACAGTGCTGTTACAAATAACAGTTAGGAACTGTTATCGATAAAAAGTAATCAACTGAACACAAAACAAAAGCTGTCCAAATAAAAATAGTGATACTTGGTACTCTTCAGTTATAGCCATTCCATTCATTTCCAGCCCAAGTAACAATAAACAAATACAGAAAAAGGTAGTTCTAATGATTGCATTTTAAATGACTATATAACGTACACAAAAAAATTAATAAACATTGCAGTGAAAAATGAATTACATAAGACTAAACAGCAGGCATGAAATAAGAAATTTTGTAATTCATTTGAAACTGTAATACACAGAATTCAATAGGCGTTAACTCTTGGCACCATAAATTAATCGTACGGCAGTAACGAAAGAAATACGTGGTCCAAAATACCACGTTTATTGCGCCATTTTGCCTTCCCGGCATGAACGAAGGCTATATATAAGGTGACCAATCGTCCTCCTTTAGGGAGGACAGTCCTTCTTTTGTAGGTTCTGTCCTTCCTCGAAAAGTGTCCTCCTACCTGTCCTCCTTTTCGATATTTTAAAACTAATCTGTTAACCTGTATATTCAGAGATGCCGCGCCGAACTGTTACGTCATGTGACGGTACAGTTCGGAAAGAAGCGATTATGAAACGCATGCGCGGGGCATAGGAGAACTTCACGTGTCTCGCACCATTGCGCACTTCACTTTGTTTACTTTATCTCTATATTATACTTCGTGTTTACTTTTAACGGAAAAACGAAATTATTTCTTTCTCAGTGAATATTATACTCAGGTACGTACAATTCACGTTTTATTAATTCATTAATTAAATTTTATATAACTCTGTTTTCAACACAAGTGTAAAATAATTCAAATATAGATTTAGTAAAGTTTTATCGCTTTTGTTATTAAAGTTTGTTTTAATTATCAATTTTATTTATTCATAATGTGCTTGCATCGTTCGTGTAGCTCTATATTTTATTTTTAATTTCATTTAAGGGATGGAAAAATCAAGAAAGAGGAAATGCCATTTCAACGATCAATTGAAAGAGGAATTTCCATTCCTCATATCAAAGAGACACCATTGTTTTCTGCAATATTTGCAGAGGAGAATTTTGTATTGCAGTTGGAGGCAGAGCAGCTATAACGAAACACTTGAACACCAACAAACATAAGCAATCATTAGATGCATCAGCTTCCAGTAGTAAAGTAACAAATTTTTTAAAAACTTCTAATTATTCTGAAGATGAAAAACAGTTTGCTGTAATCGAGGGAACATTTGCATTTCATACCATAATTCACAATCAAAGTTTTCGTAGTATGGATTGTACAACTAAATTATTGAAAAAGTTTCACAATGCTAAATTTTCATGTGCCAGGACAAAATGTGAGGCTACTATTAAATCAGTATTTAAAAATTACTGTGATAAAATACTTGCAGAAGACTTGAAAAATGCAGCATTTGTAACGGTTTTATCTGATGCATCAAATCATAATGAAACCAAATTGTATCCAATACTAGTAAGGTATTATAATGTTACCAAGGGCATTCAAGTAAAAATTTTAAATTTAGAATCCATTGAGGGCGAAACTGCTAAAATTTTGTCAAACCACCTATACAGAGTAATAAATGAAAACAATTTGAAATCTAAAGTTGTTGCACTAACAGCTGATAATACAAACACAAATTTTGGTGGGCCAAGACGCAAAGGAGTGAATAATGTCTATGTAAAATTACAAGATTTACTCCAAAAGAAAATACTAGGAATAGGTTGTAATGGCTCACATTTTGTCAAATGCAATCAACACAGCGTCATGTGCCATGACAATTGATGTAGAAGTAATAATAACGACAATTTATTTGTATTTTAGTCGTTTTACTGTTCGTGTGGCTACTTTAAAACAATTTTGTGAAGACTCAAATGTTGAATACAAAAAAATTTTAGGATATTCAAAAGTTACATGGCTCGCTCTAACACCTGCTATAGAGCGTGTTTTACAATTATTTGAGCCTCCGTTCATATTTTTTAAGTTTAGACAAATGTCCAAAAATTCTGGAATCTTTTTTCAATTATGAATTATCGGAGATATTAATGTATTTTGTACATAATCAGGCATCTATTTTCTACAAAACGATTCAAAAGATTGAAGGTGAACATATTTCAGCTACAGAAGTTAGTCTTATTTTGAACGATTTTGTCCTTCAATATAAATCACGATTTGAAGAAAAATTTATTCCTTTAATAATAAAAAGAAAATTGTCAAACTTAGAGGAATCAAATCCGGCATAACAGAAAAGTTTACCAAAGTGCAGAATTTTTACCAAACATGTTTCCAACATGTCGAAGAATGGTATGAAACAAATATCACAGGAAATAACAATTTTCAATGGTGTTTTTTGACTTCATCGCAAGTAAATTGGACAGATATTGAAAATTGTGTTGAGTTTTTATCGAAAGTTACATTAAAATCGATGACAATTGTCTTTTGAAGAAATTAGAAGACTGAATGTATATTTAAATTATGATAAATTAGAACAATGGGAAAATCAACATGTTGAAATTGATAAAAGATGGGTGGAAATATTTAACCATTTCAAAAATGAACACATTCCATATGAAAATTTAGTTATTCTTGTTGAATTTACGTTTTGCTGCCCTGGAACTAATGCAGCAGTTGAAAGAGTTTTTTCAATTGGTAATGATTTTTGGACAAGTAAGAAATCAAGATTGAATGTTGATACTCTAGCTGCAGCACTTACCGTAAAATTCAATATGAATTATATTTCTTGCTCCGAAATTTCCAATATATTGTTACTGTTAGAAAATGATATATTGACAAAAAATATTCATTCAAAGGAAAAATACTCGTTTAAGTAAATAATTAAAAGGGGTGTAAGCATAATTAGTGTATTTTTGTTTGAATTAATAAAATGTTTCATTTATTTACGTTGTACTTTTTTCTTAAATTTTTTCGTCCTCCTTTTCATTGCAAAAAAAATTGGTCACCTTACTATATAGCCATTTCGGCTTCGAGTCATTTTAATTTCATTAGGGGTTATTCGAACACAATCTTTGGGAAGAATATTTCTTGAAGGAATAGCATTGCCGCTTGTTCATCTCTTAGCAAATCGTGAAATCCATAGCACTAACCAAGAAATAAGCTAAAATGGCGAAGTTTATTGGTATGGCTTTGACGGAAAAGTATCTGATATTTAGTAATAGAAGTGGAAATTACTGACTTGATTGTCGTCTTGACTTAAATGTTTCATTTCAATCAGGAAAACAGATTTGATTGGGTTTTTATGGAACAAAGTTAAGAATGGACAAGCAGCGCCCTCTACAAAACAGGATAGAAACTAGCTAGTTTTTTTATAGTTACGAAACCGTGGAATTCTGACTTTTTATAAGCTTTTTCCGCTCGCCTTCAAGTGGTCCACATACACTCATTCAAAAAGCTTTTGTTTGGGATTTTACGACATGCAAGAATCAAAATTGTATCCATTTCAATCTAATTCCCATTACAATAGATATCAAATCCCAATGCTGATATTACAGTAGAATTCTTTAAACTCAAAGGCGATGATATCGTGAATCGATTATTTCTAAAGCAGACTATCTGTAACAATTCTAAGAGAGTTGCATTCTGTAGTACTTCAAGTATATTGATGCTGTCCCGGTGTGTCTCTTCGTGTCTGGTGCTGGAAGAAATCCCCTATTCCCACGAGAAACTCTAAACCTCTGGTTGAGTTGGGTCTGATAGTATGTTGATGCACTACTAAAAAATCAATGATATTCTCAGTCACTGCTACCAAATAACTGTTATTTTGATAACGCACTAACAGGCAGAACGGTGATTCATACATCATTCCATCGAATCACTGGTTCCAGTCACAGGTTAAGCGATATCACTGAATCGTGTTATAGTAGCAGAATCGCTTAGACCTCAATTACCGACGATATCCACTGCTACCAACTCACTGTTATTTAGATAATACGGCAACAGTTAAAATTGAGCCGAACTTGGAGATATCCGCTGAATAGCGAGAGTCGAAGCGAAAGGAAGTTCTCCAGAATGACTTGCCCGAGCGGAGCAGAAGAGAAGCACAACTATGTGGTCGGAAAACAAGGCACTGGAGAAACGAAAGTGACTCCTTATCCGGTGAAATACCTCGGCTTCATACCATAATTCAGCGGATCCCCAGGTAAAGCCGATTTATCTTTACTGGACACCATCAATAAATGGATTTTAAGAAATTAATGAGTTGTTATTTACAAGTGCTGACCACTACACGACACAAAAAATATGGACGAGAAGAAGCTAAGGTTTGCACGAAACAAAAAAATAAATAAAATAGAAATCAAAACATTCCAAAATCAATTACAGGAGAAAAGGCGGGAAATTTATGTTTAAACGGTACATTTCGATTAACGCCATTCGTAATTGAGCGCCAAATGTAGGTGCGAAATTTTACTTGCAATAACAATGATAGGAATGGCAACCCTAACGACATATACAGCTTCGTGAAAAAAAGAATGACTTATTAAAATCAAAATAAAAAAATTAGCAAATAAAAATTTCATTAAAATCAAAACAAAAACTCACAAATAACAAAAATTTTATTAAAATGAAAACAAAAATTTTATTAAAATGAAAACAAAAATTCACAAAAACATAAATTTTATTAAAATGAAAACAAAAATTCACAAAAAAATGTATTGAATCAAAATAAAAACTCCCACATTTGAAGCATTAAAATCAGAATAAAAACTCGCAAATAGCAAACATTAAAATCAAAACAAACTCTCAAGTGTAATAAAAATTTTATTAAAATCAAATACAAAACTTCACAAATAGACAAAAATACTGACAATCTCGAAGGTAAAAACACTGGATTTATGTTTATTCTTCCCGCTTATACGCAATGTCGATTTTCCAATAGCTAACATCAAACTCAAAAGTATGCTCGTTGGGAGATCCGTCACGTGGTTGTGGGTAAAAGCATGAATCCTAAATTATAGATTGGTTAATATGATTATCTACCGTGATCAAATCGATAGTCTTAACAAAAACTCACCTTACGACAGCGACTCCGCCCACATGATCCGTCTATTTCATTAGAAGGTCGATGATAGCTAATCGTCACGTAAAACAAATAAATTACCACACACTTGCGCCTGGTACCACGTTAACCGAAAGAACGGTTTAAACATCGCAAGTGCATTAAGTAATTAAACGCAGCGTACGTCCATCACCACTAACGATTTCCAATGTATTCATATTAAGTTATAGGACTGAACACGAAACGAGTTCAGTCCAACTACCAAAAATTTATCACACCAAGCCATATGGCGAACTGCAACCCACCGTAGCGAATTTCAGTCCGGGGAAGCCTCCTTCTTGATCAAGACTTCCCTGTGATGCGTATGATGTCAAAATAGTGCATCATTACTTTACTTAAACACAAAAAATTAAGATTAAAAGTGGTAGATTTGTTTCTTATTTATTAGATACTTAAATTTGTTAGTGGTAGATGTGTTTCTTATTTGTGAAAGTGTACTAAATTGATCGTTCAGTTTAATCTAGCGAAACTATTTACCTTTGCAAAAATAAAAAATAATGATTTTGTGATTTTTCTAAACCGGTTTCATCGATTTGCAGATCGAAGACGGGGAAAAAATTAAAAATGACCACTCAAATCAATGAAGTGGAAATCCAAAGATCACTGGATGACCTGCGGATCGAATGGCCCAAAATATTCGCATACACACCCACATATAACTCAGAAAACAACTCAAAAATTTCACAATTGGACTGATGAAAACTTTTATTTCAGACAATCCGAGAAAAAAAAGAACAGCGCCATCTATCAGCGAATTCAGCAGCAGTGCAGGAAGGGTAGGCGCAACCCAACAATATCCTTGTACACTGCTGGCCACCGTAAATGCAACACCCTGAAGGAAGCATGCAAATAATATGAAATTTACAACATGCATTAGCGGAGGTGAGATATGCAAATGATTAGAATTTCAGCGCAGACGCACATCACGCGCGCCTGTGGCGCCACTTCAAAGCGCTATTTAAGGCTTGGAGATTTCGACGATTTCAAGTACGGCAATTGTGTTTTTTTCAAAAAAACGAGATCAATTATGCCTCGTAGAAAACAGCGATCATCTTTTGATCAAGTATCCGAGTTCGACAGAGGAAGGATAGTGGCCTACCGAGATTGTGGATTATCTTTCAGGGAAATCGGTAGTCGTGTTGGACGAAACCAAACAACTGTAATGCGGACATGTGATCGTTGGATGCAGGAGGGTACGACGGACCGACGTAGTAAAGTTCTTTCCAATCAATTTTTAAGAAAGAATCATTAATAAGGTTTAAACCTTTTATTTTAGTCAAAATTTAATATTTACACTTTATATATACACGGTTTAATGAGATATAGATAATTAAGTCCAAAGAGCAACGCAGCGAACAACACGCCGCTGCCATTTCACCCTCTTTCTACCCACGCTATCCTTTTCCCGCCTTCTCCGGGTTCTAGGGGAGAAAAGTGTCCCGCACCAAAATGACAGCTCCGCACTGACGGCGCGACGTCATCTTATCCGAGCCTTACACGTTCCCCCTTGGAAAGCTCATCGTCACCTTAGAGACGATGCAGCTGAAAAGAGAATAAAACACAACAACAAATACAATGTACGCGAGAGAAAAGAAAAAAAAAATGAGAGTGTTGACCAAAGTGGCTCTGAATATAATCACACAAATATTATGAGTAAATACAAAATACAAATTGAAACACAAAAATATGTATAAAGTTACTGTTTACCAAAGGGCAGTCGAGAAAGGGAGTCAGCGTTCCCATGTTTGCTACCCTTCCGATACGTTACCCTGACGTTGTATCGTTGTAAAGCCAATGCCCAACGAGTCAGTTTGGCCCCTTGAGGAACGGACTGGGTCAAGTAAGTCAATGGATTGTGGTCTGATATCACCTCAACCCTAGCCCCAAAAATCCAGTTGTCGAATTTTTTTAATGCTTCGATTACCCCGTATGCCTCTCTTTCTATGGTCGACCATTTCTTTTGGGTGTCCGTCAATTTTTTACTGAAGAATGCTATCGGATTCTCCCTCCCGGTGTCATCGGACTGAGCCAAACATGCTCCGATGGCCATGCCTGAAGCATCGGTATACAATTGAAAGGGCCTTGTCAAATCTGGGGTATAAAGTGACGGCATTTTCACAATCTCTCTTTTTAAGTTCAAGAAGGATTCCTCAGCTTTCTCATCCCAAGGAATGACGTTGGGAATGTTCTTTCTGGTTAAATTCGTCAGAGGCAAAACTATAAATGAGAAATTTTGGATATAGTCACGGTAATAACTAGCTAGACCCAAAATGCTCCGAAGTTCCCTCTTGGTGCTGGGTCTAGTCATGTTACTTATTGCTTCAACCTTTTCTGGATCAGGTGAGTGCTGTCCAGATCCAACAACATGACCCAAAAATTTTACTCGTCTCTTCCCAAACTCACATTTATTTAAGTTGACGGCAAGTCCGGCTTCTCGTAAGGTCTGAAGGACTCGTTCTAGATGATCAATGTGTTCTTGCCAGGATTCGGAAAATATTGCCACATCATCAATGTATGATCGACAATACCTTTTGTGAGGCGTCAACACCTTGTCCATGGATCGCTGGAATGTACTTCCCGCATTCTTCATTCCGAACGGCATGACGCGAAATTGGAAGTGTCCACCATGTGTAACAAATGCTGTGAATGGTTTTGCTTCTTCCTTCATGGGAATTTGCCAGTATCCCTTAGTGAGGTCAAGGACACTGATAAATTTCGCATTCCCAACCTCGAATAGCAAGTCTTTAGCGTTCTGCATGGGATATGCGTCAGGTATTGTGAAACTGTTGAGATGTCTATAGTCCACACAAAGCCTTACACTTCCATTCTTTTTCGACACACAGACGATGGGATGGGCCCACTCACTACTGCTTGGTTCGATCAACCCAAGCCGTAACAAGTCATCAATCTGACGGTCAACCTCTCCTTGCAATGCAACTGGTATCCGATATGGTCGTAGCCTTTTGGGGGAACAGTCAGCTGTTACCCGCACAGAATGCCCTTCAACTTTAGCGAGCCCAGGTATATTGCTGAACATATCGGAAAATACCTTTAGTGTGTCCAACAGTTCACGTCTCTGAAATTCATCTAAGTCGCATTCCATGTCACCAACATGCCTTCGAATGTCCGTGGCGGATTTATCAGTTATGTCTGTTGGCGTTGGTGCGTAGTACAAATCCCCGAATTCAGCATCGTCATCGAAAACTAATCCAACTTGATGAATTCTGGCAACATATGGCCTTAGTTTGTTGAAGTGAAATTCTCGTATGCTGCCATCTTCCATCTGGACTTGGGCTGAATGCTGCCTGGAGATGTTCGTTATCGTCACGGGTCCAATCCAAGTCTTAAGAAGCTTATGCGATGATGAAGGCAAGAGGACTAATACCTTGTCTCCTACATCAAAACGTTTCTCTCTGGCTCGTAGATTATACCTGGAGACATAGTCCGCTTGGTGTTTTGAAGCATTCTCACAAGCTATCTCATAAGCGGTCTCCAGTTTCCTTTTCAAATCTTCGAGATATTTCTCTACGGGTCTTGATACATTCGTTGGAATATCTCTCGTTCCAGTCCAAATTTCTTTCATCAATTTTAATGGACCATTAGGTAATCTACCATAGACCATTTGATATGGGGAAACTCCAGTTGTGCTGTGAGGCACTTCTCGATAAGCAAACAGAAGAAACGGGAGATGGGCATCCCATTCTCGTCCATTTTCTTGAATATTTTTGTTCAGCATATCTTTTAAAGTTCTGTTCCAACGTTCTACCGCGCCCATGCTCTCAGGGTGACCTGGGGTGGCAAACCTTGGTGACACTCCTAAAAGTTCCCGGAATCTGTTCGTCAGCTCGGCTGTGAAATTTGTTCCTTGGTCTGTGCATATGGTTTTTGGAAACCCAGTCTGAGTAAAAATTTTCATCAAGACCTCACATGTCGTCTTCGCTTTTAAGTCTTTTACAGGAACAGCCTCCGCCCACCTTGTACACAAATCAACAGCACAGATAATATAGTAATGCCCTCTTCGGGATGGAGGTTCCAAAGGTCCAATGCAATCGACGCTCCATACCTCGAATGGGTTTTCCGGACGTATAATAGGTTGTATCGGCACTCGATCTCTATAAGTAACGGTGCGTCTGACCTGGCATTCTTTACAAGATTCGCAGAACCTTTTGACGTCTCGTTTTAGAGAAGGCCAAAAAAATGAATACTTGATTCGTTGACATGTTTTCTTTTCTCCTAAATGGCCAGCCAACGGAACTTCGTGAGCCATACGTAGAACTTCGCTTCGCTTACACGACGGTAATACCACCTGGACGATATTTTCTCCTTCCACTGTATCTAAATGGGTTAAAACACCATCTGTCACTTGATAAGAGTTACGATTTCCTCTCGCATACTTCCATTCTTCCTTTAATTCCTCATCTTCCTGTTGTAACAGTATGAAAGAGTTCTTGTAACATTCTTCGACCTGATTGTTGGCCGCAAGTGATTCACTTGTGGGAGGTGATTTCAAACTAGAATCGCCAGTGATTTCTTCAAAGTGAGCCGTCTGACTGACTGTATTGTCACTGCAACAAATGAGAGAATTGTCGTATTCAGAAAGCTTATGGACATTGCTATGAAGCTCCACATTCTCCTGGAGAGTTTCGAAGGCTGTGGGACAAATTAACATGTCGTTAACCAGTTTCTTCGATACGGCACACGTAATGGGTACCGTAGCATGTGAGTTGTCGTCAATCTTCAGGTCGATTATCTTCAAAGCGGCAACTTCGCTCTCTCCAAAGGCTGAAACAATTTTTATTGTTCCCTCTCCCTCTCCACAGTTTTCAGGAATCAGATCCTCGCGCAGAACAGATATTTGTGCCCCAGAATCTACAATTGCTCGCAGGGTACATTTTCCACATCGTATCGGAATGATCTGCAGTTTATCAACATTCGTCTGGACTGGAGTGGTCACAGGTGCAGAGACTCTAGCGGTCAGAACTGGAGATGAGTGAACATCACTACTTGTCTCCGCCTGCAGCGTATTAGTTTGGGCGTTGGCAACGGGTTCTTTCCTGATTCGATTATTTTTCAAACAATATCTAGAGGTGTGTCCAGGCTGTTTGCAGGTGAAGCAGGTCAGCTTAAAGGGTGGATCATTTTTGGGTTTATAAAAATGTCCCTTGTCAGTCGGATATTTTTGGGACGGCTCTCTCTTAGTGAACGTTGGTCGGAAATGTTCTGACTTCTTGTGTTTTTCATCAGGCTCTGTTTTAGCAATTGACCTTACACTTTCATACTCGTCAAGTTTGTCAGCCAGCGTCGACGGGACTACAAATTTTCCCCAATCGTCAACGAAATGATCACGCACATGTAAAGGAACTCTCCTTTTCAGTTGATCTGTGATAATTAAATTTTTCAGCCTCTCAAAATCTCTTACCGCTAGTCCATTGATCCATTCTTCAAAATATCTTGTTATGTCAAACACAAAGTCTCTCCAAGATCGCGATGGGCATCTTTGAGTTTTGACGAATTTCTGTCGAAAACTTTCTGGACTCATCTTAAAACGCTTAAGTAAAATTCCCTTGATGTGATCGTAATCATCAAATTCGTCTTCTGATTCTCTCGCGATAACCTGTGTAATTTCAGAAGGTAACAAGGCCAACAGGGCCGAAACCCAATGTGTTTTTTCGACACCAACTCTATCAGCCTGCCTTTCAAAGAGTGAAAGAAACAGAAAAATATCCCCATCCTTAGTTTCAAATTTGGGCAAAAGCTTAGTCAGCTCAGATGTACGAACTCTAACGTCATCTTGTCGAGGGGAATCTACATTCGCTCTTGCAGTTTCCAGCCGCAATTTTTCTAACGTAAATGCACGTTCTTCCTTCATTTTCCTTTCCTCCTCCTCAACCTTGCGTTCTTCCATAATAATTGATAATTGTCCTTTAGCAAAATCCTCGTCATAATCATCACTAGCCTTAATTAATCTAATCAAATCTATTGATTTCATCCCATCCGTGACCATTTGACCCAGTTCCTCGGCCAAAACCCTCAAATCTTCCTTTTTAGCCCGATTCAAAAAAGCCATGATTCTCAAATATAACTGAACCAGCTAAAAAAATATCCTATACCTCTTTCCTATTTTCAAAGGTAGTTAAAAGAATCACTACATCTATGGGACGAATGCAACAATAATAATGAAATGTCTAACTAGCAATTCTTACACTCAGATATAAGGAAAAGAAATAGTTTCACAAAACAATTCTAACTAACCAACTTAATATTACATATATCAACCAATTACCCTTTTTAGTTTGGTACTCTAAACACAAGCAATGATGCTTCACAATGAACGAATCAGAACACTTGAAAAATAATACTTAAAATCAAGCAATAATAATTTTCAATATTCAGAATTAATGACACAGCAATCACATGCAATGATACTTCATAACAAACGAATTAAACTCTTTCAAGGAGACTTTAAAATCAAGCAATAATAATTTTCAATACTCAGAATTAATGACACAAGAATCACATTCAATTATGCTTCACAATAAACGAGTTAACACTCCTTTAAATTAATACTTCAAAAATCAAGCAATAATTGTCACTACTTTAAATTAATGACACAAGAATCACATTCAATTATGCTTCACAATAAACGAGTTAACACTCCTTAAAATTAATACTTCAAAAATCAAGCAATAATTGTCACCACTTTAAACTAATGACACAAGAATCACATTCAATTATGCTTCACAATAAACGAGTTAACACTCCTTAAAATTAATACTTCAAAAATCAAGCAATAATTGTCACTACTTTAAATTAATGACACAAGAATCACATTCAATTATGCTTCACAATAAACGAGTTAACACTCCTTAAAATTAATTTCAAAATAACTAATTATTTTTTTTAAACCTCCATACGTATCGAAGATTTGAATAACAGAGCAACGATGTTCTCCACTGAAATTTTAGTGAATTTCACTTTTAATAAGCAATGATGCCTTTTTTGGACTGTGCAATGACTTACACACTACATACACAACATTCGTTCTTCGAAACTAAATGGAAGCTTGAAAGATTAATGGATAATCAATAGTTGCTCTTTGTTAACAATACACACAAAATTTCAAATATCCAACACTGAGCAATGATGCCCTATTCAAATCTCTCATAAACCCAGAGCAATGATGCTCTTCAGCTTTCTCATAAACCAGAGCAATGATGCTCTATTCAAATCTCTTATAAACCCAGAGCAATGATGCTCTATTCAAATCTCTCATAAACCCAGAGCAATGATGCTCTTCAGCTTTCTCATAAACCAGAGCAATGATGCTCTAAAAATTGAATTTCAATAAATCCCAGAGCAATGATGCTCCTGAAAATGGCAGAGAGATTTAACATTGATTAAAATGCACTCCTTTCTACTTGCAATGATGCAAGAGTGTGTATTCCGAAAACAATCATGACGATACCAACAAAAGAACTGACGCTTCCATACTTTCAATACAAAATAGTTGTTACGGAAACACGACACACGAGAACCCTACGGCTTTCTCTCTCGTTTACAATATACAAAATAAAAAAAAACAGAGCCACATTAATCAAAACTCTCACCTCTCATTCCCGGCAATGATAGATTCATCCTACCGACTGCGCCAGTAAAGTTCTTTCCAATCAATTTTTAAGAAAGAATCATTAATAAGGTTTAAACCTTTTATTTTAGTCAAAATTTAATATTTACACTTTATATATACACGGTTTAATGAGATATAGATAATTAAGTCCAAAGAGCAACGCAGCGAACAACACGCCGCTGCCATTTCACCCTCTTTCTACCCACGCTATCCTTTTCCCGCCTTCTC
The DNA here is from genome assembly GCA_933210815.1 of Meta bourneti. NCBI lineage: Eukaryota > Metazoa > Arthropoda > Arachnida > Araneae > Tetragnathidae > Meta > Meta bourneti. The sequence goes on along the minus strand of OW119925.1, from coordinate 10,532,304 downwards.
CGGGTTCTAGGGGAGAAAAGTGTCCCGCACCAAAATGACAGCTCCGCACTGACGGCGCGACGTCATCTTATCCGAGCCTTACAGACGTGTTCGATCGCATCCACCTCAGTGCACCACTTCACGTGATGACAGGCATATTGTGCGTATGGCAGTGACGGATCGCTCAGCCACATCACGAACCATAGCACAGCACATTCAGTCTGTACCGCATCATCCAGTGTCTGCGCGTACCATTCCACGCCGTTTACAGCAGAGTGGTCTGTCCGCAAGACGTCCATTGCTTCGTCTACCCTTGACGCAGAACCACAGACGTTTCCGCCGCCAATGGTGCGATGAAAGAAGGATGTGGACGGCAGAATGGAATGAAATTGTCTTTACTGACGAGTCACGCTTCTGTCTGCAACACCACGATGGTCGGATTCGAGTCTGGAGACACCTTGGAGAGAGGATGCTGAACAGCTGCGTTATGCACCGCCACACTGGTCCTGCACCGGGTATTATGGTATGGGGCGGAATTGGATATCACTCTCGCACTCCTCTAGTACGCATTGCCGGTACTTTAAACAGCCAGCGCTACATCTCCGAGGTGTTGGAGCCAGTTGTCCTTCCTTACCTTCAGGGCTTGCCCACAGCCATATTTCAACAGGATAATGCGCGACCACACGTGGCACGCATTGTCCAAGGGTTCTTCGTCAATCGCCAGATTGAATTGCTTCCCTGGCCAGCTCGCTCTCCGGATCTTTCGCCGATAGAAAACATGGGGTCCATGGTTGCTCAACGATTGACCCAGAATACATCCCCAGCTGCCACACCAGATCAACTTTGGCAACGTGCGGAAGCTGCTTGGTCTGCTGTACCCCAAGAACACATCCAAAGTCTCTTTGAATCAATGCCGAGGCGTGTGGCAGCGGTGATCTCCAACAATGGCGGCTACTCTGGCTACTGATTTTGGCAGGAACCACACTTCACAGAAGTCTATAAATTTAATCATTTGATACTTGGTCAACATGTTATCTACAAAATAAATTTTGTTGTGATATCTCTTGTCTTTCTTGGTGTTGCAATTTGGGTGGCCAGCAGTGTACGTTTAAAGGACAATGGATCAAAACGTGTTGTGATTCCAAAAAGTGTGCGAGAGCAAATTTTGATTTGCTGTCATGATGTTGCCGGACATAGTGTATGGACGCCAAGAAAACTCTTCACAAATTCCGACAACGCTATTGGTGGCCAAATATGCGAAAGGACTGAAACATATGTACGAAGTTGTCACAGATGTCAAATTGTTAATCATCGTACAGCCAATACCTATGGCTTATTGCAGCAATTGCCAATCCCGACTACATCATGGGAAATTGTTTCCGCTGATCACATCATTTGCCCACCACAAACCAAAGCTGGAAACACCAACATGCTTGTCCAGATTGACCAAGCCACGCGTTTTGTTGATTTCAACACCTACTTCTCTCATACAGTGACTGCAGCTCATCGGAAACCTCACATGAACAAACTGCGACCTATGAATAAGCTCCGCAGTGAGGAAGCACGAGTGAAGCTGGAATTGCGATTAAAAGAAGCGTGATGAAATTTGCATTGATTTTTGAATAGTGTAGAATCGAATACTAAGTTTTCGTGTAATTGTCGAATAAGCATTCGAATACATTTTCAAGAAACGGTTAATCATCTGTGGGTCCTCAGCCAACTGCGATATAAGGCAGTGAATATTTTTGTCTGGTGGGTAGGTATTTAATTAACGTCTCACTGGAACACAATGGGCTATTGGCAACGGTCCGGGATCAATCCCAAAGGAAAAGAACCGAGGACATGTAATTTTGAATCTCGATCAGGTATTAGGCATTTAATTAACGTCACACTGGAGCAACACAACGAGGTATTGTCCGAGATCCGAGATCAATCCCCAAGGGAAAGAACGAAGGACCAATATTTTGCACCATGGCCAGATGACTAGGTCACACCTGAGCTGGCACCTCACTCTCCAAAGTGAGGACATTCAGGGCCACGACGGATTTAACGTGCACCAGCCCCTTTGTACACGACGGTCTTTGGTTGGATTCGAACTCACAACAACCCTCTGGTTCCTAATCCGTTACTCTTCCTACCCCAGCGATGAGCCGCGGTAGCCAGGTTCGAAGAGTAACGGAGGCTGGATTCTCCAGTCTGCTGTTATGAATTACATAAATGAATTCATAACAGCAGGCATGAAATAGGAATTTTGCGATTCATTTAAAACTGTAATACATAGAATTCAACAGGCGTTAACTCTTGACACCATAAATTAATCGTACGGCAGTAACGAAAGGAATGCGTGATCCAAAAAACCACATTTATTGCGCCATTTTGTCTTCCCGCCATGAACGAAGGCTATACAGCCATTTCGGCTTCGAGTCATATTTTAATTTCATTAGGGGTTATTCGAACACAATCTTTATGAAGAATATTTCTAGTATTGCCGCTTGTTCATCTCTTGGCAAATCGTGAAATCCATAGCACTAACAAAGAAATAAGCTAAAATGGCGAAATTTATTGGTATGGCTTTGACGAAAAGTATCCGATATTTAGTAAGAATAGAAGTGGAAATTACTGACTTGATTGTCGTTTTGACTTTAATATTTCATTTCAATCTGGAAAACAGATTTGACTGGGTTTAATATGGAACAAAGTTAAAAATTGACAATGTTTGCGATGCCCTCTACAAAACAGGATAGGAACTAGTTAGTTTTTTATAATTATGAAACCGTGGAATTCTGACTTTTTATAAGCTTTTTCCGCTCACCTTCAAGTGTTCCACATACACTCGTTCAAGAAGCTTTTGTTTGGGACTTTACGACATACAAGAATCAAAATTGTATCCATTTCAATCTAATTCCCATTACAATATACATAATACAGTGCAACTTGGATAATTCGAAGCTGAAGGGACCACTAAAAAAATTCGAATTATCCAAAACTTCGAATTAAAAAAGTTACATCTTTTAACTTTAATTTCAGGTCCACTGAATGCTTGAAAAGATTATTCTGTCAATAAGTAAATATTTATTCAGAAAGATCATGGTATGAAGACTTAAACATTATATGTATGTAAACAAAATAAAATTTACATTACGTAAGCTACAGTACTGTGACATCTTAACGCCCAAGAGTCTAGGATGGCGGGCTGCAGACCGGAAGTTTCCTGTTAAGAGCCCTTCACTACTGCGCTTGCGCATGTGAAGAGGATAAAAAACAGTTAGCTCCAGAGATGGTACAAAGAGTGATTTCACAGTAACAGTTCTAACTGTGACTGTTACTGAACAATATCTGATTCTAAACTGTGATTGTGATTCTAAACTGTGACTGAATCTGATTGGTTGATTGTAAAGTATCTCTTAGCCACTCGTAGCAACGGAATGCTCGTATTGATGTTTTAAAATCCTTTAGTAGATAAATTAGTGAGCGTAATGCATAGCTGAGTTAGTAGCTCCGCGGCTTACAATGCCAGGGACCCAGTTCGAACCTAGGTTTTTCTTTTCAAACAAATGAAATATCGTTTCATCGTTAACATATCGTTAAAACATCAATATGAGCATATTGATGTTTTAAAATCCTTTAGTAGATACCATAGTAAGCGTAATGCACAGCTCAGTAGTGTCGCGTCTTACAACGCTAGGGAACCCAGTTCGAACTTAGGTTTTTCTTTTCGTCCAGAACAAATGAAATATCGTTTAATTTTTTTAAAATTTAATCAAACAATACCACTCAATAAACCTACAATTTAAATTGAATAAAACATTTTCCGCCTTTGAGCCGTATTTTATATTAAGCCCCTTATTTCTTTCTCTAAGATACTTTTTCCCCTCAATAAACTATTTCAGACATTTTTTCTCTTCCTGACAATGATGGATCGTCATTTTGAGCTATTATGCGCAGGTAACTTAGAAGCCCCTTGCTCATAACTGGTTTTTGCAGATTAAAATATATAGATATTTTTATTTCATTTAAATTAAATTAAATTTCATAATTAATCAAACATTAAAATCAAGAGATATGCATTAGAATACTTGATGAATTTGATTCTAATTGAATGTAAATTATTGAATTTTAATTATTAAATAATTCGCATACCTATATTTTTCTCTTAAAAACATTTAAATTAATTACTCTTATCTAAAATATTGGTTAGTTGAAGAAAAAATTTTTACACCGTATGCGTAACAAGACAATTTCCTTACATTTGATAATCTGGAGGTACTGAAATATTCACACACACAAGGAGTAACTGTTTCAAAACATTAAGTAATTTTTCTAAATCTCTGGTAACATCCGAATCCATTTGTGTTTATAAAACTCAAATCTAAAATTAACTATTTTCTTTTGCCAAAGCAAATATTGTTTTCCATAATTTTTATAAATTCATATGCATAAATTATGTATATGGGACTGTCTTCATATTAAATTACATACAAACACCCAATTTTTGTGAAAAATTTAGAATTTATATAAAAATTTAGCCTCGAATGCCATATTTCAAGTCATTTAATTTATATTTAAATTTTTAAAATTATTATGATTCCATTTCAATCACATTACTTTCACACACTTTTAAAACTCTTCCTTTTGTTAATACCCATAATTCTTATGCCATGTTCTTATTCTATTCACTAGCGAAATCAAATAATCATCTTCTGGCCCCCTGATTTAGACTCATTCAATGTATAAAGTCTTTCAGAAGCACCTACTTTTACACACATTATTCATTTTTTTAGAATTAAAAACAATCTACAAGAAGTTGAAAGAAAATTTTTATGTTTTAACAAAACCAAAAAAAATAGAAAAAAAATTTCTAGCTCATGTGTTCTTTATAAAAATACAACTTAATAAATAATCAGATAAATTGAAGAACAATAATTAATTTCCCATTTAAAATAGCGAATTTTAAAAACGCTTTCTTCTGAACTTTCCTTTAAACTGTGGAGTTTATTTATGTAGCCAAATGCGCGGCAACCTGGTGTGTCATAAAGCCTCATTTAGCATCCAGTTGAAAATCCTAATCCTATAAAGAAACCCGAATCCGTCACAGAGCCTCACCTCACGGCAGTAGTATACCCGCCCGTATGGCGGCGGAAGTGACGTCATACCACGTGACCAGAAATGGGCGGGGCCATGTGACGTCACAGCGTGACGTCATCCAAAAGCGGAAGTGACGTATTGTTTGTTTACATTTGGATTTTTTTTGTCATCGACTTCGTGCAGGCGTTGAGTTGTTTCAAGATGGCGTCGTTTCGTTACCATGGTGATGAATCACTCGTAGTGTCATCTGGTGGAGAAATTCGAAACTCTATTATTTTTAATAAAAAAGGAATTTCTTGGATCCGAAGTCAAGCGCGCTATCCGTTAGGCTGTAAGAGAGTTAACTTAAGATGGTGAAGGTTTTAAGATGGTGAATTAATGTAGTGTTGGATTTTTTCTCTCTTTTGGACTTGTATTTTTTCTTAGTATTAGGAATGCGTTATTTTTAGAAAATGGTTTTTGAATAATTGCATAGGGGTTTTAATAAATGCTTTTTTCAAAATGACTTATGGATTTTAATAAGTCATTCTTTTTTCATGAAGCTGTATATGTCGTTAGGGTTGCCATTCCTACCATTGTTATTGCAAGTAAAATTTCGCACCTACATTTGGCGCTCAGTTACGAATGGCGTTAATCGAAAAGTATCGTTTAAACATAAATTTCCCACCTTTTCTCCTAGAATTGGTTTTGGAATGTTTTGATTTCTATTTTATTTATTTTTTACATTTTTTGCTGTTTCTGGCAAACTTTAGCGTCTTCTCGTCCATATTTTTTTATTGTGTCGTGTAGTGGTCAGTACTTGTAAATAACAACTCATTAATTTCTTAAAATCCATTTATTGATGGTGTCCAGTAAAGATAAATCAGCTTTACCTGGCGATCCGCTGAACTATGGTATGAAGCCGAGGCATTTCAAAGGATGAGGAGTGGAACGACTTGCCCGGAAACTGTTGAATTTCTACCAGAGGACTTTGTCTCGGCATGGACGCTGCCTCGCGTCCGGAGTTCACGTTCGGTCCTCAGTGCCTTATTTTCCGACCGCACAGTTTTGTAGTCCTGCTTATCTTCTGCCCCGCTCGGGCAAGTCATTCTGGGGAACCCCCTTTCGCTTCCACTCTCGCTATTCCCCGCAGCGGAGATCCCCAAGTTCGGCTCAGTTTTAACTGTTACCGTATTATCTAAATAACAGTGATTTGGTAGCAGTGGTTTGGAACAGTGACTGAGGATATCGTCGGTAATTGAGGTCTAAGCTATCCTGATTCTGTATCAGGATTCAGTGATATCGCTTAACTGCAATACCTGTGACTGGAACCAGTGATTCGATGGAATGATGTATGAATCACGGTTCTGCCTGTTAGTGCATTATCAAAATAACAGTGATTTGGTAGCAGTGATTGCTGAAACAGTGACTGAGATTATCATTGATTTTTTAAGTAGCGCATCAACATACTTTCAGACCCAACTCCGAGGTTTAGAGTTTCTCGCGGGAGGAGAGGATTTCTTCCAGCGGCAGACACGAAGAGACAACGGGGCAGCATCACTATACTTGAAGTACTACAGAATATAACTCTTAGAATTGTTACAAATAGTCCCTGCTTTAGAAATAATAGATTCACGATATCATCGCCTTTGAGTTTAAAGAATTCTACAGTAATATCAACATTGGGATATACAGTGCAACTTGGATAAAACGAACGTCTCTAATTCGAAATAGTCGTTAATTCGAAGATTTCTCTTAGTCCCTTGAACTTCTCATTAAATCAATGTTAAAAAATCGTGGATAATTCGAAGTTCAACTTCCTTAATTCGAAGTTTAAGTACATGTAAAGTTAAGTAAGCTACAGTACATGTAATATGTACTGCGACGAATTAATCCAAACTTTTTTTGGACATTAAAAAAATAACATTTATTTTTACAGACAAAACATGGGTTGGCAATGGACGCGCGAAACAAAATGCTTAATTTCATATTAAATTTTATCCGAATTGCTACGAAGACGTCTCAACTAGACGGAGTCCGTGAGCTAACTAGGGATGTTAAGCGAATCACAGAACTGCTACTCAATCACAGATATTTTTGAATCACAGTTCTTACCTGTTACTGGAATATCAAAATAACAGTGATTTGGTAGCAGTGATTTAGGAACAGTAATTGAGAGTATCTGATTCGGTAGCAGTGATAGAGCTGATACCTAAGCTGGTATCTTGCTGATATCCTAAGCTGATATCTTGGCTGATCGCTTGGCTGATATTGATACTGCTACTACGACTGCGACCGGGATCTGATTCGGTATTAGTGAAAACTGTGACTGAGTATCGATGATTTGGTAGGGGTGACAGCTGGTTTATCGGTGATTCCCTCGATGGAGTGGGGAGTGCCAGCTCAGGTGTTGCCTCGTCATCTGACCGTGGTTCAAAATTACGTGGTGTTGTCCTCGGATCTTTCCCTTTGGGATTGATCCCGGACCGTCACCAATAGCCCGTTGTGTTGCTCCAGTGTGACGTTAATTGAAATACCCCCCCTCGATGGAGTGTGGGCCGTGAGTAGTATACCCGCCCGTATGGCGGCGGAAGTGACGTCATACCACGTGACCAGAAATGGGCGGGGCCATGTGACGTCACAGCGTGACGTCATCCAAAAGCGGAAGTGACGTATTGTTTGTTTACATTTGGATTTTTTTTGTCATCGACTTCGTGCAGGCGTTGAGTTGTTTCAAGATGGCGTCGTTTCGTTACCATGGTGATGAATCACTCGTAGTGTCATCTGGTGGAGAAATTCGAAACTCTATTATTTTTAATAAAAAAGGAATTTCTTGGATTCGAACCCGGGACCATAGGATCCGAAGTCAAGCGCGCTATCCGTTAGGCTGTAAGAGAGTTAACTTAAGATGGTGAAGGTTTTAAGATGGTGAATTAATGTAGTGTTGGATTTTTTCTCTCTTTTGGACTTGTATTTTTTCTTAGTATTAGGAATGCGTTATTTTTAGAAAATGGTTTTTGAATAATTGCATAGGGGTTTTAATAAATGCTTTTTTCAAAATGACTTATGGCGCCATCTGGTGATTTTAAAAGTAATTAATCTAAGGAACGAATTGATTTCTTAATGTTTTTACTTTATTCATGACCGGTGACGTCAGTGTGTTTACGTTTGGGACTTGGATTTTTTTCCTTCTGAGATTTCGATGTGACGTCACGATTATGTCCATCGAGCAAGTCTGAACTTGAAAAAGTCTACTCACAATTCTTTATGTTATGAGTATGGTAAATTGTTTACAGATCGTGAAGACTGGGCATACTTCCGTCGATTGGAAAACGAATTAACGTATTAAAAAAAGACGAAATTTAGAAATTTTAGGTCAAAAATATACTGTGCCTTGTCAACTTGTAGCATACGAAGACGAAGGAATAAGCTATACTTTTAGTGGGTCTTCTATTGCAGCCAAGCCTTGATCTCCTTAAGTATTGGAAATAAAGGGAGAAATGGAGCGAATAATTGGTGCAAGATTTAATTTTGAGTTGGTGAACCGTTATAAAGATGGTAAGGACTGCATAGTTGCCCATAAAAACAACGAGAAGGACTTGGAACTTTATGCACCCATAGCGTCTGTTTCATTTGGGCAGAAAAGACAATTTGTGTTTTCTAACTACAATTGTTTAAAAATTGTTCTGGAAAATGGAAGTTTGCTTGGGATGAAGTATCCAACAAACCAATTTTGGTTTCACAAGTTTCGTAAAATTCTAGCGTAAATAAGCAATAATCCACTTATGTGCCCCCGAACTGGAACACATATATTGTATTTTGGATTGTTTGTTTTTTATTACATAGTTTTATAAATTGTCTTAAAATGCAAGATCTGAAATGAAATTTTTCTATGCTATAAAGATGTATGGTTTTTTTTAAGTTAGATGTTTTTACTCAAAAATTAATTATACATTAGATGCTATAAGACCTATTTTTTAACAGAAATTTTGTTTTAATTAATATACACTTAAGTAAGAGTAAAATTTTTGAAACTTTGTAAGACCCATACTATGAATACGTTTTCTTGTACATTTGAAGAAGTTTTAGTATAAAAACCATTTATCCTATAAATCTAAATTAAATGTTATTTTTTAAATTCTCTTTCCTTGCATATTATTTTTTTACTTTGAATAAATCTTCATAAATTTTAGTGATTTAATTTATATTATATAGATTTACAAACCTGTTTTTGGATGAAATATAAGGATTTTATATTTTAAAAGTTAATGTTTTTACTCAAAAATTAATTATATATTAAATACTATTACACATATTTTTAATGTTGAAGATTTTAGAAAACATTTTACAATTGAAACATATGCATTACATATTATGACAAACACTTAAATGGAGATCCATAAGGGAATATTGGAAATCTTTTTAATGCTTACACCTTTCTATTTTAAATAAACTTTTGCTTGTCTTACCACATACACTGTATTTTGGATTATTTGATTTTTATTACCCATGGTCTTATAAATTTTCTTTTAAAATACAAGATCTGAAATGAAATTTTCCTTGATTTTAAGATTTATGTTTTACTCAAAAATTAATTATACATTAGATGCTATAGCACATATTTTATTACAGAATTTTTTAATATTATACACTTAAGTGAGCGTAAAATTTTTGAAACTTTACAAGACCCATATTATGAACATGTTTCCTTACACATTTGAAGTAGTGAAAAATAGTATTAAAACCCTTTATCCTGTAAAATCTAAATTAAATATTATTTTTAATTAATCTTTCCTTGCATATTATTGTTTACTTTAAATACATTTTCATTAATTTTAGTGATTTAATTTATATTATAAAGATTTACAAACTGTTTTTAACGAAATTTTCTTTGATATAAGGATTTTATATTTTAAAAGTTAGATGTTTTTTACACAAAAATTAATTATATATCAAATACTATTGCACGTATTATAACATTGAAGATTTTTAGAAAACGTTTAACAATTGAAATATATACTTTAAATATTATTACAAACATTTAAATGCAATTTGCTTTTTATTTTTAATTTTACAATTGAGACATTTTTAAAAGTTTGGTTCTTAAAGTGTGTGTTTTATGCATAGTAAAAAAATTATTATAAAAAACCTGTAAGAGTAAAAAGAATTTTATGCATTAATTTCAAACTTTACAAGACCCATACCATGTTTCCGTGCACATTTGAAGTAGTGAAATATAGAATTAAAAACCATTTGTCCTTGAAGTTCTAAATTAAAAGTTATTTTTCTTTAATGCTTTTTCAAACCACACATTTTACTAAATATGAACTTTTATTTATTTGAAAACCTTATGCACATCGTACAATTAAATTGCACAGCAAAATACCAATACTGTACGAAGCTATGAAGTATTTTACAAGATACTTTGGTACTGTTTTCTTAATTTTAAGTGTTCTACATTGCTATGTTAAATGGATAGTAAGTGGGTTTTCTGTTTTTGAAAATAATGTGTGCACATCTGTGCTGCTAAGCAAATTAACTTTTGCCCTTTTCTTGATATTTAATGCATAATCTAAATATTTACTGACACCGCTGATAGTTTTACCCATGAGTAAAATTAAATAATAACTGAAAATTTTAAGTATTAATGTGAATTTTAAAATGAACAAAAATTATTGAAATAATGGATTAAATCTGAATTCTATGTATTCTTAAAACAATCTCTGCAAATCCAGCAGACAATTCTTAAACAGATTGAAGGAAGCCACATGGAAACAAAGTTAATGGAAGCACTTTTTAATAGTAAAAACATTATGATTAATATTTTTACAAAAATAATACATTGTAGTGTAAAAAATAACTTTAGTTTTTTACATACTTACATTTTTTAAGAGACTTATTTCCGACAAGCCAATTATTCAATGCCATCACCTCAGCTATGGGGCAATGCAAATTATTTTTGTGATGACCACATTATAGTTTTTGGATATCTTTGTTGCTACTTAGAGCATAAAATGCATCGAATTTGGGAAACCCATATTGTTCTAAGTTGATATTCGGAATATTCAATGCATCTAAGCGTTTCTTTTCCACACAACCACCTTTGTAAGCAATTAGGTACTGAGTGACCCTCTTGGTCTGCTCGTAATATTCTAAAAGCTTAGAGTCTAGATTTTTCTAAGGGAGCACAATTTGCTATGTCATGGGACAGAAATGAAGTGCACATACGTAATTTTTAACATATCACACAGTTGTACGATCTTTGGCACTCAGTTTATGCTTAGACGATAAGTTAAAACGAATACTTGAAGCTACTTGCGACTTTTACAGCGATGTATGCGTATTTACGTACTAAGAAACTTTCTTGAATCTGAAATTCATCAAAATGCACAATTGCACAAATATTAATCATTGCTATTGAAAAGCGTTAGCTGTTCTTGGAAAAATAATTGTAAACTGGAGGCCACGAAGAACTGGACTATATAACACCATACACTTACTAATCAGTAAAGTTAAAATTTATCTTTTGCGTTCCATAGTTACTCACAAAAGATAAGACTAAGTGAAGAATGTACATACTCAGAAAACATGGTGTTTGTGATAATGCGCGAAATAAAATTTTGTGTTATAATACAAGATTTTAACGAAAGGATATACTTAAATGTGCGTGTGATTTTTTGACTCTACCACGTTTATGCGCTGAATGCAATTCAATTCTACGACTAAATTTGAGCAAGAAAAAAAATATAACCAAATATAATTTATAAGAGAAACGTATTTTGACTTTCTTTAAAATGAGAACTTTAAAGTATACTGAATTCTCTTGATTCTGCAGTTTTATTTTTTCTAAAATTACATCAACAAATTGAATTATTTTATTTGTGTGCACACACAAGTCTTTGCCTTTGTTGAAAGGAAACTAGTATCTTTGACAAGTATCAGATTTTTAAAAATTGATTCAGAGAAGAACCTTTTTTCATGGAATTTAATTCAATCTGCACCATAATTTTACACTTAAGAGTAATAGAGCATAATATAGTTTTAAGGAAAATGAATAACCATTATGCAAATTTGAAGCCAAAAGTTCCAAGCATGTCTATGCGTCTATCTACGTTTAGAGATTGGCCAACGCACAGACGTTGACATTAGGGACCTAGCCAAAAACGGACTGTATTATACCTGTGTCTTGGACGTGATCAGGTGCTATTGGTGTGGCGAAGGGGCTTGAAAAATTGGTAAAAAGAAGATGTAGTGAGACACAAACCCAAAGTTTTATCCAAAATGTTTGGTAGCCCATAGATGAAATTGTACAGGTGCTGGATGAAATCAACAACAATAATACCAATGATTTTATAAAAAACCCGATGTATAGCTTTACCCCTTAGACAACGACAAACGACTTTGTAAAATTTGCAAGGAATCGGAAAATGAATGCTACTTTACAGCCTTGCGGTCATTTGGTGACTCTCTTTATTAAGGAAAAAAATCGTGTAGGAAAGACTTATACACCCTTATAAATATATTGACTATTTTAATTATTAGTCGTTTGTTCATTACATGTTAAACCTATTTACTAAAGAAATTTAAAGAGTGCCTTAAACAGGAGTTACTAAATGCTTTTCGGCACATAGGACACGTTGAAAGACTCTTCGTACATCTCATGCATGTCACCAAATGACCGCAAGGCTGTAAAGTAGCATTCATTTTCCGATTCCTTGCAAATTTTACAAAGTCGTTCGTCCTTGTCGTTGTCTAAGGGGTAAAGCTATACATCGGGTTTTTTATAAAATCATTGGTATTATTGTTGTTGATTTCATCCAGCACCTGTACAATTTCATCTATGGGCTACCAAACATTTTGGATAAAACTTTGGGTTTGTGTCTCACTACATCTTCTTTTTACCAATTTTTCAAGCCCCTTCGCCACACCAATAGCACCTGATCACGTCCAAGACACAGGTATAATACAGTCCGTTTTTGGCTAGGTCCCTAATGTCAACGTCTGTGCGTTGGCCAATCTCTAAACGTAGATAGACGCATAGACATGCTTGGAACTTTTGGCTTCAAATTTGCATAATGGTTATTCATTTTCCTTAAAACTATATTATGCTCTATTACTCTTAAGTGTAAAATTATGGTGCAGATTGAATTAAATTCCATGAAAAAAGGTTCTTCTCTGAATCAATTTTTAAAAATCTGATACTTGTCAAAGATACTAGTTTCCTTTCAACAAAGGCAAAGACTTGTGTGTGCACACAAATAAAATAATTCAATTTGTTGATGTAATTTTAGAAAAAATAAAACTGCAGAATCAAGAGAATTCAGTATACTTTAAAGTTCTCATTTTAAAGAAAGTCAAAATACGTTTCTCTTATAAATTATATTTGGTTATATTTTTTTTCTTGCTCAAATTTAGTCGTAGAATTGAATTGCATTCAGCGCATAAACGTGGTAGAGTCAAAAAATCACACGCACATTTAAGTATATCCTTTCGTTAAAATCTTGTATTATAACACAAAATTTTATTTCGCGCATTATCACAAACACCATGTTTTCTGAGTATGTACATTCTTCACTTAGTCTTATCTTTTGTGAGTAACTATGGAACGCAAAAGATAAATTTTAACTTTACTGATTAGTAAGTGTATGGTGTTATATAGTCCAGTTCTTCGTGGCCTCCAGTTTACAATTATTTTTCCAAGAACAGCTAACGCTTTTCAATAGCAATGATTAATATTTGTGCAATTGTGCATTTTGATGAATTTCAGATTCAATAAAGTTTCTTAGTACGTAAATACGCATACATCGCTGTAAAAGTCGCAAGTAGCTTCAAGTATTCGTTTTAACTTATCGTCTAAGCATAAACTGAGTGCCAAAGATCGTACAACTGTGTGATATGTTAAAAATTACGTATGTGCACTTCATTTCTGTCCCATGACATAGCAAATTGTGCTCCCTTAGAAAAATCTAGACTCTAAGCTTTTAGAATATTACGAGCAGACCAAGAGGGTCACTCAGTACCTAATTGCTTACAAAGGTGGTTGTGTGGAAAAGAAACGCTTAGATGCATTGAATATTCCGAATATCAACTTAGAACAATATGGGTTTCCCAAATTCGATGCATTTTATGCTCTAAGTAGCAACAAAGATATCCAAAAACTATAATGTGGTCATCACAAAAATAATTTGCATTGCCCCATAGCTGAGGTGATGGCATTGAATAATTGGCTTGTCGGAAATAAGTCTCTTAAAAAATGTAAGTATGTAAAAAACTAAAGTTATTTTTTACACTACAATGTATTATTTTTGTAAAAATATTAATCATAATGTTTTTACTATTAAAAAGTGCTTCCATTAACTTTGTTTCCATGTGGCTTCCTTCAATCTGTTTAAGAATTGTCTGCTGGATTTGCAGAGATTGTTTTAAGAATACATAGAATTCAGATTTAATCCATTATTTCAATAATTTTTGTTCATTTTAAAATTCACATTAATACTTAAAATTTTCAGTTATTATTTAATTTTACTCATGGGTAAAACTATCAGCGGTGTCAGTAAATATTTAGATTATGCATTAAATATCAAGAAAAGGGCAAAAGTTAATTTGCTTAGCAGCACAGATGTGCACACATTATTTTCAAAAACAGAAAACCCACTTACTATCCATTTAACATAGCAATGTAGAACACTTAAAATTAAGAAAACAGTACCAAAGTATCTTGTAAAATACTTCATAGCTTCGTACAGTATTGGTATTTTGCTGTGCAATTTAATTGTACGATGTGCATAAGGTTTTCAAATAAATAAAAGTTCATATTTAGTAAAATGTGTGGTTTGAAAAAGCATTAAAGAAAAATAACTTTTAATTTAGAACTTCAAGGACAAATGGTTTTTAATTCTATATTTCACTACTTCAAATGTGCACGGAAACATGGTATGGGTCTTGTAAAGTTTGAAATTAATGCATAAAATTCTTTTTACTCTTACAGGTTTTTTATAATAATTTTTTTACTATGCATAAAACACACACTTTAAGAACCAAACTTTTAAATGTCTCAATTGTAAAATTAAAAATAAAAAGCAAATTGCATTTAAATGTTTGTAATAATATTTAAAGTATATATTTCAATTGTTAAACGTTTTCTAAAAATCTTCAATGTTATAATACGTGCAATAGTATTTGATATATAATTAATTTTTGTGTAAAAAACATCTAACTTTTAAAATATAAAATCCTTATATCAAAGAAAATTTCGTTAAAAACAGTTTGTAAATCTTTATAATATAAATTAAATCACTAAAATTAATGAAAATGTATTTAAAGTAAACAATAATATGCAAGGAAAGATTAATTAAAAATAATATTTAATTTAGATTTTACAGGATAAAGGGTTTTAATACTATTTTTCACTACTTCAAATGTGTAAGGAAACATGTTCATAATATGGGTCTTGTAAAGTTTCAAAAATTTTACGCTCACTTAAGTGTATAATATTAAAAAATTCTGTAATAAAATATGTGCTATAGCATCTAATGTATAATTAATTTTTGAGTGAAACATAAATCTTAAAATCAAGGAAAATTTCATTTCAGATCTTGTATTTTAAAAGAAAATTTATAAGACCATGGGTAATAAAAATCAAATAATCCAAAATACAGTGTATGTGGTAAGACAAGCAAAAGTTTATTTAAAATAGAAAGGTGTAAGCATTAAAAAGATTTCCAATATTCCCTTATGGATCTCCATTTAAGTGTTTGTCATAATATGTAATGCATATGTTTCAATTGTAAAATGTTTTCTAAAATCTTCAACATTAAAAATATGTGTAATAGTATTTAATATATAATTAATTTTTGAGTAAAAACATTAACTTTTAAAATATAAAATCCTTATATTTCATCCAAAAACAGGTTTGTAAATCTATATAATATAAATTAAATCACTAAAATTTATGAAGATTTATTCAAAGTAAAAAAATAATATGCAAGGAAAGAGAATTTAAAAAATAACATTTAATTTAGATTTATAGGATAAATGGTTTTTATACTAAAACTTCTTCAAATGTACAAGAAAACGTATTCATAGTATGGGTCTTACAAAGTTTCAAAAATTTTACTCTTACTTAAGTGTATATTAATTAAAACAAAATTTCTGTTAAAAAATAGGTCTTATAGCATCTAATGTATAATTAATTTTTGAGTAAAAACATCTAACTTAAAAAAAACCATAAATCTTTATAGCATAGAAAAATTTCATTTCAGATCTTGCATTTTAAGACAATTTATAAAACTATGTAATAAAAAACAAACAATCCAAAATACAATATATGTGTTCCAGTTCGGGGGCACATAAGTGGATTATTGCTTATTTACGCTAGAATTTTACGAAACTTGTGAAACCAAAATTGGTTTGTTGGATACTTCATCCCAAGCAAACTTCCATTTTCCAGAACAATTTTTAAACAATTGTAGTTAGAAAACACAAATTGTCTTTTCTGCCCAAATGAAACAGACGCTATGGGTGCATAAAGTTCCAAGTCCTTCTCGTTGTTTTTATGGGCAACTATGCAGTCCTTACCATCTTTATAACGGTTCACCAACTCAAAATTAAATCTTGCACCAATTATTCGCTCCATTTCTCCCTTTATTTCCAATACTTAAGGAGATCAAGGCTTGGCTGCAATAGAAGACCCACTAAAAGTATAGCTTATTCCTTCGTCTTCGTATGCTACAAGTTGACAAGGCACAGTATATTTTTGACCTAAAATTTCTAAATTTCGTCTTTTTTTAATACGTTAATTCGTTTTCCAATCGACGGAAGTATGCCCAGTCTTCACGATCTGTAAACAATTTACCATACTCATAACATAAAGAATTGTGAGTAGACTTTTTCAAGTTCAGACTTGCTCGATGGACATAATCGTGACGTCACATCGAAATCTCAGAAGGAAAAAAATCCAAGTCCCAAACGTAAACACACTGACGTCACCGGTCATGAATAAAGTAAAAACATTAAGAAATCAATTCGTTCCTTAGATTAATTACTTTTAAAATCACCAGATGGCGCCATAAGTCATTTTGAAAAAAGCATTTATTAAAACCCCTATGCAATTATTCAAAAACCATTTTCTAAAAATAACGCATTCCTAATACTAAGAAAAAATACAAGTCCAAAAGAGAGAAAAAATCCAACACTACATTAATTCACCATCTTAAAACCTTCACCATCTTAAGTTAACTCTCTTACAGCCTAACGGATAGCGCGCTTGACTTCGGATCCTATGGTCCCGGGTTCGAATCCAAGAAATTCCTTTTTTATTAAAAATAATAGAGTTTCGAATTTCTCCACCAGATGACACTACGAGTGATTCATCACCATGGTAACGAAACGACGCCATCTTGAAACAACTCAACGCCTGCACGAAGTCGATGACAAAAAAAATCCAAATGTAAACAAACAATACGTCACTTCCGCTTTTGGATGACGTCACGCTGTGACGTCACATGGCCCCGCCCATTTCTGGTCACGTGGTATGACGTCACTTCCGCCGCCATACGGGCGGGTATACTACTCACGGCCCACACTCCATCGAGGGGGGGTATTTCAATTAACGTCACACTGGAGCAACACAACGGGCTATTGGTGACGGTCTGGGATCAATCCCAAAGGGAAAGATCCGAGGACAACACCACGTAATTTTGAACCACGGTCAGATGACGAGGCAACACCTGAGCTGGCACTCCCCACTCCATCGAGGGAATCACCGATAAACCAGCTGTCACCCCTACCAAATCATCGATACTCAGTCACAGTTTTCACTAATACCGAATCAGATCCCGGTCGCAGTCGTAGTAGCAGTATCAATATCAGCCAAGCGATCAGCCAAGATATCAGCTTAGGATATCAGCAAGATACCAGCTTAGGTATCAGCTCTATCACTGCTACCGAATCAGATACTCTCAATTACTGTTCCTAAATCACTGCTACCAAATCACTGTTATTTTGATATTCCAGTAACAGGTAAGAACTGTGATTCAAAAATATCTGTGATTGAGTAGCAGTTCTGTGATTCGCTTAACATCCCTAGTTAGCTCACGGACTCCGTCTAGTTGAGACGTCTTCGTAGCAATTCGGATAAAATTTAATATGAAATTAAGCATTTTGTTTCGCGCGTCCATTGCCAACCCATGTTTTGTCTGTAAAAATAAATGTTATTTTTTTAATGTCCAAAAAAAGTTTGGATTAATTCGTCGCAGTACATATTACATGTACTGTAGCTTACTTAACTTTACATGTACTTAAACTTCGAATTAAGGAAGTTGAACTTCGAATTATCCACGATTTTTTAACATTGATTTAATGAGAAGTTCAAGGGACTAAGAGAAATCTTCGAATTAACGACTATTTCGAATTAGAGACGTTCGTTTTATCCAAGTTGCACTGTATATCCCAATGTTGATATTACTGTAGAATTCTTTAAACTCAAAGGCGATGATATCGTGAATCTATTATTTCTAAAGCAGGGACTATTTGTAACAATTCTAAGAGTTATATTCTGTAGTACTTCAAGTATAGTGATGCTGCCCCGTTGTCTCTTCGTGTCTGCCGCTGGAAGAAATCCTCTCCTCCCGCGAGAAACTCTAAACCTCGGAGTTGGGTCTGAAAGTATGTTGATGCGCTACTTAAAAAATCAATGATAATCTCAGTCACTGTTTCAGCAATCACTGCTACCAAATCACTGTTATTTTGATAATGCACTAACAGGCAGAACCGTGATTCATACATCATTCCATCGAATCACTGGTTCCAGTCACAGGTATTGCAGTTAAGCGATATCACTGAATCCTGATACAGAATCAGGATAGCTTAGACCTCAATTACCGACGATATCCTCAGTCACTGTTCCAAACCACTGCTACCAAATCACTGTTATTTAGATAATACGGTAACAGTTAAAACTGAGCCGAACTTGGGGATCTCCGCTGCGGGGAATAGCGAGAGTGGAAGCGAAAGGGGGTTCCCCAGAATGACTTGCCCGAGCGGGGCAGAAGATAAGCAGGACTACAAAACTGTGCGGTCGGAAAATAAGGCACTGAGGACCGAACGTGAACTCCGGACGCGAGGCAGCGTCCATGCCGAGACAAAGTCCTCTGGTAGAAATTCAACAGTTTCCGGGCAAGTCGTTCCACTCCTCATCCTTTGAAATGCCTCGGCTTCATACCATAGTTCAGCGGATCGCCAGGTAAAGCTGATTTATCTTTACTGGACACCATCAATAAATGGATTTTAAGAAATTAATGAGTTGTTATTTACAAGTACTGACCACTACACGACACAATAAAAAAATATGGACGAGAAGACGCTAAAGTTTGCCAGAAACAGCAAAAAATGTAAAAAATAAATAAAATAGAAATCAAAACATTCCAAAACTAATTCTAGGAGAAAAGGTGGGAAATTTATGTTTAAACGATACTTTTCGATTAACGCCATTCGTAACTGAGCGCCAAATGTAGGTGCGAAATTTTACTTGCAATAACAATGGTAGGAATGGCAACCCTAACGACATATACAGCTTCATGAAAAAAGAATGACTTATTAAAATCAAAATAAAAAAATTAGCAAACAAAAATTTCATTAAATCAAAACAAAAACTCACTAAAAGAAAAATTTGTTAAAATGGTAACAAAAATTCACAAAAACGCAAAAAAATAAAAATAAAAGTGGAGATATAAGTTTATTTGTTAAATTAAATTGAAGTGTACTGAATTGATCGTTCAGTTTAATCTAGCGAAACTATTTTTACCTTTGCAAAAATAAAAAGAAATAATTTTGTGATTTTTCAATTCAATGAATTCTGTGACTCAATCACCCTACAGATGGCGCTAAAAGCACCATCAGATTGTGTTAAGAGGATAAAAAAACAAAATTCGGACGAAGTGGTCGTGCAGGATGCTCCTTTGTAAATATTTTGTCATAATGTTTGTGCTCTGGATTTCACTGATAATCCATTATATAGAACCAGATACGACATTCTTACTAAAACTTTTTGTGTTAATTCAATTTAAACGCTTCATTTTAAAATTTACTGTCTAAATTTCGCATTGAGCGGGGCCGAATGTAAGGTTCATAATTTACGTAGAGATAAAAGTAAAACGTAATAATCTCTAAAAACCCAAGTGGCAACGTAATCGCATAAATTCAAAAACAAACCTCGCAGTACGAATATTCTAGTAGTTGTATTCCAGTAGCTGTGTTTGTTGAGTGTTTTCAAATAAATGTTTGTAATAATAATCTGTCTCGTACTAAATTTCCTTGTTTCCACCCCCATCCACCTTATATTAGGAACTGTTCATTTGCAAAAAGAAGCCTTCAAAGAACCTAAGTAAGGTTCGTTCTTAACATAACATTCTTTTCCGAAATATCGAATCGAAAATTCAGAGATTTGCTGTTTTTCAGACAGTAACTGTTATCGAAACACTTAACTGACAGTAGCTGTTATTCAAAATAGTAACTGCTATCGATAACTGTTATTGCGATAGCAGTAAAGAAAACTAATTTAAACAGTTAAAATTAACTGTCAGGAACTTCCATTTTTAGATCAGGTAATCCTAACTATAGGAGCCCGTGAAATGTGAGAATTTTTTGTACTGATGTAAAAACCATCACTTTATTTCGGGCACTATCCATTGTAAATAGGTAAAATCAAAGGTACCATTCAATAGGGAATAACGCTCTCTACAAATTTTGTGCAAAAAATTTGCGTAAGGGGCCGTCCTCATATCTAATTTTGCATAAACAACAAAATTTCCAATGGCAAGCCCATGTTTTGATGCTTTAATCGGATTCTACATCGTCAAAATAGTGTAAATATTGTGAGGTTCTCCGTCCAACACATGGAGGAACGTTGGCCGGAAGGAACCATTGAGTCCCCGAGGGTGGGGTGCCCTTGAATGATCATCCGGGCCAGAAGAAAAAGGAAGAACTGGGGAGGAAACTGACCGGCGGATGCAGAAGCGTACGGACATGCGAGGGTCCTTTCGCTGTAAATGTGCGAGATTTGCTGTAATATGTATTTGTAATGAAATGTAAATAAATTACTTAATCAAGAACCCCATGCAGAAGCGTCACTCTTTGGGTAAAGTACATGGACTTGAAACCCATTAAAGTTTCTCCAGCATATTGAAAATCCGTCGTCTCACAAACTGGGCTTCAGCATGGGGTTCTTGATTAAGTAATTTATTTACATTTCATTACAAATATTGTAGATATTACAACAAATCTCGCACATTTAAAGACGCTCGCATGTCCGTACGCTTCTGCATCCGCCGGTCAGTTTCCTTTTTTTCTTTCCCAGTTCTTCCTTTTTCTTCTGGCCCGGAGGATCATTCAAGGGCACCCCACCCTCGACCCTGTTCCTTCCGGCCAACGTTCCTCCATGTGTTGGACGGAGAACCTCACAAATATGAAATTTCATGAATTTACTGTCGCTATATCCGGAGATATTCAATGTTAAAGCCGTTGTCCCATTAAACTCGCTATTCGTAGACCGAGATTATTTGTCAGGGACTCTTAATTTGATACTTGACTGAAAGAAGCTGACTAAGAACCAGAAAAAGAAAGGTTCATCCTCGACATAATATTCATTTCCAAATACCAAAGTTTCAGAGAATGGGTGTTATTCCGACAGCAACAGTGTAACCAGAAAATAACAGTTTGCAACTGTTATCAAAACTATTTACAGTGAGTAACTTTTTCTGTTTGTAACTGTTACCAAAAATAATAGCAGTAAAATATATTAACAGTTGTCGATAACTGTTATTGAGATAGCAGTAAAGCAGATGCAAACAGTTAAAATTAACTGTTTATGTCGATTTCTATGGTAATAACAACTTGTATTTTTAGTTGCTAACTGTTTTAGTCACTTAGTGATAAGAAAACTTTTAATACTAGCCGCTAATTATATCTATTATCGCAAATTAGCAATGCTTTGAGCTGACATACAACCGCACATTAAAATATTCTTCTGTTGCGATGGATATTTGGAGTACACCTTCGATCAAACTATAACCTTTTAGACTGAACACTATCACAGCAGAGAAACAGAGCCTGTTATTTCACTTTCACTGGTATTGTCGCGAATGCGAGCCTGCTATCGTTTCTGTGGACTGGTCGCGCATGCGCAACAGGGGAAAACTGTTAGAACACTATTTTTTTTAGAACTCTCTTATTGAACGGGAGAGAATGTGCTCTCTTTCTGGTTAAAAATGTTCATATATCCGCGCAATTAAAGATTAGAGAAATTTATTTGCATGTTTTCATTTGACTTGAGCTTCTCTGTGAATGCATAAAAAGTTTCAGCGAAAGAATGAATAAGAATGGATAATACAAAGGCAACATAGAATTCTATCTTTTTTGACCAGCCCTAGAAAAGAGGGTAAGGATTCAAGAAAAAGGGTGAGTAAACTTCTCACATCTTTTATTATATTTTAGATGAATTTTAACCTCTTTGAAGTAATATTTTATGGCGCCCGAATATGGACTTGGGCAAAATCGAAAGTGAATATATTTGGGTGATATTGATGCCTTTTGTTTATTTGTATGAACTTTTGCAATTCTCCCTCAATATTAGAATTACGGATTTATTATAAAATTGAAATATTCGCAATTTAAAAACGACCTGTATAGAATTTTGTAAAAAGAAACTGGCCGACATGGAATTTGCGAAATCGAAATGTTCAGTTATGCGCCAACTTACTACCAAATTCATCAATAAAATTGAAGGGAAACTGTCTGAAAATGTTGAGGATGAATTGCATGTGTTATTAGAACAACTTTCTCTTAAAGAAGTTGAACTTAGTAAAGTAAACAGTGAAATTGAAGCATTAATTGTGGATGTTAAGGACATTGAAGAAATAGTTATTAGTAATGACTACAATGAGAAGCTAATTGTGTGTAAAGTGCAAATTAGCATTAATTGTGGATGTTAAGGACATTGAAGAAGAAATAGTTATTAGTAATAACTACAATGAGAAGCTAATTGTGTGTAAAGTGCAAATAAAAAGAAAAATTGAGAATTTAAAAACAAGTTTGATATCTACTGTTACTGATCCGAATAAAGTGGCTCAAGGTAAAAGTATTGTCTGTTGGAAGAAAATGCCAGAAAGTTCTATAATTAAATATTATTATATATTACCCACGATCACTATTGAGAAATTTAACAATGATCCTGGCGATTGGCAACGATTTTTCGATCAATTTGAGTCAGTTATCCATAAAAATAGAGATATTGCTAATGTCGATAAATTTAACTATCTAAAATCGTATTTAACCGGATCAGCAGCCCATGCAATTCAAGGTTTCTCTTTAACCAATGACAATTATCAAGTTGCTCTGGATACTTTAAAAGGAAGGGAAGAAAACATTAGTGATTAATTCACATTTAAATAAACTTTTATCTTTAAACGCAATGAAAAGAATTACCGATATTCACGCATTGCGAAAATTATGACACATGTCTGACACAGGTGCGTAACCTTGAATCGCTCAGTTTAAATCCTGAAAATTATGAAGCATTATGTTGCCCTATTCTCATCAAATTATTGCCTCCAGAAATTGAAATTGCTAAAAATTGTGGATCAAGATATTTGGAAAGTTTCTGAAATGTTGGATAATGTAAAATTAGAATTAGAGTCACGTGAGAAAGCCCAATTTTTGGTTCAAAACCATCTTTCAATGATATAGGATTTTCGCATCACACCACTTCGTATGACGCTAAAACGAAAGAGTTCGAGTTGCCTGCCAGACAGAATAGAAATTTTGGCTATCGCTCTTTTACACCTATTAAAAATGTGCCCACTGCGTCAGGATTATTAAATGATACCAGTAGAAGGGCTAATAAATGTGTGTTATGCAGTGATAAAACCCATTCTTTGCAGGAGTGTAACACATTTAAAAATAAGTCTATGAAAGAGAAAAAGGGATTTCTCTCTGAACGAGGTTGTTGCTTTATTTGTTTAAAACCTAGACATTTCGCTCGAGACTGCAAATGTTATGTAAGATGTTCAGAATGTCAAAAAAAGACATTTCTCTACTATGTGCACAGAATGTCAACAAAACTGAACGTCACGAAGATGTCCCCAAGCAGAAAGCGAATGATAAAATCCAAGCCTTGGCTAACAAAACTTGCAACTAAGATGTATTAATGCAGACTTTATCGGTAATCTTAAAAATAATGATAGAGATCCTTATAAGATGTTTGTATGATTCTGGAAGTCAGCATTCGTACCTTTCAAAGCAGATAGTTCAGGATATTGGTTATCAGTCTTTGGGACAACAAGAAATGAATCAGTCTTTTCGGGGGGTCGGAAGAAACTAGAACCCATGAGCGGTACAAAATATTTTTAAGCAATCTTTCAAAAACTTTTTCATGTAACTTTGAAGTGTTTGACCAAGAAAAATATGCGCAGAGATCCCAAAAATTACAGATGGTCCCTGGGTTATAGAAGCAAAACGCTGCGGAATAGAATTTTCAGATCATAGTACTAAAAGATTAACAGGGAACAATGAAATCCACTTGCTAATTGGGGCAGATATTATTGGGAAGCTTTTCACTGGAAATTTTAAGCTTTTATCAAGTGGCCTCGCTGCAATTGAGACCCAATTAGGGTGGACTTTGATGGGGAAGGTTCTAGAGTCTAGGGGAACCGGCAACACTTCTTTACTTGCCATTTCCTTACATGTTAAAAGCGAAAAATTGAAAGACCTTTGGAAACTAGACGTACTTGGCATGAGATCCCATCGAGAGAAAAAAAAGCAGATTTAAACCAAGAGGCTCTAGACTTATTTAATAACACGGTAGATAGAAGATTCAGATGGAAGATATATTGTCTCACTACCTTGGATTGAAAATCATCCGACACTTTCTACTAATCGAGAAATAGCGGAAA
Source organism: Meta bourneti (assembly GCA_933210815.1). Lineage (NCBI taxonomy): Eukaryota > Metazoa > Arthropoda > Arachnida > Araneae > Tetragnathidae > Meta > Meta bourneti. The sequence continues at coordinate 10,507,315 of OW119925.1, read as the reverse complement.
AAAGGCTTAAGTCAACGGTTCATAACTTGAAGTCCTCTGAGAATTTAGATGCGTATCAGAAAGTGTTTGAAGAATGGGAAACTGAAGGAATCAGAAACGATTTCTGACTCGGGTGCAAATGAGGGTCACTTTTTGCCTCATAGAGCTGTGATTCGCCAAAGTTCTACAACTAAGATAAGACCCGTTTTTGATGCTCTGTAAAAGAGAAACATTCCTTATCATTAAATGATTGCTTAGCCAAGGGTCCAAATCTGATAGAACTGATACCCTCTATATTGCAGATTCAGAAAGGGTAAAATAGGTGTCAGTGCAGACATCAAAAAAGCATTCCTTCAGATCAGCTTAAAAGAGAAGGACAAAAACCTTTTGAAATTTCTCTGGTATAAAGATGGTGATTATAAACAGCTGCAAGTTTATAGGCATTGTCGAGTGGTTTTCGGCATTAATGCTAGTCCATTCCTGTTAGCGGCGACCTTGTTGCATCTTTGAAACGATGTAGAAAAGCCTCAGAGATACAGCTGAAAAGCTGAAGAATTCATTCTACGTCGATAATTGCGTAACCAGTGTAGATTCGGAAGAATTACAAGAATTTATTGCCAATTCTAGAAATATATTAGGGTCAGCGCAATTTGATCTACGAGGTTGGTGGTACAATCTTCCTGTTAAAGACTACATAGCAGGTAAAAGCATAGGACTCATGGAAAACCAAAAATCACCTGAACCAATTTTGGGGCTGCAGTGGCACATAGAAGATGACAGGCTTAGCTTGATGAGTTTTGAAGAAAAAAGTGATTCAAAGAAGATCTCTAAAAGATTTGTTCTTTCTGAAGCCAACAAAGTATTTGATCCTATAGGATTTACCGCTCCGGTTACTCTCCTGTCTAAGCTAATGCAAGAGTGTTGGAAACTGAAGCTCAAGTGGGATGAACTACCCAGAGAAATGAAAAAGAAATTTACAAAATGGATACAACTAGAAGTCTTGAAGAAAATAAGAATCCCGCGTAAGCTCGCACCTCATGACATCCAACTTGGTGAATCAAGTCTCCACATCTTTTGCGACGGGAGTAAATCAGCTTATGCCACCTGCATCTTTCTTCGAACATCCTACAATGACGAGGTGTCTTACCAACTAATACAAGCCAAGACGAGAGTAGCTCCAATAAGAGAAGCAACTATTCCAAGACTGGAGTTATCCTGTGTTATTGGAGCAAGGTTAGCAAACACCATACTCAAAGAACTGGAGGTAGAGAACTTGAAAACCTTTTATTTGTCTGATTCAGTAAATGCGCTATACTAGATTACAAGGAATGAAAACTGGGGAACATTTGTGTACAATCGAGTACAAGAAATTCGACTTCTAACGAATCCTGAGGATTGGAAACACATATCCGGTACTTTAAATCCGGCTGATCTACCGTTACGGGGATGCACTGCTGAAAAATTGAAGATAGATCGCTGGTGAGAGGGACCAAAGTGGCTGAAACAACCTTGTGATAAATGGCCAGTCTCGGATGCGGGCCCGGATTTTGAGGTTGTCGATTTGGAAAGACGAAAAACAGTAGTATCTGCCACCAACATCGAATCAGAGTCTTGCATTTTGTACTAGAATTTCAATTTACAACCAAATAATCAGAATCATTGCATGGATTTTTCGTTTTTACAGAAATGCCAAAGTTAAGATCGATGAAAGAAACTATGGTGGTCTGAATGTTGAAGAGATCGAGAAAGCTGAAAAAACAGTATTGAAGCAAGTTCAGAGACAAAGCTTTGGGGAAGAATGCAAAACAAGAATATCTAAAATGCAAACACTACTAGATTCAGTGGCTTGTTAAGAGTCAAATCTAAAATTAGCATGAGAAAGGATTTATCTACTATCCCATAGGATTTTACTACGTTATCCCATAATTCTTCCTTCAAAACACCATATTGTAGATAAATTAGTTTTAAATAAGCATAAACTCTGCCACGCAGGTCTCCAGATTATGATGTCCACTCTACGAGAGAAATACTGGATACTTAGGAGTAGAAAACCATCAGACGAGTTCCCAGTGGATGTATCAAATGCAAGAGATTTACTGTTCGTCCTACGGTAACTCTCGGTGCACCTCTTCCTGAAGATCGAGTTAGAGAAGCCCAAGTTTTCGAAGTTGTTGGTATTGACTTGTGTGGCCTTTTTTAAGGAATAGTACTAAATGTTGGATCGCGCTATTTACATGTGCTGTATCTCGTGCCATCCATATCGAATTAGTTACTTCTTTATCGACAGATAGTTTTATTCAAGCTCTCAGAAGATTCATCGCCAGAAGGGGCCGGCCAAATACTATTTACTCCGATAATGAGACAAATCTAGTTGGAACATCCAACGAGCTGAAATCGGTTGACTGGAAAAGATTACAAGACTGTATTTCAGTGAAGAACATCAGAGTTGGAAGTTCAACCCTCCTTCTGCACCTTGATGGGGTGGATTTTGGGAACGTATGATTGGCATGTTAAAGAACATACTTAGAAGAGTGCTGGGTAAGGCTTGTTTGCAGTATGAAGAGCTCTACACGATTCTTTGCGATGCCGAAAGTGTTATTAATGCAAGACCATTAACGTATATTTCTGAAGACAGCGATGATCTTGTAGCTGACTCCTGCCATGTTCTTACAGGAAATCAAGGGAACAGGAGTTCCTGACATAGATCTGATCGATGCCAACAAGAGGAATAGGCGATTTGTTTATAAACAAAGGCTACGTGAGGAGTTTAGGAAACGCTTTAGAATCGAATATCTAGGCCAATTCAGAGACTTTTCCAAAGTTCGAAGGGAATTTGACAGTGGAGAAGGAGACAGTCCTAGTTGGTGACAATTCTAAGAGGTCCAACTGGCCATTAGTTAAAGTTGTGAAGTGAAGGGAAAGATGGTAAAGTTCGAGTCGTCGAAGTTAAAACTCAAACTGGATCCTTCTTACGGCCTGTCCAGAGATCCCTTTGGAGATTCGAGAAAATGAAAAACCATCAGTTCCTAAAAGAGATTTGCCACCGATTACGAAAGATCAGGAACCTGATTCCTCTTCTGTGGAGGTATCTGATGCTGCACCTAACCAACTAGAAACTCCAAACCAAAAGCAGAATTCGAATATCAAGGTTTGGACGACCTTTAAGACCTGCCCAACGCATGTTTTGATTCCTGAGTTTCATGAACCTGAAACTCAGGGGTGGGAGGATGTCGCGAATGCGAGCCTATCGTTTCTGTGGACTGGTCGCGCATGCGCAACAAGAAAAACTGCTAGAACACTTTTACTTTTTTGAGAACTCTTGTATTGAGCGGGAGAGAATATGCTGTCTCTTTTCTGGTTAAAAATGTAAATATATCCGCGCAATTAAAGATTAGCGAAATTTATTTGGATGTGTTTTCATTTGACTTGAGCTTCTCTGTGAATGAATATATAAGTTTCAGCGAAAGAATGGATAATACAAAGGCAACATAGAATTCTATCTTTTTTGCCCAGCCCTAGAAAAGAGGGTTGGGATTCAAGAAAAAGGGTGAGTATTCTCACATCTTTTATTATATTTTAGACGAATTTAACCTCTTTGAAGCAATAGGTATAATAACAGTTATCGATAACTTGATATTTTCGATTAGAATGCCCTGTTATCCTTACAACAGTTAAAATAACAGTACAGCTAGTAAAAATATTGTTATCAAAATTTGGGAAAAATGGTAATCAATATCGAACTGTTTAATTTTATCTTCAATGTCAAATTTTAACAGTAAATAATAATTAAACTTATTAGCTAACCGCTATTTTTAGTAATTAACTATCGAAGCTGTTCATAAAAGCCGTTAATACCCGTTATCGTTAAGTTAGCAATAACAGTTAAATCGAAAAATGAGTTTTGCCCTTTTCTACTACACTGTTTGTGAAAATTGCAACACCATGAAGGAATCATGCAAATTAAACGAAACTTGCAGGAAATGCAAAACAGGTTAGGATATGCAATTGATTAGAATTACAAAGCGATCACGCATATGTGGACCGAGAAACACCCTCTAAACTTCCAAGTGAGCGGTGTATAAAAAGCACGGTAAAGATGCGTTAAAATGTGTGTATCGTCGTTTGACTGCTGTAAATGATTGATTAGAAGTCAATGTGCCTCGCCATAAACGCAGAGTGCCATACGACCAACTAACGGAGTTCGAACGGGGCCGCATGATCGGCTTCCGTGTGGGTAGACTTTCGTATCCTCACTCGCACGGGGCGTAAAGCCACAACACTGATGCGTGTGTGGAAGACATGGACCATGGAGAACCGGACAAATCGAAACCCCGGAAGTCCGTGGTGACGCAATATGACATCACCACGGGACGACAGATACCGCATGACGGTGACGGACCGTACAGCTTCCTCTCGTGCATTGGCACAATACTGGATCACGTCTACAGGTGTCATTGTCTGCCCCCACGATTCGTCGACCTCTGCTGCGCCGTGGGCTACGTACGGATATCCCTGCGCAGGATTCCCTTGACGCTGAGCCACCGACGCCTCCGGCTACAATGGGCTCACCAACACAGTCAATAGCGTGCCGATTGGCAACAAGTCTCAGATGAGTCCTGGACTGGACAAAAGAATTACGGAGCACCCGCTGCGTAGCAGCTCATCTCATCGAAAAAGAAAAGAATGAGAATAGGAAATTTATTTACATGAGAAAAACATAGGGTGAAATGGGCTGGATATCTTAAAAGATCAGCGGAGTCAATTTAAAGGACGCCATCTATCGGAGCGCGAAGGCACTAGAGAGGAGAGACTCCTCCCCAGTGTCACGTGTCGAAGATGGGACTTTACATTGGATGTCAAGTGGGAGGGCGGACAACCGCAGCACCGCTGATACTCTTGCATGAAGCAACTTACGATTAAAGAAAGTTTAGGTAGAAGGAAAACTTTAAATTTATCAGATAGTCCTGTGGGATAATTAGGGGTCCCGTCGAGTTCTTAACCCAAGCTTACTGGTGTCGAAACGCGGTCATAAGTTTGACTTGCAAATGTTAGGTTGATGGGGTGGAATTAACGGAATTGAAGTCGTAGACATCAGAATCCAAACGAAACACTCCACATCGGCGTTTAGGCTTCTGCGGAAAGGTATCAAACTGTTGGTGCAGGAAAGGCTTCTGTGAGTTTGCAACAGTTGGGTCGTAGGGTGGAAGTGACCTGAGTGCCTCGTTTGGAACCTGAGGCAGTTTTTCGAAAAACTTGGTCGAAAGTTGCTGCAGGAATTCAGCAATGGGTTTAATTTTGAGGTCAGAATGGATGACTTCATTCCGAACATAATAGGGAACATTCGCGATCGTACGTAATATACGATTTCAGAAAATTTGCAGTTTTTTACCACAAGTAGATCCCCAGACTTGAAAACCATGTGACGGCCGGCCGAATGATGGCTTTGTAGGGGAGAACTTTGTTTTCCTACTCTTGCGAGCTTATATAATTTGACACTCGTGAGTCCCGCTACAATCTGGACTACATTGATGGACGCTTACTCGTCAGACGCTACAGAGGTGAACGCCTTCTCCCGGAGTGTTTTATTTAGCGACATATGGACGAACGCCTGGCGTTATGGTCTGGGGTGATCCCGCCTACTCCGAATTGTGGGGACCCTGAACAGCGGGCGCTCATCAGGGAAGTTGTGGAGCCCGAGGTCCTATCCCTACTGCAACGCATTCCCGGAGCTGTATTTCAGCAAGACAATGCCGGTCCACATGTTGCTCGGAATGTACAAGCCTTCTTCAGTGCACGATAGGTTCCGCTTCTTCCATGGCCAGCACTTTCAACGGATATGTCGCCCATTGAGTATGTCTGGGATTACATCGGACGGCGACTCGCTCGTCGGGCAGAGAGTATGGCTGAACTTTGGCATCAGATAGAGGCCATCTGGAATGACATTCCTCAGCATGACATTCAGAATCTGTATGATTCGGTGCCACGACGTGTACAGGTTCTCATCGCTGCGCGTGGTATTATTTTTGTTTTATTGCTCTGTAAATTTGATCGTTTATTTAAACCACTAAGTAATACGTGGAAAAAATTTCATTTATTTCTGATGATTCTTTCAGTGTTGCAATTTTTACAAACAGTAGTGTATTATAATGATGATTGTTCAGGTGTATCACACATGCTGCAAGGCAATATCCATTAGATTCCTCATGTTTGTCATAAATTTTTTCAAAAATTTTGAATGTCCACGTAGTGGCGGAAATTTAAGTGTAGCGCAAAAACTATACGGAGAAAATGGCTGCAAATTTTGTATGGTCACATTAAGTCTTTCTGAATCGCTTTCTAATCAATATATCAAGGTTCATATTCATAATTTTTTCGAATATTAATTTGATAATTAATATTGAAAACTAAAAACTGTTTAAAAAATAAAACAGCTGGTATATTTCGTTCGAGTTCCTTAATAGCAATGGTACAAAACATCAGCGTTATAAGTATATTATTTCGGAAGATATCAATAAAAGTCTGAGAAACTGATTTAACATTAAGAGCTCCAAACTTTCTGTACTCACGGTTCGACCGAATGACGCGAAACTTGGTGTCTTTAGTAATATTTTAACAGATTCGAAATGTGTCGAAGTAGATGGTTTCTATAGAAAATTACGAAGTTGGTGTTCAATTTAATATGAAGACGGCCCCTTAAGCAAAATGTATGCATATGAATTTACAGAAGACGTTATTCCCTGTCGAATGCCATCTTTGAATTTGCTTTATTGTAAAAACTGCTCGAATGAAGAGAGGGTGGTTAGTTTTTCTTTCCGCGATTGTACTTCAGATAAAAATAACTAAAGCGTTCATATCAACTTCCCTGCGAAGGGGGCTTAAGCCCCTTCGCAAGGATGCAAAAACTACCCTTATTTAATTCATTGATTGCTTCTTTAAAACCGTGTATTCAGATGTTTTTGACATTTTCACCTTGAAGTCAACAAATATTTATTCAAAATATTTAGCCCATTTATAAAAGTGTCCTATTTCTTATTGCAGGATTGAAAAAAATATTGAAATTTATTTATTAACAAGATGGTACCTTTCCCCTTCAATACAGCTTCTATTCGTCTAGCAACTTTAAAGTAGTCCCTAGTAACTCGTTTAAACTAACTTCTAGAAACTCACTCCAAAGCTAATCTCTAATAGCCCTCCAAGAAAACACTACTCTAATACTCCAAACCAACTAAGCTCTAACTCACAGCAAAACTAGTCTTTAGGAACATATCAAAACTAATCTCTAGTAACTCACTTTAAACTATTCTCTAGAAACTCCAGAGCTAGTCTATGGAAATACCCCCTTCTCCCACCAAAACACTTTTCTAATAACTTACGCCAAAACTAGTCTCTAGGTAACATACTCCCCAAACTAATCTCAAGTAACTCACTCCGAAACTATACTATTAATAACTATACTATTAATAACTCCGAAACTATACTATTATAACTATCCGAAACTATACCCCTAGAAAAACCTTGGCTCTAATAACTTACGCAAAAACTAGTCTCTAGGTAACATACTCCCTGTTACGACCAATGATAATTTGAGCAAAAGAGGGCGCTGTGCGCGCCTCTGAAGTTTCGAAGAGTGGAGAGAATTGGCCGGCGCTGTTATGCTGAGAGAGATCAGGCAATGATGATGTAACAAGTTAACTGTAAAATGTCTGTCCTTGTTTTGTGATAATAAATATTGTGGCTGTAAATCGAATGCTGATTCTTAACGAATCCACATCAAATAACAATTTGAGAAGACGTCAATTTTGGAGCGTCACATTCCCCAAACTAATATCAAGTAACTCACTCCGAAACTAGACTATTAACCCCCCAGAAAAAAAACCTTCATTCTAATAACTTACGCAAAAACTGGTCTAGGTAACATACTCCCAAAACTAGTCTAGAAACTCACTCCAGAACAAGCTTCTAGTTACCCCTTCAAAAAACCCCTTGTCTAAATAAGCCAAAACTAGTCTTTACGTGACGTACAGCTCACTCTGAAACGGTACTTCTAATCTAGGTAACTTTTTCTCGCAAACATAATATCAAGTATCTCACTCCAAAACTAGTCTAGAAATTTATTCCGAAACTAGTCTAGAAATTTATTCCGAAACTAGTCTAGAAATTTATTCCGAAACTAGTCTAGAAATTTATTCCGAAACTAGTCTAGAAATTTATTCCGAAACTAGTCTAGAAATTTATTCCGAAACTAGTGTAGAAATTTATTCCGAAACTAGTCTAGAAATTTATTCCGAAACTAGTCTAGAAATTTATTCCGAAACTAGTCTAGAAATTTATTCCGAAACTTGTCTAGGAATTTATTCCGAAACTAGTCTAGGAATTTATTCCGAAACTAGTCTAGGAATTTATTCCGAAACTTGTCTAGAAATTTATTCCGAAACTAGTCTAGGAATTTATTCCGAAACTAGTCTAGGAATTTATTCCGAAACTAGTCTAGAAATTTATTCCGAAACTAGTCTAGGAATTTATTCCGAAACTAGTCTAGGAATTTATTCCGAAACTAGTCTAGGAATTTATTCCGAAACTTGTCTAGAAATTTATTCCGAAACTAGTCTAGAAATTTATTCCGAAACTTGTCTAGAAATTTATTCCGAAACTAGTCTAGAAATTTATTCCGAAACTAGTCTAGAAATTTATTCCGAAACTAGTCTAGAAATTTATTCCGAAACTAGTCTAGAAATTTATTCCGAAACTTGTCTAGAAATTTATTCCGAAACTAGTCTAGAAATTTATTCCGAAACTAGCCTAGAAATTTATTCCGAAACTAGCCTAGAAATTTATTCCGAAACTAGCCTAGAAATTTATTCCGAAACTAGTCTGGAAATTTATTCCGAAACTTGTCTAGAAATTTATTCCGAAACTAGTCTAGAAATTTATTCCGAAACTAGTCTAGAAATTTATTCCGAAATTACTCTTTAATAACTCACTCCAAAACTAGTCTCTAGGTTGCATATTCTAAAACTATTCATATTTCAAAGAAATTTTTAAATTAAAAAATCGCCACCCTCCCACATTCATGGGGGGAGGGGGGCGTCTAGCTGAATGTGTATACCCTCTGTGTAAGCAACCTGCGAGTTGTAGGCAATTCATGTCAGGTGCATTCCTTCTTGGGTGTTTCTTCTGTGTCAGTAAAACTTTCACATTGTGTGTGTCTATTACTTGATATTTTGTCGTGTGTCCGGCGCAGCCTGGACAAATACGGCCATTGCGTCATAAACCAACCCAACTTTATGTCTGAGTTTTAATCGCATCAAATTACTACCCAGCTAAAATAAATCTTACGATACAAATGTAGAGCCACATGGATAGCCCTTAATATATAGCTTGACTGAAAAATTTAAGACTCAATACTAGTTTGGGTCTTATTTTTTTTAGGAGTCCGAAGTCTAGCCTGGCTATTTGGAAGGCCGAACAAAAATTCCACAGCGAGTTTCGAAACAATCTCCGCTTCAGTACCTCCAGAAAACCCTCATCAAAAGCAGAAGGAACAATAACAATCGGCCACCTGGCTTTCCAAAAGCAGAAAACCGCTCCCCCCCCCAATAACTTACAACCCTTTTTCTATCAGGAACGGGATCTACTTTTACGACAAGCCAGTTCCCTTTTTTTTATCTCCTCGCTCGAAACAAAAACAAGAAAAGACGCATTAAAATAAGACACTCCAACGTGGAAAATAATATCTCTGCGAATTCCGTTAAAAAAATCGGGACCTCAGGGGCATTAATCTGCGGGAAAGCAAAAAATAAATAATAAATAAATACATATAGTCATGAAGAGAGATAAAAAGCCATGCCGAGTCATATCCTATATCTCCTTATATGCAGCCCCCCCTCCAGTTCACACGAATTTACCGATTGTTGCACTTGCAATCCTCTTGCACGTGCGTTCCTTTTCTGCGAGGAGCGCACCTGACCTGGGTGTGATACGTCTGTAAGTAAGAGCGCACAGGTGTGCTGCAGACACGGCGTCGCCAGCCTAGACGACGTCGGCCCCCGTTACGCAAATGCGATGGCGAATCCAGCGTTTCGACCGCCATCTGCCGGCCAGTGGAGGAGTGAGCGAAGCGTTTGCGGAAAGAAATATTTGGGTAGCACGGATTGGTTTCGGTTTTCGAATTGGTGGTGGAATTACAGTACCCAATCAGGTTGGTTGTTTCGGTTTTCAATGCGCAAGGGCGATATTAGGCCAAGCTGCCAAACACAAGAGAGACAACACAATGAGGCTTGGTTTTGGGGGTTTTATGGCGCAAGGGCTATATTTGGCCAAGCTGCGTCAAATACAAGACACAATATCAATTAATAGATCATAGAAATACCATACTGCTCGGATTAGTGGTGGAATTATAGTACCCAATCAGGTTGGTTGTTTCGGTTTTCAATGCGCAAGGGCGATATTTGGCCAAGCTGCCAAACGCAAGAGAGACAACACAATGAGGCTTGGTTTTGGGGGTTTTATGGCGCAAGGGCCATGTTTGGCCAAGCTGCGTCAAATACAAGACACAATATCAAGTAATAAATCATAGAACTACCATACTGCTCGTATTAGTGGTGGAATTATAGTACCCAATCAGGTTGGTTGTTTCGGTTTTCATGGCGCAAGGGCGAGATTTGGCCAAGCTGCCAAACACAAGAGAGACAACACAATGAGGCTTGGTTTTGGGGGTTTTATGGCGCAAGGGCTATATTTGGCCAAGCTGCGTCAAATACAAGACACAATATCAAGTAATAGATCATAGAAATACCATACTGTTCGGATTAGTGGTGGAATTATAGTACCCAATCAGGTTGGTTGTTTCGGTTTTCATGGCGCAAGGGCGAGATTTGGCCAAGCTGCCAAACGCAAGAGAGACAACACAATGAGGGTTGGTTTGGGGGTTTTGTGGCGCAAGAGCTATATTTGGCCAAGCTGCGTTAAATACAAATATACCAAAAGCGACTAATAGATTGCAAGAAACAGCCAACTGTGACGTAAGGCTTTGATATTCGACTATTTTAGATGAATACTATTGATTCTAATCTAACATGAGAAAGAAGGGAGTACAACGAATACTTTTAATGTATGTAAATGCGAAAAATTCGAGTATTTTCATTTCTAATTGCAGTCGGTTGATTTACGGAATCGTTTGAATTTGTGCTAATTGTAATAAATTATGTTCTAAAAACACAAGCGTGTCCATATATGGTAAATATGTTACCGGCAAAGTTTGAAATCCGGTATTCTATAGAATACCTAGGCATTTTATAGAATGCCGAAAATTGACCGGTAATGTTATGAAACGATTAATATTTCACACATTTCCTAGGCATTCTATAGAACGCCAAATGACAAACCGGCAATGTATGAAATACATCTCCGATTCGTTTCATTCAGGCCTACCATGTTGCAACAAGTTAAATGCAATTTTTTTAGTAAAGTTCATTTAATGACCTTGTTTTACTTTTTATAAGAAATAAAATTAAGTGCAATTGAAAATAAAATTATTTCCTTTCGTGGTGCAACAAGAAGTTTCATATTTTATTTTGTTTTCTTTAATAAGAAAGGCATAAATTTTGTTTTGTACAACTTTAATTTTTTTACGTATTTTGAATAAAAGTTTTTTAATGGCACTCTCATTATTTTTTTTAAATAACATTTGTATTTTTGAGGAATGAACGGTTTTTAAATAATAGTCTAGTCATGAACTTTTTTCATACTTTGCCTAAATAGCATTTGTCATTTTATAGAATGCCTAGGTATTATATACAATGCCTAGGGAAAGTATATAATAATTGTCGTATTTCATACTTTGCCTAAAAACGCCGGGCATTCTTTAAAATGCCTAGGTATTCTAAACAATGCCGGCCTTTCAAACTTTGCCGGTAACACATACAATTCTTGTTGAAATTAAGTGTTTAAGTTTGTGCAGAAATTTTTTAGCTTACCTTCCAACCTGCTTTGCTTTCGAAATTGTTCCTGTCGTTTGTTTCAGTGGCCAGGAAGAGCTGACTTTTTGGCTTCAACCACCTGAAAGCAAAAAGAAAATCAAATATTCATCCATTTGGAAACATTAATTGAGTTTGAGGGTTACTATATACAAATTAAAATTAAAAAAAAAAGTCGGTAGGTTTATTTTTACAGCGCAAGACCCAGATATGGCCAAGCAATGCTTTTCCGTCAAGTGGGTAGGTATTTCAATTAACGTCGCACCGGAGCAACACAACGGGCTATTAGTGACGGTCTGGGATTAATCCCAAAGGGAAAGCCCGAGGACAATACTACGTAATTTGGAACCACGGTCAGATGACGATCGAGTAAAGTGGGAATACACAAAGTTTTTGCACCAGTAAATACAACCAGGCTAGTTACAGGAATCGAATTTGCGCCGCCTACAGCTCGCCGGCTGCTAGCGCAGTGGACGAACTCACAGAGCGGCACAGGGTCGCTGTAGCCCAGTTGGAAGACAAACGGATTAGCAACGAGGTGGTCCTGCCGAAGACCGTCGTGTACACGGGGGTGGTGCACCTTAAATCCATCGTGGCCTCAAACCTCCTCACGTTGGAGTGGTGTGGAAGTTTGGAGAGTGGGGTGCCAGCTCAGGTGTGACCTCGTCATCTGACCGTGATTCAAAATTACGTGGCGTTGTCCTCAAACCTTTCCTTTTTCGAGGATTGATCCCGGACCGTCGCCAATAGCCCGGTGTTGCTCCAGTGCTACGTCAATTCGGCTACCTGCCTTCCTATTCCTAATAATGGATAATTGTCAGTTCCTTCCCAGTCAACAGGGGGCGTCGTGGGTCATTGCCCACTGCGCTAGCAACCCGAGAGTTGCAGGTTCTATTCCTCCCTGGGTGTTTTTCTCTTGTGTTATTAAAACTTTGTATGTTACTTGATATTGTGTCTTGCGCCATAACACTCAACCCTTCTCAGTCGACCTTTCCTTTTCTTCGGCCCACTTTCTTCACAATCCGGCCTGCAACACTCATGAAGTCGTGCACCCCTGGTATAGATAGTAGCTCAGACATGGTTATGATGTAAAAGGCTCATTTCATAGACCGAGTAAAAATATCACCGAATATATCTTACCAAACAATATTAATTCCTACAAATTCCTGTTTATATTTTATCAGACGGTAATTATTAATTTAAAAGAACAAATTTTATTTGTTTCTGCAAACGATTTTTATAAATATTATGTATTTAATTGATTATTCTTTTTCTATATGGCAACAAAAAATGAATCAAGAGTCCCACAATTCAAGCAGCCCGGTTATAATATATTTCAGCTAAAGATCCAAGAACTAAATTTCGAACCAAGGTCAGATGACGAGGTCAACATCTTAGCTCTTAAAACCTAGACCTTACCACATTTTCTTGACATAAAAGGTAGGTATTTAATTAACGTAGCACTGGAGCAACACAACGGGCTACTGGCGACGGTCCAGGATCAAACTCGAAGGGAGGACACCAAGTAATTTCGAATCAGTCATTCTGGTCGACGGTTTTTGGCTGAACCGAGTTCGAACTCGCAATCCTCCGGTTGCTAATCCGTTGCTCTTACAACTGGCTACTTCGGTTCCACAAAAAAATTAATCAATTCCTCAACAAATAATGATTTCGAAGCAGTTGCGTGCAACATAGAAGTATGGCTTTCGGGAAACCGGTCTCTGGAAGAAATCCGTTGGAAGCCATTGTTCTAGAACAAACACTCGCAGGACAATCGGAGCATAAATAAAGCAGACTACTATGAAGTATCAAACTTCGGCGCGACAAACACGACGTTGATAGTCGGATTTCTTATCTGTAGGCACGGAAGGAATCCAAGATCCGCTCGGTAAACAAGTCTGTTGGAGATAAACTCGCTAAGGAGAGATAAACCTACTTACGAATAATCAACAAGACATGAGAAATACATGTGTTCGTTGTGATTGCAATCACTTGTTCTGCAACATACTTTTAACATCGGAAACGGAAGTTGAGAAAAGAAGCAATTTTGTTTCGTGGAGAAATCATAGCAACGAAAGACCGTATACTCTAGAACAGGGGTGTCAAACTGGCGGTCCGTGGGGCGCATGTGGCCCCCGAGGTAATTTTTTGTGGCCCACGATGCTCTGAAATAAAATGGAAACAGGACAATATGTAATGAAGAAAATAGCACTTAGGGGCAATAGCACGAGGCAATACCGTACACACAATTTCGTCATGTTAAAAATGTCTGAGCAACTATTTTCGGCCTACAGATCAAGATTAACTGATAAACATCTATCTGCCAGAATGAAGATTGTCTGTTCTCAGTCTTTGAATCCAGATATTGGAAAACTAGTAGGAGGAAAACGCTGGCAAGTTTCCGGTAAAAAAAATTAATTTTAGTTTTATAAATACATTAAATTAAATAAACGTTTAAATAAAAGCAATTATATAGCAATATTATAAATTATTACCCTAAATTCACTTAATTACATAATGTGTTTTAATTATCCTATCCATATTCCTGAATCCTCACTTCAAAATATAATTTTAAGAAAATTTGTAAATGTGATGTGACCCACGTGAATCTTACCAGTTGCATTAAATGGCCCGAGTTTTAATTGAGTTTGACACCCCTGCTCTAGAACAGTGGTCTCCAAACTTTTTCACTTGAGGGCCAGATTGAAAAATCCTGAAAGTCAGGCGGGCCAACAACATATTGCATGCTGCATCGGCGGGTTTCCGCGGGCCGGTCACTGGCCTTTCGTGGGCCGGGTCTGGCCCGCAGTCCGTAGTTTGGAGATCCCTGCTCTAGAAAGCCCTTTCCAGAATTTTTTGGCCCATCCCTTACGGGGCCGCGGTAGCTCGGTTGGAAGAGTAATAGTATAGCAACCGGAGGGTAGCTAGTTCGAATCCAACCCAAGACCGTCGTGTACAAAGGAGGCCGGTGCACGTTAAATATGTCGTGGCTTCTAATGTCCACACGTTGGGGTGGAAGTTTGGAGAGTGGGGTTCCAGCTCAGGTGACCTCGTCATCTGATCGTGGTTCAAAGTGGCGTGGTATGTTTCCTCTTTGGGTTTGATCCCGGACCGTCGCCGATGGCTCGTTGTGTTACTCCAATGCTACGGTAATTGAAATATAACATACCTACCGATAAAGTTTTCGAGTTGCATAGAACTCTATGGAGAAATGAAATTTCGTTTCTGTTGAATTCTAGAGATTTCAAAAGACATTTATATAAGGTAAGATCTTCACCATTCGAAAAACGATTTCTTTTAGTAGAGTGGAGCTTTAGAAGGTTAATCATTCACCCTGTTATTTTCTTCCTACCGCTCATTGTAACGCCTCCTGCAGCACCGACTACAACTCTTAATAACCAGACACCCAAGACCGTTCAAAGTTTCTGATAACCGAAATGTATTCGGAACACAAGGTATGGTAGGTATTTTTAATTACCGTCGCACTGGTGCAACACAACGGGCTATTGGTGATGGTCCGGGATCAATCCCAAAAGGAAAGATCTAGGACAGCACCACTGACGTCATCTGACCATTTCCAACCAGTGAGATGAGGCAACACCTGAGCTCGGACCCCTCTCCACACCACGCCAACGTGAGGACATCAGAGGCCACGACAGATTTAACGTGCACCAGTCCCCTTTGTACACGACTGTCTTTGGTTGGATTCGAATTCGCAACCCTCCGGTTGTTAATCCGTTACTCTTCCAACCGGGATACCATGGCATTCGGAATACAAGGACTTTGTTATTTGGAGAAAGAGGCCTTCGGCCCAGGAGTTCCATTGAAAATCCACTCCTTTCTTTGTTATTTTCTTTGTGACGTAGTTATGAATTAAATACGAAACGAAAAGTCATTTCAAAGAAAATAAATTTCTATAACGAGTCATGTTTTCAGAAGAATCATGTATTTGTCCCTAAAATCCTTTGTTTTTCATTCATTGTTTTATTAAATTACATAAAGCAAATAATGAGCATATTTCTGTCGTTTTTGCCAGTGCGAAATAATTTCAACTATCTGCTATTTTTTTTGACGATATATTAAAAATCACGAAATTACCACACAACGAAGTACTTATTTTGAATCTACTTTAAAAAAAATGTATGCGTTAAATAATTATCAGAATGTTTTAATGAATTCGAAACAATCGCTTCTGAAATCCTGCGAACCTTAAAATTTTTCTAAAAAATACGAAATTAAAACACAACTAAGTATTATCATTTTGAATCCACGTAAAAAAATTTTACTCGTTAAATAACTCTAATGAGTTAATGAATTCCAAACAGTCAATCCTAAAATCCGAACGACCTTAACTTTATATTAAAAATCATATTACCACTCAACAAAGTATTCTTTATCATTTTGAATCCATTAAAAAAAATTTACGAACAAAATAATTTTACGTTAAATCCAAATAAAAATTTACGCGCTAATTTTCAGAATGTTTTAATGAATTCCAAACAATTCTAAAATCTTGCGAACGACCTTAAACTCAGTTACGTGGCTGTTGATATTGACCAAATTATACTGAAATACATTTCGCGAATTCTTTCTCAATGTAGATCGAATGGAAACGCTTCTAAGAATCCGCAATATTGTTTATACGGATAGCGTTTTTTGCATAAGTGTTCTCAGGTGCGCTGGCTAATTGCGCAACGCACTCGTTCTGGAAACCCGGTCACGTCGGAACGGCTGGAATTCCGAGCGTCCCTTTCGAAACCCGAGCGATTATTAATCACCTGTTTTTAACACTTTCCAACAATCCGGTTGCAAATGACTGACGCGAAAAAAGTGTTTATCTTTCGCAAAACAACACTGCAGGGGATGACACCTGTGGAGGCAAATCGTCGAGCAATAAAAATTTAACGAGGATTTCAATTCGCCATTTTGTTTTTTAAGTTTGCATTAAGAATGCATACGATGCAGCGGACTGATTAATGAAAACGACAGAGAATGAATTATGCATGTTTCGTTTTCGATTATGTGGCAATTAATTATTCAAGTATATCGTTTGATGGAATCATTGTCAAGTCTTGTATACATTCCGTTTGATTAAATATTTTTAGGCCGTATTTGAATGTTGTTATGAAACAATTCGGAGGTCTGAATTAACCGGTGTTCCGTTTTCTTTAGAAGGAAGGCAGAATACTTATTCGTTCAAAAAAGCCTCTATTTTTTAAAAGAAATAATAATTTCAGAACAATTTTAATTACCAAGTGTGAATGGTTTGAGATCACATCTAGATAGGTAGGTATTTTAATTATTGTTGCACTCGAGCAACACATACTAATAAAGGTACACAATTCTTAAATACGCAATTCCACAAAGGTAAATAAATGCAAAATTTAACATTTTATATTTTTGTAGAATTTAAATTTTTAGTAAGAAAGAAAATTCTACATTGCTCCAATGTTACCCAGAATGCATATAAATGCCTAGAGTGCATTTTGCACAATTTTCCAATAAATAGGTTCCAAAGCCCATTTTCTCAGTGAAGTGTCAAATGTCATTTAAAAACAAAAGCGTTTCCCGAAATTATAATACAACGATACAAAAATGCTTTTAAAGAAATTAAACATTTACTTATCTTGATTAGATATTTAACGAAAAACATCAAATTGAAAACCCAGAGGTACATCTTAAAACGTAGATTAATAAAACAGCTTCGAAACGAAAAACAATGAATGCGTCTGTTTCTCCATTACAAAAAAGGATTCCTGGAATATAATTTGCTAACGAATTACAGAAATTTAAAAAGCAAACGGTTAATGATTGTTTCGAACTAATTCGGTTGAGTATGCCAAAAATAGATTCCATTGGGTATACAAAATAGATTCCTGGAATGTAACGGACCAAATTTAAAAATGCAAATGATTAAAAAAATACCAAGATAGCCTTATTAGCTACCAGTCCTATTTTGAAAGGTTTTGTGCTGTGTATTTTATTTTTAATGTTTTATTCTCTATATCGTGCCTCAAATATTTAGAATTTTTTTATATTTCGTAAATAAATAAGGCACAAAATAAAATCCGTAAAAATAGTTTTGGGAAAAATAATTGATTTTTCAGCAGTACAAACCTAAGAAACAATCCAAGTAATCGCAATGCTCAATGTACCTTCCAGCTCCTCCAAAACTACTAAACTGTGGTAGATTTATTGAATCTTTCCGTTCGGAATTGACCCCGGACCGTCGCCAATAGCCCGTTGTGTTGCTCCAGCGCGACGTTAATTAACTACCTATCTGCACGTATTTCTAACTTGACCACTGGACTTGTCTTTTGAACACCTTACATAGCACTTCACCCGCAAAAATTCCACCGAATTTAAGGAGTTCGAATCGACCCTGGAGCAACTAACATTACGGGCTATTGGTAACGGTTCGGGATCAAAACCGAAGGGAAAGATCCGAGGACAACATCAAGTGGTTTTGAATCACGGTCAGATGACGAGGTCACACTTGAGCTGGCATTCCACTCTCCAAATACCGAAGTGAGGATATTTGAGGCCACGACAGATTTAATATGCACGTACCCCCGTGCCTTGGCTGGACCGAGTTTCGAACTTGCAACCCTCCGGTTGCTAATTCGTTACTCTTCCAACCGATTAATAAAATGAGAAAAACTGGATTTTAATGTATCCAACGAGAATTGAGAAAGAAGCAAAAAAGCCACAGGAAGAACTGAACTTCAGGGGGAAAACCTTGCATGTGATCCTTCAGAAAACGACATGAATTCGAAATATTCCATTCCGCAAGCGGCAAGGTAATTCATTATTCGGTCGATGCGGCTATTATGAAGACGCACGTGCAAACGACGAAACAGGAAACTCAAAATATAAACTCGTTTCCCACTGTGGCAGGCACACAAAAAACGATGCAAAAAACTCACTTCAACTACGACCTCAGTCGACCACGTGCACTCTCCAAAAAACGTGACGTAATCATTGGAGAATGGAGGGGGGCAACCGAATTCCTGGAATTTATGAGCATTATAGAATCTTCTCCACCGCACGTGTTATATAATAATACTCACAATATTAATCTTGCCTTTTTCCGTAATGCCTCTTTGCATTTCGTCAAAAAATACCCAACGGGATTTGATCAGATTGTGCCACGACCGAAATCGTTTTCATAAAAGAACATCTGTTGGATCTTTATTGTATCACTTGTCTAATTTAATCGTTATATATTGTCGGGGAAGCACACAGGTATCAATCTGGACGAGGCTACATTTTTATTGCAAGAACATTATTTTGGAGGCAATTTTAAAATAAAAAAAAAAATTCTTCGAAATATATGATAATAGCTGAATTTACCCGGCGTTGCTCGGGTTAAATTTGTTAAATGGATTGAAAGTGATCCAAAAAATCACTTTTCTTTCATAAAAAATGCAAATAGAAAAAAATAAGCGAGCGCAAAATAATTTTTAAAACAAATTTTTATAGCTTCTACAATTTACTTTACCGTCTTTCACACTTTACCATTTCATATAGGTAAGAGAGAGAAACCTACAGAGATGACTATATACAAAAATCTATTTTGAGTTTGGAGTGATTGTGGCCTTTAAAGTTCATTTTCTTTAAAAAAAAATGACATACATCGTATTATTGCAGTCAGTTTTTTCTTATCAATATTTTTTTATTTGTAGCACTTTGCACCAGGAATGCGAATTTCGGTATTCCACCATCATTATAAAAGGCTGACAAATAATATTGATACGATACCATGATCAACGTTTCAAGCAATTGCACGTTATGCTCGAAAATACCATCCCTCATTTTAGACAGGATACATAAACGATATGATACAGAGCGATTTTCAGCGCAACCGACCTATCTGCTATTGCACCATACTCTAAGATTCTAAAAAAACAAGGTCATCTTGAGAGGCGACTCCTGTAGATGTTAACTCTGACGTCATCTGCACAGCCAGACCGGGAGAGAGCGCCCCCTAGCAAGTGCTCTGTCCAGGATGACTGAACGCGTTACACCCCTCTGCACACCCAAGATAAATAGAACGGGGGTTAATATGTAGCTTACATTACCCGCAGGGTTCCAAAGAATGAGTACCAAATTTGGTGAGGATTTGTAGAGATCAGACAGATGCCAACTCTGCTTGATATGAAGATTTTTAGAGAGTTAATCAGACTAGTTTTAGGGTGTACTACCTAGAGACTAACTAGTATTGGAGTATGTTACCCAGACTAGTTTTAAAGTATATTACCTAGAGATTAGTATTGGAGTGCTCTCAAGAGACTTCATTTAAAGTATATTACCTAGACTAATTTAGGAGTGTGTTACCAAGAGAATAGTAAAAGAGTGTGTTACCAAGAGAATAGTAAAAGAGTGTGTTACCAAGAGAATAGTAAAAGAGTGTGTTACCAAGAGAATAGTAAGTGTGTTACCTAGAGATTAGTAAGAGTGTTCACGAAATCAGGCAATTTTTGACTTGCTGTGTTCCACAAGCTAATGAAGAATGCAGATGGCAAATGAAATTTAAAAAAATGGCTCCATGGTTTGGCGATTCTAGATTGGCAAGCTAGAGGTTGGCGATGAATCGAACCAGGACAAAATGTTCCAGTGTGTGCTAGTGTGATGGGCAAATCGATTCTGTTGAAAGAATCGATTCAATTGGATGAAACACTCATTTTCGTCCCATTGGTTAACGCCGCCGCAGAAAAAGAATCCGTAACGCAACAAGAAACTGTATGGGAATAGAAATTTATTCTGAGTGAAAGCAGAACGTGCTTTTCAAAAAAAGTCAGTAAGACGCTTTGTCACTCAAAAAGCAGACGAATTCCGACAGATGTTCCCTTTCTCCTCCGCAATTAACTCAATCCCTCGCTTCAGCAGGGGTTTCTCTCTGCCCTTACCTAAAAATAGTGAGTTTTCGGTATCGCTTTTCGAACCTGTTATCATTAACTCGCATTTCGCTAAGCCTGTCAGGTCCCCGCGAAGCGCCCGACGCTAAATGAAATCTCATCTGTCTTTCGCTGACACGATTTATTTTTTAAATTTCGCTCTCGGGCGCTTTTTTTTGGTGAAGTGTCATTTGGCAACTCGCTGGGAGCTTTAAAGATGGCGGACTGCCAGGGTTTCATTATTCGAAACAATTATTCAAGAAGAAATGTTACTACCGCGAGCACTTGTCACTCAGCTCGGTTTACGTCCCGTTCTATTTTTTGTTCGCGAAAGCTTGAATGGAGTTCTAAACGCGGCTTAAACGTTCGAATTTCTTTTTTCGTTCTGCGATGTTCCTGGTGTAACGTCTTGATTCACGGGTAGCTAGACTAGTTACCATTGAAAATATCCGATTCTGGACTAAATTGGTTTATTTTACAATTTGTACAAAAAATCGGAAAATGAATGTAAAGTTCATTAATATTAGTTCCTTGGAAGGTCCAAAGTTCTATCGAGGCGCTTAGGGCTGCTGGCGAGCCTCACAATTTCGCTCGGGGAAGTCTAACGCACGGCTACGGGTGAGCCTATTCTCAACACAAAATTACTCGAAAGAGTACAGAGTTCCAAGGCAGGAAATCTCAGTCTTTCTGTACAGGATCACTACTAGGATGAACAGTTACACGGATCTCTAGGAGGGTTATCCTTTACGGCTACGGTCGAGCCTTTCTCACTAAAATACTCCGGCGAGTATCGGATCCCAAGGTGGGATAAATGCACAACAGTGAACGGATATTCACCAAGCTCCAAAAACGGTCTCTGTTGACCGCTTCTCTCCAAGCTCTCTGATCCTCTGTGATCCTCTGTCTCCGTCTCTCCTCTCTCGTCTCCTCTCGTGATCTCTCTCTGATGATATCTCCAAAAACTCTATATGTTGGGTGCTTATCGACTCCTCCTTTCCGTTTCTGGTCCGCCTTTTAGTCGGTGCTGGATTGGGTGTTGAAGATTTCTCACGTTCTTGATTGGCTGTCTCACGTTGGTCTTTCCCCTCAACTTTTACGACAGACTTCGGCGGACTTGAAAGGGTCCATCAAACCCTGTCGGAAACTCATCATCATTTATATCAATCTTCTTGGTCTCGAAATGTCGAAGAGAGCGACAGAAAGGCGCCTGCCCTTTGTTTTGAAACCACAGCGATTTCCGACCCCTGCTGGCTGGCTGGCTGTCGTTAAGAAATCATTAAGATGTTTTCGGGTGGTCGTTATGGAGTGTGGGCTTTTCCTCTCGACACCTGAGTCAACAAGACTTTTCATTTTCCCACGCTGGCGTGGTGATCGTTTCTCTAGCCGCCGTTACAGAATTCCTCCCCCCATAGAGAGATTTTGCGATGTGTTAGAGAGCAAAATCTAAAAGGAAGGGGTTAGACATACAGGAGGTCTTGACAATACTTCAGAGGCAGCTATAACTAATGGTTTTAACCTTCCAACATTTTACAATCTTATTCAATTATATAATTTACATGCACAAGCATCATTTGTATTTACATTTTACATAGATCACAATTTATAAACTATTAAATATTTACAATCAAATTTTCATTTGAAGTGTCAGATGTTATTTATTCCACGCGACTTAAGCAATCAGCGTGCTTATTGTCTTTCCCTGCTCTGTGGACTATTGTATAGTCAAATGGTTGCAACGCCAACGCCCATCTCATGAGTCTAGGGTTATTTCCTGCGTTCGTACGCAACCAAACTAAAGGGTTGTGGTCAGTTTCGATTGTAAACTTTTGACCATCTAGGTAATGTCGCAATTTCTTAATTGCATAAATGATAGCTGCACATTCCTTTTCTGTAGCACTAAACTTCTTCTCGCACTCGCTAAATTTCCGACTCAAGAACAAGATCGGATGTTCGTTATTGTGTGGCCCTCGTTGAGCCATAATGATTCCGATTCCTTTATCTGATGCATCGGTTTGCAGGATAAATTCCCTACTATAGTCCGGGGCATAAAGTACGGGTTTTTCGGTGATTTCTACTTTTAGCCTATGGAATTCGTGCTTATACTCCGGTATCAGCTCTATCGCTTCCTTTCTAAAAGTTCTGCGTACGGCATCTTTATCGTACCAGGTTTTCCCTTCGTTTCGTATGTCTGAAACTCGTTCATAGTCCAATTCAGGACAACGCTTCAAACCATTTAATTCTAACATGCACTCAGTCACGACATTTTCTTCCTTCTCCGGTTCTACCCAATGTTCAAAAAGTAAGGTTTCGGGGGTTCGAAGATTATTTCTGCGTACGAGTTTAGTCGTGATTAATTTTGTGGACTCATGAGTCACCGTTCTTAATGCTAAGGGAGCTGCAGGTAGATTTTTCTCCCAATCTAATCCCGATTTCAAACATAAAACCTTCGATAATCTTTTCACAGGACTATGCCACTTCTCTACTGGGTTACTTTGTGGGTGTCTAACAGAGCTGTGCGTAACCTTAATGCCAAATTTTCCAAAAAACGTGGTCAAATTGCTCGTGAAACAAGTGCCTAAGTCACACTGTATTTCTCTGGGAAATCCCAATCTACTAAATATAATCATGAGAGACTCCACTATCGATTCTGAACTGATGTCGCGAACGGGTATCGCTTCAGGATATTTTGAGGCCATGCAGATAGCAGTTACTAAATATCTATTATCCTTACTTGAATAAGGAAGGGGTCCTACGGTATCTACATTAATTTTCGAGAAGATCTCTTTAATCACCGGCACTAATTTTAATGGGGCTTTCTTCTTCTCCCTTGGTTTTCCCACTCTCTGGCACGGGTCACATGTTCTGACGTATTCTTCAGCATCCTTAATGCAGTTCGGCCAAAAATGTCGAGCCTAAATGTGCGGCTACTTCTTCGTGGCATAACCTTAGAATTTCATCCCTCATTCTTGCGGGAATGACTAATTGTTTCCTTTCCTCACCTCGGTGATCTGCGGTTATCCTAAACAACAAATTTTTATCCACCTTATATTCCTGAGTTCGCTTTTCTTCCATTTTTTTCCACAGCGTACTCAATTCAGAGCATTCCTTTTGTGCGTTGGAAAACTCCTCGGGGGTTACTTTCAAAATCGCAATTGTATGTTTTTCAGCAGGGGGTAGATGAATGGGAAGCTCGCGCTCCTGGCTATTCGATTGAAGAGGTGGTTTTTCGCTAACGCAGTTGGGGGTTTTGAGTTTCTCCAAACTCCCTGATCTTTTGTTTCCCCTGTTTTGACTACGCGTAACGACAGCATTAACTAAATGTGGGTTTTTCTTTGCCTCCTCGAGCAATTCTTGGGTCGAGTTTCCCAGGAGATAATGGTTCAATTCTACCGTTTTATCCACTACCGCTGCTTTAGTGATTATCTTGCCGAATTTTTCACTTTCTAAACTAATTGTTGCTATCGGTAAACATCGGAAATGATTTTCCAGAGCCTGTTTCAACCAAACTGTTTCTCCGGTGTAATCATCTGGTCTTACTAAGTGGTTGGGAGCTACGTCCAAACTGGTTCCACTATCTCTCAATATCACGGTATTTATCCCATTAACTTTAGCCTCACTCAGATAAGGGGCAAACGAAGGTGCGAAATTCTCCTCCATTTTTAAATGATTCACGCGTTCGTGATTCGGGTTTCTCCTTAATTCAGGGCATTGCGGTCTCAGATGATCCGTCGAATGGCATATGTAACACGCCGGCGCTGTTCGCCGTTCAAATTCTCGCTTCCTCCACTTTTGCTCATTAGGATTTGGGTTCCTCCAATTCGAGCGTTCGCTCTTTTCTGGCTCAAATTTCCTCACTACTGCAGGTCTGTTGTCAGGTTTTGGCTTATCTGGGAAACGTTTTTCTGGGAACTTAGCTGTGAGAGGTCTTCTAACAGTGCGTCTAGCGGCTTCATATTGGTCTAATTTAAATACTAATTCTTCGGGGTGTAACGTCTTGATTCACGGGTAGCTAGACTAGTTACCATTGAAAATATCCGATTCTGGACTAAATTGGTTTATTTTACAATTTGTACAAAAAGTCGGAAAATGAATGTAAAGTTCATTAATATTAGTTCCTTGGAAGGTCCAAAGTTCTATCGAGGCGCTTAGGGCTGCTGGCGAGCCTCACAATTTCGCTCGGGGAAGTCTAACGCACGGCTACGGGTGAGCCTATTCTCAACACAAAATTACTCGAGTGAGTACAGAGTTCCAAGGCAGGAAATCTCAGTCTTTCCGGACAGGATCACTACTAGGATGAGCAGTTACACGGATCTCTAGGAGGGTTCTCCTTTACGGCTACGGTCGAGCCTTTCTCACTAAAATACTCCGGCGAGTATAGGATCCCAAGGTGGGATAAATGCACAACAGGGAAAGGATATTCACTTCAAGCTCCAAAAACGGTCTCTGTTGACCGCTTCTCTCCAAGCTCTCTGATCCTCTGTCTCCGTCTCTCCTCTCGTCTTCTCTCGTGATCTCTCTCTCTCTCTCTCTCTGATGATATCTCCAAAAACTCTATATGTTGGGTGCTTATCGACTCCTCCTTTCCGTTTCTGGTCCGCCTTTTAGTCGGTGCTGGATTGAGTGTTGAAGATTTCTCACGTTCTTGATTGGCTGTCTCACGTTGGTCTTTCCCCTCAACTTTTACGACAGACTTCGGCGGACTTGAAAAGGGTCCATCAAACCCTGTCGGAAACTCATCATCATTTATATCAATCTTCTTGGTCTCGAAATGTCGAAGAGAGCGACAGAAAGGCGCCTGCCCTTTGTTTTGAAACCACAGCGATTTCCGACCCCTGCTGGCTGGCTGTCGTTAAGAAATCATTAAGATGTTTTCGGGTGGTCGTTATGGAGTGTGGGCTTTTCCTCTCGACACCTGAGTCAACAAGACTTTTCATTTTCCCACGCTGGCGTGGTGATCGTTTCTCTAGCCGCCGTTACAGAATTCCTCCCCCATAGAGAGATTTTGCGATGTGTTAGAGAGCAAAATCTAAAAGGAAGGGGTTAGACATACAGGAGGTCTTGACAATACTTCAGAGGCAGCTATAACCAATGGTTTTAACCTTCCAACATTTTACAACTTATTCAATTATATAATTTACAAGCACAAGCATCATTTGTATTTACATTTTACATAGATCACAATTTATACACTATTAAATATTTACAATCAAATTTTCATTTGAAGTGTCAGACGTTATTTATTCCACGCGACTTAAGCAATCAGCGTGCTTATTGTCTTTCCCTGCTCTGTGGACTATTGTATAGTCAAATGGTTGCAACGCCAACGCCCATCTCATGAGTCTAGGGTTATTTCCTGCGTTCGTACGCAACCAAACTAAAGGGTTGTGGTCAGTTTCGATTGTAAACTTTTGACCATCTAGGTAATGTCGCAATTTCTTAATTGCATAAATGATAGCTGCACATTCCTTTTCTGTAGCACTAAACTTCTTCTCGCACTCGCTAAATTTCCGACTCAAGAACAAGATCGGATGTTCGTTATTGTGTGGCCCTCGTTGAGCCATAATGATCCCGATTCCTTTATCTGATGCATCGGTTTGCAGGATAAATTCCCTACTATAGTCCGGGGCATAAAGTACGGGTTTTTCGGTGAGTTTCCCTTTTAGTGTTTGGAATGCGTGCTCATGCTCTGGTGTCCATTCTATCTCTTCCTTTCTATGTTTTCCCTTTAAGGCGCGGGTTAAAGGCTCCGCGATAACAGCATAGTTTTTAATATATCGTGAATAAAATCCACATAAGCCTAGAAATTGGCGTATCTGTGTTTTCGTTTTGGGGGCCGGAAATTCCAATACTGCCTTTGTTTTGGCTTCGGCAGGGGATCTGAGACCTCCACCTACCTCGTGTCCCAAATATTTTACGCTGCTTTGCGCGAACCGACATTTCGATGGTTTGATCGTTAATTTGGCCTCCGCGATTCTATTTAGAACTAGGCCTAGGTGTTTTAGATGATCTTCCCACGTATTTGAAAAGATGGCTACATCATCTAAATATGGTACACTAAACTCGTCGCATCCTTGCAAGAGTTGTGACATGAATTTGGAAAAACAAAAAGGGGCATTTACCAGACCAAAAGGAAGGACTAGTGGTCGGTAAGTTCCAAAAGTAGTCACAAATGCGGCTAATCTCTGAGCCTTGGGGCTTAACGGGATCTGCCAATACCCTTTTGTTAAATCAATGACAGTGATATATTTTGCTGCTGATACCTTCTCTATTCTTTCGTCGATATTCGGTAAGGGAAAATATTCGGTTCTAATTATAGAATTTAATTTGCGGTAGTCTACACAAGGCCTTGGATCTTTGCCTTGAGCTTCCACTAATATCATTGGAGAAGTATAATCTGACTCTCCTATCTCTATCAATTGGAGGTCCAACATCCTCTTGATTTCAGTTTTTAAAATTTCCGTTTGTCGGGGTGACGTCCTATAGGGTTTTGACCTCACTGGTTGATTACTGATCAATTCTAGGTCGTGTTCTACCAAATCTGTCCTACCTGGGTCATTTGAAAATATTTTCTTATGAGACAATAATAACGTCTCGAGTTGGGCGATTTGTTCAGGGCTGCATTTTCCAGCTAAATCACTATCCCTCACTATCTCCTCGAAATCATACAAATTGGGGTTTGACGACGGGTAATTTATCTCTAAATCAGAATCTGATGTTCCGACATTCTCTCCACTAATCAGTAAGTTCACTGCTTCCGCCCGCTTATTATAAGGTTTTAGAAGATTTACGTGATACACCTGAGATTTTTCGGTTTTACCAGGCATCTTAACTATGTAGTTAGTATCTGAGAGTTGACTCTCGATCACTCCAGGGCCTATCCAACTAACAGATAATTTGTTTGGTTTGGATGACGCTACGAATAACACCTTATCTCCCTTTTTAAAAATTCTACGAACGGCATCTTTATCGTACCAGGTTTTCCTTTTATGTTGCATGTCTGAAACTCGTTCATAGGCCAATTCCTGACAATGCTTCAACCTGTTAATTAATTCGAACACGTACTCGGTCACGACATTTTCTTCTTCCTCCGGTTCTACCCAATGTTCGAAAAGTAAGGTTTCGGGGGTTCGAAGATTATTTCTGCGTACGAGTTCAGCGGGGCTAAAATTTGTGGACTCATAAGTCACCGTTCTTAATGCTAAGAGAGCTGCGGGTAGATTTTTCTCCCAATCTAATCCCGATTCCAAACACAAAACTTTCAATAATCTTTTTACGGATCTGTGCCACCTCTCTACTGGGTTACTTTGTGGGTGTCTTACAGAGCTGTGTGTAACCTTAATGCCAAATTTTTCAAAAAACGTGGTGGTCAAATTGCTCGTGAAACAAGTGCCTAAGTCACACTGTATTTCTCTGGGAAATCCCAATCTACTAAATATAATCATGAGAGACTCCACTATCGATTCTGAACTGATGTCGCGAACGGGTATCGCTTCAGGATATTTTGAGGCCATGCAGATAGCAGTTACTAAATATCTATTATCCTTACTTGAATAAGGAAGGGGTCCTACGGTATCTACATTAATTTTCGAGAAGATCTCTTTAATCACCGGCACTAATTTTAATGGGGCTTTCTTCTTCTCCCTTGGTTTTCCCACTCTCTGGCACGGGTCACATGTTCTGACGTATTCTTCAGCATCCTTAATGCAGTTCGGCCAAAAATGTCGAGCCTAAATGTGCGGCTACTTCTTCGTGGCATAACCTTAGAATTTCATCCCTCATTCTTGCGGGAATGACTAATTGTTTCCTTTCCTCACCTCGGTGATCTGCGGTTATCCTAAACAACAAATTTTTATCCACCCTATATTCCTGAGTTCGCTTTTCTTCCATTTTTTTCCACAGCGTACTCAATTCAGAGCATTCCTTTTGTGCGTTGGAAAACTCCTCGGGGGTTACTTTCAAAAGGGCAATTGTATGCTTTTCAGCAGGGGGTAGATGAATCGGAACCTCGCGCTCCTGGCTATTCGATTGAAGAGGTGGTTTTTCGCTAACGCAGTTGGGGGTTTTGAGTTTCTCCAAACTCCTTGATCTTTTGTTTCCCCTGTTTTGACTACGCGTAACGACAGCATTAACTAAATGTGGGTTTTTCTTTGCCTCCTCGAGCAATTCTTGGGTCGAGTTTCCCAGGAGATAATGGTTCAATTCTACCGTTTTATCCACTACCGCTGCTTTAGTGATTATCTTGCCGAATTTTTCACTTTCTAAACTAATTGTTGCTATCGGTAAACATCGGAAATGATTTTCCAGAGCCTGTTTCAACCAAACTGTTTCTCCGGTGTAATCATCTGGTCTTACTAAGTGGTTGGGAGCTACGTCCAAACTGGTTCCACTATCTCTCAATATCACGGTATTTATCCCATTAACTTTAGCCTCACTCAGATAAGGGGCAAACGAAGGTGCGAAATTCTCCTCCATTTTTAAATGATTCACGCGTTCGTGATTCGGGTTTCTCCTTAATTCAGGGCATTGCGGTCTCAGATGATCCGTCGAATGGCATATGTAACACGCCGGCGCTGTTCGCCGTTCAAATTCTCGCTTCCTCCACTTTTGCTCATTAGGATTTGGGTTCCTCCAATTCGAGCGTTCGCTCTTTTCTGGCTCAAATTTCCTCACTACTGCAGGTCTGTTGTCAGGTTTTGGCTTATCTGGGAAACGTTTTTCTGGGAACTTAGCTGTGAGAGGTCTTCTAACAGTGCGTCTAGCGGCTTCATATTGGTCTAATTTAAATACTAATTCTTCGGGGTCTACTATGGCTGCCCACTGATCTATGAAATGCTCCTTAATTTCAGGAGAAACTCTCCTTTTTATTTGATCCGTTAGCATTAGGTTTTTGAGGTCCTCAAAACTTTGCACTCCGACTCCATCTAGCCATCCCTCTAAGTAACTCCTTAATTCAAATATTAGATCTTTCCAGGGCGCTCCTGATCGTCTCTGATGCTGTGTAAATTTGGTTCGGAATGTTTCCGGATTTAATTTAAATCTATTTAGGAGGGTACTCTTAACATGATCGTAATCTTCTGATTTTTCAGGGGGCTCTCTCATGATAATTTCTGTAATATCCATCGGGAGTAGGTAAAGAAGGTGAGTCACCCAATCAACCTCATCTATTCCCATCTTTTTCGCCTGTCTTTCAAACAAGGTGAGAAATAGGGCCATGTCTCCTTTTTCTGGGTCAAATTTCTGCATTACGGATTTCAAGTTTTTCGTTGGTCTAGAATTATCCGTTTGTGACGAACCTAAGCTATTTGTTTCAGCAGCTTGCGTAATTCTGAGTTTTTCTAACTCGAACATTCGAATTCGCTCTTCCGCCTCCCTAGCATTTCTCTCGGCTATCTCCCGTTCCTCTCTAGCATTTCTCTCGGCTATCTCCCGTTCCTCTCTAGCCTGAGTGTCAGTTATCTCCCGTTCCTCTACTATAACCTGCAACTGAGCCTTCACCCATTCTTCGTCGTATTGTGGATGCTCTGATATCTTTGTGGTTATATCTAACACCCTATCATTAGGTCCTAGGTCGATACCTAACTCATAAGCGAGTTTCTGCAAATCTGCCTTACGTTGCCTTGCTAAAAATGCCATTTTAAAATTCTCCTGTCCCTTACACACAATTATACACACAATAATATACTAATATATGTGACCAATACTTAAAACACAATGCAACACTATAAAACAATGTACCTTAAATTTCAAAACAATCTTAACTCAAATTTCACAAAATATACTAAGCGTAACTCTACACAGAATACTTCGATAACTTTTAGATTACAACAGTACTTAATTTCAATAAATGACTTTTACTCTAATTTCAAAGGAAAGTTCTTCCTGAATTGATAACACAATAGTTTTCTAAATTTTTCAAATCAAGCACTTTGCTAAATGTTGCAACCACTCAATTACACATACAATATAATTTCATCAAGACAATTTTAAATTTCTAGCACATTAATTGACTACAATTTTTGCCTCTAAAGTAAAATCAAGCCTTACCTGCTGTCGTGCTTCACAGGATCTCGTCACTTTCATCTACTTCAGATCAGGTTTACTGGTCGGTCACTTTCCACACAAAACTTGGTCTTCTATTTCTTTTTCGGGACTCGGCGTCTTCCGTAACTGTATTTCGGACCAGGCGTCCTTTTCTCCGGGACTGGATGTCGAACGAAGTCGCTACTTCTCCGGGACTGGATGTCGGTCGGTTCGATACTCCTTCAGAACTGGATGTCGAACGAAGTCGCTACTTCTCCGGGACTGGATGTCGGTCGGTTCGATGCTCCTTCAGAACTGGATGTCGAACGAAGTCAATCGGTTCCGCTACTTCAGGACTGGGCGTCGGTCGGTTCGATACTCCTTCAGAACTGGATCTCGAACGAAGTCAATCGATTCCGCTACTTCAGGACTGGGCGTCAATCGGTTCCGCTACTGCTTTACGACTGGGTGTCGATCGCTTCCGCTACTGCTTTACGACTGGGTGTCGATCGCTTCCGTTACTTCTTCACGACTGGGTGTCGATCGCTTCCGCTGCCACCAGAAAGTTAACTAGTCTGTAACGTCTTGATTCACGGGTAGCTAGACTAGTTACCATTGAAAATATCCGATTCTGGACTAAATTGGTTTATTTTACAATTTGTACAAAAAGTCGGAAAATGAATGTAAAGTTCATTAATATTAGTTCCTTGGAAGGTCCAAAGTTCTATCGAGGCGCTTAGGGCTGCTGGCGAGCCTCACAATTTCGCTCGGGGAAGTCTAACGCACGGCTACGGGTGAGCCTATTCTCAACACAAAATTACTCGAAAGAGTACAGAGTTCCAAGGCAGGAAATCTCAGTCTTTCCGGACAGGATCACTACTAGGATGAGCAGTTACACGGATCTCTAGGAGGGTTCTCCTTTACGGCTACGGTCGAGCCTTTCTCACTAAAATACTCCGGCGAGTATAGGATCCCAAGGTGGGATAAATGCACAACAGTGAAAGGATATTCACTTCAAGCTCCAAAAACGGTCTCTGTTGACCGCTTCTATCCAAGCTCTCTGATCCTCTGTCTCCGTCTCTCCTCTCGTCTTCTCTCGTGATCTCTCTCTCTCTCTCTCTCTCTCTGATGATATCTCCAAAAACTCTATATGTTGGGTGCTTATCGACTCCTCCTTTCCGTTTCTGGTCCGCCTTTTAGTCGGTGCTGGATTGGGTGTTGAAGATTTCTCACGTTCTTGATTGGCTGTCTCACGTTGGTCTTTTCCCTCAACTTTTACGACAGACTTCGGCGGACTTGAAAAGGGTCCATCAAACCCTGTCGGAAACTCATCATCATTTATATCAATCTTCTTGGTCTCGAAATGTCGAAGAGAGCGACAGAAAGGCGCCTGCCCTTTGTTTTGAAACCACAGCGATTTCCGACCCCTGCTGGCTGGCTGTCGTTAAGAAATCATTAAGATGTTTTCGGGTGGTCGTTATGGAGTGTGGGCTTTTCCTCTCGACACCTGAGTCAACAAGACTTTTCATTTTCCCACGCTGGCGTGGTGATCGTTTCTCTAGCCGCCGTTACAGGGGTCTACTATGGCTGCCCACTGATCTATGAAATGCTCCTTAATTTCAGGAGAAACTCTCCTTTTTATTTGATCCGTTAGCATTAGGTTTTTGAGGTCCTCAAAACTTTGCACTCCGACTCCATCTAGCCATCCCTCTAAGTAACTCCTTAATTCAAATATTAGATCTTTCCAGGGCGCTCCTGATCGTCTCTGATGCTGTGTAAATTTGGTTCGGAATGTTTCCGGATTTAATTTAAATCTATTTAGGAGGGTACTCTTAACATGATCGTAATCTTCTGATTTTTCAGGGGGCTCTCTCATGATAATTTCTGTAATATCCATCGGGAGTAGGTAAAGAAGGTGAGTCACCCAATCAACCTCATCTATTCCCATCTTTTTCGCCTGTCTTTCAAACAAGGTGAGAAATAGGGCCATGTCTCCTTTTTCTGGGTCAAATTTCTGCATTACGTATTTCAAGTTTTTCGTTGGTCTAGAATTATCCGTTTGTGACGAACCTAAGCTATTTGTTTCAGCAGCTTGCGTAATTCTGAGTTTTTCTAACTCGAACATTCGAATTCGCTCTTCTCGCTCTTCCGCCTCCCTAGCATTTCTCTCGGCTATCTCCCGTTCCTCTCTAGCCTGAGTGTCAGTTATCTCCCGTTCCTCTACTATAACCTGCAACTGAGCCTTCACCCATTCTTCGTCGTATTGTGGATGCTCTGATATCTTTGTGGTTATATCTAACACCCTATCATTAGGTCCTAGGTCGATACCTAACTCATAAGCGAGTTTCTGCAAATCTGCCTTACGTTGCCTTGCTAAAAATGCCATTTTAAAATTCTCCTGTCCCTTACACACAATTATACACACAATAATATACTAATATATGTGACCAATACTTAAAACACAATGCAACACTATAAAAACAATGTACCTTAAATTTCTAAACAATCTTAACTCAAATTTCACAAAATATACTAAGCGTCACTCTACACAGAATACTTCGATAACTTTTAGATTACAACAGTACTTAATTTCAATAAATGACTTTTACTCTAATTTCAAAGGAAAGTTCTTCCTGAATTGATAACACAATAGTTTTCTAAATTTTTCAAATCAAGCACTTTGCTAAATGTTGCAACCACTCAATTACACATACAATATAATTTCATTAAGACAATTTTCAATTCCTAGCACATTAATTGACTACAATTTTTGCCTCTAAAGTAAAATCAAGCCTTACCTGCTGTCGTGCTGCACAGGATCTCGTCACTTTCATCTACTTCAGATCAGGGTTATTGGTCGGTCACTTTCCACACAAAACTTGGTCTTCTATTTCTTTTTCGGGACTCGGCGTCTTCCGTAACTGTATTTCGGACCAGGCGTCCTTTTCTCCGGGACTGGATGTCGAACGAAGTCGCTACTTCTCCGGGACTGGATGTCGGTCGGTTCGATACTCCTTCAGAACTGGATGTCGAACGAAGTCGCTACTTCTCCGGGACTGGATGTCGGTCGGTTCGATACTCCTTCAGAACTGGATGTCGAACGAAGTCGCTACTTCTCCGGGACTGGATGTCGGTCGGTTCGATACTCCTTCAGAACTGGATGTCGAACGAAGTCGCTACTTCTTCGGGACTGGATGTCGGTCGGTTCGATACTCCTTCAGAACTGGATGTCGAACGAAGTCGCTACTTCTCCGGGACTGGATGTCGGTCGGTTCGATACTCCTTCAGAACTGGATGTCGAACGAAGTCAATCGATTCCGCTACTTCAGGACTGGGCGTCAATCGGTTCCGCTACTGCTTTACGACTGGGTGTCGATCGCTTCCGCTACTGCTTTACGACTGGGTGTCGATCGCTTCCGTTACTTCTTCACGACTGGGTGTCGATCCCACCGCTGCCACCAGAAAGTTAACTAGTCTGTAACGTCTTGATTCACGGGTAGCTAGACTAGTTACCATTGAAAATATCCGATTCTGGACTAAATTGGTTTATTTTACAATTTGTACAAAAAGTCGGAAAATGAATGTAAAGTTCATTAATATTAGTTCCTTGGAAGGTCCAAAGTTCTATCGAGGCGCTTAGGGCTGCTGGCGAGCCTCACAATTTCGCTCGGGGAAGTCTAACGCACGGCTACGGGTGAGCCTATTCTCAACACAAAATTACTCGAGTGAGTACAGAGTTCCAAGGCAGGAAATCTCAGTCTTTCTGGACAGGATCACTACTAGGATGAACAGTTACACGGATCTCTAGGAGGGTTATCCTTTACGGCTACGGTCGAGCCTTTCTCACTAAAATACTCCGGCGAGTATCGGATCCCAAGGTGGGATAAATGCACAACAGTGAACGGATATTCACCAAGCTCCAAAAACGGTCTCTGTTGACCGCTTCTCTCCAAGCTCTCTGATCCTCTGTGATCCTCTGTCTCCGTCTCTCCTCTCTCGTCTCCTCTCGTGATCTCTCTCTGATGATATCTCCAAAAACTCTATATGTTGGGTGCTTATCGACTCCTCCTGTCCGTTTCTGGTCCGCCTTTTAGTCGGTGCTGGATTGGGTGTTGAAGATTTCTCACGTTCTTGATTGGCTGTCTCACGTTGGTCTTTCCCCTCAACTTTTACGACAGACTTCGGCGGACTTGAAAGGGTCCATCAAACCCTGTCGGAAACTCATCATCATTTATATCAATCTTCTTGGTCTCGAAATGTCGAAGAGAGCGACAGAAAGGCGCCTGCCCTTTGTTTTGAAACCACAGCGATTTCCGACCCCTGCTGGCTGGCTGTCGTTAAGAAATCATTAAGATGTTTTCGGGTGGTCGTTATGGAGTGTGGGCTTTTCCTCTCGACACCTGAGTCAACAAGACTTTTCATTTTCCCACGCTGGCGTGGTGATCGTTTCTCTAGCCGCCGTTACACTGGGCATGCTTGACCAACCAAACAAGTTCTAGGGCCTCGAACCCTTTGCTCCCCTTGCCCTCAGGAAGTAACGGATTAGCAACCGGAGGGTTGCGAGTTCGACACTCGGTCCAGCCGAAGACCGTCGTATACACGGGGGCTGGTGCACGTTAAATCTGTCGTGGCCTCAAATGTCCTCAGGTTGGAGTGGTGTGGGAATTTGGAGAGGGGTGCCAGCTCAGGTGTTGTTCCCGTCATCTGACTCGAAGCTCAAAATGAAGAGGCGTTTTTCTTGGTTGGTTTTATGGCGCAACGGCCATATTTGGCCATGCTAAACCAGACACAAGACATACAAGTAATAGACACACACAATGAAAATTTTACTAATATAGAAGAGAAATACACCCAGGGAGGAATGCAGTCGACAGAAATCGAACCTGCGCCGCCTACAACTGCGTTTTTCTTGGCACCCCACTCTCCAAACTTCTTAATCAGGTGGGAAAAAAAAGCAATGTCAAGTCTAGTGTCCTTGTTTCACGAAAAGGAGCTTATTGCATTTTAACGTCTGGTCACTTAATAGTCAATGATGTATGGTATGTGTTTACAAAAATAAACTGAAAGAAAAATTAAACTCATGAGAACTGAAAGTTATTGCAGAAGCAAAGCTTACCTTTGCACTAGAAGTAATCGAGTAGGTAGGGAGTTGAATTAAATTAACACTGGAGAAACACAACCTGCTATTAGCGACGCGGTTCGGGATCAATCCCGAAGGCAACACCTCATTTTGAATCACGGTCCAGATGACGAATGGCACCTAACTCCCCAAACTCCACGCCAGCGTGATGACATTTGAGGCCACGACAGATTTAAGGTGCACCAGACTCCACTTCCACAACGGTCGGACAGAGTTTCAAACTCGCAACCCTCCAATTGCAAATCCGCTACTTTTCCAACCTGGCAACCGCATTCCCGCAAACAAGTAAGACTTAAATGGAAGCTTTCAACAGAGAAAAACTATTCAGTGAAGATGAACTCGATTATAAGACTCCCGATACTGTACTAATGGGATATAGAGTTTGGATGATCTCAGGTAGGTAGTTAATTAACGTCGCGCTGGAGTAGCAAGCACAACAGGCTATTGTCGACAGTCCGGGATCAATCACGATGATCTCAGGATAATCCCCTTTTGTGTGAAAGGAAATCCCTTGAGGTCTCTATTATATTTTTCCGCACGAATAGTTGATAAATCTTAACCTAAACCAGTACAATGGTTTAGAAGATTTAGATTCAAATGTAGTAATCGTTACTTTGCCTCTTAGGATCGGATTTTAGGATTTTATGGCGCAGGGCCCAAAAGCGGACAAGCCACGTCAAACTTACCTCTTAGATCTCAATCCTCCTCTACAATGTATTTTCTACTAATGAGCATCATCCTACTGATGTGGGTTTAAATTACCGAGCCGATTAACAACAGTTGGAATCTGAATGATTGATTGATGAACAAAATAACCATATAACCCCTATTTCAGTTTGAAATAACTAAGACCTTCCTCTACTAGCACACCTGTTCGGCTATTGTACTAGCCCCTGGACGTGATGGAGGGTTGTCGTTGTGGACATTAACTTTACAAATTTTACTTCGCGCTCTTGTATAAATACAATTGATCCTCTTTGAATCCATTGTGTAGCGTCTATAATACTACGTTTAAGGCTATGATGAAAACGGCCTAATGATACCCCACATCAGTAGGTAGGTATTTCAATTAACATCGCACTGGAGCAACACAACGGGCTATTGGCGACGGTCCGGGATCAAACCCGAAGGGAAAGGTCCGAGGACCACACCAAATAATTTCGAACTACGGTCAGATCACGAGGTCACACCTGAGCTGGCACCCCACTCTCCAAACTTCCACATCACGCCAACGGGAGGACATTTGAGGCCACGACAGATTAAATATACACCAGCCCCCTTTGTATAGGACGGTCTTTGGATCCGTCACTCTACCAGGGCAGCGGTGGCCCGGTTGGAAGAGTAACGGACTTGCAACCGAAGGGTTGCGAGTTCGAAACCAGCCAAACACCGTTGGCGTGGTGTGGAAATTTGGAGAGTGGGGTGCCAGCTCAGGTGTTGCCTCGTCATCTGACCTTCGTTCGAAATTACGTGGTGTTGTCCTCGGATCTTTCCCTCTGGGATTGATCCCGGACCGTCACCAATAGCCCGTTGTGTTCCTCCAGTGTGACGTTAATTGAAATACCAAATACCATCTTAGATAAAACTTTATGAAATTCAATTTAAAATCTTATCAATTACAGATGTGGTTGAAATCTTGAATGATGAAGAAAGGTAAAAAGTTATGGATGAGGTGTGTGACTCAACAAATCCGATAAAATTGGGTAGACCGGTTGGGAGAGTAACGGATTAGAAACCGGAAGGTTGCGAGTTCAAACCCAACCAAAGACCATAATGTGAAAGGGGGTCGGTGCAGGTTCGATCCGCCGTGGCCTCATATGTCCTCACGTTGTCGTGGTGTGGAAGTTTGGAGAGACGGGCTCCAGCTCAGGTGTGACCTCGTCATCCGACCTTGGTTCGAAATTACGTGGTGTTGCACTCGGATCTTTCTCTTCGGGTTTGATCCCGGACAGTCGCCAATAGCCCGTTGTGTTGTTCCAGAACGACGTTAATTAAAATACCTACCGATAAAATTGGGGGGGGGGAATTTCAATTAACGTCACACTGGAGCAACACAATGGGTTATTGGTGACGGTCCGGGATCAATCCCAAAGGGAAAGATCCGAGGACAACACCACGTAATTTTGAACCACGGTCAGATGACGAGGCAACACCTGAGCTGGCACCCCACTCTCCAAACTTCCACACCACGCCAACGTGAGGACATTTGAGGCCACGACAGATTTAACGTGCACCAGCCCCCTTTGTACACGGCGGTGTTTGGCTGGATTTGAACTCGCAACCCTTCGGTTGCTAGTCCGTTGCTCTTCCAACCGGGCCACCGCGGCCCTACCGATAAAATTGGTGATGAGGTATTAAGATATAGATAAAGACGTTTAAAATGTGTACAAGTTAATCCTTTCGGGCCTAATGGGCATATACGTCTCAGAGATTAGATTGGGTAAATAAATCCCACTTTTGAATGGG
The DNA here is from genome assembly GCA_933210815.1 of Meta bourneti. NCBI lineage: Eukaryota > Metazoa > Arthropoda > Arachnida > Araneae > Tetragnathidae > Meta > Meta bourneti. The sequence continues at coordinate 10,468,838 of OW119925.1, read as the reverse complement.
GGGGGGAATTTCAATTGACGTCACACTGGAGCAACACAATGGGCTATTGGTGACGGTCCGGGATCACTCCCAAAGGGAAAGATCCGAGGACAACACCACGTAATTTTGAACCACGGTCAGATGACGAGGCAACACCTGAGCTGGCACCCCACTCTCCAAACTTCCACACCACGCCAACGTGAGGACATTTGAGGCCACGACAGATTTAACGTGCACCAGCCCCCTTTGTACACGACGGTGTTTGGCTGGATTCGAACTCGCAACCCTTCGGTTGCAAGTCCGTTACTCTTCCAACCGGGCCACCGCGGCCCACTTTTGAATGGGTTTTTACGTTTTCAGTGTTCTTAAGGAACTAGGGAATAAAAATATGACTAAAGAAACCTGACAATACTTTCAGATTGCAAATGGCGGACTTATGGTTTTGAGCACGCCCATTCATTCTGATGAATGAGTGACCGTGGTTCGGAAACAAAAAGATGGTACAAAATGAGACGTTAGTTGCCCAGAAGCCATTTCCTACTACAATATGTACATGAATGGAGTTGACCGCTGTGATGAAATGGCTACTTTTTAGGGTCATGGCAGAAAATCAGACAAGTGGTGGAAAAAGATTTTTAGTTATAATTTCTGTTGTGAATGCATGGATTACGAAGTGTGATGTGGAACATAAAACAGAACCACTCTTGTCATTCATGGTCCCCTTAGCTGAGCAACTTATAAATGTTGGAAGGGAGAAAGCAAACACAAAAAGAACGCGAAAGTACGGTCGTCCGTCAAAAAGAGCAAAAACTACTAAATTAAACTACTTTTCAGAGTCAAATTTTAATCATGCAAAAGTCGGGGCGAAAGGGTTAAAGTATGGTCACTGGCAAGTCACTGGTTAACGGTCACTGGCAAGATGAAGACGGGTTGTCTATGAACGGTGACGCGTCTGTAGAGCCATCCGGGGAAGGGGACTACAGAAACGGTGTCTCCATAAGGAATCGTTTTCTGAGACTCCCCGTACCTAGATCGTATACGTTAAACGAATATATCTCGCCCCATCACATCCATCCTCTTATTGGTCCTCATTCCTACCATGGGACCATCAACATTCACTTTCTCAATGACGAGCGTAAATTGCACGCGTTACGGCCCCTAACCGAACCGATCCATCGTGGGTGGCCCAGTTGGAAGGGTAACGGATTGACAATCGGAAGGTCGCGAGTTCGAAACCAGATCCAAACTAAAGACCGTCGTGTACGTGAGTGCTGGTTCACGTTAAATCGGCCTCGAATGTCCTCACGTTGAAGTGGTGTGTAAGTTTGGAGTTCAGGTGTCGACCTCGTCATCTGAATAGTTTAAAATTACGAGGTGTCGTCCTCGGATCTTTCCCTTCTTAGTTGATCCCGGACAGTCGCCAATAAGCCGCTGCGTCGCTCTATTGGGACGTTGATTCAACTACCTACCCACGCGAGAGCATTTGGGTAACGGAAGTAAAATCTTCGCTTTTCTTCTGGTTTGCACTGAAAATCCCTCTCAAACGCAGGTAGGCAGTAGAATTAGCGTCGCACTGGAGTAACGCAACGGGCTATTGGTGATCAATCCCCAAGGGAAAGATCGAGGACACCATAACGTAATTTTGAAAACGGTCAGATGACGTGGTCAAGACCTGAGTTGGCACTCCACGCTTCACCAACGTGAGGCCACGACAGATTTAACATGCACCAGCCCCAACGTACACGGCGGTCTCTGGTTGGACCTAGTTTCGCACTCATAACCCTCCAGTTGCTAATCAGCTAATCAGGTCCAACTGAGCTACTGCGGACACTCCCATACGCAGGCGGCAATTTTTCTTTGGGAGGGGTTGAAAAGTGGTCATCAGGTGGTACTGATCTTTTCATTTTTTCGAGGAGGGAGAATTACTTTCCTCAGAAACTTCACAAGCGATCTCCTGGTTCAACACACCTCCGGTTTAGGGCGAAAAGATGGGTAGATATGAAATTTTGGTTTGCGTATCTGAAAGGTTATACTATATAAAACTGATAAAAAAAACTAATTTGAATACGTTTTATTTCAAAGGTCTTACAACACGAGAGGCAAACAAAATATTTTTCTTCAAAAACACCCACTTTACTACGATCATTTCTTCTAAACTCATTCCAAGTGAAATAAATTCCGCTTCTCTCCTGACCGCGTTTTAAAAATTACATCCTGAAAAATATTACAATGGAATAGCTTAAAATAGGGTAGACGTCGTCCCCTCCCAAAAAGATATAGCAGACGATCGTTTTGCTTCGGGGGTGGTTGCAGCCCATCAGTCAGCCCCTGGGTGCGCCACTGTTACGGCACTTAACTGAAGCGTGCATCCTGGAATTCGCGCAGTCGGGATTGTTTTGATGAATGGATGTTTCTTGTTCTACCTACAATAATAATGTAGTAGGTATTTTTAATTAACGTCGCACCGGAGCAACACAACGGGCAATTAGTGACGGTCCGGGATCCATCCCTAAGGGAAAGATCCGAGGACAACACCTCGGCATTTTGAATCAGATGACGAGGTCAACACCTGAGCTGGCACCCCACTCCAAACTTCAATACCAAGTCAACGTGAATTGAGGCCTCTACAGATTTAATGTGCACTAACCCCCTTGTACAGGACGGTCTTTGGTTGGATTCGAACTCGCAACCCTCCGTTACTCTTCCAACAGGGCTACCGCGGCCCCATACTATTGTGAGGTAAATCGTAGGGAAAACAGAAAAATAAATTTCAGAAACAAAAGCTTTCAGTTTTACTGAAATTTAAATTCAATATTTCATGCAGTTTTCGTGTGCCCTGTACAAGAGTTTTGAGGTCCCACCTCCTTGAATATGGCTAGGTTTACAACTATTCTAGGCACATTAAGGCTATTAAGGCTGTAAGTTATGTAAATATTCTAGGTATATTAATGCTGCAAAGGTATGTAAATAGACTTAAGGCTACTAAGGTATGTAGATATTCTTAGTATATTAAGGCTGTTGTATATAGAGTATGTAAAAGTTCTAGGTCACATTATATAGTTGCTAAGGTATGTAAATAGTCCCAACCTATGCAGGGTGATTCTACAGTCATGGGACAAACTTCAGGGGGTGATAGAACACAACGAAACAAACACTTTTCCCCATAGAATGTAGGGTCGCAAGTGCAGCGGTTGGCCGCTAGAGAGCGCAGTCAAGCGCTTGGATAAAAGCGTTACGTCGGCGTACCGACTGATGTTTGCACATGTCGTTTCATTTCCATGTGAAGTTTCTCATGTTTTGTACATGTCATTTCTTACCCGTTGTTCCTTGTGTTTATCTTCTATTTATGTAAATCTAATTGTATTATTTCGTTTTGTCAAGCAGTTATTGATATTTATTTGACATTAAAGCGTTGTTTCCATATTTCATGCCTCTTCTCCTTTCCAACTTGCGTCCGACCGTGTGTTTGTGGCAAAATGGAAAGCGCCCTCTAGCGACCATACATCCTATGGTGAAAAGTTTGTTTCGTTGTGTTCTATCAACCCCTGAAGTTTGTCGTATTAGTTTTAGACTCACCCTGTATTGAGAGGATATCGTTGGATCCCCCCCCCCCCCCGAAATTATTTTCGACGCGTTCAAAAAAGACGGAAACAATCCGAGTTTTCCGAAGCCGTCTTAAACCAGCTCCTCTACGGTGTCCGGTTATGAGTCACCGTGGGTGTCTGGCTACAGCGGAACTGGGATTGCAAATGCAAACCAAACGAGCGCACTGTTTTCCTAAGGACTGCCGCGAATGTTTTCCTAAGGACTCCTCCACTTCAGAGGGGGGACGAAAATACACCCAGGCTGTTTATTTAAACACCTTTCCGGAGATCTCGAACTGATTTATGGGCGGCCTACATGAGCAGCCCACGCGTCCCACAAATGGGCAGCTTTAATAACAGTGCGGCCAAATAGATGAATAGTAATCTTCGAGATAGCCATAGAGTTTAGAGGCAATTGGGGAAGGGTCCGGGGGAGAGGCCCCAGTCTGAAGCATTGCCGATCATTATGGAGGGGGCCGTGGGGGTTAATTGCGTTCGCCATGGTTGAAACAATTTGCCCATCCCAAGAAATCAGTTTCGTTACTCAAATGTTTTGGATGGCAGAACCCTTTGTAATGTGTTTGGGGCATTAAGTATTTTGGTTGGTTTTGGGGTTTCATAGAGCAGCTCGACCATACTTAATCAAGCTGCGCTAAACATAAAGTAGGTAGGTATTGAATTAAAGTCTCACAGGAACAACACAACGGGCTATTGGCGACGGTCCGGGATCAATCCGAAGGCAACACCGAGTAATCTTGAACCATGGCCAGATGACGAGGTCACACCTGAGCCGGCACCCCACTCTCCAAACTTCTACACCACGCCAACGTGAGGATATTTTAGGCCATGACAGATTTAACGTGCACCCAGCCCCCTTTCCAGACCTTCACCTCTTCTACTCGCCAAGCGGTGTAGAGCATATATATGAAGAGCTGTGGAAAGACTTCAGAACCAGAGGGTCGAACGAGAAATCCAGACAGGGGAAGCACCGCTACTTTTCCCCTTAAGTGGGCACGTGCGACATTTATTGAAATTTAGAGACAATTTTACATTAATATGTAAAGTAATAGAACAATGTGATAAAGAACATCAAAATAATAGAAAACTGATAGTCACAAGCGGAATGTACAGAATGAAAGAAAAACACAGAACTATAAATAATTTAACAGAATTTACAATGAGAAATTTTGATACGTACAGAATAAATATACAATAGAAAATTTAATAGAACATTATTCTATACAACAATAGGTAGGTATTGTGAAGTGGAAAATGGAATATGAAAAATATTAATAAAGAGATAAAAGATACGATGTAAGTCCAAAGCAAATAATAAAAAGTCAAGAAATTTTACAGTGTAGAATATCAGTATTCAAAGTAGGTCGTGAGGATTCAAATAAAAGAGAGATCATTATTCGAGATGAGATGAAAAAGATGTGTTTATTATGTAGATGAATGAACAGTCAAGGGTTCAATATGGAATTAGCTCTTATGGGGAGGAAGGGACTCGATGCGCCACCTCTCCGGCAGTCCTCTTGCACATTTTGATTCTACAGGTTGCGGACATTTTTCGAACGATTTTAATGGACTGAAGCTGAATTTTTTACATGAAATTTTTGTGTTTTAAATGTTCCATTTGATAGCCCTTATTGTTAACTATCTTTCTACACCTTAATTTCCATGATAATAATGACTTGTAGTATCCACAGTGGTATCTTGTTCCACAGTTTTCCAGTCCTTGAATGGTTTTCGGTCGACGTTTCGATAATGTCCTTTTTAAAAGTCCAAAAGTCCATGGGTGAAACATCTGGAGATTTAGCAGGAATATCAGTAAAGGGTATTGACTTTATACCAGTTTCTTGTTCCATTTTTTCCAAGAATTTAATAGTCGATTTAGATGTGTGGCTGCTTGTTTTACCCTGATGCAGTTCTACTGATTGTTGGCACTTTGGGTAAAGATATGGTATTTCTTTTTTGAATATTGGGGATAAAATAGGTCTTGATAATATGTGGGAGTTGATTTTTATATTTTTTCCCCTTTTTACTTTTAATTTTGCATTATATGCAAAACCGGCAACAATCATAAATATCTTAGAGAAAGTTCTCACGTTCACTTTGCTATAGTCCTTTGACTTGGCGGATTCTCTTTTAAAATTAAAGATCTTACCTTACAAATATTCTCAGAAATTGTTTCTTTTTTGGAAGTAATTTTCCACTTTTATACGTTTTTTTTCCTTTCTCAATAATACTACTTATCGTACCTTTAGATATCGAAAAACCATGACTTTTACAGCGTTTTTGAATAATTGAATAAGCGTAATTCTCTTCGGAAAGAGAGGAAACAGCCTTTCATCCATTGCTTATTTAAAAGAGCCATTTTGAAAGTAAACAAAACTCTGAGTTAGACGATAAATTATACTTTAACTATTTAATTGCTGTGAAAATAAAATTCTTTCGTAGCATACAATTTTTTACAGCTCATCAAAATCGTTCAAAAAATGTCCGAACAGCCTCTGTATATTGTGAAATTTTATTTTTTAGTACGGCTTCCAGCCAACATGATTTGTTACGATCAGTTGGTAGGGAAAGATGATAATCTTTAGTAAGAGGACAGCCAAAAGGTAATGGTCAGCATCCCCCACCTCTCCAGAAGAACAGAGGTTGGAGGATTTGACTTTAGACCTGGAGATATGACATGAAAGGGCCATGACCAGTTAAAAACCAATTAATGTTCCTGTCTGTGACGAGGATATTGGTGCTGACCATACCAGCCCCCTTTGTACACGACGGTCTCTGGTTGGATTCGAACTCGCAAACCTCCGGTTGCCAATCCGTTACACTTCCAACCCAGCGAAAATCCCAAGTTCTAATACATAAGTTGAAGCGAGGCCATCGAAGATCATAACAATTCGCAAATACAGTGGTTTGTGGGTCCCCAAACACACTGGTTGGCGTGGTGTGGAAGTTTGGAGAATGTAGTGCAAAGCTCAGGTGTGACCTCGATTCTTTCTCGCAGTATTCGATTGGCTGGTTTGAGGGTTTTATGGCGCAAGGGCCATATTTGGCCATGCTGCGCCAGACACAATACAATATCAAGTAATAGACACACATGATCGTCATCTGACCGTGGTTCAAAATTACTTGGTGCTGCCTTCGGGTTTGAGCCCGGACCTCCGCCAATAGCCAGTTGTGTTGCTCCAGTGCGACCTTAGGTATTTTAATTACCACCATAACTACCAAATACAGATTCTCAGAATTTTTCTTTCCCCACAGTCAGTTTGCCCTTGTCATTGAGCATAGGCCTAACTCAATAATCTGACCTTGACCTTACGACCTTGATCTGATCTCTACGAGGGAGATCATTTCCTCAATTGGGGATTGCCCGCTGCGTGTCCCAATTAGCGAGTGTAGTAATTCTTTACCTCTCTCTGATCCCCACAAATACAGCTCACGTTGTGCCTCGTCATCTGAAAGGTTCAAAATTACGAGGTGTTGTTATCGGATCTTTCCCTTTGGGATGGCTTCCGAACCGTCACTAATCCAAAGCCCATTGTGTTGCTCCAGTGCGACGATAATTAACCATCTATCCCACAAATCCTTCCTATGACCGGGTGAAGTGATCGGTTTGACATCTGGATCTTTACGCTAGCATTGAGCTATTCATAAAATAGAGATGTGAGTATTCAAAGACGAAGGTAATCGTGTATTCGATGCTTAAAAGTATTCGTTGTACTCGATTCTTTCTCGCTGTATTCGATTGGTTGGTTTGAGGGTTTTATGGCGCGAGGGCCATATGTGGCCGTGCTACGCCAAACACAAGGCAAACATCAAGTAAGAGACACACAATGAAAGTTTTTACTGACACAGAAGAGAGAAATGCACCCGCTGTATTCGAATTCAGTAGTATTCATCTAAAGTACTCGAACACCAAAGTAATCTTTGGTATTCCGAGTACTTTTCAAATACAAAGCACTCGAATACCAAAATATTTATATCATCCTAAGTATTCAAATATCAAAGTATTCATCCCGAGTATTCGAATTCCAAAGTATTCGAATCAAATCAAGCCTTCTTATCAGAGTATTCGAATTCCAAAGTACTCGATTCAAATCAAGCATTCGAATATCAGAGTATTCATCCCACAAGTATTCGAATTCCAAAGTATTCGTATATCAGTATTCATACCCAGTATTCGAATACCAAAGTATTTATTCATGCCAAGTATTCGAATACCAAAGTATTTATTCATGCGAATACCAAAGTACTCATCCCAAGTATTTATCCAACTGATTTTTATAAAAAAGCCTTGTTTCGGCAAGTGGCTCAATCTTTCTATTAGTCGTTTTTATATATTCTACTACTTATTCGATACTTGAAAGTACTGCAAAAAGTACTCGATTCTGCCCATCTCTAATACATACTAACTCAATGGTAGCTACACTTTCTCACTAGGAAGGAAGAGCACGAAGCAAGATCTTGAAAGTGAGATAGTCATCAACTGAGCTACGTTTGGAATTCAGAAGATCGGAAGAAGGGACTCCCGAGTTCCAAACGCAGGACCCACCCTCCAATGGGGCGGTACCACCCCTCTCCCATCTGCAACCAACCTTGACCTAGGTCCATCTTCTGTCAACAAGGAAAAGTGCCCTGCGACCGACCCCTCCAATTGCCAGCGGCTTGACACCTGCTCAAAATGAATCCTCACTATCTGTGTCTACTATGGGGACATCTGTTGCAGAGTCCTTACAGATTTCGACAAGAGCAAGATGTCGGGTATGTTTGTCCAAGGTTAATCTCGACCCTTCCCTCAGTTCGCAGTAACATGGGGTCTCTTTGAGCGGGTCACACGGGTCAACACCTCTCATGTCGCACAGGTGTGTTAATAAAAGGGGTCACCGTGAGAAAGACAATGGAACGGAAGGATAGGCTCTGTGAGAATGCTTGGCTCAAGGACTGCAGGGTTTGGTAGGATTGGTTTTCATCTGGTGGAATTCTCAGGTGTCAGCTGAACGCGAGTCGCTCAGAGGTGTTCATGGGAAAATGCCGTTTGGACCAGAGTGCGTATTATTTTGTGAGAATGATGTACACTATATCTGTATTGTATCTCAGCAGCGGTAGTCCAGCTGGAAGGATGAAGGATTAGCAAACGGAGGGTTGCGAGTTCGAAACTCGGCCCACCCAAAAACCGTCCTGTACACCGGGTCTCGCGCACGTTAAACCTATCGTGCCCTCAGATATCCTCACGTTGGCTTGGTGTGGAAGTTTGGAGAGTGTGGTGCCAGCTCAGGTGTTCGCCTCGTCATCTGACCGAGGTTACGAGACGTTATCCTCGGTTGTTATTTTAATTAACGTCGCACTGGAGCAACACGACAGGCCAATGGCAACGGATCAGACCCGAAGGGAAAGAACCGAGGACACCACCACGTAATTTTGAACCACGGTCAGATGAGCTGGCACCCCACTCTCCAAACTTCCACGCCAACGTGAGGACCAGTACTGTGCGTCTGTCAATGGAAGGTAAGTCACAAAAAATTGTTTTATAAATGTCTTGGTTAATCACGGTATATAAAAGCCGATATTCTTATTGATATAACAGCCTGTTTCATTTGACATAGCTATAACCTGTATCGTGACAATGAGCGTAAAAATGAAAATGGATGCCAGTGGGGAAATTCCGATCAGTTCGTTCAGGACCGTTTGGAGGACAAGTCGTGCCTGTAGTTGAAGATACGTCTGTCTCAAACATGGATGAGTTAAGGACTATTTCCCAAAACAAAGAAGTGACAGATCAACCATCGATTGACCTCAAGCAGCCTCTACTTCAGCATCTCAGACTGCAAATAACAGATGTTTCACCAGTTCCTCCCAGACTGTTGCGTCCTCCCTACTGAAATGTGTCAAAAGGAATCCCGCAAGAAGCAACATTCAGAAATATTGACAGCTACTGTCAGTGTTCAAACCTGACATTAAAAGCATCTTTGTGGGTTTGGAATGCACGGTCTAACGCAGAAATTTAAGCATCCTGCTTTAATGGATGTCGGCATGTCTGGTGTGTTGAATGTTAATATTACATGTTTGTGTTAACATTTTTATCATCTCGTCTGTGTGTGTGTGATAGCGGATGCTTTTGGCTGAACAAACATGTTGAGATTTCAATTCTTCCTTAAACTCCTGTTCAGATACATTAAAAAGATAAGACTCAGATATAACTCCGACTAGAATTTAGAGTTGTATGTGGAGTTAATTAACTTTTAGTTCGCCAATTTGGTTTGATTTCATTAGTTACTCAGATTAATATGCAGATACAGGTACCATAAGAAGATCACCAGACCGCAATTTCTTTTAATGCTTTTGGTTCGCCAGCAGCAGACTGAATATATTTTTGTACAGCAAATGGTGGAAAAGGTTGCAAGTTTCCCTTCAGGGTTATTGATTATTAAAAATTGAGGTATTGAGCAATTATTGTTAGAGGGATTTAGGCCTCCTCTAGGGCACAAAGAAATTTTTGGATTCATAGATTAAATATTTAACTTCTTCATGGTGGACCCATACCCACCACGGAGTCCAACAAGGGGAAGTAGTTGCTGACTCTGGAACATTCCAGCCACAGCACACTTCAAGATACCACCATGATATAGTGCTTCAGTATCGGGATGTGGATCCGCCGGTTCACCCAGGGCATCCCTAGCTGCAGCACTAACCCAAAATAATACTTTAAGGCCAGTGAAGTTCAACACGGCAGAGGAGCTAAGCACTCTGAAGTGGTGAAACCCAGAGAACTTAAGTGAGCCTATTGACCAGAGCGGGCCCACTCTGGACACCCGTCTACGTTGAAGCATGGGCCAAAGGGCATGCATCAGATACCCCAGGATTCCATTTTCCCCCGTTACGGGACGCCGCACACGGCAAACATGCGGGTCAGAAAACGTACTGACATTTTATAAAGTAAAAATAAAATATAACTAGAGATGGGATTTTTTTTAAAAAGCAAATCAAATCGAAAAACTCAAAATGGAACCTTGATATGATTGATGATATATGAAATTGTATTTCAAAGCAAAATTGTTCATAATTTCAATGCTGTTCACAACACATGAAAGGTAAAAACAAGAGGGGGCGGGAGATAGAACGGTAGGAGGAAAAGAGAAAAGATCGCTTGGGTACAAGGGAGTGCGATTCCCGTGTTTACCAAAGACAGTACATCCCATGAGCTCACTTGGGTACCTCGGGTTCATGAAGCCCGTACACACTTAAAGAATATTTGCCCCGAGGGGCACTAATTTTGGAAGCCAGTCATCTTTCGCAGAATCGAATCCCACTCCCTCATCGTCTGCAATCCTTCCCACAAACATTTCACTTCATTCAATCGTCGCGCTCTACCACCAGAGCATTCCCGTCAGAAAAAGCAGCCTCGGGGATGGAGCAGCGAAATCAAAAATCCCACAGCGCACCCTTTCTTATAAATCGCTTTGTCTCCCGGCCTTCCCATCGCAAACGATTCTCCCGCTCCACCCCCCGCGCAGAACGCACGTGCGCGGAAGCGGTGATTAGGCGGTGGGGGGAGGGTGGAAGTCGCACCTGCAACGGCGCCATTTTTAATGATTGAACAATGACAGGCCCGACTCACAGGTGGCGCTGGTGTGCATCGCGTCGCTGATCGGAACACCTGTTGGAACGCGCTGGGTCGTGTCCGAACGAACGAGGATGATGATTTCTCGATTTTGCTCGGGCATTAGCATGCGACCACTTGTCCCCACCCCTGATGCGGAGCAATCACATTTCTTCGGCTTCGCTTTTGTTTTTCTTCGTGTTAATACGTTCCTCTGATCGTTCTTTCGAATTGTTTGTTCGAGCTTCTGAGGGGTGTCGATTCTTTCCTGCAACGCAATATTGGTTGGTTGTTTTGGGGTGTTATGGCGCAAGGGGCCATACTGCGCCAGACACAAGACATACTATATCAAGTAATAGACAGACACACACAATGAAAGTTTTACCGACACAGAAGAGAGAAATACACCCAGGGAATGCACCTGATAGGAACCGAACCTGTGACTAAATAGTTTAGGGATAAAATTATTTATCAACAAGTGTTTTCCCAATTCCTTTCATGCCATGATGCAGTGTGGGGGCCCCCCCATTTGGATGTGGTAATGATAATTAATTAACGTCGCACTGAAACAACACAACGGGTTATTGGCGACGGTCCGGGATCAATCCCCAAGGAAAAGATCCGTCATATCATTTTGAACCACGGTCAGATGACGAGGTCAACACCTGATCTGGCACTCCACTCTCCAAACTTCCACACCACGCCAACGTGATGACATTAGAGGCCATGACAAATTAACGTGCACCCTCTCACGTGTACATAACGGTCTTTGGCTGGACAGTCGAATTCACAACCCTCTGGTTGCCAGCTCTTCCAACTGGGCTACCCGCAGCTCAGAGACCATTTGGAGGAGTCCTTGGAATCAGCTTAGGGCAGACTGTTAGCACTTTTGGAACTGGGGTGTTGTTTTGAATTCTGCTCGTGAAATCCGATTCGAAAAAAACCCAAAAAGATCAAATTTCCCAAAAGATAAAAACGTGATTCATTTAACCTCGCAAGACACTCTCCCTTGTTCTATCTTTCTGCAAAATTCCACTGCGTCTACTTGCCCCCGGGGTTGGTTTGCGAGGGGAGGGGAGGTAATGAGCATTAAAGACGATAAAGGAGGGATGAGTAAGAAAACAGAGAATCACCCCCAGGGTGGTTCGCAAAACCCACCACCAATTGACGCCCATTAAATGCTCGTGGAAGGTGAGGCCGTTGCCTAATTGAGATTCCCCAGGAGGGGGATGGGCCCGATTTTACTTTCTTGCCTTGCAGACGATTGCTGAGGGGTGGGGGCAATGGAACAGATGTTCCGTTGCGTGGAACGGAGGAGGAGGTGAAAAGCCAACGCTCACATGGGTAGTAAGCATTACTCAACGATTTCTGTTCCTTCCCCCTTTACGACTGTCGTCTGAGGGGGTCGGGTACTGAGTGAGTGCCCGATTTTCCTGGCCTGCTATCGTTTGCGCTTTATCGAGAATGTTTTTACAAAAGTTTTGATTTGGGGTTGGGGAGGTTATTGCAAAAACGTCGCACAGGAGTAACACGAGTTATTGGCGACAGTCCGGGATCATTCCCGAAGGGAAAGTTCGAGGACAACACCTGTAATTTTGAATCAAGGTCAGATGACGAGGTCGACACCAGAGCTGGCACCCCACTCTCCAAACTTACACGCGAACGTGAGGACATTTGAGACCACGATAGATTGAACGTGCACCAACTCCCAGTGCACACGAACTATTGCTAATCCGTTACTCTTCCAACAGCGGCCCGCATTCGACCCGGAAGTGAAGATTCCGATCCGCACTTTGCTGTCGTTTGAAAGTAAATTGAATTTCTCGGTTCTCTAGTTTAACCTCCTTTTGTTGTTCCTGTGGGGATTCTTTTCGTAAAATCCACCAAGGTGTGTGCGTGAATAATTTAGAGGGTAAAGGCTTTGACTTTTCGTTGGAAGTCGTATTTTACAAATAAAATTACATCCGCGTTTCATATAGCTTAACTAAACCACGACTCTGAAAAGATGACTCGCATTGATCATAACTCACACTAAAACATTTAATTGAGCTTTACGAAGTTAGTTTTAATATTTTCCCAGCTAAATCAGACATGCGGTAGCCCGGTTGGAAGAGTAACGGATTAGCAGCCGGAGAGTTGCCCGTTTGAATCCAACCAAAGATCGTCGTGTACAAAGGGAGCACGTTAAATCTGTCGTGGCCTCCAATGTCCTCGCGTGGAAGTTTGGCGAGTGGGGTGCCAGCTCAGGTGTGACCGTGTTTCAAAATTACGTGGTGTTGTCATCGGATCTTTCCCTATGGGATTGATCCCGGATCGTCACCAATAGCCCGTTGTGTTGGTCCAAGTACGACGTTAATTAAAATACCTACCTACCATTTGTACCGAACATGGCAACGGCTTGGGGATTAGGTGTCAACACCGGAAGCTTTCACTGACCCCCCGTCGTAAATCTGACAATGTATCTAGAACTCCTTCCTGTCCAGATGGTTTGAAAGTATCGGACTCCTTTTTTAATTGTGTTCAAGTTATACTATTTTTCTTTTTAAGGTAAACAACTTATAAAAACACATTATAAAACAAAAAAATACTAAATGTTATTATAATTTATTGCAAAAATTGGATAATTTAGGTAATTGTTCGAATACATATATCAAATAAGAAGAATCATCCAATTGCGATATTTGGCGATCATAATTTGTTTTCGAATACTTGGGATGAATACTTTTGGTATTGAAAATTTTTAGTTTAGAAAATATATTGCACATACATAACTAGATATGCAGAATCTAAGAATCGAATACCTTCACTTGAGTACTTTTCAAGTATTCAATTATTCGAATACATATACAAAAAAGATGAATCGATATCGAAAATTAGCCAATTGCGATATTAAGGTATTATATATACATATATGATTGGTATTCGAATATGTGAATACTTTAAAATCTGAATACTCTGAACGGATATTACTGTATTTGAATACAATGAAAAAATCGGAGTTCAACGAGTACTTTTAAGCATTGAATACGAGGAAAAAAAAATCGAGAAAGAATACTTTTAAGCATCCAAAACAACGAGAAAAAAATCGAGTCCAACGAATACTTTTAAACATAGAATAAGAGAAAAAAAAATCGATTCCAACGAATACTTTTAAACATAGAATAAGAGAAAAAAAATCGATTCCAACGAATACTTTTAAACAGAATAAGAAAAAAAAAATCGATTCCAACGAATACTTTTAAACAGAATAAGAAAAAAAATCGATTCCAACGAATACTTTTAAATATCGAATACAACGGGATATAAATCGATTCCAACGAATACTATCGAATACGCGAATGCTTTTGACTTGGAAAATTCCCATCTCCAGTTTGTAGCGCACCTTTCGGCCCAGTACGCTCATAGTATATATGAAAGATTGACGATTCTCGTCTGAGAGAAGTTGAAATCTTATCTTGGACAAGACAAGTTCAACCAGATGTTCATTTTTGCATGCAATCCATGCCAAGTACGGATGTTTTTCCTTAACCCTACGAGGCGCTTTTTCCCGATGCCGGTCCGTTCCCAGGGTCCGCGGCCATCTGCTGCCTCACCTGCGCTGGTCTGCTTCTTTCACCTGCCTCGCTACTTAGCGCCAGCGTTGTTTGTTGTTGACTCATTAGGGAATGGAAGCGTGGGAATCCGCCGAGGATGGAATGTCATTAGGCGGCTCCTAACTCCAGATTTTCTGCGGCGATTCGAGGTACGTGATCCGCATCAGAGCGCGCGTCATTACCGACGCGAGAGTCCCTCGCAGAAGAGACCTAGTAGCGATGGGCAGAATCGAGTACTTGTAACAATCGAATACTTAGCATTCTAGTACTTTCACTTGTCGAATAAGCATTCGAATATAGGCAAAAAATACTATATGTACTCGAATACATATAAAAATTAATAATATTAATAATAAAAATTAATAATATTAATAATAAAAATTAATAATATTAATAATAAAAATTAATAACATAGTATAGAAATTAATAACATAGTATAGAAATTAATAGATAGTGAGAATCAGTTAACTGCAATTGGTACTTTACCAATGGTCTTGCGTACCAACTACGGATTGGTCAGTAGTATGAGTACTTTTAATCGAGTACTTTTAAGAATCAAATGCTTGGTATTCGAGTACTTTCACTTGTCAACTTGTCAAATAAGTATTCGAATGTATGCAAAAAAAATACAAAAAGTATTCGAATACATATAAAAATTAATATTAATTATATAATAAATTATTATATAATTAATATTAATTTTTATATGTATATTATTATTTATATAATAATTAAATTATTATATAAATAATAAATTAATATTAATTATATAATATTATATTATAATAAAAATTAATAATACAATATTAATATTGTAGCGCGGACATTAATACCACGCCATCTAAGACTTTAAAGACGCGCAGGCGCAGAACAGCTCCCCTGCGTGAATCTGAATGAGACCCGTCAGTTAGGACCAAGTAGTGAGGGAGAACAGTTGTCCCTTCTTCCCCGAGAATCTTTTTAACCTTAAATATTATGATACAGTGCCCATATAACGATTGTTTCTAATTAATGTCAAATGTTTAGTGTTCGTGTTTGTAAAAATGTAATGTCTTTTGTTAGTAAGAATAAACTTAATTGCCTGAGAGAGCTAGCCTTGTGTTATAATATTACATTAATATATATATTATATAATATTAATAATAAAAATTAATAACATAGTATAGAAATTAATAGATAGTGACAATCTTAACTGCGCGATTGGTGCTTTACCAACGGTCTTGAGAACCAACTACGGATTGGTCAGTAGTACTAGTACTTTTAATCGAATACTTTTAAGAATCAAATGCTTGGTATTCCAAGTACTTTCACTTGTTGAATAAATATTCGAATATATGCAAAAAAATACTATATGTACTCGAATACATATAAAAATTAATATTAATAATTAAAATTAATAATATTGATAATAAAAACTAATAACGTAGTATAGAAATTAATAGATAGTAAGAATCAGTTAACTGCAGTTGGTACTTTACCAATGGTCTTGCGTACCAACTACGGATTGGTCAGTAGTACGAGTACTTTTAAGAATCAAATGCTTGGTATTTGAGTACTTTCACTTGTCAAATAAGTATTCGAATGTATGCAAAAAAATACAAAAAGTATTCGAATACATATAAAAATTAATATTAATTATATAATAAATTATTATATAATTAATATTAATTTTTATACGTATATTATTATTTATATAATAATTAAATTATTATATAAATAATAAATTAATATTAATTATATAATATTATATTATAATAAAAATTAATAATATAATATTAATTATATAATATTATATTATAATAAAAATTAATAATATAATATTAATATATATATTATATAATATTAATAATAAAAATTAATAACATAGTATAGAAATTAACAGATAGTGAGAATCAATTAACTGTTTTATTGGTACTTTACCAACGGTCTTGAGTACCAACTACGGACTGGTCAGTAGTACGAGTACTTTTAAGAATCAAATGCTTGGTATTCGAGTACTTTCACTTGTCGAATAAATAACCTTTTTGGTATATGTATTCGATTAATAGATAGTGAGAATCAGCCAAAGGCCATTGGTACTTACTTTACCAACGTTCTTGTTGGTAACCAACTAAGGATTGGTTAGTTTGGTTTGTTATAGAGATGGGCGGAATCGAGTACTTTTAAGAATCGAATATTTGGTGTTCGAGTACTTTCAAATATCGAATGCATTTCCGGTACTCACGTACCATCTTACGGATTGGTTGGTTTGTCGTAGATGCGATGAATCGAATACTTTTAAGAATCGAATACTTGGCACCTGAGCTGGCATCCCACTCTCCGAATTTCCACGCCGGGACCTTCGAGGCTGACTGATTTAACGTGCCCCCTTTGTACACTAGCCTTTGGTTGGATTCGAACTCGCAACCCTCCGGTTGCTAATCCGTTACTCCTCCAACTGGGCCACCGCGGCCCTGATTGCAAGGGAAGACCTCGTGAAAAGAGCCGTATAACCAGAGTTCCATTAGATCCTGAGAACGGCGAAGTTCAGAATGTTAACTATTCCCGACACACCTGTTTGAAACTGGAATCAAGGACACATTTTTCCCACTCTGCGATTCCAAAGCAATAAAAAAGGCAGGTATGCAAAACGAATATGCTCTTGTTGATGCCCTATTAAAGGGATTGTTCCGACTGAAAGAACTGGGCGGTAAGAAAAGGATAATCTTCCTTCTCTGTCATTTGGAGAAAAAGTTTGAAGGTCGAAAAAAAAACTTTTACGAAGAACTTAAACGCATGCAAAGTACTTTACAATTTTTGCTCTCATACTAGGTTGAGTCAATAATTTATCCACAATATACAGCAAAAAAATTATTTAAATGAAATAAAACGTATACAATAAAATTCACCAGACACCTTCTGTCATATGTATTTCAACCAATGGTTAATTGGTTGGGGTTTTATGGCGCAAGAGACAAGACAAAAACTATAGACAGAGTAAAGACTGATAAGATTTATTTATTTACAATCTTGAATTGAAACTAGTCAATGGTATAATCTAAATAAAATTCACAAAACCGATGTCAGATGAATAAAAACAAATTTGTATTGTAATTTCAACCAATGGCTTTAGAGGGGGAGGTTTACGAGGAAATAGAGGAGTGGTTACGGATTAGAGTAGTCATTCCTTTTCCCCTAGTATAGAGTCAAACGACTTAGGGTCAGTCGATTTTTGAATAGGTACAGAAGGGAGTTAGAAGGTTGCAATAAGCAAAAGCGTGAAGGGCGATCGCCGTGGATGTTTTCTCCCTGTCAACTCGTTACCAATGAATGCTATAGCTTTAACTTGTGAAAAATAACTTATACAATAACATCATTGTTCATCGGACATGCGTATTTCTACCACTGTCGTTAAGGGGAGGGATTAAGGGGACAATAGGAAAGGTGGAGTGGTCCGGGTTATGATGGGCTACAGAGTGGCCATTCCTGTTCCTCAAATATAATGCGATTCCGACGAGAAGGCAGTCGACTTTGGATTGGTCGATACCCATTCGAGTTCTGAATGGGTATGAAAGCGCGTTAGGTTGGTTGGTTTCGGGGTTTTATGGCGCAAAGGCCATATTTGGCCATGCTGCGCCAAACTTAAGACAGACAACATCAAGTAATGAACACACAATGAACGTTTTACTGACTCAAGATAAAAATACCCAGGGCGCAATTGAACCTGCGCCGCGTACGGCTCGTAGGTTGCTAGCGCAGTGAGCATACTATAGACGTGAAATATAAGTAGGCCCGGCATTGCTATTGAGAGGAGCTTCAAAAAGCGTTACCCCATGTCGACTAGCAGTCACGTGACTGCTCTGTACAAAATTGACTTCGTTGAGCGATTTGTTATCTTAATACCTCGTTTGGCGATACTACGATATCTTATGACAGGGCAGGCATGTGTATGCGTATTTCTATAAAGTGGTGAAATCGTCTAAGTTTGCTATTTTCAGATAATCAACCAAATGCACCAATCAGATGGTGAATCAATGGATGGGCGTCTTCTCCCATATGTGAACCAATCAGATGAATGTTAGGTTCCTCCCAGCAGACGTAAGTAGTCGCAGGGTCACGTTACTACTAGTTTTGGTCACATGATCCTGGGCTTATTGCTCTCTAACTACTTTTATATTTCCTCTTTGGTTGCCAGAATAGTGGGCTAACCCACTGAGCTACGGCGACCCAATCACCAAGAAAAAGGAAAGTTTAAAAATTAAGTAACAATATATAAATATCTGCACGCATTCCGAAGTAGCTATTGGCCAAGTAACACCAAAATATTTAGAGGGCAGTATATGATCTAAGGGGGATATTTCAATTAACGTCACACTGGAGCAACACAACGGGCTATTGGTGACGGTCCGGGATCAATCCCAAAGGGAAAGATCCGAGGACAACACCACGTAATTTTGAACCACGGTCAGATGACGAGGCAACACCTGAGCTGGCACCCCACTCTCCAAACTTCCACACCACGCCAACGTGAGGACATTTGAGGCCACGACAGATTTAACGTGCACCAGCCCCCTTTGTACACGACGGTGTTTGGCTGGATTCGAACTCGCAACCCTTCGGTTGCAAGTCCGTTACTCTTCCAACCGGGCCATTGCTGCCCTATATGATCTAGGAGCTGGGTAAATCTGTCTGGTAGGTATTTAATTAACATCGCACTGGGGCAATTCAACGGGATATTGGTGACGGTCTCGGATCAAACCCGAAGTGAAAGATCCGAGGTTGTTGGTTTGTTTGGGGGTTTTATGGCGCAAGGGCCATATTTGCCCATGCTACGCAAGACGTACGATATCAAGTAATGGACACACACAATGAAAGTTTTGCTGACACATAAGAGAGAAATACACCCAGGGAGGAATGCACCTGACGAGAATTGAACCAGCCTACAACTCGAAGGTTGCTAGCACATTGGGCATACCCACTGAGTTCGAATCCAACCAAAGATCGTCGTCTACAAAATGGGCTGGTGCACGTTAAATCTGTCGTGGCCTCAAATGTCCTCCCGTTGGCGTGGTGTGGAAGTTTGGAGAGCGGGGTGCCAGCTCAGGTGTTCACCTCGGTCATCTGACTGGTTCAAAATAACGTGGTGTTGTCCTCGGGGCCGTCGTGGCTCAGTGGGTATGCCCACTGTGCTAGCAACCTTCGAGTTGTAGGAGGTGCAAGTTCGATTTCTGTCAGGTGTGTGTACTCATGTAGTACCTCGTCATCTGACTGTGGTTCTAAATTACGTGTTTTCTCCTCGGATCTTTCCAAGGGGATCAATTCCTTCGGGATTGATCCCGGACCGTCGACAATAGCCCGTTGTGTTGCTCCAGTGCGACGTTAATTAAAATACCTATACCATGTTTAAAATGCCAAATGCGGAAGGCATTCTTTTGCGTGATAAGAGTTGGCGTGATGTGGAAGTTTGGAGAGTGGAATACCAGCTCAGGTGTTCTCGTCATTGACCATGGTTTAAAATTACGAGGTGTAGTACTCGGATCTTCCCCTCGGGATTGGTCCCGCATCGTCACTAATAGCCCGTGTTGTGTTGCTCCAGTGCGACGTTAGTTAACTGCCTACCGATTTGCACACCTACCCACCCTTAACTAATACTCGTTCTAAACCAAGTGACTCATCGCCATACGTGATTTTGAGTGTGACAGCCCTATCCACTACGAGCCTAACCCCCTTTGAACAAATGAACTTCCCCGTAGCTGCATTACAGTGGAGGGATTTCCAGTAAACAGACGAGGATTTTACTTCCGTTAACCCGATCTTAGAGGAAATAAAAAAAGTAGAGTGAGCAATGGTAAGCTTTTTGTGTCGAGGATCATGTGACCAAAACTAGTAGTAACACAACCCTTAGACTACTTTCGTCTGACGGGTGGGAAAGAACATTCATCATCTTATTGGTCCACGGAACAGAAGACGCTCTTCCTCTAATCCATCATGTAATTGGCCCACGTAACAAAAGAAGCTCATCCCTTAATTCATCATGTTATTGGTCCACGCAACATAATAGCAGACTTAGGCGATTTCACCACTTCTGTCGACTCTATAGAAATGCGCATTCACACATCAACCCTGTCATAAGATGCCATCTTATCAACTTGTTCGGCCAACTAAGTCCATTTTTCACATAGCGGTCCCGTGACTAGTCGACGTGTTGGTCACACTTAATACTTATATTTCACTCTATGCATCCAACACGGCCCATCACGTTCAACGACGCAAACACCAGCGCAATCTAGACAATGTTTTTCTGAAAAATCTTATAAGGCTCATTTGATCAGCAAAGTAGACTTTCAGTTTGATAAAGAAATTGTATTTTTACGAGTTTTTTTATTGTTACGTAGGGAACATTTCGTCGGCTTACGTACAAATGAAACAAGCAGGTTAAAAAAATATAGTCCTAAGAAAACAAAGGGATAAAATTCTTGTTTTCAAGCAATGCAAAAATAAGAATTCTAACTTTCATTTTAACTATCATTTATTACACTATGTGTTCACTCAATTGATCAATATTATTCAAAGAGTACTCACTTTCATTATGATTATGTATTGCAAAAGAAACTTAATAAAATTAGAGTACATTTATTAATTTGTTTATGTGTTTCTCAATAAGAAAATCAAACCTTCATGCGAAAAAATGATTTCGTAGACCAGTCTATAAGTCACCCCTACATTCAGATCTAGAAAAAATAATAACTCAAAATTGAAAACTGTTTCACTTGTCAGTCGACGATTTATTTATTCTTTTGAACGATTTGGTTGATTTTGGGGTTTTATAGCGCAAGGGGTGCATTTGACCAAGCTGCGCCAAACACAAGGGGACAATTTCAAGTAATTGTGAAAAGAAAGGATGGAGGAGAAAGAAACAGATCGCTTGGGCATCCTGGGGTCGCGATCCCCATGTTTACCAGAGACGGTAAACCCCATGGGAAAAGAATCATTAGTCACTCGAGTTCGTGAAGCCTGAAGATGTGCCCTTGAAGGGTTGAACGTTTTTTGATTGTTTCGATTTATAAAAACAATTTAAAATTTGTTCAGATTTTAAAAAGCATTTTGTATAAGATCTTCATCTGCTTTTTTGTCGTTTGTTTCATCAACTGATTCTTTAAAAAAAAGTTTTCTAAAAAATGTACATTGGGGTAATTTTTCCTAAGGCATTTTTTTGAGTTTTTGGGAGCCATAAATGCATTTTCGTACTTTTAGGTGTCGAAGGCAGTTTCGTACTTTTAGGTGTCGAAGGCATGTTCGTACTTTTGTGGTCATAAAGACATTTTATCGGGCATTTTCTAGCAATTTAGGTAGGTAGGAAAGTAGTTAAATTAACGTCACACTGGAGCAACACAATGGGGGACAACGGTCCGGGATCATCCCCGAAGGGAAAGATACGAGAACACCACGTAATTTTGAAACAGTCAGATCACGAGTCCTGAGCTGGCACCCCACTCTCCAAACTTCCACACTATGCCAATCTGAAGATGATGGAAGTCACGACAAATTTAAATCGCACCCACTTTGGATGGACCGAGTTTCGAATTCACAGCCCTCCGGTTGCAAATCCATTTGCCTAGGTCCCAGCAATTTTTAGGTTCACAAGATTCTAACCTTATCCTCTAATTAAAAGCCACACAGAAAGATCCGTCTTACAAGCAATTTTCTGTTTTTTGGATACCGCAGTGTGGACATAAAACACACAAAAACATTATTTTCGATCCTCAACAAAGGGGCACAAAGCGCGACTATTTTCCCACGAAACTGCTAGCATAAGTCCTTACACTCCATAACGGCTCGAACATCAGCACTTTTCACACAAACTACTCCAAACGAAAAATTTTCCCAGCCCTCCCCAAATGTTCCTATTAACAAAAATCGACTGCACATCGAACAGCCACGTGCCATGTGTTCGTCAGATATCAATCCTCCCCTAGCAGCGTGCGAAAGGGGAACATATTGCAGCTGAAAGGGCTGACATTCGGCCCGCTAATAAAGAGCGGGGGTGCTCGCCATATGGAACCACCCCCGGGGGGGGACACGCGACATTTTACCACGGGAATCGTATGCAGGCGCGTGCCGTATGGAATGTTTCTAATTCAATAATGAAGCGCCGAGGGGGGTGTTGTGTTTTTTTTGTCCCAAACGATCGCGTTTCTGGGAGCGAGATCTGCATGGAGTCAGCGATGCAGACGATATCGCGTGGAACGACGTTTTTGGTTTGGAGGGTGGAACAGAAGACGGGTGTTCGTGTAACGGAATAAATTAATCGTCTGCCTGAATCGTTTGGTGGGATCATGAAGCCGATTTTTGATCGCGTGGATCTTGTTCGTGTCGTAGATATAGTTCGAAACCGCAACCTCGAACAGTCGCGTGGCTTTAGGGCCGCGGTAGCCCTGTTGGAAGAGTAGTGGATTAGAAACTCGACCCAGCCACCGTTGTACGTGGGGGCTGGTACACGTTAAATATGTCGTGGCCTCAAATGTCCTCACGTTGGCGTGGTGTGAAGATTTGGAGTGAGGTGCCAGCACAGGTGCTCTCGTCATCTGACCGTGGTTCAAAATTACGCGTCGTCGTCCTTGAATCTTTCCCTTCGGGATGGATTCAAGGACGCCAATAGCCCATTGTGTTGCTCCAGTGAGACATAAATTCAACTACCCTCTAATTGCCAGAGAAAGTCAAGAAAGACCGGTACTCTTTTGACCTAGATTCTTTTTTGGTCAGTTGCACAGTATTACAATTTTTAGACTTTTCCACCGATTTTTTCAAAATAAACAACGGTACTGGTTTTAATAACGGTAATTTTGAAATGGCAGCATCGATTTCAATTGTTCACTAAAATTTGATTAGAAAAGCGAAAGAACAGAAGAAAATTTAGTTCACGTTCTGATTTTTGAGTTTGTGGCAACATTTAAAAAGATCTCTAGAATTTGCGTTCTTTTTAATAGTTACGTTTGAATAAAATGTTTTCTTGTTCCTGAGATGCTTTTTGCAGTTGATAACACGCTGAAATAATATCGAATAATTGATTGTTGCTAGCCCGCATTTTTCGAGTTGGGGGTTCTTCCGGTAATGGTAATTAATTAACGTCACACTGAAGCAACATAACGGGTGGGGTTCTGCCGGAGTATATTTTGTCTTTTCGGTAAGTAGGTATTTTAATTAACGTCGTACTGGAGCACAGGATCAAACCCGAAAGGAAAGAGACCCGAGGACAACACCACGTAATTTTGAGCCACGGTCAGATGAGGACAAACTTAAGCTGGTACCTCACTCTCCAAACTTACACACCACTCCAACGTGAGGACATGAGTCCACAGTAGATTTAACATGCACCAGCCCCCTTTGTACACGATGCTTTTGGTAGGATTCGAACTTGCAACCCTTCGGTTGCTAGTCCGTTACTCTGCCAACCAGGCTACCGCGGCCCTTTGTCTCTTTGGGGAAGACATCTAGTCCACAACGAAACTGAATCACCATAGCTATGCTTTTGCAAGTGACACTTTATAATTGGCAATTAGATTTTAAAGTTTCTTTTGGCCAATTTTATTAAGTTGGGTTGATTTTTGACTTTCAATAGATTTTATGTTGGGGAGTTTGTTTTGGAGGCATTACGAAGGCTTAGGATCTTAGTAATCAAAACTGCTCAGAAACAAGAGCGAAATACATTGCTTCTTTGTGTTCAATGTATGTTACCGGCAAAGTTTGAAATCCGGCATTCTATAGAATACCTAGGCATTTTATAGAATGCCGAAAACTGGCCGGCAATGTTATGAAACGATTAATATTTCACACATTTCCGGCAATGTATGAAATACATCTTCGATTTCCCTGTTTTACTTTTTATAAGAAATAAAATTAAGTGCAATTCAAAATAAAATTATTTCCTTGGTGCAACAAGTAGTTTCATATTTTATTTTGTTTTCTTTAATAAGAAAGGCATAAATTTTGTTTTGTACAACTTTAATTTTTTTTACGTATTTTGAATGAAAGTTCTTTAATGGCACTCTTATTATTTTTTCAAAATAACATTTGTATTTTGGAGGAATGAACGGTTTTTAAATAATAGCCTAATCATGACCTTTTTTTCATACTTTGCCTAAATAGCATTTGTCATTCTATAGAATGCCTAGGTATTATATACAATGACTAGGGAAAGTATATAATAATTCTCATGTTTCATACTTTGCCTAAAAACGCCGGGCATTCTATAAAATGCCTAGGTATTCTATAAAATGCCTAGGTATTCTATAAATTGCCGGTAACATATGTACTATTCCGTGATTAACGGGACCAATTCCTACACGGTGTTATTTACTTTCGGTTTCTCCATTCGGTGAACAAAACGTCCGATTTCTTAAAGTGTCTTGGTTTCAGTCATTACTTTTGGCTAATAATTTAATGGTTATTTATTTTTAAAATATCACATTTAGTGAAGCAGTAACAAAATTTGATGTATTTCGCGAAAACGAGGAACACCTGTAATGACCGTTTATATACAGGGTGAGTTTAAATTGTTTTTACAAAATAAGAGGGGTGATAGTACTCATTCAGACGAGCAATAATTACTATGGAACATAGGGTTGCATTCCACTCTGAGAGGCAGAAAAGCTCTGCTCTCCATCCAGAGAGACATGTGGTTGATGCACGATGGAGTCCCAGCACACTTTTCCAGCACGGTCCGGCACTTCTTGAATGCCACATATCCCATACGATGGATCGGACGTGTGGTTTGGCCTCACCGGACCTCAACCCACTGGACTTTTTCTTCTGGGGGCACATAAAATCTTTAGTGTGCCAGACGCCTGTGGACTCGGCTGAAGATCTCGTAGCGAGAATCGGTGTTGCCTTAGAAAAAATTAACACAACACCAGGAATCTTCGAGAGGGATTCATTCCTTCGCCGGTGTGAACTGTGCAACGACACCCGCCACTTTGAGCACTTGCTGTGAGTTTTTCCTCTGATCAATCAGATACTTTTGGTATCGTTCATTCGCTTTCCCAACACTGTTGTAAGTTCATGTTGAAATTCTAATTTGACTCTTTTCTGCCTCTCAGAGTGGAATGCGCCCCTATGTTCCATGGTAATTATTGCTCTTCTGGATGGGTACTATCACCCCTCTTATTTTGTAAAAACAATTTAGACTCATCCTGTATACTTCTGGAAGGTCAGATTAAAGCTAACATGTTTTTATTTATTTTTAAGATAAAGAACTCTTTCATAGCAATTACTATAAGATTAGTAAGAAAAAGGAATTGACAATCTCTTTCTGATGAATATGGATGGTAGGTAGTTAATTAACGTCGCACTGAAGCAATAGGCAGACTATTGGCGATGGTCCGGGATCAATCCCCGAGGCCAACATCACGTAATCTTGAACCACTCAGATGACGAAATAACAGCTGAGCTGGCACTCCACTCTTCAAACTTCCACACCACGCCAACGTGAGGATATTTGAGGCCCCGACGTACACGACGGTCTTTGGTTGGATTCGAACTCGCAACCCTCCGGTTGCTAATCCGTTACTCTTCCAACCGGGCTACCGCGGCCCCGAATATGGATAAAATTGCTTATGTTATACTCTTAGATTAATTCTACCGTGTCAGAGCAAAAGAGGTCAAAGTCAAAATGGCTACTTCTCAGAATTTTGAGTTGAATATCTCACTCTCACTAATATTCAGGAAGGAAAAGAAGCATGCCATGGTAGAAATAATTGTATAATTTAGATTAGTAAATTAATTACCTTTATTTTAAGTACATTATGTTATTTGGGTACGCTTCGATTGGTGGCGACGCTCTTGGTACTTTTTGTCACCAAATAAATTCTTTGAAAAGTCGTCTTTTTTAAACATAAGCGGAAACCAATTAACGGAAAATGTTAGAAAACAAATGCTTTTTAACGGAAAATAATTAGCACAAATTACAATTATTGCACAAAACTTCATCAGAGCGTTGTATTTATCGCACAATAATTCCGATTTAATTAATCCCGATTCCTTAAGGAAATAAAAAAAACTGCTTATCCTGACATAAATGCATTCAAAATAAATGATTAACCACGCTCACTTCCTAAGGTTGGAATACCACCAGAACTTCAAATTTCGCGAAAGAATACCCTTGAAACGTATCTACAACACTAAAATACAGAAGGCATGTTCATATAGAAAAAGGTACCGATTTTCAAAAGAAAATAGCAAGAAACAAAATACTACCTGATGCGACTGGACTGACTAAAATCAAACTTAGATTCTACAATAATCTAAAATACGTTTTCATATCCATTCATCAGATTCCCAACTGTGATGAAAAACTGACATAAACTCAGATACACCAAGCATATATGCAACTGATCAATCATCCAAGAACATTCTAGAATATTCTAAATGAAAATTTAAACTTTCCGCTTGCCGAGGTTGCCATAAAAACGGAAATAATCCTAATAAAGATGGGTTGCCTTTACCTGGTAAAACTCGCTACAAAAAGGCGCCAAGAAACGCGCCGTGGCGTATATCCAAAGCTATACCTCTATTTTTATAATTGGTAAGATCTGGTATGTATACCAAGCTTTCCGTTAGTTTTCCAAAAGTCCCTTGTTTATACGTTAGGACCCAAGTATCCTACAAATTTCTGGTGTGGACAGTACCGCGAAATAGTGCATGTAGAAGCTACACTGGAATTGAAAACTACAAAACCGAACCAAGACATTTGTTACAACCTCATGCTAGCATGACGCCGACCGTTGAACTGACGAACTGTTCTGAGAACTTAATCGTTCTCCAAATCAGAATTCCAATTCGGGTTAAAGATCAAATCAAAATTGTGAATGAAAGTTACACACTAAATATTAAAATGAAAATAAATTGACGTTCGAATTCGCACGCTCCAACAATTCCAAGTTAAGTATAACCACACGCACACACAAGAGTATTACATTTTAAAATATTAAAGGTACATTACCTGCTCCTCACATGCTTGGCAAAAAATAACTTCGGTCCATCTTAAATCATCCATTTGTTCAGCACTGATTCCAGCATTCTGAACTTAAGACATCTTTAAAACGATAGTCGTTTTCGAAATATTAACCTAGATCAAAACTCACGTTCAAATAGACCAGGGGTGTCACACACACACACAAACTCAATTAAAACACGGGCCATTTAATGCAACTGGTAAGATTCACGCGGGCCACATCACATTTACAAATTTTCTTAAAATTATATTTTGAAGTGAGGATTCAGGAATATGGATAGGATAATTATCACACATCATGTAATTAAATGAATTTAGGGTAATAATTTATAATATTGCTATATAATTGCTTTTATTTAAATGTTTATTTAATTTAATGTATTTATAAAACTAAAATTTTTTTTTTTTTTACTGGAAACTTGCCAGCGCTTTCCTCCTACTAGTTTTCCAATATCTGGATTCAAAGACTGGCAGATAGATGTTTATCAGTTAATCGTGATCTGTAGGCCGTTTTATTTAATTTCATGGACGGAAAATAGTTGCTCACACAAGTACGTACTCCCAAAATAGCATAAAATTTGTGCAAAAAACTTTTTAATTTCCGGGTATTTTTCACCTAAATAAGAATATATTTTGGAAATTCCTACTTCTCGATATTTGTCTTTTAAAACCGAATCATTCTGGAAATCAATTAATTCCAATTGTATCGAAGTGGGAGCATTTTCAACTTCAAAGGAAAAAGGCCTAATAAAAAGAGAAAAAAATTTTGTAACTCTGAAATCATTAAAACGTTTATCGAATTCGTTTTTCATTTCTTCAATTTTACCACAACATTGTGAAAAGGAGCAACATTTGAACTAGAGCATCGTGGGCCACAACAAATTACCTCGGGGGCCACATGCGGCCCGTGGGCCGCCAGTTTGACACCCCTGAAATAGACGAATATTTAAAAACAGAATGAAAATAGCTTGATACAGAACACCCCAAATGGATTGTGAACTATGATTGGCGGACTGAGATTTTGTTTTTGCTGTATTTTTGTAGTAAGAAAGTATCACTTGGGATACCGGAAATGACTCAGCATTATATATCGTATGGAATAAAAACTTATTCAAAATGGATTTGAAGTGGAAATAACTGGAAAAGGATCTTTTTCTTTCAGGTCCCGAAAGTCGTTATAGGTCTTAGGTGCTTCAGAGGACACAGTAAAAAACACACAAAATGACCAAAATGTCGAATTTTCTTATTAGCTTTTATTAATTTTACAACTTTAAAAAAATGTGCGCAAAATTTTATAGCTGTAGCTACATTATGTAGCGAGTTATTAAAGTTTTTCTATGGAATGTAAGGACCGAAAACGAAAGCCATTTAAAACTTGAAAGTGCTTTTTTCAGCTTTTATTTTCATGACTAGTGTATTTAAAATGCCAAGGGTTTTTGTAATTGGAGTAGAGATTTGGAAACTTTTTGTGGTTGTTTATTATGATAGATTTGGTAACTTTGTGCATGGAATAAGGATTTGGAAGAATAGTTATTTTTTCAAAATTTGATGAAATCAACTATGACTGTTTTTTGCTGATTTTTTTTAGCGTCAGTTACAAAAATATTTGTAAAAAAATAAGTGGTATGTGTAATCCCATGCACAAAATTGTGAACACTTCATGGAAGGTAAATAAAAAAATATTTGAAAAAAATTAGAATTTACAGACGGAGTAGGAATTTTAAAATATTGAAATATTTTTATAAAAATTGAATTTTTTAATTATTGTGAATGTAAAAATGATTTTTTTCTTTTGTAATGTATATTTAATGTGTATTGGAATAAGGTACTTTAAAACATTTTATTCTGAATATGAATAAAAAAAATGTTCAAAGGTTGTTTTAGATTTTTTTGGTCCTAAGACCCGAGGGCCTCGATAGCCCAGTTAGAAGAGCAACGAATTTGCAATCGGAAGGTTTCGAGTTCGAAACTCGGTCCAACCAGACCGTTGGGGACGCGGAACTGGTGCAGGTTAAATCTGCCGTGGCCTTGAATGTCCTCACGTTGGGATGCCAGCTCAGGTGTGACCACGTCATCTGACCGTGATTCAAAATTACGTGCTTTGTCCTGGTATCTTTCCCTTAGGGATCGATCTCGAAGCGTCGCCAATATCCCCTTGTTGCTCCAGTGTGACGTTAATTAACTACCTTTATAAATATAAGCCATTCTTTCTTTCCCTTGCGTCCTAAAATTGCACTCTGCATTGCTCTTTTAAGGCTTTTTAATTCCGATAAATGGTAACTTAAATATTCTATAGCTGTCGTAATGCATGGATTAGCATTCTAAATGCCAATTGCCATCATTTAGCATATCATTAATTTTTTCACAACACTGTCACGTTGGTTTTTCATCGTGACACGCATAAGTAATAAGGAAATGCTTCTACGTCCAAAATAGGAATGGAACAGCCCGTTGTGTTGCTCCAGTGCGATGTTAATTACTCCTACCCCAAAATAGAAATGGAATTAACGATCCAAAGGCAGCAGACCCGATCGGGAAATTTGATTGGCCAATAAACAAAAATTGGCAAGGGTCCCGCGATCTCTGCAGAAATGCTGGGAAACCAGTCAGTGTCGTCTTAAATTAGCATAAAATTGCTGGATGATAAAGATGCGTTTAAAATGCTAATTATTTCCAGTTGTGAAATAGGTAGGTAGTTGAATTTACGTCGCACAGGAGCAAAACGCACTATTGGCGACGGTCTATCCCCAAATCCGAGGACAACACCTCATCTGACGGTAGATCAAATTTACGTAGCGTTGTCCTCGTTGTCCTTTCCCTTCTGGTTTGATCCCGGACCGTCGCCAATATCCCGTTGCGTTGCTCCAGTGCGACGTTAATTAAAATACCTACCCTTCGCGATGGATCCCGGACCTTCGCCAATAGCCCGCTGTGTTGCCCCAGTGCGACGTTAATTAACTACCAACCTACCTCTATACAATCACAGACCTTAATCAATGGATTTGTTCTTCAGATCAAACTACACTTCAAACATTCAAACTGTAAATTAATTGTTGAACATTCACACAATAAACAATCGTTCAACGTCACCTTCATTCCATTCCACAATCCAACATCATGCCCGAGTGTTCACGTCAAAACTAAGGTGTATGTCCTCGACACAACATACAAATTTTTTTTTGATAAATTCAGGCCAGGAAAAGCATTTTGGAAAATTTGCATTTTGGTTGTACCAGGGTAAGTCAAAAATAATCCGCACTTTCGCTATAAAAATAACACATCTTTCTGTTTGCCACTCTGCCTTCTGCGTATGCATGCGTCGAGTTGATACTACAGTGAAACTTCGATTAACCGTCGGGACCGGGACGGTTAATCGAATAGACGGATAACAGAAAAACCTTAAACAACCCATCCCAATCCATTTCATATAAACGAATGATAAAAAATGCACGTTTACGAACTGGAAATTCACTGTACATGTATTTTATTTTACAGAAATATACAATTTACATTAAGTACAGTATAGTACATATTGTTACATGAACTTACGCTCTAGACGTACATATATATTCAAATTTTAAAATAGTCTAATTTTCTTTCGTTTCTTCGAGGTTCGTGCTTTTTGAGCGGCACACAATGTTCCGTACTTTACGTAGAAGTATAGTATGTATGTATGAGTACAGTATGTATGGATGTGTACGAACTAATAACTTTTAATATTTAATTAACTTTTAATAAAACGGACTGACGACTAACAGAAACTGACGGTTAATCGAAGTTTCACTGTACTGTGCTTCACGTTACCGAAGTTTGACCTTGATAGCGTCATTTTTCCTGCTCCGGCTTCAGTATAAACATGACAGCTCCGCTAGCAGTGCACACCGAGGAATAAAGAGCAGTGATCCGATTTGTTGGGTAGGAAGGTGTGACAGGAGCTGGAGGCTTACAACACAATACGGGGACAGTGCTCTACCATGTAGAAGTGTGTATGAGTGAATCGAGAAGCTTCAAAGAGGCCGGACAAGCGTGATGCACGAAGGAACAGGTCAACCTCCACCACTGACGAGAAGATTCAGCAAGCTCGAGAAATGGTACTGGCAAACCGGCGAGTTACCATCCACAATGTGGTGTGTTCTCTGCAGATTAGATGGACAAAGTGGAGGAAGCGGTGCATAAACTCTAGCTATAAAATAAACAATTTAAAAACTCACATAAGCGTCTTTTTTGCTTGTCCTATTATAACCACGTGATAGCAAAATAGAAGGGACTATGAAAATCCCAGAGACTCTTGAAGTTTGGTCAGTTTGGCGACCCCTGATCTAGAGGTGTAGCTAGCGTATTAAATGTGGCGATCCACCGAAAACCTTTTTGGAGGGAATACTCAAGCTTGTGGACCGCTGAACCAAGTGCATCGAAAAGGAAGCAGACTATGTAGAAAAATGACGAACTTATTCAACCCTTATATTTGTATGAATA
Source organism: Meta bourneti (assembly GCA_933210815.1). NCBI lineage: Eukaryota > Metazoa > Arthropoda > Arachnida > Araneae > Tetragnathidae > Meta > Meta bourneti. The sequence goes on along the minus strand of OW119925.1, from coordinate 10,436,609 downwards.
AATTGAAAATAAAGAGCGGATAATTTTTGACTCTCTCGTATTTGCATTACTTGGACACGTAGGAATTCAAATACAAGTCTACGCTATTCAGATCAATATTGAAAACATAACGTTCGTTTTTGCAGAAGTGTTGCACATCCTAGGCTATTCCAAGTTGCGACTGGAAAAATAAAGTCCTCAAAAAAAAGAAGCTCCGCAGGTATTTTTACCCTGCCAGAGAAGTGTTAATTTATTTCCAGGTCAGGTGAGAGACAGTTGCTCAGCCAATCTGTTTATTGAACTAAATTTGGGATTGTTTTGGGGACGTGCTGAAGAAGACGCAGCTGTCATTGGGGTGTCAAAGCATATTTCACCTGGAGACGTCGGCAACAGTTGGTGCGAGACTTGTCAACCCCGATTAATTTATGAGCGCCAAATTAAACCTGCTCTCTCCTTCTGAAACGTCTTCCCTTGAGAACGCGAGTTGGGTTTCTGCTTTGAAGCACGTTTTCGGATGTTGCGTTTTTAACTTCTTTATTTTCCTAGCCCGGTTGGAAGAGTAACGGACTAGTAACCGGAGGGTTGCGAGTTCGAATCCAACCAAAGACCGTCGTGTACAAAGGGAGCTGGTGCATGTTAAATCCGTCCTAGCCTGAAATATCCTCTCGTTGGCGTGGTGTGGAGAGTGGGGTGCCAGCTCAGGTGTGACCTCGTCATCTGACCGTGGTTCAAAATTACGTGGTGTTGTCCTGGGATCTTTCCCTTTTGGGGGTTGATCCCGGACCGTCGCCAATAGCCCGCTGTGTTGCTTCAGTGCGACGGTAATTAAAATACCTACTAGTCCCTACTAAGGAAAATCTATATAAATAAGAATGGAGTGTTTGTACATTGAATATTTTCGACCCATTTCAAATTTTCTATCCGTTTTGGACCCTTCTGATGCAAAATCTGTCTCTTGCGCGTTTGGTGTCTGCCCGTCTGTCTGTATGTGTGTGCTCGTGCTACGTCCAAACCGTTGAAAATATTTTCATGAAACTTTGCATACTGCGAGTTCTTACATTCATTTAGTGACTGAACTTGGTTGCGTAAGTCTGTCTGTCTCTCCGTCTTCCTGTTCTATGTTCGATTTTATGTCTGTTTGTACAAGTATCACATAAAATTTATTCGAAACATTTTAATGGAATGTCCTACATTTGATAAACCATATTTTAGTGTAGTGAATGCATTATTTTTTAGATTTCTTTGCTTACGTATTTGAGCATTACAATTACTTCATTGTTTTACCAGTACTGCTGAAAAATCCATTATTTTTTAAAAAACTATTTTTGCAGAATTTAAATTCAAATACTTTTTTATTTTGAACCTTATTTATTTTCTTTGCAAAACAAACTATTTCCGAACTTTTGAGACAGACGATATTTTGCATCAAAACGGAAACTCGAGTTCTTTTGCCACGTGTAGTGATATTTCTTCGCTCCGAATTAATTTCGTATTTTAAAATTCTTTCTAATTTTTAGTTGTAAGTTGTGGCATCTGGGCGAGATCAAGAGATAAAAAAGAATCACGAATTTATTAGAACTGTTTCCCGCCAATTTTTATTTTGTTTTAATTATGTTTTTTAAATATTTTTTATTTTAATAAATTGTAATTCCTTTTCATCACACGCAGCACCACCCCCAAAGTATTCGATTTAAAGCGACCCCCCATGTGAGTTAGAATAAAGCAAATTTTAAGTGGAATTTTACAATTTTTGAAAGAACCTTAATGTTAAAAATATCCGAAATGGGACTTTTGAGATATTACAAATTCTTTGTTATAACTACAATTGACCAATTAGGCTTCTTCTACGAATTGAAGCTATATTTAAGCAACTTATATAGGGGAAAGTTTGTTTTAAACAATGATTTTCTTTAGAAGAAACGCTGTCCAATTTATTTACCATTTGAAAAATGGTAATGGGTTACCGTTGCTTCATCACTACTGAAGACATTAAATTTTAAAACAAGTTTTTTTATTATTGCACGTGCCACAAAAGGGAATTTTTAAGAAAAACGTATTCGCTTTTAAAACAAACTTAGTGATAAATATCTTATCAAATTAATTTGTCGTCTTTCCCTTAATGGTAGCGAAATTCGAAGAGTGCCACACAAAAAAAATATTATCAGGTAAATTATGTGATAGAGCAATTTTAGAGGGATAGAACTTAAGAAAGGGATTTCCTAATCCTCCCTCAAAATCGTCTTTTGTAGTAGTTACCTTAGTGTCTATCACCTTTCGTCGGTTTGTACCTTTAACAGGGGTGCGATATATATGAACGAAATTGGATGGATTTGCATGTATAGAATTTGTGTCCAAAATGGGTTGTATAAATTATAAAAATGTCGAAAAGGTGTTAAAAATTATTTTACTCACACTTAAATGATTTGGCAGTTTTCTCCGAAAGAGGAAAGTGATTATTTTCTGACAATTTCAACATATACTTAACCAATTCAACCCAAGTGAGGTCGGGCAATTTTACTAATTTATTAATATATGATTGCACGTCACGCAAATATGTAAATTATTTTCGTTTTACCTTCTCTGTTATTCTAGGGCTGCGGTAGCCCAATTGATAGAGTCGCGGAATATCAATCGAAGAGTTGCGAGTTCGAGATTCTATCCAACCAAAGAACGTCGTGATCGTGGGACCTGGTGGACGTTAAATCCGTCGCGACGTCGAATGCCCTCACTTTGGCGTGGAGTCGTGGCTCAGTGGGTATGTCCACTGCGCTAGCAACCTTCGAGTTGTATCCGGCAAAGGTTCGATTACTGCCAGATGCATTCCTCCCCTGGGTGTAATCCTCTCTTCTGTGTCAGTAAAACTTTCATTGTGTGTGTATGTCCATTACTCGATATTGTAGGTGGGTATTTTAATTAACGTCGCTCTGGAGCGACACAACGGGCTATTGGCGACGATCCGGGATCAAAAAGATTCGAGGACGACACCCCGTAATTTCGAACCACGGTCAGATGATGAGGTCTATACCTGAGCTGGCACCCCACTCTCCAAACATCCACATCATGCCAACGAGAGGACATTTGAGGCCACGACAGATTTAACGTGCACCAGCCGCCTTTGTACACGACGGTCTTCGCTTCGAATCGAACTCGCTACTCTTCCAACCGGGCTACCGCGGTCCAGTGGTGCGTCGGCAGTCCGCAAGTAAAGGAAGGTTTTTAATGCACTCATTACAGAGAAGCCGATGCTATTGAAGTCGTTTCCGTGAGTGACCCATTTGTGCAACTGTCTCCTCGAGCGTGTGTCTTAATAAGTCGGCCCTTGACATGTTTCCGCAGCCACTGAAGGGAATTTCTCGTGTGGGGCGGCGAGAGCCTTTCACGTCAAGGTTCGGGAGATAGAGACGAGGCCACTTCTCCCGTTGCATTCGTTCACGGCAATGCCCTTGCTTCAGGGATGGCAGAGTTAAATAGAGACATGCGTTGTTCTATACTATTCAATTTTATACTGAAAGCTTAATATTAAATTAGATTCCGAAGCTGATCTTCCATAGTAAATTGCATTCCAAAGCTATAATATTGAATTCTATTCCAAAGCCATAGTTTTATATTCTGTTCCAAATTTATAACGTTAAATTCCATTATAAAGCTGTAGATTTATATTCTGTTCCAAATTTATAACGTTAAATTCCATTATAAAGCTATAGATTTATGTTCTATGCTAAAGCTATAGTTTTATATTCTGTTCCTAAACTTATAATACTAATTATTTTCTAAAGCTATAGTTTTATATTCTGTTCTAAATTTATAACATTAAATTCCATTAAAAAGCTAAAGTATTAAATTCCATTCTAAAGCTAGTTTTATATTCCATCCTAAAGCTATAGATTTATATTCTATTCTAAAGCTATATTCTGTTCTAAACTTATATTCTATTCTATTCTAAAGCTATGGTTTAAAGCTATAGTCTAAAGCTATAGTATTATTTTATATTCTGTTCTAAAGCCATAATATTAAATTATATTCTAAAGCTATATTATTTTATATTCTATTCTAAAGCCATAATATTAAATTATATTCTAAAGCTATAGTATTATTTTATATTCTATTCTAAAGCCAGTATATTAAATTACATTCTAAGGCTATAGTTTAATATTCTGTTCTAAATTTATAATATTAAATTCTATTATAAAACTAAAGTATTAAATTCTATTCTAAAGCTATTACGTTAATTAAAATACCTAAATCTATAATATTAAATTCTATTATAAAGCTAAAGTATTAAATTCTATTCTAAAGCTCTATAGTTTTATATTCTGTTCTAAATTTTTTTATGTAACATTAAATTATATTCTAAATTTAAAATATATTTTTCTTTTCATGACTTGTTTAGTGAACTAATACCTTGATACCAAACAAATTGTAGACGAAAACAAACTGGTGAAAAGGGATTTTATGTGTGGTGTTTAGTTTGAGACCTGGAACCGTCTGGGGTGAATCCTTGTCAAAAGTGTAATAGTAGTCGATTTTCTGTATTATGCAATACTAGCTGAATTTACCTCGCGTTGCTCGGGTTTAATTGGTTAAATGTCGATTGAAAGTAATCCAAAAAATCACTTTTCTGTCATAGAAAACGCAAATAGAGAAAAATAATTTTTAAAACAGATTTTTATAGCTTCTACAATTTACTTTAGATCCATTTCACATACTAGAGGTAAGACAAACCTACAAAAACTCATACTGAGATAACTATGTACAAAAGTCGATTTTGAGTTTGGGAGTGATTGTGAATATCCTTTAAGTTCATTTTCTAAAAAAATGACATACATCGCATTATTGCAGTTTTTCTTATCAATATATTTTATTTGTAGCACCTTGCACCAGGAATGCGAATTTCGGAATTCCACCATCATAAAAGGCTGACAAATAATATCGATACTATATCATTATCAACGTTTCAAGCAATTGCACTTTATGCTTGAAAATTCTATCCCCATTTTACAGACGGGATACATAAACGATATGATACTGAGCGATTTTCAACGCAACCGCACCCATCTGCGATTGCAACGTACTCAAAGATTCTAAAAATAACAAGGTCATCTTGAGAGGCGATTCCTGTAAATGTTAACTCTGACGTCATCTGCAGAGCAAGATCGGGAGAGAGCGCCCCCTAGCAAGTGCTCTGTCCAGGATGTCTAAACGTAACACCCCTCTGCACAGCCAAGACAAATAGAACGTGGTTAATATGTAGCCTACGTTACCCGCAGGGTTCCAAAGAATAAGTGTACCGAATTTGGTGTGGATTGGTCAAACAGTATAGATTTGTATAGAGAATAGACAGATCCCAACTCTGCTTTATATGTATAGATATTAGCTTTTCACAGTTTTTAAGATCAGCAACATTTGGGGAACGTGGAGTAGAAACCCATGAATTGACAAAACGGTTTATTTACTGCACAACCTTTTGAAGACAATTAAGTTTTAAGGCCGAAAGAATAAAAATTATATTCATTTTAACAGCGTTATACATCTTTTAACCCTCCAAGTGGTTTTAACAAGATAACTCGTCCATCAAGATCTGACCAATTTTGCTAATGACAAAATAACTCGTCCATCAATATCTGACCAATTTTGCTAATGACAAAATAACTCGCAAATCAAGATCTGACCAATTTTGCTAATGACGAAATAACTCGTCCAGCAAGATCTGACCAATTTTGCTAATGACGAAATAACTTGTCTATCAAGTTATTGCCGATTGTTTGATGATGGCGTTGAAGACCTGGTCACTTTCCTTCTAATGACGAGATATCTCGTCCATCGAGTTCTAGTCAGTTTTGCTAATGACGAGACAACCACCAGGAGGGTGAATGAGTTTCTTCTCGAGTCGACAATACGTTCCAACAGCACTGGAATTTATTTTTTATATTAAAGCTGAACTGATAAAAAAGAAAGAAAGAACAAAAATTACGGATGAAGATGAAATCACAGAAGTGATACGACGGATAAACGAAACACGGAAGTGATTCGGATAGTTAGAGGTTTCGGATGACTGCAGTCCGTATTTGTGTATTTCTCGGTACAGTTTTGACAGAAGTGGCAATACATTCCATCACCACTCCGAATCCGAGGCAGATTTACGAGGTTGCTGCCACCAGCCTAAACATTCCAAATTAGAACATCCCTCTCCCCGACCCCCACATCCGTCATCTGCTCAATCTCCTCAAGTGCGAAGGGGAAGACATTCGGAGAAAACCACCATGACGACTTCCAGATAACTCACTCGCCACCGGCAAACGATAACACCCCCGCTTGCAAACGATCTCCTCGGAAGACAGTGCGGGGGGTGGCATCCGGGAGTGGGCCCCAGCTGCCGTGGGTGTCCCGTGGGAACGGGCCCGCCTCGACACGTGGCCCGGCGTTACTTGGGGCCCGAGGCCCTTTGTCCGTTATCGAATGATTACTGGGAGCGAGCACATGGCACTCCCCCAACCGCCGCGTATTTACCAGATGCGCGGACGTTGTCAGCTGCTGCGACCCTTTAATTACGGGCAGACGACACTCCACTCCCTCGACCGTGTGTTCGGAAGTGGCTGACTTTTGGCTTTGGGAAAGCAGTAACAGTGCCAATAACAGAAAGATTGATAATAGCAAAAGATTGGTAATAGTAAAAGATTGATAATAACAAAAAATTGGTAATAGTAATAAGATTGATAATAGCAGTAACAGTGATGATAGCAGCAACAGTGATAATAGCAATATGATCGATAATAGAAGTAACAGTGCTAATAGCAGAAAGATTGATAATAGCAAAAAAAATGATAATAGCAAAAGATTGATAATAGCAGTAATAGTGAAGATAGCAGTAACAGTGATAATAGCAGCAACAGTGATAATAGCAATAAGATTGATAATAGAAGTAACAGTGCTAATAGCAGAAAGATTGATAATAGCAAAAGATTGATGATAGCAGTAACAGTGAAGATAGCAGCAACAGTGATAATAGCAATAAGATTGATAATAGCAATGATTGATAATAGCAATGATTGATAATAGCAATGATTGATAATAGCAGTAACAGTGACAACTGGGGATGCCGAGATTAGATCGAAAGCAAAAAATTAGGTTTAGCTTTAAACAACCTTATGAGACCGTTCAGTCGTGGCCTCAAATGTCCTCACATTGGCATGATGTGGAAGTTTGGAGAGTGCGGTGCCAGCTCAGGAATTGTTCTCGTCATCTGATCGTGATTCAAAATTAAGTAGTGTGATCCTCGGTTCTTTCCCTTCGGGGTTTGATCCCGGACCATCGCAAATAGCTCTTTGTGTTGCTCCAGTGCGACGTTAATTAAATACCTACCACGGCAATTTTTATTTGACATTGTCTTGCGTTTGGCGCAGCTTGGCCAAATATCGCCCTCGTGCCTACCCAACAAAATACCAACCCATATACCATTCTAAAATAATTGTTCCACTCAACGACAGTGCGTATAATGGCGCAATCGCCTTTCATTGCAGCGACTGAAATCTGATCACACTACAGCCATAATCAACCCATATAAGGCGGTAGCACAATAGAAAAGTCACGATACACACAATCCGCTGCAAACGAAATTCCAGTCACGACGTGACCCCTTTTACACCAAGTTCTCAGACACTTCTCACAATCCCTTCCAAGAACGCGGCTTGGATGCTCATAATTATCGGTTGCCCGTCTCCAAGTGAATAGAAGCGAAAAGAAGAAAAAATCCTCAAAAATCAGTAAACAACGACACAATCGTAATCGTTATCTATGCTTCGCAATTGATTTTTCCGAAGTTTTTTCCTCTTGTGAAGTGTTTTTCTCCACGTATCCTCAATTCTCCATTTCGTTTTATCGTTTTCTAATTAACCGTTGCCAAAAAAGCAAACAGCAATACCAAACGGACAGTTTATGGCTATTAGTCTTATTCTTGAGAACTAAACCTCGGTTACAGACCAATTTCAATGCAAAGAATTGAGAGCAGGGGAATAATAAAATTGTCGTGGTGTTTTAACGGTTTTATTTTCCCCGTCTTTTACATTTTTGTAACGCGGCCAGCACTGGCATTTGGAGTTGCAGTCATTATCTTTGCAAATAACAAAGACTAATTGCTGAGCATATTTTGTAGTCTATTTTTAAAGCTGTTTTCGTCATGAAACGAAGTTGAATAACTGTTTTAGACGAATTTGGGGACTGTGGACTGCCAAAATCACCAAAATCGTTTTTTTTATTTTAGCTTTAAAAATTGATATCAAACTGTTTCGACAACAAATGAATTTTGTGTGAAAAGTTTTTTTTACATTTTTTGCTGCTTTACACTGAGTGACACACTTAACCATATGGGGAAGTTAATTTAAATTATATGTGAATAAACTATTATGTGTGAATAAAAATATTGATAATGCATGCAAAATTAATGCACATGAAACCTACCAACTTTTGCTAATTCATCAAATTGACCGAGTATTATGTAATAACTTTCATATAACTAAATATTTTTGATCAAAACTTAACAAAGCATTTTCGGTAGAAAACAAGTAGTCTTCACATTTTATAGCAATCGGATAAAAACTGCAAAAGTTTGTTTCGAGAGTTCACTTTCCCCTTAAAAAGTTTCAAATAAATTCAATTATAACAGGACATTTCATTTACAGTATAAGGGACTAATTAAAACTAAATTTTCGTTATCTATGAAAAAAAATTATATGCAATTCTTGTGTGAATGCATGTTGAATAACTGTTTTTGGCGAATTGATGTAAAATTTAAAATTCAACTTGAACAGGTAGATAGTTGGAATCAACGTCTCATTGGAGCAACACAACGGGCTACTAGCGACTGTCAGAGATCAATCCCGAAGTGAAAAATCCGACCAAAATCGAAAGCTTCGTCATTTTGAATCACGGTCAGACGACAAGGTCAACACCTGAGCTGGCATCCCACGCTCCAAACTTCCATACCACGCCAACGTGAGTGACGTCACGATGAATTTAACATGCACCAGCCGTTGTGTACACGACGGTCTTTGTTTGGACCTAGTTTCGTACTCGCAACCCTCCGTTTGCTAATCAGTTACTTTTCCAACCTCGGTCTCAACTTGAACATGACACGTTTAATTTTAGTGGTGATAACTTATAACTAACTTATGAGATAAATTCTCGTTACTTATGAAGTTATATGCAATTCATGTGTGTATTCGTTTGAATTAGAGCTTAGTTTAAGATAGATAGATTATTTATTATCATTGAGATTACTTCTGTCTACAAGGAACTTGAATAAACTTGAATCTTATACCCCATCATGTATCTTATCTCAGTAAATTATAAGAACATTGTTAGGTTTTAACCCTACAAGTGGTTTCGACGCGATATCTCGAAAGGACAACCACCAGGAGGTTTAACCTCACATCGCTTGAAGCACAAGAACGAGAAAGAACAAGAATCTATGCTTTTCATTCAACTTGAAAAAATCAGTTCTCTAACAAATGGATAAATTTTAAAGCGTTCGCTTTTGAAGTAGTGCAATTATGATTATCTTGTAATAAAATGTTGCTTTTATAATATACTTATACCGCTACTATTAGAGGTTTGAAAAACTTGTCTCCAGCAGTTGGAAGAGTAACGAATTGGCAACAGAGTTCGAATCCAACCAAAGAAAATCGAGTACAAAGGGAGCTGTTCACTTTAAATCTGTCGTGGCCTCGAATGTCCTCACGTTGACGTGATGTGGAAGTTTGGAGAGTGGGGTGTCAGCTCAGGTGTTGCCTCGTCATCTGTCCGTGATTCTAAATTACGTGGTTTTCCCCGGATATTTCCCAGGACCGTCACCAATAGCCCGTTGTGTTGTGTTTCAGTGTGACGTTAAGTAAAATACCTACCAATGGCAGGATCAACATTATTTCACACACCAATAAATTCATTTTTTTTCTTTCGTCAATGCAAGCGTATATCTTATTTCAAGCTTTATTAGAGACGAGGAAAGAGGAAAAGTGTCACTTCCCTGATTCAGTCTCGCCTCATTGGTGTAATTAAAACGATCGAGTCTCTTTCGATTTAACGGAGACCTATGGGACCCGGTTAAGGAAAGTGAGCATTGTGTCGTATCAAGGGTTCTCAAAGCAATCAATGAAGTCGTGATAGCTTATACAATCACGAGTGGTAATCGGAGGCTGTTATTCCAACAGTTTAACTAACAGATAATAGAGTAATCGAGAAATAACAGTTATCCGAAAGATTAAGTGTTTTATTGAGATAGCCCACTGAATCAATTTAAATAAAATTTTACTTAAATTAAAAGAAATTACATTTCTAAAAATCATTAAATAAAAATTGCATCGACTAATTTCTTAATGTGCAATTTAAACACTTTAATGTCTGTTAAAAGGAACAGTTGGCGTCAATTACTAACAGGTAGGTAGGTAATTTAATTAGCGTCGCATTGGAGCAACACAACGGGCTATTGGCGACGGTCTGGTATCAATCCCGATGGGAAATATCCGAGGACAACACCACGTAATTTTGAACTACGGTCAGATGAAGGGGTCAACACCTGAGCTGGCATCCCACCCTCTAAACTTCCACACCACGCCAACGTGAGGACATTTCAGGCCACGACAGATTTAACGTGCACCAGCTCCCACGAAAATGACGGTCTTAATTTGGATCGAGTTTCGAACTCGCAACCCACCGGTTGCTAATCCGCTACTATACCAACCGGGCCACTGCTGTCCCCCACACATGCATGTGTAAATCAAAATGTGTGCGTTAAGCTTTTGATCTTCTGGATCAATAGAATCTTTCCAAAGAATTCTAATCTAAGGAAATGAGGAATACTCTTTCCAAAGGATTCTATCCCAAGCAAAGAAGCAATAGAATCGCTCCAAAGGATTCTATTCCGAGGAAATGAATATAATCTTTACAAAGGATTACATTATAAGGAAATGAGAAACAAAATCTTTCCATAGGATTCCATTATAAGGAAATGAGAAACAAAATCTTTCCAAAGGATTCCATTATAAGGAAATGAGAACAATAGAATCTTTCCAAATGATTCTATTCGAATGAAAGGGATAACAGAATCCTTCCAAAGGATTCTATTCCAAGCAACAGAATCGTTCCAAAGGATTCCATTTCAAGAAAATAAACAACAATCTTTCCAAAGGATTCTATTATAATGAAATGAGGATTAGAATCTTCCAAAAAGATTCTATTATAAGGAAATGAGGAACAGAATCTTTGGAAATTATTTTATTCCAAAGAAAGGAATAGCAGAATCTTTCCAAATGATTCTATTTCAAGTAAAGGAACTTTCTAAAGGTTGAAAATATCCTTTGATTCATTCAAACAGTATATGCAGTTATTTAGTCATGAAGTGTGTTGTGGAGGAAAAGCAACACTACACTACACAGAAATCTTGGCACGAACGGTCTTTGGTTGGGTGGAGTTGTGAATTCTCAACCCCCCGGTTGCTAATCCACCGACTCAAATGGAAAGACAATAAGCCAAGACTCTTTCCCAATCAGAAATTCAATAAACTGTTAAAAACAGATAATGGATGAAATTTACTCTGTATCACGATACGACTGTAGCATTAGTTTTCTGTTGTAGCTGAAATCAAGTGTGGAATTAAGCTCTGAAACGGTGGGTAGGTATTTTAATTAACGTCGCACTAAACAACACAATGGGCTATTGGCGATAGTCTGGTATCAATCCCGATGGGAAAGATCCGAAGACAACACCTCGTAATTTTGAATCACGGTCAGATGACGAGGCAAACCTGAGCCACTCTCCGAATTTCCACACCACGCCAACGTGAGGACATTTGAGGCCATGACAGATTTAACGTGCACGCTTGTATGCGACGGTCTTTGGCTGGATTCGAACGCTGGTTGCTAGTCTGTTACTCTTCCAACCGGGCTACTGCGACCCCAAAAGCTATGTTAAAAGTTTAGAGACCGCGGTCCAGGAAGAGATGGTAATGTGGGAAATCTCTTCCACATTTGTCTCATTCGTAAGCCGACGATGGATAGAGTCATAAAATATAGTTCTGAGATAACGATAGGGGAAAATTCTTCTTCCTATGATTTTCTCACGAAGTGTTTTTCGAGAAGAAATCTAATCTTCATACAAAGGAAAGTCATTTAGTGTTGACTTCACCAGTTTAAAGATCCCACATTCTGGTCTAGAAAAGATAAAACTCCTCCTATCTTGAAAATCCTTGATTTAGGTGTTCCACTTGTAAGCCGACGATATTTCGTTGAAAGATGTCAATTATGTAGAATTAATTGTCTCCTTATGTAGAATTAATTGTCTCCTTATGTATCTAATTTTTCGGTTTGAGCGTTTTTTATCTCTTACACCGAAAACCTCCGTTACGAGACCACCTCTCTAAGGAGGCCTACAGAGGTTCAATGCAAACTCTATCAGCATGAAATGTGTAAGTTGGTTATTTGGCTGTGTTTGGGTTTAATGTCTAAAGGCCATATTTGGCCAAGCTTCGCCAAACACAAGACAGACAATTTCAAGTAAAAAATGTCGCGAAAGTGTGTTGATACTTTTAATTAATGTCACACTGGAGCAACTCAGCGGGCTATTGGTGACGCTCCGGGATCAATCCCAAAATGAAAACATCCGAGGACAACACCTCGTAACTTTGAACCCCGGTCAGATGACGAGGCAACACCTGAGCTGGCACCCCACTCTCCAACTTCCATACCAGCGGAAGGACATTTGATTAAGCATTTAAAACGGACACGGATTTAAAACTGAACTGTTGCCTCGTCATCTGACCGTGGTTCAAAATTACGAGGTGTTGTCCTCGGACTCTTTCCCTTCGGGATTGATCCCGTGCAGTCACCAATAGCTCGTTGTGTTGCTCCAGTGTGACGTTAATTGAAATACCTACCTATCTAGAAGGTAATGGTAATTAATTAACGTCGCACTGGAGAAACACAACGAGCTATTGGTGACTGTCCGGGATCAATCCCAAAAGGAAAGATACGAGGACAACAGCTGAACTGGCACCCCACTCTCCAAACTTCCACACCACGCCAACGGAAGGACGTTTAAGGCCACGGCAGATTCAACATGCACCAGCCCCTTTTGTACACGACGGTCTTTGTCTGGATTCGAACTCGCAACCCTCCGGTTACTCTTCCAACCCTCGAAACCACTTGGATGATTAACACTGAAAGTGTTCGGATTCGATTTGAATTGTAGAACGTGAAAAGAATTCCAATCCCTTCCGAACACTGGATTCCATTCTTTCGGGTCGGGATGAAAAAACCGAGTGCTGAGAGATTGTTTATGCTGCGGTGGGTCGCCCATCTCAACAATCTGTTGAGCAAAAACATGTGCTGTCTTGTCAGAGTGCGCGTTCCCACGACACCGGGCCATTTATCGGAGGCACCTCCGTCCTATCTGATGCGCTAAATCTGTCAAGTGTGCCCGCTCGGTGCTGTGCTTCGTTAGCGGAGATATCTCGCCTGGAACGAACTTTGCGATCACCCTTTCGACGAAAGCCCACGATTGGGAAATGAAGCACTTGGGGAATGTAGTAACTCCTAGATATGGAGCCTTTGCGTTGCTCCAGTGCGACGTTAATCAACTACCTACCTCGAATATATCGTAAATTAAATTCATTAGATATGCTACAAACGACGGTGGTCTTGTTTTGTCATCTGACTATTTGAATATTTCAGTACTCATATCTCCGTACACAGGGTGAGTGTAAATTGTTTTTACAAAATAAGAGGGGTGATAGTAGCCATCCAGACGAGCCATAATTACCATGGAACATAGGGTCGCATTCCACTGAGAGGCAAAAAAGAGTCAAATTAGAATTTCAACATGAACTTACAACAGTGTTGGGAAAGCGAATGAACGATACCAAAAGTATCTGATGGATTGATCAGAGAAAAACTCACAGCAAGTGTTCAAAGTGTCGTTGCACAGTTCACACAGGCGAAGGAATGACTGGCTCTCGAAGATTCCTGGTGTTGTGTTCATTTTGTCTGCACCGATTCTCACTACGAGATCTTCAGCCGAGTCCACAGGCGTCTGGTACACTAAAGATTTCATGTGCCCACAGAAGAAAAAGTCCAGTGGGTTGAGGTCCGGTGAGGCCAAACCACAGGTCAGCCACGTCCGATCCATCTTGCTTAGGAGAAATGCTACGTAGGCAGGTACAAAACGACGTCAGAGGCGATGACTTGTTCATGCTCGACGCGTTTCGATTTTACTCTTTTCTGCCTCTCAGAGTGGAATGCGACCCTATGTTCCATGGTAATTATGGCTCGTCCGGATGGGTACTATCACCCCTCTTATTTTGTGAAAACAATTTAGACTCATCCTGTATATCATGTTTTAAATTTACCTTTTAATCTTTGTCTTGGTAGGTATTTAGGTAGGTAACGGTTGCTAATCCGTTACTCTTCCAACTGGGCTATCGCGGCTCACTTCGACATGGTAGGTATTTTAATTGACATCGCACTGGAGCAACACAACGGGTTATTTGCGACGGTCCGGGATCAATCCCGAAGGGAAAGATGCGACGTATTATTCAGAAATGAGAGGAGACAAAGTAATGAAGCTACATTCTCACGAACATCTGGTAGGAAGGTATTTAATTAACGTTACACTAGAGAATCGCAACGAGTTATTAGTGACGGTGCGGGATCAATCCAAAGGAAAAGGGGGCCGCGGTGGCCCGGTTGGAAGAGTAACGAACTAGCAACCGAAGGGTTGCGAGTTCGAATCCAGCCAAACACCGTCGTGTATAAAGGGGGCTGGTGCACGTTAAATCTGTCGTGGCCTCAAATATCCTCACGTTGGCGTGGTGTGGAAGTTTGGAGAGTGGGGTGCCAGCTCAGGTGTTGCCTCGTCATCTGACCGTGGTTCAAAATTACGTGGTGTTGTCCTCGGATCTTTCCCTTTGGGATTGATCCCGGACCGTCACCAATAGCCCGTTGTGTTGCTCCAGTGTGACGTTAATTGAAACCCCCCCAAAGGAAAAGATTCGAGGGCAACATCACGTAACTTTGAATCACGTTCATTTGACGTGGCAACCCTGAACTGTCCACACCACGCCAACGTGAGGACATCTGAAGCTACGATAGATTTAACATGCACCAGCCCCCTTTGCACACGGCATTCTTTGACTGGATTCCAACTCGCAACCCTTCGGTTGCTAATGCATCACCCTACCATCACGGCCCACATCTGTCTTGGACTTTTAATTCTTAAATATTTTATACTTTTATTGGGTTATATCCAGTCTTGTCTTGGCCCGTGGTAGCCCGGTTGGAAGAGCAACGAACAGGAGGGTTGCGACCTCGTCATCTAACCGTGGATCAAAATTACGTTCAGTTGTCCTCGGATCTTTCCCATCGGGTTTGATACCGGACCGTCGCGAATAGCCCGTTGTGTTGTTACTCCAGTGCGACGTTAATTAAAATACCTAACTTCCTTCATTTTCATTCTGTCTTACAATTTAATTTCAACAGGGAATGCTGACTTGTGAGCATCAATGCACCAGTGACTGTCTTAACCATCCATAGACGAGATATTTCGTCCTTCAGGATCTGATCAATTATTCTTATGACGAGATATCTCGTCCTTCAGGATCTGATTAATTTTTCTAATGACGGATATTTCGTCCTTCAAGATCTGATTAATTTTTCTAATTATGGATATTTCGTCCTTCAAGATCTGATTAATTTTTCTTATGACTGATATCTCGTCCTTCAAGATCTGATTAATTTTTCTTATGACGAGATATCTCGTCCTTCAAGATCTGATTAATTATTCTTATGACTGATACCTCGTCCTTCAAGATATGATTAATTATTCTTATGACGGATATTTCGTCCTTCAAGATCTGATTAATTTTTCTAATGATGGATATTTCGTCCTTCAAGATCTGATTAATTTTTCTAATGACGAGATATCTCGTCCTTCAAGATATTGATAATTGTTTTTGTGATGACGAGGTCAAGATCTGATCAGTTTTCTTTCAATGGCGAGATATCTCGTCCATCAAGAACTGGTCAGATTTGCATATGACGAGTTAACTCGTCGAGACGATCACTAGGAGGGTTAATATGGCACCTCTCTCAATAAGTATGGGGACACCTGTAGCACAGTCGAAACAAACGTTCACCTAAGAAAATTCACAATATCCCTGATAAGGCATTCTACACAAAAGAAAGTGAAGAGAGAGGTAATCCTTGGAACAGCACGTGGTACTACCCTCACGTAATCGAACCATCGTCCCCCCCACTCGATTATTAGAAACCCCCCTCCAAGAGGCGCGCAATTCCGCATCAGAATTCCGATCCCGTTCGTGGCAACGTAAACACGGCAGCGTGTGCGGAGACCGCAAAAGACATCTATCGTCTGCTGCTGTTCGAAAGGGGGCAGGTGTAAGGCGTTCTTTTTTCTTCCTCGATCCTCTCACCTTGTGAACCCAGCTGTTCTCTTTTTCCCACACTCTTCCAATCACCTGTTCACTTTTCGGTTGGCTTATTTCTTATGCACCGCCACCCTCCCCCGTCTTAAGATCCCAAACGATATTTTTTTGTTCTCGTGTGGGGTGACTCAGTGTCATTCGTTCGAAAGCTGTTCGGAGGAGACGAGAAAAAAAACGAGTTTCACTCTTTTGGAAGGAAAAAAGAAGGGGATAATTCTTTTAAAAAATTCGAAGAATTTGACTCTTTTCTGTGGAATGGGTGATTCACTCGTGCAGGTGGAGTCTCTGCCAGCTGTCATTCGATTTCGAAGATTGCCCCATATATAGGAATGTTTTTGAATGGTCGCCAACACAAAGAATTACGGGTTATGAAAGGCCTTATTCCGTTCTAATCCATCCTATTATAGTGAAAATAGTTTGATTCTTCATATGCAATTGCTGCTTAGGGTTACATCCTTACGGCCATCACAACCCCGAGGTACCCGTCTTCTCTTCTGTTTTACCCCTCGCCTATCATTCTGCTTTCAACTTCTTTTCCTATCTCGTTGTTGTCTTGTCTTTGGTGCATCTTGGCTAAAAATGGCCCTTGCCCCATAAAACCCCAAAACGACCATCTTAAGCAATTGAGAGTTCGAAACCAGTTCCAACCAAAGACCGACGTGTGCGTGGAGATGGTGCACGTTAAATGTATCGTGGTCTCAAATGTCCTCACGTTGGCATTGTGTGCGTTTGGTTGGTTTTGAGGCTTTTATGGTGCAAGTGCCACACTTGCCCATGCTACGCCAAACACAAGACACACAATATCAACTTAAGAGACAGACACAAAATGAAAGTTTTACTGACACAGAAGAGCGAAACACCCAGGGAGGAATACACCTGTCAGGAATCGAACCTGAGCCGCCTACAACTCGAAGGTTGCTAGCGCAGTGGACATATTCACTGAGCCACGACAGCTCCCGTGCAAGATTGGAGAATGGAGTGCCAGCTCAAGTATGGACCTCGTTATCTGACCGTGGTTTAAAATAACGAGATGTTGTCCTCGGATCTTTCCCTTCGGGATCGATCCCGGACCGTCGCCAAAAGCCCGTTGTGTTGCTCCCAGCGCGATGTTAATTAAAATACCTACCTACCCATATCTGGTGCCTGTGGATGACTTGATAGCCTAGATGGTAAGGGCAATTAATTAACGTCGCACTGGAGCAACACAACGGGCTATTAGCGACGGTCCGGGATCAACCCCGAAGGGAAAGATCCGAGGACAACACCGCGTAATTTCGAACCCCGGTCAGATGACGCGGCGAAGGCCCGGGATGAAACCCGAGGACACCTCGCCATTTTGTGCCACGGTCGGATGACGGGGTCAACACCTGAGCTGGCACCCCTCTCTACAAATTACCACACCGCGCCCAACCTGAAGACATTTGAGGCCACGACAGATTTAACATGCACCAGTACACGATAGTGATTGGTTTGATGGATTTTCGAACTCGCAACCCTTGAGCTGCGAATCTGCTACTCTTCCAACCGGGCTTAGGGCCGCGGTGGCCCGGTTGGAAGAGCAACGGACTAGCAACCGAAGGGTTGCGAGTTCGAATCCAGCCAAACACCGTCGTGTACAAAGGGGGCTGGTGCACGTTAAATCTGTCGTAGCCTCAAATGTCCTCACGTTGGTGTGGTGTGGAAGTTCGGAGAGTGGGGTGCCAGCTCAGGTGTTGCCTCGTCATCTGACCGTGGTTCAAAATTACGTGGTGTTGTCCTCGGATCTTTCCCTTTGGGATTGATCCCGGACCGTCACCAATAGCCCATTGTGTAGCTCCAGTGTGACGTTAATTGAAATACCCCCCAACCGGGCTTAGGGCCGCGGTGGCCCGGTTGGAAGAGCAACGGACTAGCAACCGAAGGGTTGCGAGTTCGAATCCAGCCAAACACCGTCGTGTACAAAGGGGGCTGGTGCACGTTAAATCTGTCGTAGCCTCAAATGTCCTCACGTTGGTGTGGTGTGGAAGTTTGGAGAGTGGGGTGCCAGCTCAGGTGTTGCCTCGTCATCTGACCGTGGTTCAAAATTACGTGGTGTTGTCCTCGGATCTTTCCCTTTGGGATTGATCCCGGACCGTCACCAATAGCCCATTGTGTAGCTCCAGTGTGACGTTAATTGAAATACCCCCCAACCGGGCTTAGGGCCGCGGTGGCCCGGTTGGAAGAGCAACGGACTAGCAACCGAAGGGTTGCGAGTTCGAATCCAGCCAAACACCGTCGTGTACAAAGGGGGCTGGTGCACGTTAAATCTGTCGTAGCCTCAAATGTCCTCACGTTGGTGTGGTGTGGAAGTTTGGAGAGTGGGGTGCCAGCTCAGGTGTTGCCTCGTCATCTGACCGTGGTTCAAAATTACGTGGTGTTGTCCTCGGATCTTTCCCTTTGGGATTGATCCCGGACCGTCACCAATAGCCCATTGTGTTGCTCCAGTGTGACGTTAATTGAAATACCCCCCCCCCAACCGGGCTTACCGCGTCCCCAAAATTGACCATTTGGGGATTGATCCCGGATCGTCGCCAATAGCCCAATATGTTTCATTCAGTGTGACGTTAATTAAATACCTACCTACCAAAATTGGTCAGATTTGATGGACGAGATATCTCTTCGCAACCATTTGAAGGGTTAACTACCTAACCGGTACGCTTAAAAACAACTGGGATTTAAATTAGGTAGGTATTTTAATTAACGTCACACTGAAGCAATACAACGTGCTATTGGTGACGGTCCGGATCAATCCCAAACGGAAAGATTCGAGGACAACACCGAGTAATTTTGAATCACGGTCAGAGGATGGGGCAACAGTTGAGCTGGCACCCCACTCTCCAACTTCCATACCAGAAGAAAGACATTTGATTAAGGATTTAAAACGGACAGATTTAAAACTGAACTGTTGCCTCGTCATGACCGTGATTCAAAATTACGTGGTGTTGTCCTCGGATCTTTCCTTTCGTGATTGATCCCGTGCAGTCACCAATAGCCCGTTGTGTTGCTCCAGTGTGACGTTAATTAAAATACCTACCTACCTAGGAGGTAATGGTAATTAATTAACGTAGCACTAGAGAAACACAACGGGCTATTGACGACGGTCCGGGATCAATCACGAAAGTTCGAGGACAACACCTCGAAATATTGAATCACGGTGAGATGACCAGGCAACACCTAAGATGGCACCCCACTCTACAAACTACCACACACGTCAACATTTGAGTCCCCTTTGTACAAGAGGGCCACGGTAGCCCGGTTGGAAGAGTAACGGACTACCAACCGAAGGGTTGCGAGTTCGAATCCAGCCAAACACCGTCGTGTACAAAGGGGGCTGGTGCACGTTAAATCTGTCGTAGCCTCAAATGTCCTCACGTTGGTGTGGTGTGGAAGTTCGGAGAGTGGGGTGCCAGCTCAGGTGTTGCCTCGTCATCTGACCGTGGTTCAAAATTACGTGGTTTTGTCCTCGGACCTTTCCCTTTGGGATTGATCCCGGACCGTCACCAATAGCCCGTTGTGTTGCTCCAGTGTGACGTCAATTGAAAATACCAAATACCTTTGTACAAGACGGTCTTTGGTTGGATTCGAACTCCGGTTGCTAATCCGTTGTTCTTCCAACTGGGCTACCGCGTCCTTCCGATTTCACTTAGGATCCCCTCTCATGTCTAGTGCCTATGGCGGGGGTGTCAAACTAGCGGCCCCCGAAGTGACTTTTTGTGGCCCACAATGCTCTGAAATGAAATGAAAACAGGACAATGTTATGAAGATTAGGGGAGATCGAGGCAAACCGTACACAATTTCGTCATGTTAAAAATGTGCGAGCAACTTTTTCGTCCACTAAATGAAATAAAACGGCCTACAGATCAAGATTAACTGATAAACATCTATCTGCCATCATGAAGATTGTCTGTTCTCAGTCTTTGAATCCAGATATTGGAAAACTAGTAGGAGGAAAGCGCTGGCAAGCTTCCGGTAAAAAAATTAATTTTAGTTTTATAAATACATTAAATTAAATAAACGTTTCAATAAAAGCAATTATATAGCAATATTACAAATTATTATCCTAAATTCACTTAATTACATGTGTTTTAATTATCCTATCCATATTCCTGTGAATCCTCACTTCAAAATATAATTTTAAGAAAATTTGTCAATGTGATGTGGCCCGCGTGACTCTTACCAGTTGCATTAAACGGCCCGTGTTTTAATTGAGTTTGACACCCCTGGCATACCTTGCGATCGGATAAAAGAGGTTCCGATCGAAATAACAAATCAACTGCAGGGAATCGCGTCATTAGCTCGCAATAATGTGTCCATGGAAGACGTAAAATGCAATCGGAGGCAGGAAGCAGACGCGTTTACGAGCGGACGTTGTGTTTGCATCCGCCTCTGCTCAAATGCCTCTGCTTGATTGTTATTCCGACACAGCTGCAACACCGCGCGCGCTAATGAGCTTCTGACTCATCTGCGCTGCGCTCATTTGTAGGAAGGAATCACTCTCAGAATCGCCACGATTTTATTGCGCTTGCTTGGTTGCCTTGTTGAGGTCCATCACGAGGCCAAGCTGAGTCAAACACAAGACAATCAACGTCAAGGAATTGTGGTAGTTCAGGTGTTGCCTCGTCATCTGACCGTGGTTCAAAATTACGTATTGTCCTCGGTTCTTTCTTTTCGGGATTGATCCCGGACCGTCGTCAATAGCCCGCTGTGTTGCTCTAGTGCGACGTTAATTAAAATACCTACCTAAGTTAAATCCCAGTTGTTAATAAGCGTACAGGTTGGTTAGGTTAGGTAGTTAACCCTTCAAGTGGTTGCAAAGAGATATCTCGTCCATCAAATCTGACTAATTTTTGAGGTAGGTATTTAATTAACGTCGCACTGAATGAAACATAACGGGCTATTGGCGACGGTCCGGGATCAATCCCCAACTGGTCAATTTTGGGGACGCTGTAGGCCCGGTTGGAAGAGTAGCAGATTCGCAGGTCGAGGGTTGCGAGTTCGAAATTCGGTCGAAGCAATCACCATCGTGTACTTGGGGGCTGGTGCATGTTAAATCTGTCGTGGCCTCAAATGTTTTCAAGTTGGCGTTGTGTCTTAATTTGGAGAGAGTGGTGCCAGCTCAGGTGTTGACCTCGTCCTCTGACCGTGGTTCGAAATTACGTGGTGTTATCCTCGGTCCTTTCCCTTCGGGACTGATCCGAACCGTCGTCAATAGCCCGCTATGTTGCTATAGTGCGACGTTAATTGCCATTACCATGGTATTGATATTTGGTGTTGTCCTTGGTAGGTAGGTATTTTAATTTACGTCACACTGGAGCAACACAATGGGCTATTGGTGATGGTCCGGGATCAATTCTAAAGGTGTTGTCCTCGGGTCTTTCCCTTTGGGATGGATTGCGGACCGTCACCAATAGCCCGTTGTGTTGCTTCAGTGCGACGTTAATTAAAATATATCAAATGGTTTGTTGGGGTTTTATGGCGCAGGGGCCATATTTGGCCATGCTACACAAGACACATATCAATTAATAAACACACATGCAATGGAAGTTTTACCGGCACAAAAGAGAGAAATTGAGGAATCGAACCTACGCCGCCGACAACTCGGTGGTTGCTAGCGCAGTGGACATACCCACTGATCCACGACGGCCCCTTAAGTAATTGAGAACAGGATTGGGTATTGGGTATTTCAATTAACGTCACACTGGAGCAACACAATGGGCTATTGGTGACGGTCCGGGATCAATCCCAAAGGGAAAGATCCGAGGACAACACCACGTAATTTTGAACCACGGTCAGATGACGAGGCAACACCTGAGCTGGCACCCCACTCTCCAAACTTCCACACCGCGCCAACGTGAGGACATTTGAGGCCACGACAGATTTAACGTGCACCAGCCCCCTTTGTACACGACGGTGTTTGGCTGGATTCGAACTCGCAACCCTTCGGTTGCAAGTCCGTTACTCTTCCAACCGGGCCACCGCGGCCCTTTGAGAACAGGAAAGGGGTTTTTTTTTTTTTATTTTTTTTTTATTTTATTATTATTTTTTTTTTAACGTCACACTGGAGCAACACAACGGGCTATTGGTGACGGTCCGGGATCAATCCCAAAAGGAAAGATCCGAGGACAGCACCACGTAATTTTGAACCACGGTCAGATGACGAGGCAACACCTGAGCTGGCACCCCACTCTCCAAACTTCCACACCACGCCAACGTGAGGACATTTGAGGCCACGACAGATTTAACGTGCACCAGCCCCCTTTGTACACGACGGTGTTTGGCTGGATTCGAACTCGCAACCCTTCGGTTGCTAGTTCGTTACTCTTCCAACCGGGCCACCGCGGCCCTTTGAGAACAGGATATTTGGTATTTGGTATTTTCAATTAACGTCACACTGGAGCAACACAACGGGCTATTGGTGACGGTCCGGGATCAATCCCAGAGGGAAAGATCCGAGGACAACACCACGTAATTTTGAACCACGGTCAGATGACGAGGCAACACCTGAGCTGGCACCCCACTCTCCAAACTTCCACACCACGCCAACGTGAGGACATTTGAGGCCACGACAGATTTAACGTGCACCAGCCCCCTTTGTACACGACGGTGTTTGGCTGGATTCGAACTCGCAACCCTTCGGTTGCTAGTCCGATACTCTTCCAACCGGGCCACCGCGGCCCTTGAGAACAGGAAAGAAATGGGGATGGCAGGTAGGTATTTTAATTAACGTCGCACTGAAGCAACCAATGGGCTATTGGGATCAATCCCGAAGGGAAAGGACCGAAGACAACACCACGAACCATGGTGAGAGGACGTTGACACACCCGAGCTGGCACCCCACTCTCCAAACTTCCACATCACTCCAACGTGGGGTTGGTTGGTTTGTTGGGGTTTATGGCGCAAGGGCCATATTTGGCCACGCTGCGCCAGGCACACTACATCAAGTAATAAGTGAAACAAACTTTTCAAGACAAGTTTTTTAGTTTTTCGAAATCAGAATGTGATAATCCCTAGACTGGTTAAGCCCACTAAGACAAGAAATTAATCTTGAGAAACACAGTGAGTAGAATTCATTTTCTGGAAACTATTTTTCGACTGACTTATAAGCCGATATCTAGAATAGTCACTTCACATTCTTGTTTCGTGTTGCGAAACGCTTGCAGCTGGTATAGCTTAGTGAGCCACGTGAAACGAGTTTTCAAGCAGATAATCGGATTGTTTGCCTGTTAACCATTTTGTTGCTCACTATTTGTCGTGACTATCGTGAAGCGCTAAGTCCAACTCTGGCGTGCTAATCACGAAAGTATATTCAAGTTCAGATCATTTTGGATAACCGGCTGTTTCACGTCACGCTCACGTCACTACGTATCTGAGAGTCAACAACACGAGATAACCCTGTTGATGTATTCAGCCTCTTCCCCTAACGAGCTGTGTACTATTAGAGTGCCGACTGTGCTTAACCCTCCAAGTACTTCGACGAGATATCTCGTTCAAGATCTGCTGAATTTTACTTATGACGAGATACAACTGCCCTTTTTTCCCCCAAGAGTATTTTAATTAACGTCGCACTGAAGCGACACAATGGGCTATTAGCGACGGTCCGGGATCAAACCCGATCGAGGACAACACCACGTAATTTTGAACCACGGTCAGATGACGAGGCAACACCTGAGCTGGCACCCCACTCTCCAAACTACCACACCACACCAACGTGAAAACCAACAGGAGCAGAGGCGTAGCCAAACTTTTTATGATCTGGGGCAAATGCAGCTGATGCCGTCCTCTGTCCACAGCAAAATCTATTTAATCGTATTTAAAATGAAGATAAACTATAATTGTTTAAATAAATTAGATAAATAATCTAATTAGTCCCACATTAATGTTATTAATAAATCACGAATTTTAGAAGGCAATTAATCATTGACGATTCATAAAAACTCAATTATCCGGATTTTGTTAACAGCTCTGGTTAGGGTCATCGGATAGAAGTAAAGGCACCCCAATCTCGTGACTTCAGCTAGTGGGAGCGGAAGGGCTGCGCCCCCAACTAAGAAGAACCCGTCTTATTTTCGTGCTCTGTGGACGTTTGTGAGGAAATAACTTCATGACTTTTTCTCTTTTCTGTATACGATCGCAGGAGGCTAAAATGAAAGGAAGAATTGACTTTTAGCGTTACCACCGAGATAACAAGGCCAGACCGCTCTGACGTTTCAATCACGTGACTCACTAAATAGTAGTCATAACAAACATGCAAACTTCATTTGAAAATGAAGTTCGCAGACTTTGATGGTGTAAAGTCGGCTCGTGGAATCGCCCTGAGCCATCTTTTTCTAATATTTTCATCCTCTGGAAAGGAGAAAACCGCCACTTTTGGTGCATCACCCTATCCATAATTTCCAGAGTAAGAAGGTACACAGCATCTAAAGGGCATTTTGGATAGCCTCGTGGTTGAGCCTAAAGAAATCGGTCTGGACACACGTTAAACGTGTTGTTTGACCGAAAGCCTTTAACACCTTGACACTGTAATGTTCCACAAATGTTATATAACAAAATTTAACTGCAACTGCACTTACTTTCCGGTAAAATAGTATAAATAAACCTAATTTCTTACGCTACATTAAAGGCAATCCATTAGTAGCCGGCCATTCGGCGATGTTTGTTATGACTACTAATTAGCGAGTCAAAAGATTGAAAACGTCAGAGCGGTCTGGCCTTGTTATCTCGGTGGTAACGCTTTTAGGCGTTTTATTTTAAAGATGGAGCTCGGTGAAAGCATTCATTGCATCAACAAACATAACACTGGAAAGTATTTCTGTCCCAAGGGCGAAATTGTGCTTAAAATTCTGAAGCATTTTCCCAAAATACTCAGCTTTGTAATAAATATTTCTCATATGCCGCCCCTGTAGACATTGGCGCTTGGGGTCGTTACCCCTGTAGCCCCAACATAGCTACGCCACTGACCCCAAGAGGGTCGGACAATCAGTTTATAACTGTTGATCCCAAATGACAAAACTTATAAGTACTGCCCGCTCGAAAACACGTTCCCATGGGATTTACTACCTCTGGTAAACAAAGGGTAGGTATTTAATTAACGTCACACTGAAGCAACACAACGGGCTATTGGTGACGGTCCGGGATCAACCCCGAAGGGAAAGATCGAGGACAACACCACGTAATTTTGAACCACGGTAAACAATGGGATCGCGATCCCAGGATGCCCTAGCGATCTTTCTTTCTTCTCCCCATCCTCTTTCCACAATTACTTGACATTGTCTGTTCTGTGTTTGACGCAGCTTGGTCAAACGTGGCCCTTGCGCCATAAAACCCCCAAACCAACGAACCTCAACTAGCAAGCCATCTGACCATGGTACAAAATTAAGTGGTGTTGTCCTCGAATCTTTCACTTTGGGATTGATCCCGGACCGTCGTCAATAGCCCGTTGTGTTGCTCCAGTGTGACGTTAATTAAAATATCTATCTATCGACTAACAAGCCAGCGCTCCGACTGCCAATCAGCAGTTCAAGATGCTATTCATTCTATTTCGAGATAGGTAGTTGATTAACGTCGCACTGGAGCAACACAACGTGCTATAGCAATTTTTGGATAACCGTGAAGCTGTAGCCAATTGCATCATAACCTTCTACCGTATTGATTGGATAGAGATAGGTAGTCATTTAGTCTCACTGAAGCAACACAATGAGCTATTTGCAAAGGATGAATCCCGAAGCCCAAGGACAACGCCTCCTAATTTTCGAGCACGGTCAGATGACGAGGTCAACACCTCATCTGGCACTCCACTCTCCAAACTTCCACACCACGCCAACGTGAGGACATCTAAGGCCACGACAGATAACGTGCACCAGCCCCGTGTACACGACTGTCGTTGCCTCGTGTATACGACTGTCCCCGTGTCTGTAGGACCGAGCTTCGAACTCGCAACCCTCCGCTTGCCAATCCGCTGCTCTTCCAATTGGGCTATTGCGGCCCATTCTATTTCGAGACAAACACACGTGTACCGTCACCCGTCACTTCCAAATCTGCTGTTGATTCAAAGGGACACATGTTTCCACACTGGGTTGGTCAACAGGAGCAGACACATGACTCACGGCGAACACGTGTGAAACGCGATACACACACAGGAAAGGCTTGAAAAGTATCCTCCGGAAGCTAACAATGCGGTGGAATCTGGCTGCCGAACTCATGTGCCGTGCACATGATTGCCTCTTGTTCTTTGTTTGGACAGCCATCAAGGGGAAACAGTTCGCAGTCCAAGATAAATCTTCGCATGTCTCCTGCCATCGCCGTCAGAAGTGTGTTTCACCAATTCCTGCTCCGCGTTATCGCTCCTCGCGATCTGACTTCGCGGTCCAGGAACAGAAAGCTTTGTTTCTTCGTGCTAAAGAGGCCTTTCAGACATCAAATGAGATTTAATCTCCCAAATATTTGAGTCGTGTGCGTCCAGAATGGTTTATTTGGTGACATATCTTCGTAATGAATGAACATCTGGGCGCGTGTATGGGCTATACAGTTCAGTTTTAACCCTGAGTGGTAGATTTCAGATACGCTTAGCATTGCATTTACTCCACAACACATGTAGAAACTAAACTTCCCAAATTGACGATGTCTGTAGATGTCTATTGACGACGGTCCGGGATCAATCCCGGAGAGAAAGACCCGAAGACAACACCTCGCCGTCAGAATCAAGAATCGCCGTCAGATGACGAGGTCAACACTTGATTTGGTACACAACTATCCAAACTTCCACACCACAACGTCAGACACTTGAAGGCACGGCTCCCACCTTCAAAACGGCCCGATTACATCGAGTTTCGAACTCGCAACTCACCGATAGCTAATCAGCGACTCTACCAACTATGCTACCGAGACCCCAATTCTAAAGAAACGATTCAAATTTCTTCTGCTGTTCACAAACTGGAAATTCACCGTGGACAAGTAATAATGAGCGATGTAGCCGTGTAGCGATATATCGAGGAGTTACTGTAAAGTGTAAATATCACTGTCACGACAAAAGACGGAATTTTTGAATTGAATTTTAAAATACACTCATGTCCAAAATTATCTTTTCATGCATAAAATCACGGATTTCTCAGAAACTGTGAACTATAATTTTATGAATTTATGTGAAATGATGCATAACATCATAACACATAAATACAAAGGAAAAAAATTTAAAAGCACTGCATATGATATAAAACTGTAGCATGGAACAATAAAAACGGCAATAATATGTGACAAGGAGAGTTCAGAAGAAAAAAAGGATAACTCAGAAAAAAATTAAGGTTTATGAATTTAATATGGAATGTGATCTCCCGACGTGTACACACATATCACAACGTGTTTTAATGCTGGCAATAATGTTGTTAGCCACAGTTTGGGGAATTAAGTTCCACTCCAGCAATGCGGTCTTCAGGGTATTTATATCTCTAGCAGGAGGATGTCTCCGTGCAACTTCTTTTCCAAGGTAGTCCCATAAGTTCTATATCGGATTCAGATCAGGAGATTTTGCTGGCCATGGTATTCGCTCAATGGCTTCACTTTCTAAGAATTCGTCAACGAGGTTTGCTCGATGTGGACGAGCATTATCGTCCATAAATAAAAGTCAGATCCATATGTACCTCTGAAAAGTCTTACATAAAGTTCTAAGACCTCATCCCGATATCTCTGGCCGGTCATAGATCCGCTGTTGAAAACGTTTAGGGGCGTACGTCCATCGATCATTATTCTTCCCCATACCATCACACCTGCACTACCGAAACGGTCACGTTCCATAATGTTCGAAGGAAGATTTCGCGTTCCTGATTCCCTCCAGATGGAAATACGCTTAGAATCAGATGTTAAACTAAACCTCGACTCATCAGTAAAGAGAACATGGGTCCATTGGTGCTCACTCCAGTTCTGATGTCCTCTGCACCATTTAAAGCGATCCCTCTTTTGTTGTGAAGACTGTGAAACACATACCGTTGGCTTTTTGGCATAAAGGCCTTTTTCGTTAAGCCTTCTGTATACAGTTTGCCGTGATACAACATTTCCAGTGGCGGCTGCAACCTCTGAACTTAACTGCCGAGCAGTAGACTTCCTGTTACGACGGACAGTTATTGCCAGATATAGATCTTGAGAGACAGTTTTTATTCGTTTACGACCTTGTCCAGGCCTCTTTACAACAGTTCCAGAGTTCTGAAATTGTTTCCATAGCGTAGAGACTGTCTGTCTTGAAATAGTCACACATCTCGCTGCTTCTATAACTCTGCCCTGCTTCTAACGGCAGATAATTTGCCTCTTCACAGATTCTTCCAAATGATACTTCGGAGCTATAACAAACCGTTTTGAGTCCTTACACACTGAAATCAAACGCTGCATTGTAGAAATTCATTCAGATATTCACTTTGCCCAAAGCGCTTGATTCACCGTCGGATGACGCAACGAAAAGATTTGCATATCAGAAACCGTTTGATCACTTTTGATTGGATAAAAAGCGGACAAGCTGTGCCAAACACAAGACAGGATATAACTCAATAGAAATTTTTTTAATCAATCCCGAGAAAAAGCTAAAATATAGAGTTAAAATATAAAATATGTAGATGAGAAGAAAAATATATAAAGAGTTCGATGATAAAAACAAGACCATTGATTGCAGCACAACTGATAATTTAATTTACATATGCATAAAATTTTAATGGTTGGAAATTTAAAAGAATTTGATCAAATAGATTGATGAGTCATTTTGAATTTGCAAAAAGAATTAGATGAGATGTAAAAAACCAATTGAACGTAAAAATGCAAAAAGGTTTGGGGATGGGGATTTTCCCCAATCAAATCTTGTAAGTTTAAAAGTGTACTTTAAAGAATTTTTTACGATGATGATTAAAAGCAGGACGTGTAATTAAAATATGAACAGTAAAATCTAAGGAGCATGAAGAACAAAAAGGGGATTCTCACCCAACAAAAGATGAAGATGAATATGTCGAGTGTGCCCAATGTATGAGTGGTACAGATTTCAAAGAGGTTTAGCATTGCTTTTACTCCACAACGCATAACTAAATAACCACATTTAATAGTTGAAAGAATCCAGGAAAGATAATATTCGTAAAGGTCAAAACTAGTTAGAAGCCATACAGGGAAGACTGCAAGTTGCCGAACGGTGTGTACCTCTCAGAAGGGTTAATCCTCCTGGTGGTTGTTGTCTCGAGACAAAGAATCTCGTCGTTAGCAAAACTACCCAGACCTTGATAGACGAGATATCTCGTCATTAGAAGAAAACTTATCTGACACTGATCATAAGAAAAAATTACCAATGACGAGGTTTATCGCCATTAGCAAAATTGGTCAAATCTTGATGGAAGAGATATCTCGTGGAAACCGCTTGGAGGGTTAATTTGATCACTACCAGAACTTTCGAAAATGAACCCCAACAAACATGTTTCTAACACATTACATGCCCTCAGTGGGCACATCTCACTTAGGTGTGTACGAACTTCACGGCCCCGTGGTACATTAACGTCGCACTGGAGCAACACAACGGGCTTTTGGCGACGGTCCGGGATCAAATCCGAAGGGAAAACTCCGAGAACACCTCGTAATTTTGAACCACATTCAGATGACAAGTCGTGAAAGGGAAAATAGAGGTTGGTTGGTTTGAGGGTTTTATGGCGCAAAGGCCATATTTGGCCATGCTGCGCCAGACACAAGACGCAATATATCGAGTAATAGACACACCTAATGAAAGTTTTACTGACACAAAAGAGAGAAATACACCAAGGGAGGAATGCACCTGACAGGAATCGAACCTTCGCCGTCTACAACTCGAAGGGAAAATAGAAGAATTTGGGAATAGAATAGGATGGAGGCTGAAAAAGATCGTTTAGGTATCCCGGGATCTCGACACCCGTATTTACTAAAGACAGTAAACCCCATGGGAAAAGAAAAGACCACTCGAGTGAATGACCCCACCTTCCCTTTCACGAGATCTTTTACTAGAAGTTGTCTTGTGTTAGGTTTGGCAAAATATGGCCCTTGCGCCATTAAACCCAAACACAACCAACTTACACATTTAATGCTGATAGAGTTTATATTAAACCTCTATAAAGTGTCCGTTCTTCCTGTCGTGAAAAGTGGTCGCTTAAAGAGGTGGTCTCTTAACGGAGGTTTTGGTGTAAGGAATAAAAATACTCAAACCGAAATTACGACACTGGAAAACGATTAATTTCACACAATTGACACAGCATGTTTCAACAAAATATCGCCAGCTTACATACAAGTGAAACACACTAAGTCAAAAATTTTCAAGATGAGTTTTTTAACTTTTTTAGACCAGAATGTGGTGATCTGTAGACTGGTCAAATGTGTGTATGTGCAATAAACTGAACATACAGTAGAAACCTGGTTATTCCAAAATTAGTTAAGCCCCAGTCCTAAAAGTGAGTTACACCTTTTTCATATGTATCAATTTTTAGCATGGAAAATATTATTGGAACAGTATATCGTTGATACAATGTATATAAATGATTAATCGTTTCTTTATTGCGGTAGCCCTGTTGGAAGTATTAGCAACCGGAGAGTTGCAAGGTCGAAATTCGGTCCAATCAAAGACCGTCGTGTCGCGGGGGCCAATGCACGTTAAATCTGTCGCGACCTTCAATGTCCTCATTTCGGCGTGGTGTGGAAGTTTGGAGAGTGGGGTGCCAGCTCAGATGTGACCTCGTCATCTGACAGCGATTCAAAATTCCGTGGTCCTCGGACCTTACCCTTTGGGTTTGACCCCGGACAGTCGCCAATAGCCCGTTGTGTTGATCCAGTGCAACGTTAATTGAGTACCTACCTAATCAATACGATAGAAGTTTATGATTCAATTGGCTAGTGTCAGGTGTATTTCTCTCTTCTGTGTCAGTAAAACTTTCATCGTGTGTCTCTATTTCTTGATATAGTATGTCTCGTGTCTGGCGCAGCATGGCCAACTATGGCCCTTGCGCCATAAAACCCCAACAAACCAATCAGTTGGCTGCAGATTCACGGTTATCCAAAAATTCCTATGGAGAAACGGTTAATCGAAAATGGTATCGGATTGTATCTTCTTCACTGTATCCTCGGTCTGGGAAAAGCCACTGCTTTGGGCCAGAACACAGAACATTTTCTACACCAAATCTAACAACCTGTTGCTCCATATAACAGGCTGGGAAAATCCACCGAAACGATCACAGTGTGTCAATTGTTTTTCCGAGACAGATAAGATTTCCTGTTCTGATTTTCGGGGAGGCCAGAGAACAAAATCGCATTTTTTATTTCCGAGCAAAAGCAAATTGCGATAAAACTGTCGTAATCTCAGCAGAGCGCGGAGAGTCCAACAAACGAGCTTCTGTTGATAAATAAGTCAGAAAAAAGTGGCATCAAAAGGTTAGGGAGAGATAAACGGGCGTGTTGCAGACGATAAATACCTCGACGAACCCAAACGACCGAATAGAGATAAAGGGAACAAATAAATCGCTCCTCAGCTCAGGGCTTGAAAGATTTCGGAGTTGCTAGAGACGACCAGGGA
Source organism: Meta bourneti (assembly GCA_933210815.1). NCBI lineage: Eukaryota > Metazoa > Arthropoda > Arachnida > Araneae > Tetragnathidae > Meta > Meta bourneti. The sequence goes on along the minus strand of OW119925.1, from coordinate 10,404,579 downwards.
CGTAACTTGGGGGGGTCAAACGGGGCATGTGCCCCGGGCGCCGGATTGGGGGGGGGGCGAAAAACTGGCCGAGTATTTTTTTACTATAGATATTTACGTAGATAAAAAATGAAGAGGAAAACTTATTAGTAGACTACAAAAACTATAAAAGGAGCTAAATGCAGAATGTGAAGTGTTGCATGAGTTTGATGTGAGGGTGGATAGGGCAGTAAACTGCGTGAATGTATTTTTAGAGTGACTAATGCTATTCTTACCGTACACATATCCCGATATCATTTGATAAACCTTTTCATCTCATATGCAGCGATTATAAGTGTGAATAATATACCAAACATGCTACTCTCAGATTATTTGTCAATGAAATATCTTAAAATTAATTTGGTATTTTATCTTGTACTAAAAATGAAATTATGAAAATTAATCTATTTGCCTTTGAAATCAAGCATTTACCATCTAAGTTGAATACAAAATTTTGGAATAGTGGAATTAATGCGTGGTAGCGATATCAGGTATTGTCGGGGAGGGTTTTGGTTTGGTTGGTCAGGGGGTCAAGGCGAGTTCTTGCCCCGGATGGAAACTAGCCTAGTTACGTCTCTGAAGACGACGAATTCAGAGTAGGCATAATTTTTTTTCGTCTCGCTCTTCTTTATTCCAATCGAAAGGCTTAATGAGGTAGGTAGGGAGTTGGATTAACGACGTACTGGGACAACACAAAGATCTACTCTCGAGAGTTCGGGATCCATCCCAGAAAGATCCTGGGGGTAGCCCAGTTGGAAGAGTAACCGATTAGCAACCGAGTAGAGATGTTACAGTGATTTTACAGTAACTGCGACTGCTACTGAAAAATATCTGATTCTAAACTGTGATTGTGATTTTAAATTGAATCTGATTGGTTGAGTGTAAAGTATCTCTTAGCCACTCGTAGCAACAGGATGCTCCTATTTATGATTTAAATCCTTTAGTAGTTCCCTCTGTAGAGTAATACACACAGCCACGAAATGTCCTTTACTTTTTTTAAATTTAACCAAACACAATACCACTCAATAAACCTACAATTTAAACTGAATTAAACATTTTTATTCCTCCGATGAGTCGTTTTTATATTAAGCCCGTTATTTCTTTCCCTAAAGATATATGCGGACAACATTTTTTCTTTTCCTGACAGTGATGGATCGTTATTTTGAACTACTAGACGCGGGTAACTTAACACTGCTCATAACTGGTTTTTGCAGATCAAAATATATCGATGTTTTTATTTCATAAAAATAACGTTTTGTAGTTAATCAAGCATTAAAATCAAGTGATGTGCATTAGAATACTTGATTAATTTGCTTCTAATTGAATGTAAATTATTGAATTTTCATTGTATATTAAATAAATAATTAATTCACATACCTATTTTTCTCTTAAAAGTCGTTTAAATTAATTGCTCTTATATAAAATATTGGTTAATTGAAGAAAAAAAATTACACTATGTGTAACAAGACAATTTTCTTATATTTGATAATCTGGAGGTACTGAAATATTCCCCCAAACACACAAGGAGTAACTGTTTCAAAACATTAAGTAATTTTTCTAAATCTATGGTAACATCCGAATCCATTTGTTTCTAATACTAAAATTTAAAGTTAACCATTTTCTTTTGCCAAATATAATATTGTTTTCTATCATTTTTATAAATTTATATGCATAAAATTTGCTTTTGGGATTGTCTTCATATTAAATCGCATACAAACACCCAATTTTTGTGTAAAATTTAGAATTTATGTAAAAATTTAACCTCGAATGCCAAATTTCAAGTCCTTTAACCTAGTCGTTTCTGAATTATGAGTATGAAAATATGAATGCTAATGACAAAAGTGAATCCTAATGACAAAAAGAACGATGTATTTCTCACTTTTGCAGTCACAGAATTGCAAGACTCAACTTATAACTTCAATAGAAATATTTAAGGATATGAAGATGAGGGATGTGATTAAAAAGAATTTTCTTTTTTATGTTTGAACAAAACCAAAGAAATAGAAAAAAAATTCTAGATAATGTGTTCTTTATATAAAAATATAACTAAATAAATAATCAGAGAAAGTTGAACAATAATTAATTTGTCATTTAAAATAGGGAATTTTAAAAGCGCTTTCTTCTGAACTTTCCTTTAAACTGTCGAGTTTCTTTATTTAGTCAAATGGGCGACAAGATGGTGTGTCATAAAGCCACCTTTAGCCATCCGGTTGAAAATACGAATTCTCCAACCCGAATCCATCACAGATCCCCACACTCCATCAAGGGAATCACCGATAAACCAACTGTCACCCCCAACTCAGTTTTCACTGATACCGAATCACAAGTCGCAGTAGCGATTTCAGCCAAGGAATCAGCTTATATATCAGCTAAGCGATATCATAATCACTGCTACCGATTCACAGATACTCTCAATCACTGCTACCGAATCACAAGTCGCAGTAGCGATTTCAGCCAAGGAATCAGCTTATATATCAGCTAAGCGATATCATAATCACTGCTACCGATTCACAGATACTCTCAATCACTGCTACCGATTCACAGGTCGCAGTCGCAGTATCGATATCAGCTTAGGTATCAGCTAAGCGATATCAGCTCAATCACTGCTACCGAATCACAGATACTCTCAATCACTGTTCCAAAAATAACTGCTACCAAATCACTGATATTTTTACATTCCAGTAACAGGTAAGAACTGATTCAAAAGTATTAGTGATTGAGTAGCACTTCTATGATTCGCTTAACACCCCTAGTTGCGAGTTCGAAACTCAGTCCAGCCAAAGAACGTCGTATACTCAGTGACTGGTGCACGTTAAATCAGTCGTGGGCCTCAAATATCCTCATGTTGGCGTGGCGTGGAAGTTTGGAGAGTGGGTTGCCAGCTCGGGTGTTGACCTCGTCATCTGACCGTGGTTCAAAATGACGAGGCGTTGTTCTCGGATCTTTCCCTTCGGGATGGATCCCGGACCGTCGCCAATAGCCCGTTGTGTTGCTCCAGTGCGATGTTAATTAACCTACGGAGAAACAGTAATTTTGAATGGTTAGATGACGAAATGTACACAACACTCTACAAACTTTTACACCACGCCAATGTGAGGACATTTGAGGCCACGACAAATTTAACGTGCACCCGCCCCCTATGTATACGACGGTCTTTTGGTTAGATTCGAACTAGCAACCCTACGGTTGCTAGTCCGTTACTCTTCCAACCGGGCCACCGCGGCCCCCCGAACATCTGGAATACTAAACAAATCAGGTAGGTAGTTAATGAACGTAGCATTGGAGGAACACAGCGGTCCAGAATCTTCCCCGAAGGGAAAAATCCGAGGACAACACCTCCTGATTTCGAACCCTTGTGTTGCCTTCCTTCAGAACGACGTTAAATTCAACTACTAACCTACCTTTGAATGTGGCCCTCCACGAAAAATAATTGGGTGTCCTCCTGGGGGGAGAGACCCCATGAATTATTTTTCCAACTGACTTCACTTCTTTCTCGGGAGTCCTCCCTCCACATGTTGCATCCGTACCGAACTCCTTCCGGGCACTGCCCCACAAACGGGGAGCCTTCTGGCCAACAGCCTGGAAAGAAAAGCCGCTACCCCCAAACAAATGCATTCCTCTAGGGGGTGGTCAATGGGCACGCGCCTACGACCACTGACCGCGCGCGCGGGTCAGCTGCCATCCTAGGAAGCGCCAGATGTTCGGACAGATAACCTTCAAGTCCGCTCTCAGCTGCCAGGAAGGGTGCAGGAAATAATCCGCCTTGGTCAAGGTTAGCTCTTGCATTGGGAGTAAGCAGGCATACGGTAGTGCCCGTTCATTAGGATCCATTCCTCGAGGAAGTTGGGATCTTTTTCAGTCTGCTGCACCCCTTTGCGCTCGTAAAAGTCGGGGGACCACCGCGCCTTCTCGACCCTCCTTCTGTGGGGGGGGGGGGACATCTGTGGTTTCAGGAGTGAAGGTCAGTGGAGGATCCGCATTGTCATGCATCAGCGTGAGGGCTGCGGTAGCACAGTTGGAGGAGTAACAGATTAGCAATCGGAGCGTGCGAGTTCGAAACGTTTCAACTAAAGACCATCGTGTGCACGAGGGCTGGTGCATGTTAAATCTGTCATGGTAGGTATTTTAATTAACTGGAGCAACACAACTCTCAATCACTGTTCCAAAAATAACTGCTACCAAATCACTGATATTTTTACATTCCAGTAACAGGTAAGAGCTGAGATTCAAAAGTATCGGTGATTCAGTAGCACTTCTGTGATTCGCTTAACACCCCTAGTTGCGAGTTCGAAACTCGGTCCAGCCAAAGACCGTCGTATACTCAGGGACTGGTGCACTTTAAATCTGTCATAACCTCAAATGTCCTCACGTTGACCTGGTGGTGTGGAAGTTTGGAGAGTGAGGTGCCAACTCAGGTCTTGTCCCGTCATCTGACCGTGGTTCAAATTTACGTGGTGTTGTCCTCATTTCTTTTCCTTGGGGGATTGATCCCGGATCGTCGCCAATAGCCCGTAGTGATTGCTCAAGTGCGACGTTATTTAAAATACCTACCTATCTGACGTGAAGGATAGACAACAGTAACCCTCCAAGAGTTAGATTTCCTAATAGTGTAGTACTGCTTTTACCCCATAGAACTTCATGGCTAAATAACCACACCTGTTGAATAAGAATCCAGCTCAAGTGTGACCTCGTCATCTGACAGTTGTTCAAAATTACGTGTTGTCCACGATCTTTCCCTTCGGATTTGATCCCTTATTGTCGCCAGTAGCCCGTTGTGTTGCTCCAGTGCCACTGTAATTCAACTACCTACCTACATTTGAAGACTTGGTCACGAAGGACATAATTGGCTATAAGCCATGCAGGGAAGACTGCAGGTTGCAAGGGAATAACCGATACAGCACACATCAGAGGAGAGAGAAGGGGTGTGTTCGAGCGCACGTGTCTCGAGACCTCCCTCCGCTGCGATGTTCTGGAAGTTCTTAATGAAAACGAGGGAGGCCGCGAGGTGAGGAGGAACGGCAGGGTGAGGAATGCGGAGCGCAGGTGGTGGGTCGGAGAGAACGTTCCCACGCCGCAATCAAACCCTGACTCCTTGAAAACTTCCAAAAAACGTCGAGGGTCTTCGGCGGACATCTGGCGCGGCATGCGCGCCTTATGGACCTCCCCTTTGTTTCGCCTTTCGCGCCTTTTCGGATGTCAACAGGTGTGTGCCATCTAGGAATGGGGGTCTTTGTGCAGGGATGCGCGCTCACCTGCTGCAGGTTCCGAAAATGTGGAGTAAAAACTGGCACATGCAGGCGCCGACTGGGTGCTTGTGACTCATTCTGGGCCACCCTTTTGCCACCTGTAGGATGATTATCAACGTGCCGCTTGTAGGCCAATCTGAGAGATCTGGCTTCCCTTATTCCTGGTTTGATCATCTGCAGTCCGGGTCCCAGTATCGGTTTATATGATGGGTCTCTAAAAATCTGTAGCCTGGTTGGAAGAGTAACGGATTTGCAAACGGAGGATCGCGAGTTCGAAGCCACTAAAGACCGTCGTGTACAAAGGGGTGGTGGTGCATGTTAGATCTGTCGTGGCCTCAAATGTCCTCACGTTGGCATGGTGTGGAAGTTTGAAGAGTGGGGCGCCAGTTCAGGTGTTGACCTCATCATCTGACCGTGGTTCAAAGTTACTAGGAGTTGTCCTCGAATCTTTCCCTTCTGGATGGATGCTGTACCGCCAATAGCCGTTGTGTTGCTCCAGTGCGACGTTAATTCACTACCTACTTCCACGAGGGTGTTTTCCTGTTTTATCCTCAGGTTCTTGATAAAATTTCGAGGAATTTAAATGTAAATATATTTTAGCCATTCAACTGGGGTGTTACTGGCCCTATGTAATCTTAACTATCACAAATTTATATCATACGTAAATATAAATTAAAAAAACGACGAATAAAATAATCACGTCGTCCTCACGTGTGCCTCCTTTCGTCCTTCCGACCCCAGAATTCTGTTCCTCGTGTTGTTTAACTATGTGTTAGGTAATTTTAAATTCTCGTTTTTCCACTTCCCGTGCCCCCAATTGAAACTCTAAACCTCTGGTGAGCCGGAGGGACGAGGGTACAGTAAGTACCTACCTCCATGTCGAAGTTACTCTAAACCAGTGGTTCTTATCCTGGGGTGTGTACCCCTGGGGGTGCGACAGAAGCTTCGATGGACGACAGCGATTTAATAAAAGACGATCTTATTGAAATACGAACCAATGCACGTATTCAAATGGAATGTGAAAAACTGGACTTGGAACAATTCTGGTGTACACAGAACCACAGCTGGCAAAAGCAACATTGGAGACACTTTTACCATTTGCCACCACCTAACTGTGTGAAATGGGATTTTCATCACTTTTGCACATGAAAACAAAAGCCAGAAATCGCTTAGTGATGACTTACGCGTGGCTCTTGAAAAAAGGAGCCTCGATTCAAAAGTACTATTATGAATAAACAACGTAGCCATTAAAATGTTTTGTATGTACACTATATACACAAAAGTATTTGGACACTGCATGTTTTTCAGAAAAAGTGTTTTATTGTTCTATTTAGTAACGGGTAGGCCCTCCTTTTGCTTGTATTACAGCTGCAACGCGTCGAGGCATACTTTCCACAAGTTCTCTCTAAGTCTGGGCAGGAATAGCTCGCCATGCCTCTTGCAAGGCTGTGAGAAGAGAGTGTTGTGAAGATGGGCGTGCGTGGTGGTGTCGTACCCGTCTCTCCAGTTCGTCCCACAAGTGTTCGATCAGATCGAGATCGGGGCTCTGAGCAAATTCACCTCATTTTCAGGAAACCAGTCCAGCACACGTTTTGCAGTGTGACATGGAGCTCGATCCTGTTGGAAGAAACAACCTTCATCGCCGTAGTATTGCATAGTGTAGGCAAGGCCGAATTATCCAGAACGTAGAGGTACACGTCAGCATTTATGGTACCAGGTACATAAAGCAATGGCCGAGTGCTAACCAGGAAAAACAACCTGATTTTCTGCAGTGTCCAAATACTTTTGTCCATATAGTGTATATGTAAATGTATGTTTATTTTTCAATCAATGAATTATCTTACAATTTCCTGAATAAAGAAATAGAAACGCATTTTTCAAGGGGGTGCCAGAACCTATTTTTAGATTCAAGGAGGTGCCGATCACTAAAAGGGTTAAGAACCGCTGCTCTAAACAAATCGCTTGTATTTATGAAAATGGAACGAGTCAAAAGATAACAAAATCCCTCAACCATCGTGGAAACGCAAGAACAATGATAAAGTAGCCATTCTTTTCGTGAGACTTGCGTGCCACGAAAAAGGCTTCGAAGTTTCACAAACGATACCATCTCGCACGAATTTCGTTGCGAAAAGCGGCAACAGCTGATCGTTATTTGGCGGGAAAAATCACAGGGCGAAGGGGGAGCAGAACGTGACGGTTCGTGCCGCTGGGTTCGTGAGTCAATGCTCGCTGCTCTGTTTTCGCAGACGAATTCGAGAGCGCTCGAAGTAAAGCGAAACGAGTGATCTCACGCGCTGTGCCCCACAGCTGCGTGTTTTCTTCAAGCGGCTGCACAGGATCACGAATTCCGGATGGGGTGGACCGCGGGTTTTCGAAACGAGAACTCGAATCGTCTTTCTTTTCTCTCTTGAAGTTGGGTTCAGTCGATTTCTGGGATGATTTCATCTCGGGTACATCAAGTTGAGGCTCGAGTAACTTTGAAGTCCCTTGTCCCAGTAATTGTGCTCAAATTTACCGACAAATATACTTCGTGTAGGTGGGGGCTGATGCACGTTAAACCTATAGTGTCCAACTGTCAGATGGGATAATTATAAATTTTTTATAATTTTATGACAAGTATTTGAGTGGTAATGCTCATTAATTAACGTCACACTGAAGCAACACAACGGGCTATTGGCGACGGTCCGGGATCAAATCCGAAGGGAAACACCACTTAATTTTGAACCACGGTGAGATGACGAGGTCAGACCTGAGCCGACACCTCACTCTCCAAACTTCTACACCACGCCAACGTGAGTGCGTCTGAGGCCACGACAGATTTAACATGTACCAACCACCTTTGCACACGACGGTTTATGGTTGCACAGGTGGGAAAGATGTCTTTTCTTTGGGTTGAGGTCCACAGTAACCCAGTTGGAAGAGTAACGGATCAGCAACCGGAGGGTTGCGAGTTCGAATCCAACCAAAGACCGTCGTATACAAAGGGTTAAGTCTGTCGTGGCCTCGAATGTCTTCAAAATGAAGAGGTGTCTTTGGATTTGATCCTGGACCGCCGACAACAACCCGTTGTGTTGCTCCAGTGCGACGTTAATTCACCTACCTACCACTGCAATTCGATTACAACCCAAAGAACAAATAAAGAGAAGACGTCTTTCCCATCTGTGTAAGGTCCGCGATAGCCTGGTTGGAAGAGTAACGGATTAGCAACAGGAGGATTGGGAGCAAAGATCCTCAAAATGACGGTATTGTCCGGATTTGATCCCGGACAATAGCCCGTTGTGTTGCTGCAGAGAGACGTTAATTCTCACCTCCATACCTACCACTTCAATTCGATTACAACCCAAAGAACAAATAAAGAGAAGACGTCTTTCCCATCTGTGTAAGGTCCGCGGTAGCCTGGTTGGAAGAGTAACGGATTAGCAACAGGAGGATTGGGAGCAAAGATCCTCAAAATGACGGTATTGTCCGGATTTGATCCCGGACAATAGCCCGTTGTGTTGCTGCAGAGAGACGTTAATTCTCACCTCCATACCTACCACTTCAATTCGATTACAACCCAAAGAACAAATAAAGAGAAGACGTCTTTCCCATCTGTGTAAGGTCCGCGGTAGCCTGGTTGGAAGAGTAACGGATTAGCAACAGGAGGATTGGGAGCAAAGATCCTCAAAATGACGGTATTGTCCGGATTTGATCCCGGACAATAGCCCGTTGTGTTGCTGCAGAGAGACGTTAATTCTCACCTCCATACCTACCACTTCAATTCGATTACAACCCAAAGAACAAATAAAGAGAAGACGTCTTTCCCATCTGTGTAAGGTCCGCGGTAGCCTGGTTGGAAGAGTAACGGATTAGCAACAGGAGGATTGGGAGCAAAGATCCTCAAAATGACGGTATTGTCCGGATTTGATCCCGGACAATAGCCCGTTGTGTTGCTGCAGAGAGACGTTAATTCTCACCTCCATACCTACCACTTCAATTCGATTACAACCCAAAGAACAAATAAAGAGAAGACGTCTTTCCCATCTGTGTAAGGTCCGCGGTAGCCTGGTTGGAAGAGTAACGGATTAGCAACAGGAGGATTGGGAGCAAAGATCCTCAAAATGACGGTATTGTCCGGATTTGATCCCGGACAATAGCCCGTTGTGTTGCTGCAGAGAGACGTTAATTCTCACCTCCATACCTACCACTTCAATTCGATTACAACCCAAAGAACAAATAAAGAGAAGACGTCTTTCCCATCTGTGTAAGGTCCGCGGTAGCCTGGTTGGAAGAGTAACGGATTAGCAACAGGAGGATTGGGAGCAAAGATCCTCAAAATGACGGTATTGTCCGGATTTGATCCCGGACAATAGCCCGTTGTGTTGCTGCAGAGAGACGTTAATTCTCACCTCCATACCTACCACTTCAATTCGATTACAACCCAAAGAACAAATAAAGAGAAGACGTCTTTCCCATCTGTGTAAGGTCCGCGGTAGCCTGGTTGGAAGAGTAACGGATTAGCAACAGGAGGATTGGGAGCAAAGATCCTCAAAATGACGGTATTGTCCGGATTTGATCCCGGACAATAGCCCGTTGTGTTGCTGCAGAGAGACGTTAATTCTCACCTCCATACCTACCACTTCAATTCGATTACAACCCAAAGAACAAATAAAGAGAAGACGTCTTTCCCATCTGTGTAAGGTCCGCGGTAGCCTGGTTGGAAGAGTAACGGATTAGCAACAGGAGGATTGGGAGCAAAGATCCTCAAAATGACGGTATTGTCCGGATTTGATCCCGGACAATAGCCCGTTGTGTTGCTGCAGAGAGACGTTAATTCTCACCTCCATACCTACCACTTCAATTCGATTACAACCCAAAGAACAAATAAAGAGAAGACGTCTTTCCCATCTGTGTAAGGTCCGCGGTAGCCTGGTTGGAAGAGTAACGGATTAGCAACAGGAGGATTGGGAGCAAAGATCCTCAAAATGACGGTATTGTCCGGATTTGATCCCGGACAATAGCCCGTTGTGTTGCTGCAGAGAGACGTTAATTCTCACCTCCATACCTACCACTTCAATTCGATTACAACCCAAAGAACAAATAAAGAGAAGACGTCTTTCCCATCTGTGTAAGGTCCGCGGTAGCCTGGTTGGAAGAGTAACGGATTAGCAACAGGAGGATTGGGAGCAAAGATCCTCAAAATGACGGTATTGTCCGGATTTGATCCCGGACAATAGCCCGTTGTGTTGCTGCAGAGAGACGTTAATTCTCACCTCCATACCTACCACTTCAATTCGATTACAACCCAAAGAACAAATAAAGAGAAGACGTCTTTCCCATCTGTGTAAGGTCCGCGGTAGCCTGGTTGGAAGAGTAACGGATTAGCAACAGGAGGATTGGGAGCAAAGATCCTCAAAATGACGGTATTGTCCGGATTTGATCCCGGACAATAGCCCGTTGTGTTGCTGCAGAGAGACGTTAATTCTCACCTCCATACCTACCACTTCAATTCGATTACAACCCAAAGAACAAATAAAGAGAAGACGTCTTTCCCATCTGTGTAAGGTCCGCGGTAGCCTGGTTGGAAGAGTAACGGATTAGCAACAGGAGGATTGGGAGCAAAGATCCTCAAAATGACGGTATTGTCCGGATTTGATCCCGGACAATAGCCCGTTGTGTTGCTGCAGAGAGACGTTAATTCTCACCTCCATACCTACCACTTCAATTCGATTACAACCCAAAGAACAAATAAAGAGAAGACGTCTTTCCCATCTGTGTAAGGTCCGCGGTAGCCTGGTTGGAAGAGTAACGGATTAGCAACAGGAGGATTGGGAGCAAAGATCCTCAAAATGACGGTATTGTCCGGATTTGATCCCGGACAATAGCCCGTTGTGTTGCTGCAGAGAGACGTTAATTCTCACCTCCATACCTACCACTTCAATTCGATTACAACCCAAAGAACAAATAAAGAGAAGACGTCTTTCCCATCTGTGTAAGGTCCGCGGTAGCCTGGTTGGAAGAGTAACGGATTAGCAACAGGAGGATTGGGAGCAAAGATCCTCAAAATGACGGTATTGTCCGGATTTGATCCCGGACAATAGCCCGTTGTGTTGCTGCAGAGAGACGTTAATTCTCACCTCCATACCTACCACTTCAATTCGATTACAACCCAAAGAACAAATAAAGAGAAGACGTCTTTCCCATCTGTGTAAGGTCCGCGGTAGCCTGGTTGGAAGAGTAACGGATTAGCAACAGGAGGATTGGGAGCAAAGATCCTCAAAATGACGGTATTGTCCGGATTTGATCCCGGACAATAGCCCGTTGTGTTGCTGCAGAGAGACGTTAATTCTCACCTCCATACCTACCACTTCAATTCGATTACAACCCAAAGAACAAATAAAGAGAAGACGTCTTTCCCATCTGTGTAAGGTCCGCGGTAGCCTGGTTGGAAGAGTAACGGATTAGCAACAGGAGGATTGGGAGCAAAGATCCTCAAAATGACGGTATTGTCCGGATTTGATCCCGGACAATAGCCCGTTGTGTTGCTGCAGAGAGACGTTAATTCTCACCTCCATACCTACCACTTCAATTCGATTACAACCCAAAGAACAAATAAAGAGAAGACGTCTTTCCCATCTGTGTAAGGTCCGCGGTAGCCTGGTTGGAAGAGTAACGGATTAGCAACAGGAGGATTGGGAGCAAAGATCCTCAAAATGACGGTATTGTCCGGATTTGATCCCGGACAATAGCCCGTTGTGTTGCTGCAGAGAGACGTTAATTCTCACCTCCATACCTACCACTTCAATTCGATTACAACCCAAAGAACAAATAAAGAGAAGACGTCTTTCCCATCTGTGTAAGGTCCGCGGTAGCCTGGTTGGAAGAGTAACGGATTAGCAACAGGAGGATTGGGAGCAAAGATCCTCAAAATGACGGTATTGTCCGGATTTGATCCCGGACAATAGCCCGTTGTGTTGCTGCAGAGAGACGTTAATTCTCACCTCCATACCTACCACTTCAATTCGATTACAACCCAAAGAACAAATAAAGAGAAGACGTCTTTCCCATCTGTGTAAGGTCCGCGGTAGCCTGGTTGGAAGAGTAACGGATTAGCAACAGGAGGATTGGGAGCAAAGATCCTCAAAATGACGGTATTGTCCGGATTTGATCCCGGACAATAGCCCGTTGTGTTGCTGCAGAGAGACGTTAATTCTCACCTCCATACCTACCACTTCAATTCGATTACAACCCAAAGAACAAATAAAGAGAAGACGTCTTTCCCATCTGTGTAAGGTCCGCGGTAGCCTGGTTGGAAGAGTAACGGATTAGCAACAGGAGGATTGGGAGCAAAGATCCTCAAAATGACGGTATTGTCCGGATTTGATCCCGGACAATAGCCCGTTGTGTTGCTGCAGAGAGACGTTAATTCTCACCTCCATACCTACCACTTCAATTCGATTACAACCCAAAGAACAAATAAAGAGAAGACGTCTTTCCCATCTGTGTAAGGTCCGCGGTAGCCTGGTTGGAAGAGTAACGGATTAGCAACAGGAGGATTGGGAGCAAAGATCCTCAAAATGACGGTATTGTCCGGATTTGATCCCGGACAATAGCCCGTTGTGTTGCTGCAGAGAGACGTTAATTCTCACCTCCATACCTACCACTTCAATTCGATTACAACCCAAAGAACAAATAAAGAGAAGACGTCTTTCCCATCTGTGTAAGGTCCGCGGTAGCCTGGTTGGAAGAGTAACGGATTAGCAACAGGAGGATTGGGAGCAAAGATCCTCAAAATGACGGTATTGTCCGGATTTGATCCCGGACAATAGCCCGTTGTGTTGCTGCAGAGAGACGTTAATTCTCACCTCCATACCTACCACTTCAATTCGATTACAACCCAAAGAACAAATAAAGAGAAGACGTCTTTCCCATCTGTGTAAGGTCCGCGGTAGCCTGGTTGGAAGAGTAACGGATTAGCAACAGGAGGATTGGGAGCAAAGATCCTCAAAATGACGGTATTGTCCGGATTTGATCCCGGACAATAGCCCGTTGTGTTGCTGCAGAGAGACGTTAATTCTCACCTCCATACCTACCACTTCAATTCGATTACAACCCAAAGAACAAATAAAGAGAAGACGTCTTTCCCATCTGTGTAAGGTCCGCGGTAGCCTGGTTGGAAGAGTAACGGATTAGCAACAGGAGGATTGGGAGCAAAGATCCTCAAAATGACGGTATTGTCCGGATTTGATCCCGGACAATAGCCCGTTGTGTTGCTGCAGAGAGACGTTAATTCTCACCTCCATACCTACCACTTCAATTCGATTACAACCCAAAGAACAAATAAAGAGAAGACGTCTTTCCCATCTGTGTAAGGTCCGCGGTAGCCTGGTTGGAAGAGTAACGGATTAGCAACAGGAGGATTGGGAGCAAAGATCCTCAAAATGACGGTATTGTCCGGATTTGATCCCGGACAATAGCCCGTTGTGTTGCTGCAGAGAGACGTTAATTCTCACCTCCATACCTACCACTTCAATTCGATTACAACCCAAAGAACAAATAAAGAGAAGACGTCTTTCCCATCTGTGTAAGGTCCGCGGTAGCCTGGTTGGAAGAGTAACGGATTAGCAACAGGAGGATTGGGAGCAAAGATCCTCAAAATGACGGTATTGTCCGGATTTGATCCCGGACAATAGCCCGTTGTGTTGCTGCAGAGAGACGTTAATTCTCACCTCCATACCTACCACTTCAATTCGATTACAACCCAAAGAACAAATAAAGAGAAGACGTCTTTCCCATCTGTGTAAGGTCCGCGGTAGCCTGGTTGGAAGAGTAACGGATTAGCAACAGGAGGATTGGGAGCAAAGATCCTCAAAATGACGGTATTGTCCGGATTTGATCCCGGACAATAGCCCGTTGTGTTGCTGCAGAGAGACGTTAATTCTCACCTCCATACCTACCACTTCAATTCGATTACAACCCAAAGAACAAATAAAGAGAAGACGTCTTTCCCATCTGTGTAAGGTCCGCGGTAGCCTGGTTGGAAGAGTAACGGATTAGCAACAGGAGGATTGGGAGCAAAGATCCTCAAAATGACGGTATTGTCCGGATTTGATCCCGGACAATAGCCCGTTGTGTTGCTGCAGAGAGACGTTAATTCTCACCTCCATACCTACCACTTCAATTCGATTACAACCCAAAGAACAAATAAAGAGAAGACGTCTTTCCCATCTGTGTAAGGTCCGCGGTAGCCTGGTTGGAAGAGTAACGGATTAGCAACAGGAGGATTGGGAGCAAAGATCCTCAAAATGACGGTATTGTCCGGATTTGATCCCGGACAATAGCCCGTTGTGTTGCTGCAGAGAGACGTTAATTCTCACCTCCATACCTACCACTTCAATTCGATTACAACCCAAAGAACAAATAAAGAGAAGACGTCTTTCCCATCTGTGTAAGGTCCGCGGTAGCCTGGTTGGAAGAGTAACGGATTAGCAACAGGAGGATTGGGAGCAAAGATCCTCAAAATGACGGTATTGTCCGGATTTGATCCCGGACAATAGCCCGTTGTGTTGCTGCAGAGAGACGTTAATTCTCACCTCCATACCTACCACTTCAATTCGATTACAACCCAAAGAACAAATAAAGAGAAGACGTCTTTCCCATCTGTGTAAGGTCCGCGGTAGCCTGGTTGGAAGAGTAACGGATTAGCAACAGGAGGATTGGGAGCAAAGATCCTCAAAATGACGGTATTGTCCGGATTTGATCCCGGACAATAGCCCGTTGTGTTGCTGCAGAGAGACGTTAATTCTCACCTCCATACCTACCACTTCAATTCGATTACAACCCAAAGAACAAATAAAGAGAAGACGTCTTTCCCATCTGTGTAAGGTCCGCGGTAGCCTGGTTGGAAGAGTAACGGATTAGCAACAGGAGGATTGGGAGCAAAGATCCTCAAAATGACGGTATTGTCCGGATTTGATCCCGGACAATAGCCCGTTGTGTTGCTGCAGAGAGACGTTAATTCTCACCTCCATACCTACCACTTCAATTCGATTACAACCCAAAGAACAAATAAAGAGAAGACGTCTTTCCCATCTGTGTAAGGTCCGCGGTAGCCTGGTTGGAAGAGTAACGGATTAGCAACAGGAGGATTGGGAGCAAAGATCCTCAAAATGACGGTATTGTCCGGATTTGATCCCGGACAATAGCCCGTTGTGTTGCTGCAGAGAGACGTTAATTCTCACCTCCATACCTACCACTTCAATTCGATTACAACCCAAAGAACAAATAAAGAGAAGACGTCTTTCCCATCTGTGTAAGGTCCGCGGTAGCCTGGTTGGAAGAGTAACGGATTAGCAACAGGAGGATTGGGAGCAAAGATCCTCAAAATGACGGTATTGTCCGGATTTGATCCCGGACAATAGCCCGTTGTGTTGCTGCAGAGAGACGTTAATTCTCACCTCCATACCTACCACTTCAATTCGATTACAACCCAAAGAACAAATAAAGAGAAGACGTCTTTCCCATCTGTGTAAGGTCCGCGGTAGCCTGGTTGGAAGAGTAACGGATTAGCAACAGGAGGATTGGGAGCAAAGATCCTCAAAATGACGGTATTGTCCGGATTTGATCCCGGACAATAGCCCGTTGTGTTGCTGCAGAGAGACGTTAATTCTCACCTCCATACCTACCACTTCAATTCGGGGGATTTCAAAGAACAGATAGAGAAAAGACGTAGTTCCCACCTGTGCAAAGCCACCCCCGAAATTGTTTCCTGTCCGGCGCCACTGGATGCGGGAGGGGGTTGAGCACTGACCTAATGCACCCTAATAGCAAACGACAAAGCGAAAGCGGAACGGAGGCGAGAATTCCAGCAACAAGTGCGAGAAAGAAATCGCCGCCGTTCTCCTTATCGTCAACAGAGGCAGCAGACATCGGCCGACCCGGATCGCAAACAAACTGGCGCCGGCGACCAAATATTTACGACTCGGACACAGAGCCGATCTTCTGGGAAGCCGCCGCCCTCGAGAGGGGAGGCGCCGGCGCGGAATGCGGCACCGGCGCCACTCGGCGGTGGGAACGGCAATCCCCGCCCTGCAGGTTGAGGAACTTCTCTGTTGCGGTCGTTAGTGGACTCAAAAGGAGCTAATGAAGTCTGTCAGCTTCGGTGTTTCACTTGGGTTTATTGGAGTGCTTGTTCGGAGGTTCCTGGGGCGACAGGGCTCGCGCCTTCCACGTGGGGAGTCGCAGGGGTCAACCAACCCCCGAATGGGTCGTGGAGATGGACCGGAAAGCAATAGCGTTACTCCAAAATAACAGTTAGCGACTGTTATCGAAAACTTTCTGAGAAATGTTATTGAAATTGTAGTGATAACAATCTCATCTTTGGGGCGGCGGTAGCCTAATTGGCAGAGCAATTGGAGGGATTGCGAGTTCGAAGCTCGGTCCAGCCAAAGACCGTCGTGTTCGTGGAGGCTGATGCACGTTAAATCTGTCATGGTGTCAAATATCCTCTTTTGGGTGTTGTGTGGAAGTTTGGAGAGTGAGGTGCCAGCTTAGGAATTGACCTCGTCATGTGACGGGTTCAAAATTAAGAGGTATTCTGGGATCTTTTCCTTCGGGAATGATCCCGGGCCGTCACCAATAACCCGTTGTGTTTGCTCCAATGTGACGTTAATTAACTACCTGCCTCAAAATCGTTCCAACTTTTTGTGCTTTGAATAAGTATTTGTGCTTTGAATAACTAAGTCTTGTAAATAAGGTTCTTTACATTATAGTGGGGTGTATAGTTGATAGTTAAGGGGTACAAAAACCTTAATTTAGCTGTTTTTGCTCTGTACCTCCTCTCTGTGGAGACCTTACTTAGACACAAAAATCTGACTCTAAAACCAAATTTAAGTACTTTCCCAAAAATTCCCAGTCAAACACCGCCGTGTACAAAGGGGGCTGGCACACGTTAAATCTGTCGTGGCCTCTAATGTCCTCACGTTGGCGTGGTGTGGAAATTTGGACAGTGGGGTGCCAGCTAAGGTGTTGACTTCGTCATCTGACCGTGGTTTAAAATTACGTGGTGGTGTCCTCGGTCTTTCCCTTTGAGATTGATCCCAAAGGGAAAGGACGTTAATTAAAATACCAAATGCCCAAAAATTGTTCTACAGTTAAATATTTCCCTTTCTATTATTTCATCTATGAAATCTAAATTTCCACAGCCTCCAGCCCCACATACAGCTTTAAAATTAATTTACATTCCTACCAAGCGTCCCCTGATCGACATGAATAAATTAATCGAAATGAAACGTTTTCAGTCTTTCGATATCATCTCTCAAATATTCGGAAGTCACGTGGAGGGAAATAAAAGTAAATTCAAACATAAGTGTTAGAATCTAGATTAAGTAAAAACAATTTTTAGAAAAGATGGGTTTTCCCAACAATACTGGTAAGACAATCTGGTGTCTCGTGCTCGTGCAGAAACTGCTCTCCCCCACGACCGTCGTATACAAAGGGGGTTTAAATGTCCTCACGTTGGTGTGGTGAGAAAGCTTGGAGAGTGGGGTGCTAGCTCAGGTGTGACCTCGCCATCTGACTGTGGTTCAAAATTACGTGGTTTTGTCCTCGGATCTTTCCCATCGGGAGTTGATCCCGGACCGTCGCCAATAGCCCGTTGTGTTGCTCCAGTGTGACGTTAATTGAAATACCCCCCCCTCACATTCGTTCGCTTTTCAGGTTTCCCTCATCTTTAAATATAAGTTCGAAGTGCATATCCTTGGTATGTAAACTACCTTCGAGCAAAATTTCAGGTTCCCAGGGGTTTAGTAGTTTCTCGTATCGTGCAGGATAGGTAGGTAGTTAATTAACGTCGACCTGGAGCAACACAACGGGATATCGGCCACTGCCGGGGATCCATCCCGAAGTCAAATATCCGAGGACAACACCTCGCCATTTTGAATCCCATTCAGATGACGTCAATATTTTAGTTGGCATCCCACTCTAGAAAATTCCACGCTACGCCGATTTGAGGACAGTTGAAGCCATGACAGATTCAACATGTATCAGCCCCCACGTACAAGGCGGTCCTTGGATGGGTCGAGTTTCGAACTCGTCGCGCATCCAACTGGGTTAGTTGTGTTGCTCCAGTGTGACGTTAATTAAAAATACCAATCCAACTGGGCTACGGCGGCCCGATATAGAGATTGGACCCAAAGTTCTGTTGGGCAAATTGTGATATTGTCCTAAATTCCTAATTGTTCAGAAATAGATCGTTGTAGTTACTGCAGTGCGACTTTAATTAAATACCTACCTATCTAATTGTTCAGAGCAAATTTTAACTGAGTGTAGGAATGAAACAAATGTTCTCTCTCAGCCAACTAACTCTAGTTATTCAACTGGCCTTTTAGATCCAACCGTGAAAGCTTCAAGCCCCTCTTCTCTTTGGAGTAATCCCTACACCATGGTGTTGAAATTCGTTGAGCAGGATGTGTGTTTTAAAGTTAGATTCTTTAATTTTTCTCTGCATTCGTTTGTTTATCAAGTATAATTACCTGTGCCGACTTGTTAATTCGTAAATTAAAAATTCTTCCAATGATTTTGGTGGTGGTAGTTAATTAACGTCGCACTGGAGCAACAAGTAATTGGCGACGGTCCGAGATCCACTCCGAAGGTGAAGATCCAAGATTTGTTTGGGTTCAATGGCGCAAGGGCCATATTTGGCGATGCAAGACATACAATATCAAGTAATAGGCAGACATACACTATCTGGCCATTCGTCACTGGACACCCCATACTATTAAGTTAAAACGGACCCAGCACGACATCAGTATAGTGTAGGGCCACCTTTCGCCGCAATGACAACTCTTCGAGGAAGACTTTCTACCCATTTTCGATACGTTTCTGAAGGAATCTTGCTCCATTCATCCTTCAAATTGGCAAACAACTCAGTGGTCTTTTTTGGCCTGGCTCTCAACCGGCGCTCTAACTCATCCCAAAGGTGTTCCAAAGGGTTGAGATCTGGACTTCGGGCTGTCCAATGAAGTTTTTCCACACCCATTTCCTCAAACCACGTGTTAATAACACCTGCTGTATGAGCATTGTCTGCTGAAACAGGTATGGACCAATACCAAAGTGTTGTCATAATGTCGGTAGCGCAGAATTGACCAGAACTGTAGATGTTATAAGAACCGTTCAACGTCTTTTATAAGTTGTATGACGTGTATGGGTGATACTAAGCGCTTTTCGAGGGGTGTCCGGTGACGAATGGCAAGATAGTGTGCAATGAAAGTTTTACTGACACAGGAAAAGGTCCAAGAACAACGCTTTGTAATTTGGAACCTTAGTCAGATGACGAGGACACCTGAGCAGGCACGCAATTCTCCAAACTTCCACACCACGCCAACGTGAAGACGTTTGAGGCTACGACAGATTTACCGTGCACCAGCCCCCGTGTACACGACGGTCTTTGGTAGGACCGAGTTTCAGACTCGCAAACCTCCGGTTGCTAATCCGTTCCTCTTCCAACTAGGCTACCGCTGCCAGAAATGAATTTGGAATCGATCAGGAATAAAAAAGAATGAATTTGTTGAACAAATAAAGCATGAGCTGCAAGGTAGGTATTTGAATTAACGTCGCACTAGAGCAACACATCGGGTTATAGGCAACGGTCCGAGATCAAACCTAAAAGGAAAGATCTGATGACACCACGTAATTTCGAACCACGGTCAGATGACAAGGTCATACCTGAGCTGTAAGATATTGTGGTAAAAAATAATGGATGAAAATGTAAATATTGTATTTCCTCCGCTTCTAGCATTTATTGTATGTATTTTTAAATTCAATACAAAAATTCCTTGTGTCTTTTGCCGTGACAGTGATATTTACACGTTACAGTATCTCCTCGATATATCGCTATCCAGCTATATCGCTTATAATTACTTGAATTTTCAGTTTGAAACGCTGAAGAAAATTTGAATCGTTTCAATAGAATGGGGCTGCGGTAGTCCAGTTGGTAGAGTCGAGAATTAGCTATCGGTTCGTTGCGAGTTCGATGTAACACTGTTTAAAGGTGGGAGCTGGTGCTCGTTAAATCTGCCGTACTTCAAGTGTCCTGACGTTGTCATGGTGTGGATGTTTGGACAGTGGGGTGCCAAATCAAGTATTGACGTAGTGTGACGGCGATTCAAACTGACGAAGTGTTGTCTTCGGATCTTTCCCTTCGGGATTGATCCCGGACAGTCATCAATAGACATCGAGGAGTTGGGAGGTTTAGGTACTTCATTGGTCAGACCCCATAAGGAGGGCAGAAAAATACTAATTCTTGCGGAAATACTGTAACAGTATAATTACCGTATGTGACCTTATTCAATCGTATTGTCACCATAACAAAATAGGTAGGTAGCTGAATTAGCGTTGCACTGGAGCAACACAATGGGCTATTGGTGACGGTCCGGGATCAATCTCAAAGGGAAAGACCGAGGACACCACCACGTAATTTTAAACCACGGTCAGATGACGAAGTCAACACCTTAGCTGGCACCCCACTGTCCAAATTTCCACACCACACCAACGTGAGGACATTTGAGGCTACGACAGATTTAACGTGCACCAGCCCCCTTTGTACACGACGGTCTTTGGCTGGATTCGAACTCGCAACCTTTCGGTTGCTAATAGCGTGAACCTTGTATAAAAATGCAGACAGAGTGAGGTATAGCACCTGCGCCGAGAGCTATTTTGGGCCCCATAGAAATTTTGTAAAATCCATAGTCAAGGATAGTAAAGGATTCCCCTTAAATAGCCTTGGACCGTAGTAAAGGCTGGAGGTCAGAAGTCGACACTGACCGCCAGATGTAAATCTTGAACTCTATTGGGATGATCTTGTCAAGGTGTTTTGAAGGGTGGAACACGGCTCCCTTTTAATGAACTGTACCCAGGTGTTAAGAGGGGGCTGAAGAACGACGATTTCAAGAACTCGAACGTTGCGGTCGAATTTTTGGAATTTCGGCCGCCGGCTGTTTGAGGGGATTCCATTTCCCCCTTTATATTCCACAATGTAGGGACACAAAGCTCTGAATTGATTGCACAGATGGTGTACATTCCTGTTAAATAACTATTTTACTTGTATTTTAGGTGCGTCTTCGTGGGTTTTTGGTGCACAACTCGTTACAAAATTGTACCATTTTGGGTAGGTAGTTATTTAACGTCACTCCGGAGCAACTCAACGGACTAAGGACGATTCAAGGACGCCTCGCAATTTCAAACTACGGTTACATGACGAGAAGACTTAAAGTGACTTCCCCACTCTCCAAACTTTCACACCACGCCAACGTGAAGACATTTGAGGCCACGACGGATTTAACATTTGGCATGCACAAGATTATTTTTTTGGCTGGACCGAGCTTTGGACTCGCAATCCTCAGGTTGCTAATCCGTTGCTCTTCCAACTGGGCTACCACAGCCCAAAGAACATTTTGGATGCAGTTATGAGCTGTCTGTTTAAAAGGCATAAATCTTTTCTTTGTATTCACAAGCACAATTACCCGGGTCGAATTGGTTGATTACATAGATTTAAAAGTACAGAATAATCACTTCTCTTTCATAGATGATTGGTAGTGCAATTTACGTCTCACTGGAGCAACAAAAGGGGTATTGGCGAAGGTCCGGGATCAATCCCGAAACACTCTCATAGGAAAATACTAATATTTAAATGTCTGGAAAATACTAATAATGTCTGGAAAATAATTTAACATTTTTGTAATTGACTTTGGACTCAAATGAAAAATGAGTAAAAGAGCTCTATTTACAACTCAGCTTCTCTAAAGATAAGTCTCTCAGACTGCCCAACCAAATGTTGGCATCATCTGGATATTGGTGTCGTCAACATGCATTCCGTGAACTAGCAACAAGTTGATGGATACTCGTCAACATCGGGTGGCACGACAAAGAAATTTGTTGCCTGTATCCGTGTTCTCATTTCAAATGGAAAACATCGCTCAGTCTGGACAGTTGTCAACAAGTGGCATCGAACCACACGTGAGATTTCTTCAGGCTCCTATTACATCTAGTAGATACGTCATTATTTGTGCATATTTTTATTATTTTTAAAATTTTAGATGTAGTTCGAATCGCCTGTAGCTAAATATCGCAGAGCGACCGCGAATCTTATTGATGGTGAAATAGCGGCACGGCAGTTTGTATTCTCTTTGGAGATTTTAAGGTCTACTAAAGTTCTTCGAAACCAGATTTTGTTATTCTGACGAAATTCCGGAACGCGCTACTGTCGTTCAAAAGGAAATCAGACATTAAGTTGTCGCCAAGCTTGTCCCATTTTTTAAAAACTGTCTCTGCCACCATCTTTTTTGTTTTGGGGCATGGGCAGCTATTATGATGAAAGCAGCAGCAGTCGTTAGTTCCATTTTTACTTCAAAACTGAGTTTGGTTTGGACGCACAACTGGTTTTGGTTTAGACGCGCAACACTGTTGAAAACACGTATCCAGATGCAAGTTGCTGTGCCCAACAAATATATTGCCAACATCCGTCAATGTGTTGCCAACATTTTGTTGACCGGTCTGTACTTACCTTTACACTGCCAGGTTAAGGTTGATTCAAGTAGTATGGTAAAGGGTATTCAGATGTCTTAGAGTAAAACTTGTATAAAAGTGCAGAGATAGAGAAAGCCAAATAATTTATTCGATTCCTATCAAAATAGTAAGGTTCCAATTCATAATTTTTCAAACATTTAATAATTATTATTCATTAAGTTTGAATATGCTTTATAAAAATATAGGAAGAACTCTTATGTTGGAACGGGATGAGAGACGTTCTTTACTATTAAATATTTTTAATTAAAATGGATAGGGAGGAAACTAATTACAGTGGATCATCGTTACATCAGATGCTCGTGGTGCATGACCATCTGTCACCTTCTTTAGGGTTCTCCAGTCTCTCTGAGATGACTCGTTCGAAGGTCTGTTCGATTACGGTGGCCCTATTGGAAGAGTAACGGACTAGCAACCGGAGGGTTGCGAGTTCGAATACAGCCAAAGACCGTCGATTACAAGGACAGCTGGTGCACGTTAAATCTGTCGTGGCCTCGAATGTCTTTACGTTGGCGTGGAAGTTTGGAAAGTGGGATGCCAGTTCAGGTTTGACCTCGTCATCTGAGAGTGTTTCAAAATTACGTGGTGTTGTCCTCGGATCTTTCCCTTCGGGGGGTTGATCCCGGACCGTCGCTAATAGTCCGTTGTGTTGCTTCAGTGCGATTTGTTAATTAAATACCTACCTCTTTTTCTTGAATATTTGTGAGAAAGTAAAGTATTCAACTTAAGGTAGATAGTTAATTAACGTCGCACTGGAGCGACACAACGGACTATCGGCGGCGGTCCGGGATCCATCCCCAAGGGTCGGTTGGTTTTTATGGCGCAAGGGCCATATTTGGCCATGCTGCGCCAGACACAAGACATACATCAAGTAACAGACACACACAATGAAAGTTTTAGTGACACAGAAGAGAGAAATACACCCAGGGAGGAATGCGCCTGACAGGAATCGAACCTGCTCCGCGTACAACTCGGTTGCTAGCAGTGGGCTTACCCATTGATTCAACGACGGCCTCCTTCATCCCAAGGACAACGTGTCTCATTTTGAACTACTGTGAGATGGCGAAATCAACACCTGAGCTGGCACCCGACTCTCCAAACTTCCACACCGTTTCACGTTTGTCGTGGCCTCAAACGTGAGGACATTTGAGGCTGACAGATTTAACGTGCACCAGCCCTCGTGAGCTCGACCGTGTTTGGAACTTTCAACCCTCCGATTACTATTCAGTTTCTCTTCCAAGTAGACTACCGCTGTCCGATCCGGCCTTGCAGTGCCATTAAAAGTAATCAATGGGTCGGGCATATGAAAAAGTAATGAGTAACCTGGATGCAATTAATTATTGAATTATTAATAATTGAAAAAGTTATGAGTAACCTGGATGCAGTTAATTATCGAATTATTAATAATTGAAAAAGTTATGAGTAACCTGGATGCAAATAATTATTGAATTATTAATAATTGAAAAAGTAATGAGTACCCTGGATGCAATTGATATATTTGTGGCTTCTTAAAACATCTGTTGCTTCATTTATTTCCTAGGGGAGTAAAAGCGTACCCCCATTACCACCAAATGTTCTCGATTGAGGATCGCCCCTGAGAATACAAAGTAACATTTGTTTATCGGTCTCCATTTTCCCACACTCATTAATTTATTCGTCAGGTATCATCTCCATTTGGACGATGGAAACCAGATTGACCAGATGCGCCAACCGAAAAACGCACCTGCGATCCAGCGCTAGATACTTTCCCACGCAAATGCGCCCAAACATGCATCCACTCTCCGAATACCCAGAACGCAGCTGCATCTTGCAAAAGAAAACAGATGTGTTACGTTAAAAGAAACGATTTCTGCGCTCTTGAGAGAGTCCCATTCAGCCTGATTGACAGTTGCAACTGTCACGGCGCCTGCCATTGGCCCACCCCGCCAGCCAGACCCGAATCCCATTGGCGGAGCGGAGACAAACGTAGTGGGCCCCACCCACCTTCCACCATGACGTTATAAAACCCAATGTCGGCCTGGTTTGGAGATTATTGGCTGCTCTGTTCGCTGTGCTGACGGTCCTGCGGGTTTACCTTTGGATACACTAACTAGTTTCTGTTTACCTTTCGATCGGAGATCTTTTCCTTGTGTGTGGCAATCGTCCCTTCACCGTTCGATCGTTGGATTTAGTTTCGTTTCGCGGCGTCGCTTTTCAGTTCCCTTCCTACCATGAAAGCTCAGTGTGATTTACAAATGGCTGCTAAACAGATGGAGCAGAAAATCTTCAAAGGACGTGTGGTCAAAGACCGCGATGTCACCCACGAGGAGATGCAATCGCTGCTGCTGAAGCTGAAAAACCTCGTGCCCAACATGCCCAAGAACAAGAAGCTTACGAAGCTGGAGATCATACAGTACGTGATCGACTACATTATGGACTTGCAGATCGCTTTGGAAACACATCCTGCCGCTACTAGGCCTAATTCCGCTGTCTTGGCTGGTATTAGTCCAAACAGACAACCACTTGGAGTTATTTCACCAGCACTCAATACCTGTGCAGCACAAGAAGTGAGTACTTTTTATTCATTGTGTTCTAATTGATCGATTTTGTGTTGTGGAAAAAAATGCTCGCTAAATTATGTCAAACCAACATTGAAAACGAAAATATGGAGAAATAATTAATTTCGCATTAGATCTGCTTTCGATTCATTTATATTGTAATAGATCGATTTTGTTGTAGAATTGTTTGCAAAATTAGGTCGATATTCGAAACACCAGAATGAAAACGATATCTTAAATTATTTAGAATTCTCATAATTTATAATTGTATTTGTTTCTGTTGTATCGCAGCAATGTAATCGATGAAAAAAGTGGTACTTTTAATATAGCTATTAAAGTTGGCGTTATTATTAGTGAGCAATTTATTTCCGTATACATACTTTTGATACTGTTTTCATTAATTTATCTGTCGTTTGGCTAGGACGTCATCTTTCAAACTAGAACATTTATCTTGTTTTTTATTGTAGAATTGTTTAAGCTTCGTTCTCAGAACATAAAATTAATCACTGTAATGCCGCCAAAACGGCGACATCCAAGTGCAAATGGTTCCAATTTCAGCGTAGCTAATGTGGTGAATGGTGCAGTAATTTCAGTCCTGTGTTTTTGCAATTCGATAGTCTTACACAATTTTTGTTGCAACATTTCATGAATGTTAACGCTGAAATTTAGGTAATCATGTTATGGTGAAATCGAATGTTGCGTTTTGTTCAAATTTCACTCAAATCGTTGCAATCAAGAATATTTACCGTTTCTATTGAATAATCTATCGATTTTTACATGGACATGTAGTTATATTAATATTTTCCTTTGCTAATTTTAATGAAAATAAATTTTAAGCCATCGCCAAAACGAAGATAATTTGCGTATTCCTATTTACGTATGTTTAAATGTTAGAAACTAGAATGATTGCCTATTCAAAAACAGAAGTACCTTGAAAGTGAGGAAGTAAAGAAATGTTCAGTAAATTTTTTCTAGACATGCAAACTTTTGTTTCGTACTGTATTTTCTCTCCTAAAGAATAATATAAATTTCTTCTGAGATTCGCACTAATCTTCCCTAAAAATCTCGCAACGTTAAGCAATTTCGAAACGATCGATATTCTCTCCTAGCGAGCAGACGGTTTTTCCCAAGCAGCGCCATCTGGTGCTGTGCAGCGCAGATGGTCAATTTAATCTAACGTTCCCCCTCCGCTTTCAATGGAGCCTGCATTTAATAATGAAATGTACGTTGCTTTTGCGCCTCTTGGGGCAGATGCGACCACATCTGCATTAGCCACTGTTAGATAGGATATTCCCTTTGTGACCGCCACCGCCCGCCTGATTAACATCTGTACGTGGAATAACAAAAGTTCCATCTGTTAAAATTTTCTCTTTTTATCCCCTCCCCTCCAAGATTCTAATGGATTTTTTTAGTCAAAATATTTTTTAAATTATATTATCTCCATTTTATTTGATCCCAAATGTCATTTTGGTTTTTCTTTTACTGATAAACTATGTAACTTGTTCCATTTTGATTAGCGTTGTGGTTGAAGTTCATTGTATTCGCACGATATGCGCCACGGAATTAAATATTTCTTTATCCAATTAATTTTATAAAATTGCATTGAATATGGAACCGATTTGTCAACATCCTTCCATCAACAATTCGAAAACACATTTTCTTAATGTTGCCATACAGCAGTAGCTAAATATTCATCCTTCATTTTTATTGCTTTACGTTTTTTTGTTATTGTTCACATTTTAAAAAATGTAATAAATTTTCTTAATCATCATTCCTAAATTATTTTTATTAATTATTACTTGAAATTAAATATTTGAAGCCACTTTTTCTAGACGTAAAATGTGTATGTTCGTTGCAATCCCGAACTAACTAACTTTTTAAAATTGCTAGACATTTCAGGAGAATGTTATTGGAATAATTCTAAGTTTCAAGAATTTATGATTCGATTATTTTATATGCGACCTTTACACAAAACCTATTCCAATTCAAGTCATGTTGATAAGTTATTCCGGTACAAGAACATTTAACTTAAGCCTCGTTTGGAATAGAGAATGTTCTTCGGGCGTTTTCTCGAAGGGGAGAGAGAGTTCAGAAAAAGAATTCTTTCTCCTATTCGAATGAGCGGATATTAGCCCCCTCCCCGCCCAACCAAAAGTAGTACGTTTGTTCTTGAGTAGGCTTTCTCCTCACGCCAGGTGTGCAATGACTCAACTTACTCAGTGCGTCATTCCCTCTGTGGGGGAGAGAAACCAAGAATATTTTTCTTTTTCTGTGACCTAAAATTGGCAATCATTTTTTTCCTGGCTGTGGAAGGTTCTTAGTTTCTTTCACCTTTTCCAATCGAAATATCTTATTGACCCTTTAATTTGATTCTGTAGTTACAATAATCTAAAAAAATTCCATGAATATATTTGAAGATCTTGGAATTCGGAACTGTATCTTCGCGTTTCTCGGGGATTTTAATGAACACCTGAAATATATATAGGGTGCAACATACAGCGAATTTATTCTCACACCAGGGAAAATATTGGTAAAGATGTAGAATCCGGGGCATGTTTGTCGCCAAATCACGATGGCGTCCAAAGCCAGTATAGTATGTTCATTAAAAAAGAAAACGTTGACTTTCCTACGCGAAAAACCTTTTGCATAGGGTTGCCATAAAGCTGAATCAAAACACCAAGGTTACCATGTTTGGCGATAAATCGCTAGTGCCCCGGATTCGACATCTCCACCAAAATATTTAATAAATTTTGTCTTTGTTTTGGATCAAAAACATTTTATGCTACTTGTGAAGTATATCCAAATGTAGTTGATCCATCACTTACAGGGAGACGGTGATTTCCTACGGGTGAAGAACTAGTATAAAAACTGCCATGACCCGATTTAAGTTGGAAATTAGTATACAGTTCGGCAGCTTCAATGGAATTTTACTTGTAGAAATCTAACTGTTCATCCACAAAATTAGTTAAAAATGTTGGTTGAAACGAATTTTGGCTTTGTTCTTTGGGGATATTGCTAAGCCTAACTTTGCAATAGTCGGTATTCCGATCAATTTTCGAAGAACCGAGAAAATTTTCGTAATTTAAATGCTGCATGATGTTTACGGAAACTTGATAACGAATTCTCAATGTCTTCAAAACCAACATCGACGGAATTTGTGTGTAAATGTATTGTGATTGTAACTAGATTTCGAATTATTCTGAGTACTTATGTTCCTCTTTTGTTCTTTCTCAGGTCAATCAAATCGAAAAAATCCCCATCATCGGAGAGGTGATCAGCACGAACCGACCAGTGTCCTGTTAACTGTCACAAAAGAACTGTTGCTTGGACAACTCGTAATTCGTGTGTGACTCACCAGTCCCATTTGCATCAACCTAGTCTTCAGTCTGTGTGGAAAGCAAAACATAGATGTTGTGTTGTTTCTATTCTTCGTCACGATCTCAACTGTTGTGCATCCGAGCAGCCCCGCGGGAAAGCAAACTTCTGGGGAGATTTAAAACTACTTAAGAAAATTGGTCACAATGTGTATTTGAGAACAAGGTACTTGTGGAGCACGTTGTAACCATGCTTTCTGTTGGAACTTTCGGTAAAATCCCAGTTAACGGTGCGGCCTGGCGTGATTTAAATTTTTTATAGCCAAACCAAATGATAATGGCTGATAAGACGCCAATTTGGCGAGCTTTAGCAACCGCACCTGTCTGAGATCGAACCGAATTTGTATCAATAATGCAAAATTTAGTTTTATTTTCTGTTTTTCTATTTTTTTGTTATGTAAAAAATAACCATAGATAAACCCAAGTCTAGCTATGGAGTATCTGTAAAACAAAGTATAGAGGACGCTTTTGTTTTCGTGGTTGTGATGTTTACTTGGCCATTTTAGTCCAGCTCTAATTCTGCCACACGAATAATTTAGTGCCGGAGTAAATCAACGCCAAGCAACGTCAGAACTGCTAAATCAAATGTCACCAGAAATATATTTCTTTTTCTGGTAGTTTATATTTACTTTGAAAACTAATGCGAAAATCCTCCAAAGGATTTATTATTTTAGCGCCAATTGCAATCGCCAAGTGTTTCTTATCAACGCCCAGAATGTTTTTAATGAATCAATTAAAGTGCATTTCTTAATTTAGAGTATTAGTCAAACGGACATTAAATAATATATTCCATGTTATAATTTTGTTTCTAAAGTAAAATTCATAGCATTTGTTCGTCATCTGACCGTGGTTCAAAATTGTCCATTGTTGCTCCAGTGTGACAAATTCAACTACCTGCCTACGTAGGGCATTTTAGAGTGAAGCTCATTGATTTTAAAGAGAAAAGTACCAAAACGAACAAAAGTTAGCGTTCATATGATCGCTTCACAAGTACCTTGTTTTGCGAACTGTGTATATACTTTGTAAATAGAAATCTATATAAAAAGGTGCGATAAAAGCTTATGTTCCGGTTTAAAACGTTGCTTATAAGTTGTATTAATAGGGGACAATTGATGAGAAATTCTACTTTTATTTTTATCTCTTTTGGAAAAATGTACCAAGAACAAATTTTTATGTAATGGAACTGGAGTATTTAACAAATATCTCAATGCATTCGCATCTGATGCATCAAACTTCAAATGATGTTTAATGAACAAATGTACACAATGCATCTCGTCCTAATTGTAACCGATTTGGAAAGGTCACGCCTGATCGTCTTAACTACTAGTGAAATGAATGAACGCTCGATTTGAACCCCAAAAATGTTCATGTACAAATGCTTTTTTGTGATATTTTCTGGCCTGGCCAGATTTTGTATAAATGTATGGAAATTGTAAAGTATAAAATACAAATTAAATAAAATATATTATTTAGAATGGTGAAACACTTGTTTGTCTGTTATTTAACACCTTTTTTCATTATATTTTTTCTCTTGCATTTTTACAATTTCCAGGCAAGTTGAGAGATTCAAGATTTGGATTATAACTACCCCAAGATGATTTTTGAATACCTGAATTAATATACTTCACGAGTTTTTTCGATTAACTTAGTATGCAACTAATATTTGAGCTTAAAATTCATAAATTGGAACATTTGCATGAACCTTTTAAATATATTTATCGAAAAGTCACTAACCTGTTTTAAGAGTTTTTAAAAGGAAGACTGATTTCAAACTAGAACAATTAAATCTTTATACTTAAACCAAATAAGTTATTTTCTGTATTTGAAATAACAGGAAAATTAACATTTTTAGCATAATTAAAAGAGACGTATTCAAGAACTCGAACCATTATAAAATGTACATAAAGATGTAATGGGAACTCCATGTTTGCACACTTAATATTCATTTAACAGCACCTGTAAGTGAAGTTAATTGAAACAATGATACATTAACTTCAAGGTTTTATAATTTTACACGAGTTTTATAGAAGAAAAAATTTGGCACTAATTGTATTCTGCAATATTACAGGTAATCTAACGCCCTCATTCCAGATGGACCATTCATGTAAATTAGACATGAATTACTATTTCTACCTTTTAAAATCAAGTTATTCTGCGATAATGATTCTTTTTCATTAAATTATACTCGATATTAAAATTTACTTAGTATATTTCTTTTCGTATATCAACAATTGCAATGAGTGGTTTCAGCGAATTTCAGTTCCAATGCCTAAAGAATCCATTTCAAGATAGTTTTCTAACCTTTCACGATAATGTTAAAAATTATTTTTCAACATGTTTATATTTTCCCAACAATATAGATTTGCTGAAGAATTGTCGAAGAAATTCTCATAATCTCCACTGTATTTCTGTTGCTATTCGTGACTCCAGCAAGCCAATTCGAATACGTAAGAATGAGCGTTGTTCAACGCAATGATCAATATGAAAAAAAATTGCAAAGCGATTTTTTATCGCTGTTTCACAGGTGTTCCATGACTAACCCAGCACCTCTCCCCCTCTTCGCTTCCCTGTTTGCGATCGTCTGCGTTTTCACACGCTCGCTACAAAGGAACGAATTTTTTTAATGCGCTGGTTCCAGAACATCCCACCCCTAGAGCTCGACGTATCAATGATATGAATTTTTATGGGGATTGTCGAAGCAGAAGCTGTATCAAGAATGCGGTCGAACGGTTCCTTTGTCGTTCGGAAGGCGGTACATTGCTTTGACTTCACGATCGAAAGTCGAAGGTATCGATAAAGGTATGGCTTCCTTTGGCAGCGGTTTTTTTTTCGCTTTCGAAAGTTCGATTTTTTTCGTCTCCTCCGAATATTCGTATTGTCGAACTTTCTTTGCTCTTTTATGACGGCGGGTTCGTAATCTCGCACCAGATGTCTCACTATTCTTTGGAAATTTTTTTGGGAATAAAAGTGTTCTTTTTTATTTTGTTCTTTTTGATGAAGAAAATGCAATCAGTTGTGAGGTAACCCGAGGAATATAATCAAAAAATTAATTTTAAGATTTTCTTTGTTTTTAATAATCTAGAGCAGTGGTCGATATCGAACCCCAGGGGTCGATTTGGGATCAGGGTCTATTGGGGATCGATGGAAAAATCGAATCAGAAATTGAAAATATCGGATGTAACTAACAAGATGGAACTTATTGAATTGTCAGTTGATCTTAAAGCTAAGACGCTTTTTAAAAATAGGACTTGAAGTTACTTTTGGACGAATATACAGTGAGTGCAGAAAGTATTCGTACAGTGCGAATTTTAAAGTGAAAAACGCGGTTTTAACATTTAGACTCGATGAAAATCATTAAAATAAAGATTACATGTTCGAAAAATCTTTTACAAAGTGTATTTGTATCCAATGACAAAAATATACTGAAAATTATTTTTTAAAACTTAACTGAAAAAAATGGGTTTCTCCCGTGTAAAAAGTATTCATCTACGCGAAAAATGCAAATTTATTTTCGCGTTTCGTGATTGGTTTCAGAACTACAAGGTAGGTAAATGAATTGGAATGCTAGAGAGTATACATATTCTGTAGAAAGTTAACTTGAAATTTATTTTCGAAGTATAAATTGTCGAAATGGAACGGAAAGGTACTGAGACCTGTTTTTGAAAGAGAAAGAATTTTAAAGCTTCGTAAAGACGGTAAACCTTTAAATCAAATTTCGTATGTGATTTGGAGACCCCGTTCTACTTACTATACAGTCCATAATTAAAAGATTTGGTGCCTCTTCAAGCTTGCTTAATCAGGCCCGCTCTGGTCGACCATCAATTTTCAGCTCTTCGGACCGTCGATTCATCGTTCGGCAATTGAAGAAAGATCCAAGAATAAGTGCTCCCGAACTTGCAGTTGAGCTGAAAAATGGCGGAGTAAACGCTTCGATAAGTACTGTACGAAATGCATGCAGAAAAGCAGGATTTCACGGTCGAGTTGCTCGGAGAAAATTCTTCGTAAATGAGAAGAACCGTAAACTGCGCTTGGCATTTGCACAAAAACATCTGCAAGAAAGCCCAGAATTTTGGAAAAAATTTATATTCTCAGATGAAAGTAAATTTAACCTTTTTGGATCCGATGGTGCAAGAATGGTGTGGAGAAAAGCAAATTCAGAGATGGATCCAAAGAATTTTTTTCCAACAGTGAAGCATGGAGGGGGCTCTGTGCTTGTTTGGGGATGTATGAGTGCGCCTGGTGTAGGAAATTTAGTAGTAATTGACGGAATATCATGGACCATAAGATGTACATAGACATTTCAAAAAATAATTTGCAGTCCAGTGCCATGAAAATGGGACTTAATCGTGGTTATGTTTTTTATGCACGATAATGATCCGAAGCACAGCCTTAAATACGCGGCTCTGTGTGCAGTAAATACACCAAAATTCATGACATTTCCTCCCCAGTCTCCGGGATATCAACCCAATTGAGCACCTGTGGGATATTCTGGATAAAAAAGTACGACTATCAATTTCCAACAAAGATGATCTTAAAAGAGCTCTTCAAGAAGAATGACATTCCATATCCAGCTCTGTAACTTCAAAACTGGTCGAGTCTATGCAACGAAGGCTCCAAGCAGTTATTAAGGCAAAAAGATACCCAACCAGGTATTAAATACAAAATATTTTATGAAAAACTGCAAAATTTTTTAACTGTACGAATAGTTTTTGCACCACTAGACAAATGGAAGTTTATGTTGTTTCGTTATAAATATTTCTATAGCTGCCTTTTTTAAATGTAAAATCTTGTAGAATACTAAATAAATACTTGTGTGTGTATATTATTCATTATATAATTATTGAGAAATTTAGTTGCATAGATTTTAAGTTACAGGCATTTTTTAAACATACGCTAAAGGTATACGAATACTTTCTACACTCACTGTAAATGTGTGTAGAAAAATATCCAAAACTTTTTGAAATGGTACTCCACTTTTTACTTGCATTTCCAAGCTCGTGCATGGTTTCAGCCATGTTAATTTCATTGTATCAAAACAAAGAAGCTAAATATAGACTTCTGTGGCGATTCAAGGCTGAACTCATTTGGAACCCAACATTGCTAACCTTGTCACCAACTAAGTTAATAAGTCTTATTTTCAAAAATATAAGGAAGGTTGTATTATTGTAATTTGTTATCTAAATTAAATTATATATTTTGTATATTTATCCCTCCTATCAAATATGTAATGTTGAGGACATCAAAACATCTCTGACGATAAGCCAATGTAATATATAATACATTCTTTCTTACACATACAATAAACACTAATATTAAATAAACTATAAAAACCCACATAAGTGTCTTTTTTCTTGTCCTATTATAACTACGTAATAGTAAAATAGTAGATAAAAAGTCAAGATACTCTTGAAGGAGAAGACGGTCAAAGTTTGGCAACCCCTGATCTTATAGTTTTCAAGATTTAAATATATCTCCGAACTTTCCTTGCTCTTTTACAACGGCGGGTTCGTAATCTCGCTATTCTTTGGAAATTTTTTTTGGAATAAGAATGTTTTATTTTTTTTATGAAGGAAGGTAGGTATTTTAATTAACGTCCCAATGGAGCAACACAACGGGCTATTGGCGACGGTCCAGGATCAATCCCCTAGGGAAAGATTAGAGGACAACACGTAATTCTGAAACATGGTCAGATGACGAGATCACACCTGAGCCGGCACTCTACTCTCCAAACTTCCACGCTAACGTGAGGACATTTGAGGCCACGATAGATTTAATGTGCAGCAGCCCCTTTGTACACGAAGGTCTTTGGTTGAATTCGAAACTCGCAACCCTCAGGTTGCTAATCGCTACTCTTCCACCCGGGCTACCGCAGCCCCGTCTGCGCATGGATTGCTGAACATGTTCCGAAATTCCTTACCTTTCAGACACTTGCAGGTGCGACAGCTACTTTTGTGATGAGATCAGCTTCTGTATCAATGAGGATCTCATACACTACTCTTGCGGTCAGGTTTTCCCTATGTGAATACGATTAATTGTTTCCTACCTCCCTTTAATCCTCTTGGTAGTTTATCTTCGAGTTGAAAACTGCCTGTCCAGCATGATACAAAACCTTTTCCAAATTGACACGTTCTGTGCAAGGGGCTAGCTGTTTTTCCAATTTCGACATGCATTCCCCTTGGGTTGGTTGGTTTTGGGTTTTATGGCGCAAGGGCCATGCTGCGCCAGATACAAGACACAATATCAACATTCCCCTTGGGACGTAACAAAGCACAAATGACAGTAAATCGCCAAACTCATTCTGCCCCTTCACCAACTGCTTAGAAGTTACATAATGAGTGGTGATTGGATTATTCCGAAAGCACTCGTGTACTCGATACTTAAAAGTATTTGTTGTACTCGATTCTTTTCAAAGTGCTCGTTTACCAAAGTACTCGTTTACAAGAGTATTCGGATCGGATACCAAAGTAATCGGGTACAAGAGTATTCGGATCGGATATCAAAGTAATCGGGTACAAGAGCATTCGGATCGGATATCGAAGTAATCGGGTACAAGAGCATTCGGATCGGATACTAGAGTATTCGGATCGGATACTAGAGTATTCGGATCGGATACAAACGTACTTACCCTATGTAGTCATACACCAAAGTATTGATTCTTTCTATCGTTTAATCATTTTCGTATATGTATTCGAATACTTATTCGATACTTGAAAGAACTCGAAAACCAAATATTCGATTCCTGAAGTACTCTATTCTTCCCATCACTAATGAGTCGTTTCCTCTCCTCAATCCCCATCACCCCTCAATGCCTTAGCTTCGGAGTGGACAGCAGACCCTTTCCCCAAAAGATACATCATTCTTTGTGTGGGGGAAATCGACAAAACACGTGAGAACCACATGTAAAAATGCTCAGAAGCATGAAAGGACACAGCAAAGCTGTTTTCAAAAGGCTTTAGAAACAGCTTCCATGACTGCTAGATAAAACGAAACTCACCTATCAATCAACTGCCCGGGAAAGGCTATCGGGAACGGGCTCTAACATACCTCATCAGCGGCCCACATTTGCGATCGCTTTCGAAAGGGGGATGAAGCGAAAGCCTCGCAGTGAAACCTGCAGGTTATCCATGGGCATGTTCTCATCGAAATAAGAGTTTCTATCTCGACGAGGTACCTTGTGATTAGGCTTCGGGATCGATTCGCCAATAGCCCGTTGCGTTGCTGCAATGCGACGGTTCCAAGTGGTTTCGACGATATAGCTCATCCATTTTATCTGATCAATTTTGCTATGATGAGTTATCTCGTCATCAAGGTATTGCCAATTTTTTTTTAAGATGACGAGATCAAGATCTGTTCAGTTTTTTTCTGATGACGATATCTGGTCCATCAAGAAGTAGTGTTTTTCTGATGACGAGATGTCTGGTCCAAGATGTGGTGTTTTTCTGATGACGAGATGTCTGGTCCAAGATGTGGTGTTTTTCTGATGACGAGATGTCTGGTCCAAGATGTGGTGTTTTTCTGATGACGAGATGTCTGGTCCAAGATGTGGTGTTTTTCTGATGACGAGATGTCTGGTCCAAGATGTGGTGTTTTTCTGATGACGAGATATCTGGTCCATCAAGATCTGGTCAGCTTTGCTTTTGACGAGATACCTCAACTGTTAACATCTGGTCATCGTCGAGACAACCACCATGAGGGTTAACTACCAACCAACCTCGTGATTATTGGGCAGAACGTGTTGGATGAGGTATCTCGTGGAAACCACAAGGAGTGTTAAAGCCAAAGTTTTCCAAACTTTTTCTGGCTCACTGCTCCCTTTGCAAACACAATTAGCGCTGTTTACCAGCCTATAACTCACCTTACAATTGAATATGCTGGTGTTATATGACTTTTAATTATTTGATTCGCCACTCATTGTATATTTAATTATTTCTGCCTAACTGCGATAGAACTGGAGATATAGGACCACGTAACTAGAAAGACATAGGGGTAGACTAACCACCTATATTTCCCAATATCGCGAAATTCTTCCCGTTCGGGGGACGATTATTATCTAGCAACGACAATCCTCAAAGTAATTTCACATTGCTTACTCCCCTTTACATTCTATTTACCGGCCGCGGTAGCCCGGTTGGAAGAGTAACGGACTAGCAACAGGAGGGTTGCGAGTTCGAATCCAACCAAAGGCCGTCAAGGGCAAAGGGGGCTGGTGCACGTTAAATCTGTCGTGGTCTCAAATGTCCTCACGTTGGCGTGGTGTGGAAGTTTGGAGAGTGGGGTGGTGCCAGCTCAGGTCTGACTTCGTCATCTGACCGTCGTTCAAAATTACTATGTATTGCCTCGAGGTGTTACGAGAATAGCCCCTTGTGTTGCTCCAGTGCGACGTTAATTAAATACCTACATTCTGATTACAAACTTTATGTTCCCCTCCCTAGCTGTGAACATAGGAAGTGGACACTATTTTGGCTGCTGTCTGTCGGCTGACTAATAATTCTTTTCCTAAACGTTTGGTGGATAGGTATCTGAATTAACGCCGCACTGGAACTGCACGACATATTGACAACCGGCTACGGTAGCCCTCAAAATGTCTGACCACTTACTTGCGTGACACATTGAATTGTAACATATGGTCAGTGCGAGATATCAATTTGGATTTATAATCCATCATATGCTACCCAATATTAATCTGCCGAGTTTGATCCAGCGATCTTTAAGAACGTCTGTCCATCCGTAACTAACAGTAAGAAGGTGTAAGGCAACTAACTTCCCGTCTTTCTAGTGTTAATGAATTACGAGTATAACTGTCCTAGAATTTTTGAATTGCACCAATCGATTTATGTAGCTGTGGCTTTCGAAAAGCTAGTTTAGGAATAAAACAATTTAGTGCTAAAATTAAATTAATTGTTTATGACACTAGATTTCTCACTATTATAGTAATAAATAAAATAATCACTAATGAGAAGGATGAACCAGGTGTTGTGCTACCGATTCGATAATATTAAGCTCTATTTTCATCAGCCATCAAATCTCCACGGAGTTCGAATCCAACCAAAGACCGTCGTGTACAAAGGGGACTGGTGCACGTTAAATCTGTCGTGGTCTCAAATGTCCTCATATTGGCGTGGTGTGGAAGTTTGGAGAGTGGGGTGCCACACAGCTCAGGTATGACCTCATCATCTGACCGTAGTTCAAAATTACGTGGTGTTGTCCTTGGTAGGTAGGCATTTTAATTAACGTCACACTGGAGTAACACAACGGGCTATTAGTGACCGTCCCAAAGAGAAGGTGTTGTCCTTGGATCTTCCCCTTTGGGGGTTGATCTCGGACCGTCGCCAATAGCCCGTTGTGTTGCTCCAGTGCGGCGTTATTTTACTTACCTCTATTATTATAGAAATAAATTTTTTGTGAACTGTTTTTGAAGTTTTAAATCATGAAGTAATGTGCCACAGGAAACTGTTTAGAATGCATAAATTTTAAGTTGCATTTAATCTATGAAATAATGGTAATCGAGGTTATTTAATATTTTCTGCATTCTACCTCGAATTCAGTACAACATTCCTTTCTTCCCATTCGTTGCTTCTGTGGTCGGTATCGTTTGATGTTCGAAAACATCGTCATGCTTTGACGAAGGTATTCATTACAGAGATGTGTGAATTACAATTATTTGAGTTTGTCCTTCTTCCAAAAGCCTTGAAAGAATTCTTCGAACGATCAATTCGCTCGAAAATTTACCACTCGCAAACGATCAGTTTCCTGGGAAACTTATTAAAACCAGCGAACGGGCAGCAATTTCGTTGACTCTTAAATTGTTTTGAATTTTTCGAACACTTCGTTTTTCCCATTGTTGTGTTGCTTCAGAAAAGGTCCTTGCTCTCGTTCCTCTCGGGGCAGCAAATTAAAAAACAAAATTCAGAACGAGTCACGGTTACAGTCAAAGACGGTCTCCATTTTCTGTTTTTCTTCTCAAAGCCAGCCACGCCATAGATAAAAATCACCACTTCCAACAAGAAAAAATAAAAAAAAATTCTGTGCAAACGATAAACAGCGAAAATGGGGGAAAGAAAAAAAAGAGTCACGAAAAGGCGGCGATAGAATCGCAAAACAACTCAGCACGGGGCGGTGGAACAAGAATAAATAAGCAACCACCTTGCGGAGTGTTGAGGAATGGGTGGGAGAGTAGATGGACTATTATTCCGACAGCAGTTAAAATAACAGCTATCTAAAAGTAACAGTCTGCAACTGTTACCGATTACATTAATTTGTTGAAGAATAAATAAGGCAACCACACGCGGTAGGTATTTAACGTCTCACTGGAGCAACACAACGGGGTAACGGTTCGGGATCCAACAAGAAGGGAAAGGTCCGAGGACAACGCGTAATTTTGAACCACGTTCAGATGACGAGGCAACACCTGAGCTGGCACCCCACTCTCCAAACTTCCACGCCACGCCAACGTGAAGACATTTGACGCCACGACAGATTTAACGTGCACCAGCCTCTGCATACACGACGATCTTTGGTTGGACCGAGTTCCGAACTCGCAACCCTCCGGTTATCTTCACACTCGATCTTTGAAAGATCACGTGTGAAGATATTTTCGACGTTTTGTCCTTGTTACATCAACGAATATTTATTTTTTACTTTTTATCCCATTTATAAAAGCGTTCCATCATTTATTTACAAGATATTAGTCAAAATATAAACACAAAACATTTTATATTCTCTATCAATAAAATGAAATGAGGATCATCTTTTGACTATGCATTTTGGAATTGTCAAGCTCTAAAAATAAAAAGTACCATACAATAGTAAAAAGTACCATAAAGTAGTTAAAAAACTCTACATTTCTAGAATCAGGATAATTCTAGATCATTGTATTGTTTCACAAACCCGAGATATCCTATAATCTTTTCGTATGGGGTTTAGTGCCTCTGGTAAAAATGGGATTGCGATCCTAGGATGCCTAAGCGATCTTTCTCTTCTTTCTTTCCATCCTTTCTTTTCACAATTACTTTGCATTGTCTGGCACAATTTGGCCAAATGAGACTTGTGCCATCCAATCCAAAACCAACCAACAAAAAGACGACGTGTCAACAAAATCAGGACCGATATTGACTGTTGTCGCGAACGAGCAGCAACTGTTATCGCAAATAAGCATTAACGGTTTGAACCGTTCCCTCGAAATAACAGCTCTGGCTAGGTGGGAGTGCGAAAGGGGTCAGTCCGGCCATTAGCTCGTCGCACCTGGCGACCTCTGCAGACACGAACAGGTAAGGTGCTCCACGATGCGGAACTGAGCACAATCAACTGTTCTCCTTTTTTGCCGAGGCACCTGTTCCTGCTGCAAGACTGTTGCCACGCAGATGGAGAAATTGTTCACGCAGAACCCTTCCCCCTTTTACTGACGATAACACCCGAAACAGGTGTTTCGGCCAAGACAATACCAGATCTCTCGTATTTTCCGCCGAAGGGTTTTTGTTTTGTTCTCTTCGCTTTTCCTTAGAGCGAAGTTTTGCAAGATGTATGGGAAAATTAAGCTCTCGTGCGATATCATTGTGTTGCTTTCCGATTGTGTAGTAATACCTACCGACTGGGTTTCCTCGCGGACACCTGCGTTTTAATCTTCGAGGCCTTACCCTCCTTGAAATCTCATCTCACTTATCTTGTTTGAAATCTGCTAAGTTCGCGCTTCGTTGGCTAAATGTATCAGTTAATAGAGCGAGATGTGGAACAGGCGAACTAAGAAAAGGACCTAGGGCAAATGATGCTGACACCGCCCTTTGTCCATACAAATTTCCAGGTATTGAAAACGCTGATAAAAATATACACCTGTCCCAAAATAAGTGATAGCCCAGTTGGTAGAGTGACAGATTAGCTACCGGAGCGTTGAGAGGTCTAAACTAAGACCGTCGGGGGGTGCATGTTAAGTATGTCGTGGAAGTGTGGAGAGTGAGATATCAGCTTTGGAGTCGTCTTCGTCATATGACCGTAGTTCAAAGGTGTTGTCCTCGAATCTTTCCTTTTGAGATTGATCCCGGACGATCTCCCATTGTGTTGCTCCAATGCCACGTTGGTAGTTGAATCATCGTCGCACTGGAGCAGCACAGCGGGATATTGGCGACGGTTCGGGATCAATCTCGAAAGGAAAGATCCTGGGAAAACACCTCGTAATTTTACCATTGTCAGAGGTCACCACCTGAGCTGACATCCCCTCTCCAAACTTCTACACCACGCCAACATTTTAGGTCATGAGATTTAACGTGCACCAGCGCCCACGTACATGACGGTCTTTTGTCCAGTGCGACGTGAATTTTATTACCTACCAATGACCTAAATTAACCCAGAAAATCACAACAGATTTTTCTGAAATACTACCGCTTTAGACACCTGGTGCCCGTAACTACGCCAGTTGTAAAACACTGAAAATTATTTTTGTTTTATGTGGATTCTTTGTTACACGAGTCATTTAACACAAGAGTATCAACTTAAGATCCTATGAAATAACAGTCATGAGATGAACCGTTTTACACCTTAACCTTGACTACATCCAAGAGCACTAATTCTTAAGGCAACAGTGGACATGGTTACGAAATTTGGTATAGTTTCCCCTTATGTTGGATACTAATACAAACTTTTACCAAAAAATACAGAGGCTGTTCGGACATTTTTTGAACGATTTTGATGAGGTGTAAAAAAATTGTATGATACGAAATAATTTTATTTTCGCAGCAGTTAAATAGTTTAAGTATAACTTATCGTCTGATAACTCAGAGTTTTGTTTATTTTCAAAATGGCGCTTTTAAATAAGCAATGGATGGAAGGCTGTTTCCGCTCTTTCCGAAGAGAATTATGCTTATTCAATTATTCAAAAACGCTGTAAAAGTCATGGTTTTCGATACCTAAAGGTACGATAAGTAATATTATTAATGAGAAAGGAAAAAACGTAAAAGTGGAAAAATACTTCTAAAAAAGTATCCAAAAAAGAAAAAATTTCTGAGAATATTTGTAAGGTAAGATCTTTAATTTTAAAAGAGAATCCGCCGAGTCAAAGGACTATAGCAAAGTGAACGTGAGAACTTTCTCTAAGAGATTTATGATTGTTGCCGGTTTTGCATAGAATGGAAAATTAAAAGTAAAAAGAGGGGGAAAAATGTAAAAATCAACTCCCACATATTATCAGACCCTATTTTATCCCCAACGTTCAAAAAGGAAATACCATATCTTACTCCCAGTGCCAACAATCAGTAGAACTGCATCAGGGCATCAGCAAGCAGCCACACATCTAAATCGACTATTCAATTCTTGGAAAAAATGGAACAAGAAACTGGTATCAAGTCAATACCCTTTACTGATATTCCTGTTAAATCTCCAGATGTGATTAGATATCCAGATCTCCAGACCCATGGACGTGTTTTTGAACTTTTAAAAAGGCATTATCGAAACGTCGACCGAAAACCATTCAAGGACTATAAAACTGGAGCAAGTATGGGACAAAATACCACTGTCGATACTACAAAAATCATTATTATCATGGAAATTAAGGTGTAGAACGATAGGTAACAATAAGGGCTATCAAATGGAACATTTAAAACACAAAAATTTTACATAAAAAAATTTAGCTTCAGTCCATTAAAATCGTTCAAAAAATGTCCGAACAGCCTCTGTATATCGAGTACTTTTCAGATATTAATTTTTGTTTTAACTGTCACGTCACTTTCAAAAGTTTAACCCTCCTGGTAGTTGTCTCGACGAGGTATCTCGTCATTAGAAGAAAACTGACCAGAACTTGAGGGACGAGATATATCATTAAAAGAAAACTGACCAGATCATAAAAAATCGGCAATAAAAAAATCGTCATAAAAAAGCAATATCTTGATGACGAGGTGTTTCGACATTAGCAAATTGGTCAGACGAGATCGTCGAAACTATTTGGAGTTAAAAATGCTACATGCTGGTTTGTGTTTCAAATAGAAATTTTATATTTTTCACTACAATCTGACAATCTATACTAAATAAACAAAAATTTTGGCATCTTTTCTTAAAATTGCTTCAATTAAAGAAAGCTCTGGAAACGGTCCAATATATTTGCGAACTAGATGATTTAATATTCTGTTGCTGTATTATGTCCTAGGTCAGCGATTTTCAACCCGTGTGTCGTAGAACTAGCACTGGTGTGATTACGGATGGTGAAACTTTAAATTGTGCAAGATTTATTTTTCTTCAACGGTTTGCTTTTGACAATGTGATCGCAAATAGTTTCTAGTAATATCCGTATAAATAATTTCGAGCATTTTTTATTGCAAAGTATCAAAAGTAAATTGTTTTAAAAATATGTTTTAAAAAGCCATTTTAAAGCAAAAGGGGTAGGTCATTATTATTTTTTTGTAAATCAATCAAAATTATAGTAATTTGTTAGATCGCAAAAAATGCAGTATATCTTTAGC
The DNA here is from genome assembly GCA_933210815.1 of Meta bourneti. Classification (NCBI taxonomy): domain Eukaryota; kingdom Metazoa; phylum Arthropoda; class Arachnida; order Araneae; family Tetragnathidae; genus Meta; species Meta bourneti. The sequence continues at coordinate 10,361,404 of OW119925.1, read as the reverse complement.
GATCTGATTAGCGCAGCAGAATTTTAGAAATTGGTTTATGTGCGCCATGAAAAAGGTTGAAAATCGCTGACTGTCTGAATGGGAAGGAAATGGACAAGACGCGAAAAATCTTGTCTATTTATCTAGACATCAGTGACCAAGGGTGAATTCAGAAGAAAGGTCCACGCCGAACGCTCCCCGAAATATTTTCAATATTAAAAAACAATCAAAAACAAAACTAATTCAATCTAAGTTTCATTATCCCACTGATAAAATGCACGTAGATATATGTATGAAAAAGACAAACTTATTGCCAAGTAGGTGCTATTACGCGTAGCCATACAAATGTACTGTCTGGTTCAGTGAATAAATAGGCAGATGAACGTAAAGTAACTTTAATCCAAATTTAACATAACCTTTGAAATTGACAATCAAAATAAATATAATAGGCTGGCTAGTAAATTTAGTACTAGCACACTAGTACACTCAAGTACGCAATATGGTAAAATTACTTAATATAAAACTAGTACTCAAATGAATACTCAATATAGTACTCAAGTACGCAATATAGTACTCAAGTACGCAATATAGTGCTCACGTACGCAATATGGTAAAATTACTTAATCTAAAACTAGTACTCAAATAAATACGCAATATGGTACTAGTACTCAAATAAAGGTTTCAACTTACAGGTTGAGGCGTCATGATCGCCTACACGGCGATGTCATAACTGCTGAGCAGAGAACCAACTGAACGAAAATACCAACTTGAGCTGATCATGATTTGCATTCTCAGACCGATGCCATTCCAAATCCAATAAACGTTATGTCCATTACGGCCTTTTGATTGGTAGGTAGGTATTTTAATTAACGTCACACTGGAGCAACACAACGGGCTATTGGTGACTTTTGATTCTAATAGATGGTTGGTTGGTTTTGGGGTTTTATGGCGCAAGGGCTATATTTGGTCAACTGATTGGAATAGAAAACGGAAAGAAGATTAAACCTCACCCAACCACAAAAATTATAACCTCAAAATATAACTGACTATGAAGTCAGGCAAACCAAACCAACATCCTGTTGAATTGTCTTCCTTTCCAGAACTCTACCACAGCAGTGAAAAGGGAATTACAGAACCTCTACCCTGTATTTCTGGTTATAAGGGTATGTAGTCTGACAAAGTAAGTTAGAATTTCTCGGTAATCACCGCAATCGCGAATCAAACCCTTCCAGATCCTCGCCTCCTCGACTCACCAAATGATGTAGTCATTTTTGTGAAGAGGCTGGGAAGAACTCCATCACCAAGGGTCCCAACAGAAAAGCCCGACCCATCAAACAGAGAAAGCACCCCCCCCTCTGTGAGCACGTGTGGCTTTTATTTGGAATTTAGGTGTACAAAGAATTTTACATATTGGCATATTACATAACAGTAGTTTGGGTCGGAAGATCAAATAATAATTTAGAAATATGCATTAACAAAAAGAGTTTTGATACACATTATCGAAATAATACACATAAACAAAAAGAACAAAATTTCGATACACGTTAACGAGACAATATACAAGACAGACGAAACATAGAAAGGCAACATCCGCATATCTCTCGTGAGAAAAAGAGCATAACAGTGAGCATTTACTACATTTAAAAAGATAAGTATTTAAGTGGAGTTATTTAGAAATGATATAAAGATATTGATGCAGAGGATTGTACAAAATCAAGTGGGCGTGGGAAGCCGATCAGCCACCTCACCGGCTACACGCACACAGGTTTTTATTTTAAATTTAGATATTGGATTGTGAGAGACACCATAGAGCTAAGTGGTTTGTTATTGGCAGATGGTCTGACAAGATGGAGCCATTTCTCTGGTAGCCATTGTGAATCTGTATTTTCGTGTGAAAAAGGAAGATATACTTACAATCTCATCCCAAAAGGTAGTTTCGTCATCTGACCGTGGTTAAAAATTACGCGGTGTTGTCCTCGATCTTACCCTTCGGGATCAATCCCGGACCGTCGCCAATACCCCGTTGTGACGGTGCGACGTTAATTAAAATACCTACCTACCTTCAGAAAATTTTTTTTCTAAGGGATGGATGCGCATTATTTTATTTCTTTAGAGTGGTGAAATCGTCGAAGTCTAGTACTGTGTTGCGCGTACCAATCAGGCGATGAATCAATGAATGGGCGTCGATGGATGATTAAAATACCTACCTACCTAACCATAAGGTAGTACAAACAATTGTTTTTAGCATAATTTTTACATAAACAAAATTATCCGTAGCGTATGGAACGTATCAAGCTAGATTCCACAACAAAATAGACCTCATATGCTCTTGTGATGAGCATTTGGAAACTCCTGACCACACAATGTGTTTTGGAAATTTTATACAGGGTGAGTCTAAATTGTTTTTACCAAATAAGAGGGGTGATAGTACCCATCCAGACGAGCCATAATTACCATGGAACATAGGGTAGCATTCCACTCTGAGAGGCAGAAAAGAGTCAAATTAGAATTTCAACATGAACTTACAACAGTGTTGGGAAAGCGAATGAACGATACCAAAAGTATCTGATTGATTGATCAGAGAAAAACTCACAGCAAGTGCTCAAAGTGGCGTCCACGCGTGTCGTTGCACAGTTCACACCGGAATGACTGGCTCTCGAAGATTCCTGGTGTGTTAATTTTGTCACCGATTCTCGCTACGAGATCTTCAGCCGAGTCCACAGGCGTCTGGTACACTAAAGATTTCATGTGCCCCCAGAAGTCCAGTTGAGTTCTTAGGAGATATGCTACGTGTCAGGTACAAAACGACGTCAGAGGCGATGACTTGTTCATGCTCTACGCGTTTCGACTTTACTCTTTTCTGCCTCTCAGAGTGGAATGCTACCCTATGTTCCATGGTAATTATTGCTCGACTGGATGGGTACTATCACCCCTCTTATTTGGTAAAAACAATTTAGACTCACCCTGTATATAAGCACATTGGTACAAAAGACTTCAGAAATTCAACAGATACCCAAATGTGTTAGAACTAATCAAGAGCGAAAATAATGGGAAGTGGGTAGTTGAATTTGGCGTCGCACTGGAGCAAAACGGCGAACTATTGGCGTCGATCGGCGATCCATATCGAAGGGAAGGATCCGAGTACAGCATCTCGTAACTTTGAACCACGATCAGACGACGAGAACACCTGACTTAGCACCCACTCTACAAACTTCCAAACCACGCCAACGATAGGACATTTGAGGTCACGGCAGATTTAACATGCACCGGCCTTACACGCGACGGTCTTCGGTCGTGTCTCAGACGCGCACGATCGGCTGCTCTACCAGCGGGCTACGGTGGCTGAATAGCAAACCCACTGAATCACATTTTTGTACTCGAAGATGGAAAATCCGTAAAATATTTTTACCCACGGAAAATCTACATGAATTGACAGGTATGACAGTGGTGAGTGAGCTGAATTTTGATTAACATTAATCACTTCTCAGGGCCTTCTAAAAACTAAAGGGCCGACGTAGCCCTGTTGGAAGAGTAGCGGATTAGAAACAGGAGGGTTGAAAGTTCGAAACTCCATCCAAACTCCGTCGTGTACGCTTGTCTGGTGCATTTTAAATTTGTCGTGGGCTCAGATGTCCTCACGTTGGAGTGGTGTGGAAGTTTGGTGCCAGCTCAGGTGTTGATCTCGTCGCCTGACCGTGATTCTAAATGAAGAGGTTTGTCCTCGGGTCTTTCGCTTCGGAATGGATCGCCAATAGTCCTTTGTGTATCGTTAATTCAACTACCAATCTAAAAATCAAAATCAGGCACTTTAAAAGAAGCATACGCATCTGATCACAATAACACTTCACAGCGGCTCTACGGTATTCTGGTCACTGCGAAAAAGAAAAAGGCATCGAAACCCCGACATCGGAAAAAAGCACGGTTTGGTATTCCAGGCTCGGACCTGTTTCGTCCATTTCCTCCTATTGTTCTGCCCTCCTAACGAGCCTGACCTTGTTGCCGCGCACCTGCGAATAATTTGCACGCCACTGCGCTCCCGACATCCAACACTGCACTCGCTGGCTCGGAACCGACATCCCTCGCCGACATCCGAGGTCCGTGCGACTGTCGTCCTCCCTGCCCATCCGCCGACACCAAACAATGTTCGTGAGGATAAATTACAAGAGATGATCTTTGGCGGAGAATGACACCTGTTTCCCTTCCATGCGTCTGACTCGGTTAGGGATTCCGCTCTGGATTGTCGTCTGCGGGAGTGGGTTTGTTTAGAAGATGGGGTTTGAACTAGTGATGGTAGTATTCGAATACAAAAGTACTCGTGCACTCGAGACTTAAACGTATTATTCGTTGTACACGATTCTTTTTCAAAGTATTCGGATACAAGAGTATTCGGATTCCAAAGTATTCGGATACAAGAGTATTTGAATACAAGAGTATTTGAATACAAAAGTACTCTTGTACTCGAGACTTAAAAGTATTCGTTGTACTCGATTCTTTTCCAAAGTATTCAGATATAAGAGTATTCGGATTCCAAAGTAATCGGATACCAAAGTATTCGTTGTACTCGATTCTTTTCCAAATTATTCGGGTATTTATATTCGAGAAAATTATTTCCAAATTCCAAAGTCGGATACAAGAGTATCCGGATTCCAAAGTATTCGGATACCAAAGTATTCGTTGTACTCGATTCTTTTCCAAAGTATTCGGGTACAAGGGTATTCGGATTCCAAAGTATTCGAATACCAAAGTATTCGAATATCAAAGTATTCGGATACCAAAGTATTCTGATACAAGAGTAATCGGATACAAGAGTATTCGAATAGAAAAGTACTCTTGTACTCGAGACTTAAAAGTATTCGTTGTACATGATTCTTTTCCAAAGTATTCAAATACAAGAATATTCGGATTCCAAAGTATTCGGATACCAAAGTATTCGTTGTACTCGATTCTTTTCCAAATTATTCGCATACAAGAGTATTCGGATTTCAAAGTATTCGGATTCCAAAGTATTCGGATACCAAAGTACTCGGATGCTAAAGTATTCGGATACAAGAGTATTCCGATATAAAAGTACTCTTGTACTCGAGACTTAAAAGTATTCGTTGTAAACGATTCTTTTCCAAAGTATTCGGATACAAGAGTATTCGGATACCAAAGTACTCGGATACAAGAGTATTTGGATACAAAAGTAATCGCAAACAAAAGTATTCGAATACAAAAGTACTGGTGTATTCGAGACTTAAAAGTATTCGTTGTACTCGATTCTTTACCAAAGTATTCGGATACAAGAGTATTCGGATACCAAAGTAATCGCAAACAAAAGTATTCGAATACAAAAGTACTGGTGTATTCGAGACTTAAAAGTATTCGTTGTACTCGATTCTTTTCCAAAGTATTCGGATACAAGAGTATTCGGATACCAAAGTACTCGGATACAAGAGTATTCGGATACTAAAGTACTCACCCTATGTAGTCGAATACCAAAGTATTGATTGTTACTATCGACTAATCGTATGTATTCGAATACTTACTCGATACTTGAAAGAACTCGCATAGCAAGTATTCTATCTCAAAAGTATTCGATTCTGACCATCACTAATTTGAATCACGCCTCAGCGATTACAACACCCCAGACACACAAATTATAGTCTGTACCACCACACTAGTGTCGTTTGAAATCGTCTAACGACTGGCTCTCGTTAGATTGAAGATTTTAAAAGAATCGTTGAGGATTTTAAAAGTGAATTATGTCTTATTAAAGAAGTTGGCAATTGTATTTTGGTTGTCTGGTTGGGCTAAGGGCCGCGGTAGCCCAGTTGGAAGAGTAACGGAATAGCAACCGGGGAATCCAATTTTTAAACTCGGTACAAGCAAAGACCGTCGTGTACACGGGGTCTGGTGCACGTTAGTTCTGCCTGATGACGAAGACAACACCTGAGCTGGCACCCCACTCTCCAAACTTCCACACCACGCCAGGGTGAGGACATTTGAGGCCACGACAGATTTAACGTTGACCCGAGGAAACGACGGTCTTTGGCTGAACCGAATTTCAAACTCGTAACACTCCGCTTGCTAAACCGTTGCTCTTTGAACAGGGCACTCGAATGCCAGAACCAGACTACAATTTTGCAACATTTTAAACTGTCCTTTTTGATTTCAGATGGATTGTCCGCTGTTTCACTTTTGCATATGCTAACTCAATGTAGATAGTGACATGTGCAAATCTTTTCTAGCATCTTATCACGAGGCAATTTGGAACTGATAATAGTTCTAAATAAAAGTGGAGGTTTTCCAGTCACTGGAAAACAATTAGAGGAATGTTATCACAGATAAAAGCAGCGATATCTGTTTGACAGCGGCCAGATTATGAATGCCAGTACAGACGGTTCTATTTGTCTAATTACTGAATTTCGATTATTTCGGTGTGAAACCTTCGCCAGTGTCTACCAATATTAGTAAAACACCAACTAGTATGACATTTTTTTGAGTACCTTAAAGTCTTCGTAAGTACAGACTTATGAGCTCTACGGTCAGGTTTTGCTACACAAGGGCTAATTAGATCAGTACATACGCCTTAAAGTCTGTTCGTATGTACTGATCTAATTAGCCCTGGTGTAGCAAAACCTGACTGTAGATCTCATTGAACTAGAAATGGGTAGGTAGGTATTTTAATTAACATCGCACTGGAGCAACACAATTGGCTATTGGTGACGGTCTAGGATCATCCGGAAATATCCGGGGACAACACCACGTAATTTTGAACCACGGTCAGATAACGCAACTGGGAGTTACCGATTCGTGTACTCGATACTTAAAAGTATTCGTTGTAATCCATTTTTATTGTTGTGTTCGAATGTAGTATTCATAAAAAGTACTCGAATATCAAAGTATTCAAATACCAAAATACTCGAATACCAAAGCACCTGAATATCAAAGTACTCGAATATCAAAGTACTCGAATTACAAAGTACTCGAATTACAAAGTACTCGAATTCTAAAGTAATGAAATATCAAAATATTCGTATACCAAAGTACTCGGGCTTCGGGATTGATACCGTACCGTCGCTAATAGCCCGTTGTGTTGCTCCAATGCGACGTTAACTCAACTACTTATCAAAGTACCAAAAGGTTCATCTTAGGTATTCGAATACCAAAGTATTCAGATATCAAGATAGCAGTGTTGAATTGTAAGTGTATCCATGCTGATCGTGTATCAAAAATTATCGTTTGCTATGGAATAAACAACAATACAACAATCGACTGGTTTCCTCTTACAGTGGGTTCGAACTTTGATCCACTATGCCACGATTTCAGGTGTGCATTAACCACAATGCTGGGAAAATTAGAACAAAATGTTACTTTTATGTGATAGCCTTATATCGTATTTGGCTGATTCTTCCTACCGATTAATTGTTTTAGTATATGCATTCGAATACGTATTAGATACTATGCATTAGATATATAAATGTATAATATTAGATACTTAAATAGTATAGCGTATTCGATTCTTGAAATTACTCGATTCTAGGGCAAACCAAACCAACCAATCCATAAGTATGAAAGGGAATCGAATTGCGATTACCACATGAATATTCTAACTCGAATGGAGATATCTGCTCTGTGCCCTCGAGTTGACCTTTGTGACGTGCTGGTGAAAGGTCAATAGTAGACACCTGTTTATAGTTGAGTCATTTGTTTTTGACATTCCCGTTGCGCGGAGTCAAGGCTTCTATGACACTGCTAACAAATCTGTATGACAAAGTACACATTCGTCAGACTCCTCAACTTGCACAATAAGTACTTTGTCTCTGTAATTCATTTGATTTGCAACTCTTACGCCTCTTATCTCTTAAGACATCGTCGCCAATAGCCCATTGCGTTGTTCCAGTGCGACACTAATTCAACTATGTACCCTTAGGCCCCGTGCACACACCACAGTGAAATGACGCCTGTTCTCATTGGGCCGTCAGTTGCGATGGATATCTATCAAAGGAAACGTTTGTTTCGTACTCTTCGATTCTATTTACTTGGTACGATTTTATACTTGGTGTACAAAAAAATATATTTTGAAATAAAATAGACGTTACTGGATACATCCACTTAGTGACTTACAAGAGGTAGATTTTATACACACATCTTTTGCGAATTTACGAGAAAACCTAGATAGGTTTAAGCTGTTGAGTAAAGTCAGAGTCAGGCCACGAAAAATGCAAACTAGCGTTCAACAAGAACATAAGCAGAACAAGCATTCTGACTCCGAAACGAAATTCTTTGAGGCTGCTCTGGAGTCAGTCTTGCTGGAACGCTGAAAGAGATCGGACTATGGGATTCGTCCACCCACTACAAACCGAACTCTAAATCGCTTAATATCTCTTGTAAAGGATATAATTAAACCAGCTATAAATTGTTATCTGGAGTTCGTATTCTTTCGCGACTAGTATTTTATTCTTGCCTCTCCATATCGTTTATCTGGGAAATAGAGTGCAAGTGCCCAATTCAATTAATAATCTATTCGTATTCCAATTCGTATGCACATTCGATTCATATTCTTCGTTGTGTTTTTTAAACTTAAAGAACAACTATAAAAATATGATTAATTCATGTAAAATAATACGCCGCATTTACTATAAAAATAACGTATGTGTGCACCGCTCAATAGAGAACAAGGTACTGAGAGACCGGAGAAGCGTGCACGGCTTACGTGCGGCGACGTTGAGAACTGCGGCACAAATTGCACGAAAGGTGGACGTACGTCGCCGCAACGTCACCGGAGGTATGTATGCAGACCGCACTTACGGTGCCGCAGCGGTACCGTACGTTTAAAAATCGGATGTGTACACCGAGCCTTAAGAGACTATTACATACTCTTCGCCGGAACATCGCCAATAGCCCATTGTATTGCATCGGTGCGACGTTAATTAAATACCTACCTATATATTCTTTGAATTATTTATTGTTAATTTTCTTTAAATTTTCAGTTCCCCAGATCTGATGTCTGGCGCAGCATAGCCAAATATGGCCCTTGTGCCTTAAACCTCAAAATAACAAACCAATGCACAGATCTGGGAGTCGCCGTGGCTTAATGGATTTCCCCTCTGTTCTAGCAACTTTCGAGTTGCCGCCAGCTCAACTTTGATTTCTGTTTGTTTCCCTACGTAAATTCTCATCTTTTGCGTCGGTAAAACTTTTCTTATGTGTATATGTTCATTTACTTGACATTATCTGTTTGGTGCTGCTTGCCCAAATACGACCCCTGCGCCATTAAACCCAACGAACTCTCAGGTTAAAAATGACCTAAGAGCGACAAACTAAACCAACCCTGGCTCTGTTGATTATTTTAGTTGGAATCCCAACCATAAAATCAAGTCTACTACTGAGTGAAAAAATAATATACACCAACCTTTTTCAAATGTTTTAGTACACAAATTATTTAAATTTAATACTTAAGTAATTATAACTTAATCAAATCAGTCATGTACACGAATCGCAGTTCAATTAATTGTATTAGTAATTAAATTTTTAAAAATTAATTGCAGCTTAATTAAAATGTTGCATTTTTATATGAACTTTAACAATAAATTTAATTTCTACCTTCATTCCAACTATATTCTGCACGATAATGGATTCGGCTTAGAATTAAACAGCTATGTACTTACAATATCGAATGTTTCGGACAAAATTAAGACATACAAAAACAGTAGACACTGCTCGGTGCCGTAGACATTTCAGAAACTTTTGATAATATGTGTGAATTGGATTACATTACAAGAAGTTTTAAACTATTATTACGTACCAGAAGTATATTGCCAATTCATTATGAGGTACTGGAGCGAAAAGAACAGGTACCCTTTTGATGATGGCTCTTCCTCCAATAAAAGGGAAATCTTTCGAGGATGGCGTCAGTTACTTTGGCTTATTTATTTTGACAAAATTATTTTTCTCAATGACTCCAATCACTTCTTACAGTGCTATGACGACGAATGGATGGTGCTCTCTTCAGGAAGCCCACGCAATGATCTGGGAAGTACCAATTTTATACTTAATAAAATTAATACTACTACTAATGATCTAAAACAAAATTTCTAAAGATAAACGTTGTATGTACATTGTTTTTGGCAAGAGCCGACCCTTGGGTAGGAGCCACATTTTAAAAATGAATGGGGCCTCCATTAAGATCGTAAACGAAATTAAATACTTAGGTATCCTTATTGCCCAATAAGCTCTTTTGAACTCATGCCTTTTCTTCCATTTTAGACAAATACCCCTCGAGATGCACTAAGGATTCAGCAGGACCTCACGATGCATCTAAAACTGCACCAAGGATTTAGCAGAAAATAAAGATACATTGAGCAAGGCGTCTAGATGCACCAAGGATTCAGCAGAATCTAAGATGCACCAAGAATATAGCAGGGCCTCAAGATGTACCACGAATTCACATGGACCTCAATATGCACCACGGGTTCAGAAGGACCTCAATATGCACTACGGATTCAGGAGGATCTCAAGATGCACCAAGGATTCAGTTCTGCCAATATTAGTTAACTTTTGCCTGCTGTATTATCGCTCGAGTACTTGTTGCCGTGATGCGGATCTCGTCTAAATCTGTGCATTTGTCTGGGGGCTTCACCCTTTAATCCAGTGGCCTCAACTGGTCGGAGTGGAGGGTCTGTTTCCCAATTAAGAAGAACCTGTGGTACTGACTGAGAAACTAATGAACTTATTGAGGTCTGATATGATTCCACCGTAGAAGAAAAAGAAATCGTCACTTATGGTTGTGGCGTCTGGGGTGGGAAACTCGCCAGAGAACAATCTAACAGGTTTAATTCGATCCAACGTATTACTTATTAAACATTTCTGTCACTTACAGGACCTTTGGCGCAGCCTGTCCGTTTTTGGACCTTGCGACATTAAGTCCAACCAACCATCCCAATCCACATTACAATCACACAAAGGACTTATTAACATTTTCTTTCGGAAAGAGGCAGAGACTTTGCTTCAGCTGACCTATACACCCAATAATTTTGATCACAATAACAGCATCAATTTAATTAATCCCTCAGATAGAGTTAGATTCTTCCCCGAATTTCAAACCCGCAGTTTTTAATTTATACCGACGGTTTAAAAATCAAGAACGAAACTGGTTTTTCTGTTTGCATCTTAGGTCTTGGTCTAATTAGACCTCGAGTAGCAGAAAATGACGTCGAGCGACAAACCATAAAACCATCATCTGCATCCTTTTCACACCGATTATTCTATGCATAAAACACTTAGTTATAAATTAAAGGAACTCAACTTCCGTCTTCCAGGTCAAAATTTCTGTCCACCACCAAGTTGTAGCTTTGAAATTAGAGCAATTTGTAATATGTACTCGGGCAGACTAAACTCCTTAAAGGCCTTATCGAAAGCAATGTGTTTGGATGGAGGGTTTATACCCTGAATATTTTCTATCCATTTCAAGTTCTTTATCTTCTTTTGGCCCTTTAATGCATACTCAGCGGTTTCCGCGTTTGGTCTGTATGTGTGTGCCCGTATTACGTCAAAACGACTGCGTGAAACTGCATACTGTGAGTGCTTGCATTCATTTAGTGATTGAACTTGGTTGCATTGGTCTGTCTGTCTACCCTCTTTACGTCTGTTTTTGTGTCTGTGTGTTTGTGCAAGTATAACATAAAGTTTGTTTAACATATTTTAATACAGTAAAGTTTATTTAACATATTTTAATACAATGCTCTATATTTTAGTCTAGTGAATACGTTATTTGAATTTGCTTTTCTTACATATTTAAACACGATTCATACCAAAACACTGAGTAAGAAAACTTAAATCAATCATAATTTGGTAGTTTTGGAGAAGCTGGAAAGTATATTGAAGATTGCGATTACCAGTACTGCTGAAGCCAGTTTACTAGTACTGCTGAAACCAGTTTATCAGCAGTAATTTTTCCAGCCTGAGTAAGGGCGGGTAATTCTGCTGTAAATTTTATTTTATAAATAACACTAGGGAAAGACCTTCAGAAACATTCTAAGATCTTTGGGTTCAATTGGGTCAGGGCCCACGCTGGGAATCACGGCCTAAGAGGGCTGTTACTCTGGCTAGAAGGTGATGTTTCCCCCCAGCCCTTTCAAGTCAAGGCACCCCCCCCCCGCGTGAATCATGGGTGCAGGTGGCTTCTCTGGACGGAGGAAGGGGTGACCTTACACGACGGTACTGTGGTGATGCAATTAGATATCGCTGGGATTGTACTCCACCCCTTTTCAGTTCCACAGTCTGAAGTCCAACGATAACAAAAGCGCTTTCGCTCTCTTGATCATAGTAGACCCCGCCTTTCCCTGACTCACCTGGTTGAGAACAAAACCTGTTACAAGTCGATTCTGACCCTTTGAAGGTTTTCTGTTTCTTTGTTTTGAATGAAAGGTGTCTGAGCACGGACAGTTACAAAAAAGTACGGAACAAAAGACACGTGTAATCAGTAGTTTCGTCTTTCGGAAAGTCGTTACAACGCAAGTTTCCCACGGAGAGTAGGCACAATTAGTCCCTTGCGTAGCAGAAACTGACCTTTGATAGAAGAGCCAAGCCTACGGAGAGTAATGGTAAAATTTCAATGAGAGCCTCTTTTTCAAGAATTCCCAAAGTATGGACTACGAATCTGTTTCGCACTGAAATCGTATCATGTGGTTTGTAGAGAAATGATATTTAAAAAATTTTTCATATGCTCTTCATTAAAAAATTCATAAAATTATATTGATCAAGTAACACTCTTAGAAACGTAGAACTACTGATACATTGTTGAAAATATGTAAATAAATACGAAATAATACGAATTAGTCTTTTAATCATGTAAATATTATTTTTCTGTTCCTATGAATGTGTCTGAGCACAAACAGTTACAAAAAGTACGGAACAAAAGCCGCCTTTAATCAGTAGTTTCGCTTTCGGAAAGACATTACAATGCAACAGTTTCCCAATGAGAGTAGGTGAAATTAGTCCCTTGCATAGCAGAAATTGACCTTTGATAGACAAGCCAAACCTACGGAGAATAATGGTAAAACTTCTGCGAGAGCCTCTTTTTCAAGAATTCCCAAAGTATGGACGATGACTATGTTTCGCATTGAAATAGTGTCATGTAGTTTGTAGAGATGCCACTTAGAAAAGTTTTCGTATATTCTTTATTAAAGCATTTGTAAAATTATGTTGTGAAGTAACACTTTTTAAAAACGTAGAACTTGCAGTGCTGAAAATAGACTGGCAAGTATGTAAATAAATACAAAATAATACGAATTAGTCTATTAATCGTGTAAATATTATTTTTCTGTTCCTGTGTTTTAAATCAAAGGTGTCTGGGCACGAACAGTAACAACGAAGAACGGAACAAAGGATGCATGTAATCAATAGTTTCGCCTTTCAGAAAGTCGCTACAATGCAACATTTTCCCACAGAGAGTAGATCTAATTAGTCTTCGTGTAGAACAAAGTGACCGTTCAGCCAAAGCAAATCCACGGAGCGCAATGGCAAAACTTCTGTGAGAGCCTCTTTTACAGTAATTCCCAAAGTATGGATCGTGAGTCTTTGTTTCGCACTGAAATCATTGTCATGCGGTTTGTAAAGATATTCTCCCAAGAGAGACATTAATGTGTTCTTCATTGAAACATTCATAAAATTACGTTGATAAAGTGATATCTTCAAAATAGCAGAACTTACTTTATTGAATATAAAAAGTGGCAAATACTATTGAAATATTCGTTCTTTACAGTGCTAACAGCACATTCCAACACACTTGTTTGTACTTTGGGACTCCCTGTGAAAATACGTTCTAATTTTGTCATCCCTTTCTCCCCTTAAAGTTTTCACAAGAAATTTAGAACCCGTCGAAGAGCGAAAGGCAATTCACTCACATAATAAAAACAACCATGATAGTGGACTGAATGGTTTTAATATTGAATAATTACTCAAAGACAATTCTTCCCTATGAATTACATAAAAATGGTACTACAACATGAAGCGAAAATCCCTCATATGTTTCGGTTTTCAATGAGAAAAAAAAAACAACCTGCTGTTTCCTCACACGCAGAATAAAAACGCGGGCTGATGAAGCGCGAACTAAGATCACTTGATCAACTGCGCGAGCGCTGTAAAATAAAACCAAAACTAAAACTAAAAGTCACGTGGGAAAAACAGAAATAAAAACAATTCACTACAATTCAACACAGTTTGTGAAGTATCTGACACCACAACGTTAGAAAGAGTATAATTCTTAATCAACAGTTGATTGCAGGTAATGCAATATAATAGATGGTATTAAATTATGGGTTAAGTTTTTGATACTTATAGCGTAGCGTGTAACAGTGATCCAATCAAAAATGGTTGGCTACTTTAGCGGAATGGTGTATATTTTATAAGCTAGATTTTTAAAGTCTAAAAACAAAGTGCATGATAAAACATTTTTGAAACAAGTCCTCGATTCATCCAAAATCCGCGGTCTAATTAACTCTCGTGTGGCCCGTAGATTGGACAATCCAAAGCCCATTGCCTAATTAGTCCTAGTGTGGTCTCGTAGAGCGAACAATCCTAAAGCCCACTGTCTGATTAGCCCTCGTAAGGCCTCGTTGAGTGAACAATCTTAAGCCCACAGTTCAATTAGCCCTCGTGTTCCCGTAGATTGTACAATCCTAAACCGACTGTTTAATTAGCCCTCGCGTATGACTCCGTAAAGCGAACAATCCTAAGCCTAAGAACTCCCGAATTGGAGCACATTAAAATAACTATTCCCCAAAACACTATCGAATGCTTTCATGCGATGCAATATTCCAAAGGTTGCATTGAAATCCCCGCGTGAACCCAACAAAACAATTCTATTTTCGAACGCAAAGTTCCACCAATCGAACAAATCCCATTCGTCACAGCCCGTCTTGGAAAACGAGAAAAGAAAACGAAAGGGCCGAGAAAGGAAAAGGCGTTCACCATCCCGAGTTCGTTCCCTCTCGTTCTCGAACAGGATCCTCGAATAGGACACAAAAGGAGCCGTCACTCCCGTGACAGCAAAGATCGCCGTCCTTCCTGGTGAGTCCGAAATAAATGTCCGAGCAAGAAAAGACAGAGTTATGCCTCTCATTTTACCCCAGACACTGAGTGCTCTGACTAAATCATGTTTTTTTTCCTCTCAAGATTGAAGCTCCGTCATTCTCGTTGCGTCCCCAAATCTCTTCGGGGCCCCTGTAGCTCGATTGGAAGAACAACGGATTAGCAACAGTAGGGTTACGAGTTCGAGACTTGATCCAACCAAAGACCGTCGTATCCGTAGGGGTCGGTGCATTTTAATCTGTCGTGGTCTCATATGTCCTCACTTTGGTATGGTGTGGAAGTTTAAAGAGTGGTTTGCCAGCTCAGGTGTTGACCTTTATTTAAAACGACTATTTAAATGTCTTCGTGTCTTTTCCTTCGGGTCTGAAATCGGACCTCCGCCGATAGCACGTTGTGTTGCTGCAGGGTGACGTTAATTAACTACCTTCCTTCAACATTGGAAGGTAGGTATTTTAATTAGTCTAGCACGGCAGCAACACAATGGGCTATTGGCGGCGGTCCGGGATCAGACTCGAAGAGAGAGATCTTACGTAATTTTGAACCACGGTTAGATGACGAGGTTACACCTGAGCTGGCACCCGTCGCGTCCCTAAATCTCTTTGGGGCCCGTTGTGTTGCTCCAGTGCGACTTTAATTAACTACCTACCGAGTACTCACTAATTGGAGCACGTTAAAATACCTAATCCCGAGAACACCATCGAGTTCTTTGACGTGACGCAATATTCCAAAAGTCGCATTGAACCAACGTGAACCAAGCAAAAGGTTAGGTTAGGTAGTTCATTAACGTCGGGCCTATTGGCGACTATATCTCCCAAGGCGGCTATATCCAAGGACAACGCCTTTTCATTTTGAACCACGGTCAGATGACGATAACAAAACATGAGCTGGAACTCCACTCTCAATCACAACTCTCTCTTGATGAGCATTGCTACTCCATGTGACAGGAGCAGAAGAAATGTATTCATCCATCAAGTCATGCTGCTCAAGCATCAAGTCATGCTGCTCAAGCATCAATTCATCCATCAAGTCAGGTTGACAGCGTGTCGTCCACCTTAGATATTAGTGGATGTTAAAAACCTTCAATCAGGAATTTGGAAAAGGCAACTAACTTTCAATTTTCACGAATAAAACAAACATGCAAGTGACAAAACAACCTAATATAATTCACCAAAACATTCACCAGGACATTTAACCCTTTCGGGCCTAATGGGCATATACGTCCCAGAGATTAGATTGGGTAAATAAATCCCACTTTTGAATGGGTTTTTACGTTTTCAGTGTTCTTAAGGAATTAGGGAATAAAAATAGGACTCAAGAAACCTGGAAATACTTTCAGATTGCAAATGGCGGACTTATGCTTTTGAGCACGCCCATTCATTCTGATGAATGAGTGACCGGAAACAAAAAGATGGTACAAAATTAGACGTTAGTTGCCCAGAAGCCATTTCCCACTACACTATGTACATGAATGGAGTTGACCGCTGTGTTGAAATGGCTACTTTTTAGAGTCATGGCAGAAAATCAGACAAGTGGTGGAAAAAGATTTTTAGTTATGATTTCTGTTGTGAATTCATGGATTACGAAGTGTGATGTGGAACATAAAACTATTATCATTCATGGTCCCCTTAGCTGAGCAACTAATAAATGTTGGAAGGGAGAAAGCAAACACAAAAAGAACGCGAAAGTACGGTCGTCCGTCAAAAACTACTAAACTACTAAATTAAACTACTTTTCAGAGTTAGATTTTAATCATGCAAAAGTCGGGGCGAAAGGGTTAACGCGATTCACCCCCTTTGTACACGACGTTCTTTGGTTGGATCCGAACTCGCAACGCTCCGGTTCCGATTCCGTTGCTCTTCCAACTGGGCTACAGCGGTCCCCAAACAAAATGAGCCGTCACTTCCGTGACAGCAAAGATCCCCTTCCTCCGAAATAAATGCCCGAGCAAGAAAAGACAAAGTGTTATGCCTCTCATTTAGCCCCAGACAACGGAGCCAGTTATAAAGTGCTGTAACTAAATCATGTTTTTTTCTGAGGATAAGATCCGCGTCGCTTTCGCTCCGTTCCCAAATCTCTTTATAAATGAGGTTTCGGTCCCTAGGGTGCCCGCGAGTCTTAAGTCCTCAGATCAGAGAGGACGGACCTCTCAAAGCTCCCTCCGTTGCAGTGGGATTTCGCTTGCCGCGCGGGGGACGGGGCAAGCCGAAAGTGGCCCCATCTGTTTAAGGAATGGTGGTCTCAGCTGCTTTTTGCGACCGAAAAATCTTTACAGTTCCATTTGGGGCTGAGGTCTTTTTTTGGGGGGTCGCTTATTAAATTGCTTCTGGGGGAGGACGAAGTCCCGCGGGGCTTTTTTTGGGCCTTGGAGGATAATGTGAATACGTGGAGTGTTTTTAAGGCGATTTAGTGGGTTTCCAATTTCCATCTGAGCTTCCGAAATTGCCGCTTTTCTTGAACGAGTGTTTTATTTCTGGAGCAGCATGTGCGCGTGAGGGTCGTTTCGCGAACTTTTATGATCGAAGAATACTTTTCGCTTTAGTCGGAAACATTTTGGCTGTGTTCATGCAGGGGCATACGAGAGGGGTAGGGCTACGGAGGTTCAGGCCACTGCCTTATTTCCCCACGAGTCAAAAGTGCCCTTTTCTCACGAATGTCTTGATCATGAAACGCAATAACAAAAGGTTATGCGATATCTACAAAACACCTTGTAATATTCATTCTTAAAAAGCCTCGACTATATACCTCTTTATAGGTTGAAGGGGGCCCGGTTGGAAGAGTAATGGATTAGGAACCGGAGGGTTAGAAACTCGATCCAAACAAAGACCGTCGTGTATGTGGGGGTTGGTTCACTCTAAATCAGCCGTGGTCTCAAATGTCCGATACTAGTAGTAACCAAAACTAGTAGTAGCGTGACCCTTAAACTACTTTCGTCTGCTGTGTGGAACCGAACATTCATCATCTGTTTGGTACACGATGCGGGAGAAGACGCCCATCAGTTGATTCATCACCTGATAGGTACGCACGATATGGTAGTAGACTTTGGCGATTTCACCATGCTTGTCGACACTAGAAAAGCGCATTCACACGTCTACCTTATCATAAGTTGTATCCCAGACGAGACGATACGATGCCAAATCGGTCAACCAAGTCAATTTCTTACAGGCCAGTGACGTGACTAATAGTCAACATGTTGGTCACACTTTTTGAAGCTTCTCTCAATAGCAATGCTGTCTATTTATGTTTCACGTCTATGGTGCGACGTAAATTGAACTACCTAAATGTTCCTGGCTCGAATTTAGGGTCAAGGCATGGATTTTTAGCCATGCCTTACATGGCCACACATTCATTCGTCTAGAATGAATGTGTGGCCTCTCTATAAATGGGTTGTGCCTAGAATGTGTGGGGTAACGTCAACTCCCTAATCCCGATGATACACTAGGATAACACTTCATAAATCCGCCCTTATAGTGTCATAATGATTAAATTCAACTGGTCGGGCATGTTAGCAAAAACTGTTTCTGTAGCGTCCACAAGTACCTAGACTCGGTCTTGAGCAGTTCTATTGGTAGACAGACAGTACCGTGATCGTGACCACTTCTCAGCTGCAGCTCCTCTCATAGATTTCCAGGTGCGCTCTCTATATAAAGTAGGTGGACAAAACTGTATTTACGTTTACAGTTGTGTTGATTTTTATTGCCTCTTCCGGCCCTCAAACACACCGGCTCATTTGGAATTTTCCATATCATTCACAAATCGAATCCACCCCTACATTGCTGTGCTATCATCCCCCTCTTTGGCCCCTCGGGTTACATCTTCTTTAGATGTGTAGGGGCATCACGAACCCGAGGTACCCTAGTGATCTTTTCTTTTCCCATTGACTGCATCTGGTAAACACGGGGGTCGTGATCACAGGATGCCCAAGCGGTCTTTCTCTACTTCTCTAAATCCTTTCTTCCCGATGTACCAGGATCTTTCCCTTTGGGATTGATCCCGGACCGTCACCAATAGCCGGTTGTGTTGCTCCAGCGTGACATTAATTAAGATACCTACCATCCCGAGGTACCTGAGTGACCAATCCTCCCTTCTGTTTTTTGCTTTTGTTGTCTGGTGTTTGGAGCAGCTTGGCCAAATATGGTCCTTACGCCATAAAAATTACCAAAACCAACCAACCATCTTTTCTTTTCGCCAATTACTTAACATCATCTTTCTTCTGTTTGGCGCAGCTTGGTCAAATATGGCCCTTGCGCCATAAAACTAAACCAACCATCCTTTCTTACAATTAATTACCATTGTCTTTTGTTTGCGCAGCTTGGCCAAATATGGCCCTTGCGCCATAAAACCCAACCAACTATCCTTTCTTACAATTAATTACCATTGTCTTTTGTTTGCGCAGCTTGGCCAAATATGGCCCTTGCGCCATAAAACCCAACCAACTATCCTTTCTTACAATTAATTACCATCGTCTTTCTTCTGTTTGGCGCAGCTTGGTCAAATATGGCCCTTGCGCCATAAAACCCAACCAACCATCCTTTCTTACAATTAATTACCATTGTCTTTTGTTTGCGCAGCTTGGCCAAATATGGCCCTTGCGCCATAAAACCCAACCAACTATCCTTTCTTACAATTAATTACTATTGTCTTTTGTTTGCGCAGCTTGGCCAAATATGGCCCTTGCGCCATAAAACCCAACCAACCATCCTTTCTTTTCGCAATTACTTACCATTGTCTTTCTTTCGTTTGGTCGAATATGGCCATAAAACCCCAAACCAACCCCTATTTGGAATGTTTCCTCCGAGTCCGGAGACGACAGACGATTTCACACTCACTCCTCTCCGAACGCGAAAAAGAACATTCCTCGCAGCAGAAGGCTCGAATGGTAAAATAAACAGAAAGCGTCCGAAAATAGCAGCGGCCGACGAGAGAAACGCCTTTCCCAAGAGCTTATTTCCAAAATCCGGGAAGAAGAGGTCGAGAAGTCGAAGTTGAAGTGCTTTTGCAGAATGCGTTCTGTTCCACGGGATGTCAAGAGTTAATGTCCGATGGGGTTGGCGCCAGGCAAATTGCAAAGTGGCCTCTCCTCCACTAAACACAGGGTTCGAAATGGAACTCGTTTGCTCAATCTGACATTTGCCAATTTGCCGTCCGTATTTTTCTTTCCGATCGTTTTGGTGGGAGTACTTGTGCAAGACGGATTGGCAACGAGGAAATGAGACTTAAAAGCAATTTTCAGTGGAACTTGTTCTCAACCCAGAAGCGTTTCTCAGGAATTTCGAACGCCAATTGAGCTGACAGCTGAGGATGTATTGGAACGGGTTTGTTTTTTTGAGTCTTTGGCTTGGTGTTTTTTTAATGTATGCAAAAGGTCTCACGAATTCAATCGGGGCGTGCAGGAGGCTGTTGTTGGACAAGAACAGTCAAGGTTGATTACGGATTTAAGACAGATCACAATGAGTGAACGGTAAATTTGTGTCCTGCAATTACTTTAATGAACGTTTTCGCTGACACAATAGAGGAATTGAGATTAACTTCACAAGAAACTTTTTGTTAAATAGATTTTATTCCTCATTTTTCAGTCGGTCCTCACCGGTTGGAAGGGGCCGCGGTGGCCCGGTTGGTAGTAACGGATTAGCAACCGGAGGATTGAGAGTTCGTATCAAATCAAAGACGGTCGTGTGCAAAGGGTACTGGTGCACGTTAACTTCGTCGTGGCCTCAAATGTCCTAACGCTGGCGCTGTATGGATGTTTGGAGAGTGGGGTGCCAGCTCTGGTGTTGCCTCGTCATCTGACAGTAGTTCAAAATTACGTGTTATCCGGGGATCTTTCCCATTGGGGATTGATCCCGGACCGTCACCAAAAGGCTGTTGTTTTGCTCCAGTGTGACGTTAATTAAAAATACCTATACCTAATATTCAGACACACACGTTGTTTCTCCTACGATTTCGGGGGCCACGTAGACCAATTGGACGAGCAACAGATTAGCAATCGGAGGGTTGCGAGTTCGAAACTCGTTCCAACCAGAGACCGTGCGGGCTGGTGCAAGAAAAATCCATCGTGGTCTCAAATGCCCTCATGTGAACGTTTGGAGACTGAGGTTCCAACTCAGTCATCTTTGTCATCTGACAGTGATTCAAAACGACGGCGGGTTATTCTCGAATCTATCCATTCTGGATGGATCCCAAATCGTCTCCAATGGCCCAACGTCTTGCTCCAGTGCGACGTTAATTCACTATCTACCTTCTCATACGTAAATGCAGTTATCAAACGACAATGAAAAGAATAAAGAGCAGCTTTGTTGAAGCGCGTTGATAAATTTTCTGCGAGTGAAAAGCACAAAAAATGTGCGATAGGTAGGTAGGTAATTAATTAACGTCGCAATGGAGCAACAGAACGGGCTATTGTCGACGGTCCAGGGTCAATTCCTAAGGGAAAGAACCGAGGACAAGTCAGCGTAATTTTGAACCACGCAGTATTTATGGAACCGACTTTTTCAGACAAAATGGCATCCATCCCGAATCTCTAATATTCAGACCCTCTCCGTCTCTTCTGAGCTTTCGTTCCCGATGCATTTGGAGCAAACTAATCCACAAAACGTGCGGAAATTCGGCAGGAGAGGACATTCCGTGCGAATCCCTCCTTTCCCTGCGTGAGAGTTTCATCTCCAGGGAAGGAAATCTTGTAAATGGATCGTGAATCTCCCGACTCAGCCGTTCGTAGTTCTTTTTTCATTCCAACTGGAAGAGGAATTTTATTGTTTTCCTTTACACTACACTTACACGCAGTGCACAGATCGTCGGGCTTTTAACTATACTCCGGGCGAGGCAAGGGGAGGAGAGAACGTTTTATTCTATTTATTTTTTGTGTTCTATGGAAGGTAGGCTTATATATATATATAGGCTCTAAATGGAGCTATAAAACCTCGCTCAGTTTGGCTATCTGCGTGAAAATGCGTTTCTTCTTTTTCTCTTTTCCTTTCCTCCAATCTCTCTTTCGGAGACATTGATTTTACTGCTGGAAATGGGGGAGAAAAAAAGTTTGATCGCAGAAGGTAAGGAAAGTGGTCCGAGTTTTTTTGCGATCTTTTTTTAACTCGAGATCCTCGCACTGAATCGGACAGTTTTCTTCGGAATCGCTCCGTTTACTCCGTCGGCAGTCGCTCCACGTGACAAGTGTGTTTGATTATTTTAGGTTTTTTTTGCGGGCTATAAATCGTGGTGATTCTATCTCCCGTGTTGTAAGAAATGTGAATTATGTCGACTTGCATACTGCAGTGCCAGTCGAGATGGCAATGTGCGTTCTTTTGGTAGGTAGAAGTGATTGAATTAACATCGCACTGAAGCAACACATCGGGGTTTGGCACCGGTTTCGAACCATTTACATGCATTTTACAATAAAATTGTTGTGAGAACGCGAGGATTGTGAGTTCGAATCGAACCAAAGACCGGCGTGTGTAAAGGGGTGCACTTTAAATCTGTCGTGAGTAGGGAGAAAATGGGGATACAACGCCAGAGGGGAGCCAGGGATCGGGAAGTGACGTCATAACAGGAAGTGGAGTTGAGTTGTTTCTCCTGCTGTTGCAGGAAGTGACGTCATGACAGGAAGGTGAGTTGTTTTACCGGAAGTGACGTCGTAACAGGAAGTGGAGTTGAGTTGTTTCTGCCTACCCGTTGAGTTGTTTACCACCTGCTACACGAAATGAGCAGAGCCGGAAGTGAAGTCATCAGGAGTTGAGCTGTTTACCACCTACTGTTATTTGTACACCTCCTATTTGTTTATGTTTTGGACTTGTGCTTTTCATCATGTTGGATTGTTTCGTCGTTTTGTTGGAGTTGCCATGGTGATGAATCACTGGTGGTGAAATTCGAAACCCTATTATTTTCAATTAAAAAGGAGTTCCTTGGATTCGAACCCGGGACCATAGGATCCAAAGTCAAGTGCGCTATCCGTTAGGCTGTAAGAGAGTTAACTTAAGATGGTGAATTAATGTAGTGTTTCTCTCTCTTTTGGACTTGTATTTTTTCTGAGTATTAGGAATGGGTTATTTTTAGAAAATGGTTTGAATAATTGCATGGCGGTTTTAATAAATGCTTTTACAAAATGACTTATGGCGCCATCTAGTGATTTTAAAAGTAATTAATCTAAGGAACGAATTGATTTCTTAATGTTTTTACTTTATTCATCACCAGTAACGTCAGTGTGTTTACATTTGGGACTTGGATTTTTCCTTCTAAGATTTCGATGTGACGTCACGATTATGTCCATCGAGCAAGTCTGAACTTGAATAAGGGTGAATGTTTTGTCGGGAAATCATTATTACAACTTAAGTGGAGGACTTTGAGCTATGAAACATTCGTGTTAAGTGAAATATGCACTTTAAAGGAATTAAAGAATTGTGCCCACCTCCACCCGGTAAAAGAATTTACCGCCACAATTCAATTATTTCTTTAACATACAAAACTAAATTTTGTAATGACCATAAGCTAGTGTAGACACTCCACCTTCTAATATATAACGTTTGTCGTCAAATGGTGAGAGAGCGATTTTTCTTGTCTTCGTAGTATAAAGATAATGTTTTTCACTCTGAATTGCATACTGTTCTTCTTGAGTTATCGATGCATTAAAAAGACATTCTTTATAGTGCTGGTGTTTAATTTTTTTCTTAATAACTGTTTTTGAAATTCCTTTTGCTGTCTTTTTCTCTCCACACTCCGACAAAAGGGAATACATTTTTGATCGTAACCCCACGAATTCTACTGCGGGTTTGGAATTTAATTCATCCTTAAAATATCCAATTTTCTTTTTATTTTTTTCGCTGTATGCAAAGTGATCTTTAGGATAATCGGATGTGTCAAACTGATCGCTATGGATGTGCATATCTTTGTAAACATCTTCGGTTTTAATCTCATAAGTTAACGAGTCTGTGTCAGTGAAAAGTAATTGAGCCTTTTCTCCATATTTCTTTTTAATAAAATTATAGTGAAAATTGTACATATGTAATTTACTTAGTTCTAAAATAACGAATCCTACGTAAATAGGTCGATTCAGTGTTACTTTTGTTTTAACCCTCTCAACTCCGACCAAATCTTCATTGAAAATTGAAAATGTGTTAAATGAGGGAGATGCAATCAATTTTACAGCTCTCTTTGGATTATTGACAAGTTGAATATCAACTCGATTTCTTACATTTTCCATTGTCTTTCCATACACAGAGTTGTTCATTAATTTGAAAAAATCCTTTTCGAAGAGCGTAGTAGCGTTTTTCCGGCGATCTGTGTTGAAATCAATATAATTTTTAAGCCAAGGTTCCTGCTTAAATTTTATAATTTTATGAATTTTAATTAATTTCATTCCCAGTGACAAGTACAATTTAAGATTTCTATAGTAAATTACATAATTTTTCTTATCGCTTAAATTGGGTACTAATTTTGAGCATACACTAAGACCCTCTGAAGGAAAATGCTCTTTGCTATACTCGGACCACATTTCGATGTTGATTACTTTTCTTTCCGGGGCAAGTGGGTAATCATTATGTAAGTGGTGAATCTCTTTGGGGTAGGCTAAATCCACCTCTAAGATGTAACCCTCAGCGGAATCGTCAGGAATCGAATGAATCCACGTTTCGTCTACCGATTCGGTTGTCATCCATTCCAGATTAGCATAGGGTAGAGGCTGTGACATAGCCCAACCATAGAGGTTGTTGGCATCCCAATACATAATGAATTTATTAGGTTTCGAAGGATCGAAAGGGTCTACATATTCATTATTGGCTTGTGACCAACGTTTACTTATCATTGACACTCCACCTCGAATACCTCGTTCTAGAAAGAGATGCACATCTATATCTGTTAAAAGTTCCAAGGATCTCCCCGTCATCTTTAGGCAAGCTTCCCATGCCAATCCTGGAGAAGCGAAAAGATGTGCGCAGTCCAAATCATAATTAACTTTACAAATTTTCCTAAAATTTTCAAACACGTCGGCCAACTGCAACACATCACTTTTCACATACAAATCGTGATATTCCCCCAAATTGTTTAAGTTAAATGTTCTCCACACATTCTGTGCATGTTCATATTCCTCATCAGTAATGTGTTCTTCTGATAGTGTCGAAAAAAAGGCTTCTTTTGGTGGCAAATTTGTTTCATGAAACTTTTGAAAGGATGATATGTACTCATATGGATATATACCTTTTCTTAATAGCAAATCTGTATTAAGTGGAATATTTTGAGATAATATGTGAAAATTTTGTCTAGGCAAGTTAGATACTAACTTTTCTAATGACGCTGGCATAAATTGCAAACTATCAATGAATCTTACGTGAACTGGGTTGTCTTTGCTTCTGCTGGATATTGTAAAAGAAATATATTTTTCCATATTAGTGGCTATGACGCTAAACTCACGATTTTTGACTTTGCCTAACCCCTGCATAATGTGATGAGCATCATAGTGTTTTAAATTGTGAAACATTACAGGAATTACTTTTTTTAATTTGTATTTTAAATTACATGCATTGTGCAAAGCACCTCTGTATTCACCAGAAAGATGATCGTGATCTCTCACTCGATCCACTTTGTCTAATTTTTTCTTGCATAAAAAGCAAAGCGTTGCCGCTTGAAATGCACTTTCTTGCTCCCTTGTCATTGCTAGAGGCTTAATCGTGAACATGTGTTTAGCAAGATCATCCGTTTCATTGATAATATTTTCTAAAAAATCATCGACAGCATCACTGCCCCTATACCATCTGATTGGTTTATAACAACCCCCACCTGGTCCAACCACAACGTATGCATATCCACAAGGGACGTGTGATGCCATTTTGTGAGTGTTTTTACACTCTCCACTCAAATCTATTGGCTTTATAATTGATTCAAAGTCCGCATAAATAACAAAAGGTAGGGAATGTTGATAGTGCTGGATTTTGAACGTAAGCATATTATCTCCCACCGCAGGCATTTCAATTTTTTGTACATCATGCTCATTGCAGTACTGAAGATGGTTTATTAAACCTATTTCTTGGGGAAAACTGTGCAGGCAGCGATAGCAAATGTATGCTTTTGCTTTATGTTTAGTTAGGTGATTCAATAACCTCGACATACTTCTAATTAAACAATAATGATGATTTGTTTCATTACTGATGAGGAGTAAATTTATACAATCTTCATGTTTTTCCTTTGAAATATACAACGGAAAAATTTCATCGTTTTCACTCTCATAACCAAACACATTAATTCTTACATGATTTAATTTTTCCACAATAGGCACCTTGGTTACAGGTACGGGAAACGTTACATCACCCATGTTTACGCTATTTTCATGTACATGATAATGAGTGACTCGGTGTGGATGATCTTTAAAACTTATATTTAGCTTATGAGCAATTAAAGTCCAAATGAAACATTTATTATCCTCGTTTTGGATATTAAGGATTGCTTTTCTCGCTTGCAGTTTTGGTGGAAGGGGAATATAACTGCTTGCCGAAAGAGGAGAGTATTTAGCAGAACATAATTCAATGCTTAGAATTTTATTCATAGTCCATCCAGATCCGCGTTGTATAAATTCTTCGAACGAAGTAACTATTTTAGTGAATGCTTCTTCTATATGTTCGGGTATAGACTCCTTCATTAAATCTACTTGACACAGGCTTCTGAAATGGGTAGTTATTGTTTCTTCCTCTCCCTCAACAGAAATTTTACTTAGGCTTATTTTTATTACTAAATACCACTTAATGGCATTGAATCTCTCCATTTCTTCATTTAATAATTCATTGATGGGCAATCGCATTTCAGTTAAACAAGCCATTAAATCAGCGCATACTTCTTCGGGAGGAGATAAATGGTGAGTGCAAAAAGCGTCAAGAGCAACTCCGTTTTCTTTCCTGCGTTTATTCTTAAGGAGAGGCTTATCGTTTTTCCTTTTACGAGGAATGGTACTATGTTGTGTGCGCTTATGGTGTATAAGAAAACTTTTATGAGTAAATTGATAACCACATTCCTCACAACGGTGCGAAATTTTATGATTAATGATATGCCTTTTCAAGTTGTCCTCTCGCGAAAAAAGATCTCCACACACATCACATTGAAACTTTTTTTCATGTGTAGTCATATGTTGAATCAATTTATCGTTGCGATAAAACGTTTTTTCACATATAGAACATGCAAATTCTTTATCTTGAGAGTGTAATTTTATGTGCCTATTTAAATTCTTCTTTAAAGTAAAAGACTTTCCACACGTAGTGCAAATCTGCAAAGTTAGAAAAAAGAAAATCTCTATAAATTTAAGGTTGAAATCATATTTGATTAAAATTAATTTTACACCTACACTATGTTTCTATATTAAGAACTACCTTTAAACACTGAAGTGAATCTAGATTTCATATAAAAAGACAATTTCAAGACAACTTATTTTTAACAATACTGATTATACTAAAACGGATAAAATACACTATACGTTGAGCACGGAAGAAATAATTTCAATACAACTTGATTTAACAATACTAGTTATTCTAAAACGATAATATACTTTTATTACTTCACATTCACTATATTTGAAAACTTTAATTGCACGCCTACTAAAACTGAAAGACTCGAAAGAATGAAATTGAATGAATTATTTTATGAATTCATACAATTTCAATAAAATATTAATTAATGTACTTACATGCACACCGCTAGGACCAGCACGTTGTTCATCATTCATGCTGGAAGTAGCTCGTTGTTCATTCATACCAGAAGTAGCTTGTTGTTTTGCATTAATTTCATGATTAATGATATGCCTTTTCAAGTTGTCCTCTCGCGAAAAAAGATCTCCACACACATCACATTGAAACTTTTTTTCATGTGTAGTCATATGTTGAATCAATTTATCGTTGCGATAAAACGTTTTTTCACATATAGAACATGCAAATTCTTTGTCTTGAGAGTGTAATTTTATGTGCCTATTTAAATTCTTCTTTAAAATAAAAGACTTTCCACACGTAGTGCAAATCTGCAAAGTTAGAAAAAAGAAAATCTCTATAAATTTAAGGTTGAAATCATATTTGATTAAAATTAATTTTACACCTACACTATGTTTCTATATTAAGAACTACCTTTAAACACTGAAGTGAATCTAGATTTCATATAAAAACACAATTTCAAGACAACTTATTTTTAACAATACTGATTATACTAAAACGGATAAAATACACTTTACGTTGAGCACGGAAGAAATAATTTCAATACAACTTGATTTAACAATACTAGTTACTCTAAAACGATAATATACTTTTATTACTTCACATTCATTATATTTGAAAACTTTAATTGCACGCATAATAAAAGCGAAAGACCGTAGTTCTTCAATGAATTAATTTAATTCCAATAAAATATTGAATAATGTACTTACATGCACATCGCTAGGACCAGCACATTGCTCATCTTGCATATCAGAAGTAGTTCGTTGTTCATCGTCCACACTAGATGTAGAACACGTACAGCTTACTGGTGAGGGCTAGAAATGAAAGGAGATAAAAAAATATATCATAGACTTTAAACTATGAAATTATTTTATATTTAAAAAAATATTAACAATATATTTACCTCTGAAACCATTTTCCCATGGACGTTCTTACTCATATCGACTTCTCCAGTTGAAATCTAAAACAGGAATGGTTAAACCAAAGAAATAGTGTCTTACATTATCGTTAATCTTAATGATAAACTAGTCTCGTGATATGCCAAAACAACAAAGTTAAAGATAAACTGTAGATGACCAATGAAAAAATTCCTAGCATGTTCAAAAGCGAAGTGAAATGAAAACATGACGTGAATTTCTCCTAAGAGAACTTGCAATGGGAACAAGATCAGACATGTAAGAACGAGTCCTTTCTCGTATACTGAGTCTTACATCACACAAGGCACCGCACTTCGTAGTCAAGAAGCCCTTAACCAGCTAAACATCCCGCGCTGTGACGTCACTTACGGCACCGCAATTTGCTCATAACATGCATTTCCTATCATAAATTCGTTGCCATTCTGCTAAAGATATGGAGTTGTGTTGCCATGGTGATGAATCACTCGTAGTGCCATCTGGTGGAGAAATTCGAAACCCTACTATTTTTAATTAAAAAGGAATTTCTTGGATTCGGATCCTATGGTCCTCGGTTTGAATCCCCCTTTTTAATTGAAAATAATAGGGTTTCGAATTTCACCACCAGTGATTCATCACCATGGCAACTCCAACAAAACGACGAAACAATCCAACATGATGAAAAGCACAAGTCCAAAACATAAACAAATAGGAGGTGTACAAATAACAGTAGGTGGTAAACAGCTCAACTCCTGATGACTTCACTTCCGGCTCTGCTCATTTCGTGTAGCAGGTGGTAAACAACTCAACGGGTAGGCAGAAACAACTCAACTCCACTTCCTGTTACGACGTCACTTCCGGTAAAACAACTCACCTTCCTGTCATGACGTCACTTCCTGCAACAGCAGGAGAAACAACTCAACTCCACTTCCTGTTATGACGTCACTTCCCGATCCCTGGCTCCCCAGCTCCCTGGCTCCCCTCTGGCGTTGTATCCCCATTTTCTCCCTACTGTCGTGGCCTCAAATGTCCTCACTTTGGTGTGGTGTGGAAGTTTGGAGAGTGGGGTGCCAGCTCAGGTGTGACCTCGTCATCTGACCGTGATTCAAAATTACGTGATGCTCTCCTCGGATCTTTGTATTCGGGTTTGATCCCAGATCGTTGCCAATAGCACGTTGTGTTGCTCCAGTGCGACGTTAATTAAAAAAATACCTGCCCTTTTACAACATAATTCTGATGTGATCAACGCATCGCTGTATTGAGTGTGTTTATTTGACTCGTTTTATTGAACTCGCATCCTCCGGGATCTAATCGGCTGCTCTAACAGCCGGATTAACGGGATCCGTGCGGACCTGTTCGAAAACTGGTTGGTTGCATTGAGTTTTATGGCCAAATATGGTCCTAGCGTGACGCTAGGACCATATTTGGCCAAGTTACGCCAAGCACGATAAAGACAACATCAATGGAAAAACACACACAATGAAAGTTTTACTGGCATAGAAGAGAGTAATACACATAGGCAGGAATCGAATCTACGTCGCCTACAACTCACAGGTTGCTAGAGCAGTGGACACACCCACTTGGCCGCGGCGGATCCCTATTCGGAACAAGGTGGGGTGCCAGCTCAGGTGTTGCCTCGTCATCTGACCGTGGTTCAAAAATACGTGGTGTCCTCGGTCTTTCCCTTTGGGATTGATCCCGGACCTTCACCATTAGCCCGTTGTGTTGCTCCAGTGTGACGCTAATTAAAATACCTACCAACCGGGCTACCATGGCCTATGATTCCTTACGGATCGGAAGAATGTTCTGAAGATAAAGCCAACATAGTGTAATTGTGTTATTAAATCATTTTATGTATTACCCTTGTTTTTAAAATTTACATTATTTAAGCCTTTAATAAACATACACTGCTTCCATAGATATAAAATTTTCAAACGAATGAATGTTTTCCTTGTGAAGCAAGTCCAATCACATTTCAATGGAATTTTCTGTAGAGCAAATGTCCAGAAAAATATCGAGGAAAGCGAAAGAAATGGAAATCACGGTAGTACTTGTTGTGTAGATAGTAGTCTATACTATGTACAACCAGTATAACCGCGTATTGAAACAATAAAAACATTAGGAAATTACTTTTGTACACTGTATTAAAAACTAAAGAAATAAGAATTTATAAATGGGCTGTTACTAAAACTTGGAAGATGGGCATAAACTTTTTTTACCTAGGTGCAGATATATAGATCAATGCCCCCGTTCTTTACACTATATATATTCATGTGCCCATCCTGCGATGCACATTTACATGAAATACAAATAGTTACATGGATAATTTCTTTGATGCTTCCGAAGTTTTGAAAAAAATCATTCTTAATTTAAACAAAAATTATTTTTATTTTATCTACGTTTTGAGTGTTTCCTGCTTTTTTGATTTTCTCTGTTTATCTATTGATCTATTTGGTTTTCTCACTCTCATGTGAATGTGTTTTTTCTGACAACAGTATGAAAAAATAAATGCACTTGCAAATTCCGTCGAGATAGAAAACAATATCGAAAAGGAAGTGGTTATAACTCCTTGAAATTACACACAACAGCATTGCGTGCCCGAAGACCCGTTTTACAGGCATACATGAACACTAATCGAATTCATGCAAGTGAACATCATGCTGTGAAACGAACCCAAGACCTTCGCGGTTTCAGTTCTCAGCGTCTTGACCACTAGACCACCAGGGACAACAAAACCTGCAGATAAATGCCATTTTAAGTTGCCAGAGCCGGACAAACCAGGTTCTCTCTGATGGGACACCCTTCTTCCACTGATTCTTCCAGAGCTGTTAAGTGTTTTTCAGATTCTCGAAGATTCTGTAGACTCGAGATAACTTTCAATGGAGAGTAACTCAAAAACTATTAAAACTACTAAATTAAACTATTAAAATATATCGCAACACCCCGAAGTCAGTGTTGGATGGAAAAGAGAATTAGCTCGTGCGATGTGACTTTTGTCGAGAAAGGAATAATCACAATTAGGTTTACCGATTTAAAGCAAGTGAATCTTGTTTGAAAAGTGATTTAAATTAACTTTAATACAAATTTAATATTATTGAAATGAATAATGCACTTATGGGTACGTGTCACACTAATACACTGCTGAAGACCCATATACTAAAATCAACTTTAATTTTGCATTTTGGGTGAAGCTGAGATGTGAATTGAGCTTTGCGATTACTGTTTTAAAAATACTGCTGAAAAGCAGTCATTTTTTTGAAAAAAATATTTTATACATAGAAAAATATCTGTATTACAGATTCAGATTTTTATTATGTGATGCAATTCAAATGAAACAATAAGAACTATTAAAAGGTACAAGTACGATTGTAATTGTTTTAATATTTCACAAACCTACCCTGCTATATATCCTAAACCACATACTTATTAACAATTATTGAATCATACTATATTTAAACTACAAATCACCTTTGTGATGTGTTTAAATATGAGAGCAGCGAAGTAATAAAAATCATAAAATTGCAATAGAAAATAAAACATCGCCGGTCATTCTTCATTCACACCGCACTCTAAAGCAATCCGTGTCTAAAAGACATAGAATTTGAAAACCGTGGAATTGTTTTAAGCACAAATTCATCCAAGCAGAGTAAGCACCCTGAGTGAAACGAACACAGGACCTTCGAGCTTCAGTTTTCAGGCGTCGTGACCACTGCACCACAGGGACATCGAAAGAAGCGGCTAACTGCCGTTTTAAGCTGACCAGAGCCTTACAAGTTGAAACCAGGTCCTCTCTGAAACAGATCCTTTCTGATTGGACACACTTCTTCCATTGATTCTTCTACAGCTGTTAAGGCTTTTTCAGCATCTTCAAAGAATCATTAAACTCGTAACAATTTTTACACCGAGACTTTTACCAGCAAATGAAAGCAACCAAATGTACTGCGTATAATGGATCACCAACCGCAATCTGTACATGATAAATTGTCATAAAAGAATTTTCTTAAATCATTATTCAACGAAAGATAAAATAAAATATCGATAGTATGCGAATACACTATGCCAGAAACATGGTAACACCCCGAAGTCAATGCTCGTTAGATAGGGGGGTGGATTAGACCCCACGTACACGACTGTCTTTGGTTGGATTCGAACTCGCAGCCCTCGATGTTGCTAAACCCCTTCCAACAGAACTACCGCGGTCAACGATACCTTAAGGGGTGCAAAATTACCTGGGGTTACCTCGAGATCTCTCCATTCGGGTTCAATGCCGTACTGCCACCAATAGCCCCTTCTTTTGCTCACGTGCTACGTGAATTAAAATACATACCTACCAATACGGAAGGAAGGTAGTTGATAAGCGTCGATCGGCAGCAACACAACGTGCTATCGGCGGAGGTCCAAGATCAGTCCCGAAGGGAAAGATACGAAGGCAACTATACATTTTAAATCACGGTCAGATGATAAGGTTCTTGTGTGAGCTGAATCCCCACTCTCCAAACTTCCACACAACGCCGAAGTGAGGACATATGAGTCCAAGACAGATTAAAATGCACCAGTCCCTACGTACACGATGGTCTTAGGTTGCATCAAGTTTCGAACTCGCAACCCTCCGGTTGCTTCTCCGTTACTTTTCCAACCGGGCTACCGCCGACTATGATTAATTACGGATCAGAACAATATTCTAAAGATAAAGGCAACATTGTGTTATTGTGTTATTAATTTATTTTATGAACTACTTGTTTCAAAAATTTACACTATTTAAGCCTTTCTGAGCTTCCATACATATAACATTTTCAATCGAATGAATGTTTTCCTTTTGAAGCATGTGCAATCACATTTCCATGGAATTTTTCCTGTAGGGCCAATGTCCAGCAAAATATCGAGGAAAGCGAAAGAAATGGAAGTCACGTTTGTAATGGTTTTGTTCATAGTAATCTATGCTAAGTGAAACCAGTTGAACCATGTATTGAAACAATAAAAACATTTGGAAATTATTTTTGTACACTATTATAAATTAAAAAAAATAAAAATTAATAAATCGCCTGTTATTAACAGTTGGAAGATGGGCAGACCTTTTTTTTTTACCAAGGTACAGATTTATAGATCAATACTTTTTGTACTATAAATATGCGCTTACCATCCTGCAATACACATAAAACAATATAATACAATTTGTTAATTAAATTTTATATGTAGTTATTTTAAAAATTAATTAATTTTTCCAATTTATATGAAATACAAATAGTTTACCAATAAAACTGGATAATTTCTTAGAAGCTTCCGAAGTTTTGAAAAAATTCATTCTTAACTTTTACAAAAAAAGATTTTTGTTTCACATTTAGTTTTAGTTCCTGTACGCTTTGAGTGTTTCCTGCTTTTTTGTTTTTCTCTGTTCTTATATCGTGTTATTTGCCTTTTCCACTGCCATGTACAAGTCTTTCTTCCTCACGACGATATGAAAAAATAAATACATTTGCAAATTCCTTTGAGAGGTAGAATGTAGTAGCTAAAAGCGGTCCGTGAAACTGCACACGACAGCATTCTGTGCCCGAAGAGTCTGAAGACCCGAGATTCGTTGCACAAGCGTTTGATACTCACAAATCATACAAGAGTTACAACATGCTGTGAAACGGACCCAGGACCTTCGCGGTTTCAGTTCTCAGCGTCTTGACCACTAGACCACCAGGGACAACGAAATCTGCAGCTCAATGCTAATTTAAGTTGCCAGAGCGGTACTAATTGAAACCAGGTTCTCTCTGATGGGCCACCCATCTTCCACTGATTCTTCCAGAGCTGTTAAGTGTTTTTCAGATTCTCGAAGAATCTGTAGACTCGAGATAACTTCTAATGGAGAGATTCTACCAGCTAATGAATGCGTACTACCGAAATGGAAATACACACTATTGAAAAATATCGAAACACCCCGAAGTCAGTGTTGGATGGAAAAGAAAATTAGCTCGTGCGATATGACTTTTCGAGAAAGAAATAATCACAATTAGGTTTACCGATTTAAAGCAAGTGAATCTTGTTTGAAAAGTCGTGATTTAAATTAACTTTAAATTTCTTTAATAAAAATTAAATACTATTGAAATGAATAATGCACTTATAGGTACGAGTCACACTAATACACTGTTAAAGACCCATACTAAAATCAACTTTAATTTTGCATTTTGTGTGAAGCTGTGATGTGAATTGAGCTTACTGTTTTAAAAATACTGCTGAAAAGCAGTCATTTTTTTGAAAAAAATATTTTATACATAAAAAAATATCTGTATTACAGATTTTTATTGTGATGGAATTCAAATGAAACAATAGGAACTATTAAAAGGTACAAGTACGATTGTAATTGTTTTAATCTTTCACAAACCTACCCTGCTATATATCCTAAACCACATACTTATTAACAATTATTGAACCATACTATATTTAAACTACAAATCACCTTTGTGATGTGTTTAAATATGAGACCAACGAAGTAATAAAAATCATAAAATTGCAATAGAAAATAAAACATCGCCGGTCATTATTCATTCACACCGCACTCTAAAGCAATCCGTATCTAAAAGATATAGAATTTGAAAACCCTGGAATTGTTTTAAGCACAAATTCATCTAAGCAGAGTAAGCACCGTGTGTGAAACGAACCCAGGACCTCCTAGCTTCAGTTGTCAGGCCTGACAACTGGACCGCAGGGACATCGAAAGAAGAGGCTAACTGCCGTTTTAAGCTGACCAGAGCCTTACAAGTTGAAACCAGGTTCCCTCTGAAACAGATCCTTTCTGTGATTGGACACACTTCTTCCACTGATTCTTCTACAGCTGTTAAGGCTTTTTCAGTGTCTTTAAAGAATCTAGAAACTCCAGGTAATTTTCCGAAGACAGATTTACCAACTAATCAATGCAATCAAATTTATTACGCGTAATGGATCCCTGACAGCAATTTGTACACAATAATTTGCAATAAAAGAATTTACTTTAATATTAACTAAACGAAACAAAGAAGAAAATAGTGTGTGAGTACTCTATGCCCGAAATATGGTAAGATCCCGAAATCAATGTTCGATAGATAGGTAGGTGTGTAGTTGAATTGGCGTTGCACTGGAAAAATCAACGGGCTATTGGTGACAGTCCATTATCAATCCAAAGTAAAAGATCAGAAGACCAAAACTTCGCATTTTTAAGGTCTCCAAACTTCCACATCACGCCAAAGTGAGGACATGTGGGTCATGACAGATTTAACTTACATCATCCCAAAATACAACGGTCTTTGGTTAGATCGAGTTTCGAACTCGCAACCTCCGGGCTCTGATCTGCTGCTCTACAAACCGGATTAATGGGATCCATGAGGGGGAAATGGTTGCATTGAGTTTTAACTCATTCGTCATGTTTCGCAAAGTTGCGCCAAACACAAAAAGAAAAGTGGTTCATAATTATGTGATGTTGTCTTCGGCTCTTTCGCTTTGGGATTGATCAAAGACCGTCAGCAATAGCCCACAGTGTTGCTCCAGTGTGTCGTTATAAAATACCTACCTACTAAGAAAGAAAAGTGAAGCATTGGAGAAACACACACAATGAAAGTATTACTGACACAGAGAAGAGCAATACACCCAAGTAGGAATCGAACCTGTGTCGCCTACAATTCACAGGTTGGTAGAGCAGTGGACTAACCCACTGAGCCACGGCGGCCCACATTGCCCCAACCGTTGCACCGATCTGAATTGAAAAACAAGATTTGACAGTCTACGATTCATCATTGACTATAAGTAATTTTATTCGCAATTATTGCAGCGGTAGCCCGGTTGGAAGAGTAACGGATTAGTAACCGGAGGGTCGAGTTCAAATCCAACCAAAGACAGTCATGTACGAAGGGGGCTGGAGCACGTTAAAATGTCATGGTCTCAAATGTCCTCACGTTGGCGTGGTGTTGAAGTTTGGAGAGTGGCGTGCCAGCTCGGATGTGACCTCGTCATCTGACCGGGGTGCAAAATTACCTGGAGTTGTATTCGAGATCGCTTCCTTCGGGTTCGATGCCGTACCGCCACCAATAGCCCGTTCTCTTGTTCACGAGCTACGCTAATTAAAATACATACCTACCAATACGGAAGAAAGGTAGTTAATAAACAT
Source organism: Meta bourneti (assembly GCA_933210815.1). Lineage (NCBI taxonomy): Eukaryota > Metazoa > Arthropoda > Arachnida > Araneae > Tetragnathidae > Meta > Meta bourneti. The sequence continues at coordinate 10,324,667 of OW119925.1, read as the reverse complement.
CGATCGGCAGCAACACAACGTGCTATCGGCGGAGGTCCGAGATGAGTCCCGAAGGGAAAGATACGAAGGCAATTATACATTTTAAATCACGGTCAGATGACAAGGTCCACGTCTGAGCTGAATCCCCACTCTCCAAACTTCCACACAACGCCAAAGTGAGGACATATGAGTCCAAGACAGATTAAAATGCACCAGCCCCTACGTACACGATGGTCTTTGGTTGCATCAAGTTTCGAACTCGCAACCCTCCGGTTGCTTCTCCGTTACTTTTCCAACCGGGCTACCGCCGACTATGATTAATTACGGATCAGAACAATATTCTAAAGATAAAGGCAACATTGTGTTATTGTGTTATTAATTTATTTTATGAACTACTTGTTTCAAAAATTTACACTATTTAAGCCTTTCTGAGCTTCCATACATATAACATTTTCAATCGAATGAATGTTTTCCTTTTGAAGCATGTGCAATCACATTTCCATGGAATTTTTCCTGTAGGGCCAATGTCCAGCAAAATATCGAGGAAAGCGAAAGAAATGGAAGTCACGTTTGTAATGGTTTTGTTCATAGTAATCTATGCTAAGTGAAACCAGTTGAACCATGTATTGAAACAATAAAAACATTTGGAAATTATTTTTGTACACTATTATAAATTAAAAAAAAATAAAAATTAATAAATCGCCTGTTATTAACAGTTGGAAGATGGGCAGACCTTTTTTTTTTACCAAGGTACAGATTTATAGATCAATACTTTTTGTACTATAAATATGCGCTTACCATCCTGCAATACACATAAAACAATATAATACAATTTGTTAATTAAATTTTATATGTAGTTATTTTAAAAATTAATTAATTTTTCCAATTTATATGAAATACAAATAGTTTACCAATAAAACTGGATAATTTCTTAGAAGCTTCCGAAGTTTTGAAAAAATTCATTCTTAACTTTTACAAAAAAAGATTTTTGTTTCACATTTAGTTTTAGTTCCTGTACGCTTTGAGTGTTTCCTGCTTTTTTGTTTTTCTCTGTTCTTATATCGTGTTATTTGCCTTTTCCACTGCCATGTACAAGTCTTTCTTCCTCACGACGATATGAAAAAATAAATACATTTGCAAATTCCTTTGAGAGGTAGAATGTAGTAGCTAAAAGCGGTCCGTGAAACTGCACACGACAGCATTCTGTGCCCGAAGAGTCTGAAGACCCGAGATTCGTTGCACAAGCGTTTGATACTCACAAATCATACAAGAGTTACAACATGCTGTGAAACGGACCCAGGACCTTCGCGGTTTCAGTTCTCAGCGTCTTGACCACTAGACCACCAGGGACAACGAAATCTGCAGCTCAATGCTAATTTAAGTTGCCAGAGCGGTACTAATTGAAACCAGGTTCTCTCTGATGGGCCACCCATCTTCCACTGATTCTTCCAGAGCTGTTAAGTGTTTTTCAGATTCTCGAAGAATCTGTAGACTCGAGATAACTTCTAATGGAGAGATTCTACCAGCTAATGAATGCGTACTACCGAAATGGAAATACACACTATTGAAAAATATCGAAACACCCCGAAGTCAGTGTTGGATGGAAAAGAAAATTAGCTCGTGCGATATGACTTTTCGAGAAAGAAATAATCACAATTAGGTTTACCGATTTAAAGCAAGTGAATCTTGTTTGAAAAGTCGTGATTTAAATTAACTTTAAATTTCTTTAATAAAAATTAAATACTATTGAAATGAATAATGCACTTATAGGTACGAGTCACACTAATACACTGTTAAAGACCCATACTAAAATCAACTTTAATTTTGCATTTTGTGTGAAGCTGTGATGTGAATTGAGCTTACTGTTTTAAAAATACTGCTGAAAAGCAGTCATTTTTTTGAAAAAAATATTTTATACATAAAAAAATATCTGTATTACAGATTTTTATTGTGATGGAATTCAAATGAAACAATAGGAACTATTAAAAGGTACAAGTACGATTGTAATTGTTTTAATCTTTCACAAACCTACCCTGCTATATATCCTAAACCACATACTTATTAACAATTATTGAACCATACTATATTTAAACTACAAATCACCTTTGTGATGTGTTTAAATATGAGACCAACGAAGTAATAAAAATCATAAAATTGCAATAGAAAATAAAACATCGCCGGTCATTATTCATTCACACCGCACTCTAAAGCAATCCGTATCTAAAAGATATAGAATTTGAAAACCCTGGAATTGTTTTAAGCACAAATTCATCTAAGCAGAGTAAGCACCGTGTGTGAAACGAACCCAGGACCTCCTAGCTTCAGTTGTCAGGCCTGACAACTGGACCGCAGGGACATCGAAAGAAGCGGCTAACTGCCGTTTTAAGCTGACCACAGCCTTACAAGTTGAAACCAGGTTCCCTCTGAAACAGATCCTTTCTGTGATTGGACACACTTCTTCCACTGATTCTTCTACAGCTGTTAAGGCTTTTTCAGTGTCTTTAAAGAATCTAGAAACTCCAGGTAATTTTCCGAAGACAGATTTACCAACTAATCAATGCAATCAAATTTATTACGCGTAATGGATCCCTGACAGCAATTTGTACACAATAATTTGCAATAAAAGAATTTACTTTAATATTAACTAAACGAAACAAAGAAGAAAATAGTGTGTGAGTACTCTATGCCCGAAATATGGTAAGATCCCGAAATCAATGTTCGATAGATAGGTAGGTGTGTAGTTGAATTGGCGTTGCACTGGAAAAATCAACGGGCTATTGGTGACAGTCCATTATCAATCCAAAGTAAAAGATCAGAAGACAAAAACTTCGCATTTTTAAGGTCTCCAAACTTCCACATCACGCCAAAGTGAGGACATGTGGGTCATGACAGATTTAACTTACATCATCCCAAAATACAACGGTCTTTGGTTAGATCGAGTTTCGAACTCGCAACCTCCGGGCTCTGATCTGCTGCTCTACAAACAAGATTAATGGGATCCATGAGGGGAAAATGGTTGCATTGAGTTTTAACTCATTCGTCATGTTTCGCAAAGTTGCGCCAAACACAAAAAGAAAAGTGGTTCATAATTATGTGATGTTGTCTTCGGCTCTTTCGCTTTGGGATTGATCAAAGACCGTCAGCAATAGCCCACAGTGTTGCTCCAGTGTGTCGTTATAAAATACCTACCTACTAAGAAAGAAAAGTGAAGCATTGGAGAAACACACACAATGAAAGTATTACTGACACAGAGAAGAGCAATACACCCAAGTAGGAATCGAACCTGTGTCGCCTACAATTCACAGGTTGGTAGAGCAGTGGACTAACCCACTGAGCCACGGCGGCCCACATTGCCCCAACCGTTGCACCGATCTGAATTGAAAAACAAGATTTGACAGTCTACGATTCATCATTGACTATAAGTAATTTTATTCGCAATTATTGCAGCGGTAGCCCGGTTGGAAGAGTAACGGATTAGTAACCGGAGGGTCGAGTTCAAATCCAACCAAAGACAGTCATGTACGAAGGGGGCTGGAGCACGTTAAAATGTCATGGTCTCAAATGTCCTCACGTTGGCGTGGTGTTGAAGTTTGGAGAGTGGCGTGCCAGCTCGGATGTGACCTCGTCATCTGACCGGGGTGCAAAATTACCTGGAGTTGTATTCGAGATCGCTTCCTTCGGGTTCGATGCCGTACCGCCACCAATAGCCCGTTCTCTTGTTCACGAGCTACGCTAATTAAAATACATACCTACCAATACGGAAGAAAGGTAGTTAATAAACATCGATCGGCAGCAACACAACGTGCTATCGGCGGAGGTCCGAGATGAGTCCCGAAGGGAAAGATACGAAGGCAATTATACATTTTAAATCACGGTCAGATGACAAGGTCCACGTCTGAGCTGAATCCCCACTCTCCAAACTTCCACACAACGCCAAAGTGAGGACATATGAGTCCAAGACAGATTAAAATGCACCAGCCCCTACGTACACGATGGTCTTTGGTTGCATCAAGTTTCGAACTCGCAACCCTCCGGTTGCTTCTCCGTTACTTTTCCAACCGGGCTACCGCCGACTATGATTAATTACGGATCAGAACAATATTCTAAAGATAAAGGCAACATTGTGTTATTGTGTTATTAATTTATTTTATGAACTACTTGTTTCAAAAATTTACACTATTTAAGCCTTTCTGAGCTTCCATACATATAACATTTTCAATCGAATGAATGTTTTCCTTTTGAAGCATGTGCAATCACATTTCCATGGAATTTTTCCTGTAGGGCCAATGTCCAGCAAAATATCGAGGAAAGCGAAAGAAATGGAAGTCACGTTTGTAATGGTTTTGTTCATAGTAATCTATGCTAAGTGAAACCAGTTGAACCATGTATTGAAACAATAAAAACATTTGGAAATTATTTTTGTACACTATTATAAATTAAAAAAAATAAAAATTAATAAATCGCCTGTTATTAACAGTTGGAAGATGGGCAGACCTTTTTTTTTTACCAAGGTACAGATTTATAGATCAATACTTTTTGTACTATAAATATGCGCTTACCATCCTGCAATACACATAAAACAATATAATACAATTTGTTAATTAAATTTTATATGTAGTTATTTTAAAAATTAATTAATTTTTCCAATTTATATGAAATACAAATAGTTTACCAATAAAACTGGATAATTTCTTAGAAGCTTCCGAAGTTTTGAAAAAATTCATTCTTAACTTTTACAAAAAAAGATTTTTGTTTCACATTTAGTTTTAGTTCCTGTACGCTTTGAGTGTTTCCTGCTTTTTTGTTTTTCTCTGTTCTTATATCGTGTTATTTGCCTTTTCCACTGCCATGTACAAGTCTTTCTTCCTCACGACGATATGAAAAAATAAATACATTTGCAAATTCCTTTGAGAGGTAGAATGTAGTAGCTAAAAGCGGTCCGTGAAACTGCACACGACAGCATTCTGTGCCCGAAGAGTCTGAAGACCCGAGATTCGTTGCACAAGCGTTTGATACTCACAAATCATACAAGAGTTACAACATGCTGTGAAACGGACCCAGGACCTTCGCGGTTTCAGTTCTCAGCGTCTTGACCACTAGACCACCAGGGACAACGAAATCTGCAGCTCAATGCTAATTTAAGTTGCCAGAGCGGTACTAATTGAAACCAGGTTCTCTCTGATGGGCCACCCATCTTCCACTGATTCTTCCAGAGCTGTTAAGTGTTTTTCAGATTCTCGAAGAATCTGTAGACTCGAGATAACTTCTAATGGAGAGATTCTACCAGCTAATGAATGCGTACTACCGAAATGGAAATACACACTATTGAAAAATATCGAAACACCCCGAAGTCAGTGTTGGATGGAAAAGAAAATTAGCTCGTGCGATATGACTTTTCGAGAAAGAAATAATCACAATTAGGTTTACCGATTTAAAGCAAGTGAATCTTGTTTGAAAAGTCGTGATTTAAATTAACTTTAAATTTCTTTAATAAAAATTAAATACTATTGAAATGAATAATGCACTTATAGGTACGAGTCACACTAATACACTGTTAAAGACCCATACTAAAATCAACTTTAATTTTGCATTTTGTGTGAAGCTGTGATGTGAATTGAGCTTACTGTTTTAAAAATACTGCTGAAAAGCAGTCATTTTTTTGAAAAAAATATTTTATACATAAAAAAATATCTGTATTACAGATTTTTATTGTGATGGAATTCAAATGAAACAATAGGAACTATTAAAAGGTACAAGTACGATTGTAATTGTTTTAATCTTTCACAAACCTACCCTGCTATATATCCTAAACCACATACTTATTAACAATTATTGAACCATACTATATTTAAACTACAAATCACCTTTGTGATGTGTTTAAATATGAGACCAACGAAGTAATAAAAATCATAAAATTGCAATAGAAAATAAAACATCGCCGGTCATTATTCATTCACACCGCACTCTAAAGCAATCCGTATCTAAAAGATATAGAATTTGAAAACCCTGGAATTGTTTTAAGCACAAATTCATCTAAGCAGAGTAAGCACCGTGTGTGAAACGAACCCAGGACCTCCTAGCTTCAGTTGTCAGGCCTGACAACTGGACCGCAGGGACATCGAAAGAAGAGGCTAACTGCCGTTTTAAGCTGACCAGAGCCTTACAAGTTGAAACCAGGTTCCCTCTGAAACAGATCCTTTCTGTGATTGGACACACTTCTTCCACTGATTCTTCTACAGCTGTTAAGGCTTTTTCAGTGTCTTTAAAGAATCTAGAAACTCCAGGTAATTTTCCGAAGACAGATTTACCAACTAATCAATGCAATCAAATTTATTACGCGTAATGGATCCCTGACAGCAATTTGTACACAATAATTTGCAATAAAAGAATTTACTTTAATATTAACTAAACGAAACAAAGAAGAAAATAGTGTGTGAGTACTCTATGCCCGAAATATGGTAAGATCCCGAAATCAATGTTCGATAGATAGGTAGGTGTGTAGTTGAATTGGCGTTGCACTGGAAAAATCAACGGGCTATTGGTGACAGTCCATTATCAATCCAAAGTAAAAGATCAGAAGACCAAAACTTCGCATTTTTAAGGTCTCCAAACTTCCACATCACGCCAAAGTGAGGACATGTGGGTCATGACAGATTTAACTTACATCATCCCAAAATACAACGGTCTTTGGTTAGATCGAGTTTCGAACTCGCAACCTCCGGGCTCTGATCTGCTGCTCTACAAACCGGATTAATGGGATCCATGAGGGGGAAATGGTTGCATTGAGTTTTAACTCATTCGTCATGTTTCGCAAAGTTGCGCCAAACACAAAAAGAAAAGTGGTTCATAATTATGTGATGTTGTCTTCGGCTCTTTCGCTTTGGGATTGATCAAAGACCGTCAGCAATAGCCCACAGTGTTGCTCCAGTGTGTCGTTATAAAATACCTACCTACTAAGAAAGAAAAGTGAAGCATTGGAGAAACACACACAATGAAAGTATTACTGACACAGAGAAGAGCAATACACCCAAGTAGGAATCGAACCTGTGTCGCCTACAATTCACAGGTTGGTAGAGCAGTGGACTAACCCACTGAGCCACGGCGGCCCACATTGCCCCAACCGTTGCACCGATCTGAATTGAAAAACAAGATTTGACAGTCTACGATTCATCATTGACTATAAGTAATTTTATTCGCAATTATTGCAGCGGTAGCCCGGTTGGAAGAGTAACGGATTAGTAACCGGAGGGTCGAGTTCAAATCCAACCAAAGACAGTCATGTACGAAGGGGGCTGGAGCACGTTAAAATGTCATGGTCTCAAATGTCCTCACGTTGGCGTGGTGTTGAAGTTTGGAGAGTGGCGTGCCAGCTCGGATGTGACCTCGTCATCTGACCGGGGTGCAAAATTACCTGGAGTTGTATTCGAGATCGCTTCCTTCGGGTTCGATGCCGTACCGCCACCAATAGCCCGTTCTCTTGTTCACGAGCTACGCTAATTAAAATACATACCTACCAATACGGAAGAAAGGTAGTTAATAAACATCGATCGGCAGCAACACAACGTGCTATCGGCGGAGGTCCGAGATGAGTCCCGAAGGGAAAGATACGAAGGCAATTATACATTTTAAATCACGGTCAGATGACAAGGTCCACGTCTGAGCTGAATCCCCACTCTCCAAACTTCCACACAACGCCAAAGTGAGGACATATGAGTCCAAGACAGATTAAAATGCACCAGCCCCTACGTACACGATGGTCTTTGGTTGCATCAAGTTTCGAACTCGCAACCCTCCGGTTGCTTCTCCGTTACTTTTCCAACCGGGCTACCGCCGACTATGATTAATTACGGATCAGAACAATATTCTAAAGATAAAGGCAACATTGTGTTATTGTGTTATTAATTTATTTTATGAACTACTTGTTTCAAAAATTTACACTATTTAAGCCTTTCTGAGCTTCCATACATATAACATTTTCAATCGAATGAATGTTTTCCTTTTGAAGCATGTGCAATCACATTTCCATGGAATTTTTCCTGTAGGGCCAATGTCCAGCAAAATATCGAGGAAAGCGAAAGAAATGGAAGTCACGTTTGTAATGGTTTTGTTCATAGTAATCTATGCTAAGTGAAACCAGTTGAACCATGTATTGAAACAATAAAAACATTTGGAAATTATTTTTGTACACTATTATAAATTAAAAAAAAATAAAAATTAATAAATCGCCTGTTATTAACAGTTGGAAGATGGGCAGACCTTTTTTTTTTACCAAGGTACAGATTTATAGATCAATACTTTTTGTACTATAAATATGCGCTTACCATCCTGCAATACACATAAAACAATATAATACAATTTGTTAATTAAATTTTATATGTAGTTATTTTAAAAATTAATTAATTTTTCCAATTTATATGAAATACAAATAGTTTACCAATAAAACTGGATAATTTCTTAGAAGCTTCCGAAGTTTTGAAAAAATTCATTCTTAACTTTTACAAAAAAAGATTTTTGTTTCACATTTAGTTTTAGTTCCTGTACGCTTTGAGTGTTTCCTGCTTTTTTGTTTTTCTCTGTTCTTATATCGTGTTATTTGCCTTTTCCACTGCCATGTACAAGTCTTTCTTCCTCACGACGATATGAAAAAATAAATACATTTGCAAATTCCTTTGAGAGGTAGAATGTAGTAGCTAAAAGCGGTCCGTGAAACTGCACACGACAGCATTCTGTGCCCGAAGAGTCTGAAGACCCGAGATTCGTTGCACAAGCGTTTGATACTCACAAATCATACAAGAGTTACAACATGCTGTGAAACGGACCCAGGACCTTCGCGGTTTCAGTTCTCAGCGTCTTGACCACTAGACCACCAGGGACAACGAAATCTGCAGCTCAATGCTAATTTAAGTTGCCAGAGCGGTACTAATTGAAACCAGGTTCTCTCTGATGGGCCACCCATCTTCCACTGATTCTTCCAGAGCTGTTAAGTGTTTTTCAGATTCTCGAAGAATCTGTAGACTCGAGATAACTTCTAATGGAGAGATTCTACCAGCTAATGAATGCGTACTACCGAAATGGAAATACACACTATTGAAAAATATCGAAACACCCCGAAGTCAGTGTTGGATGGAAAAGAAAATTAGCTCGTGCGATATGACTTTTCGAGAAAGAAATAATCACAATTAGGTTTACCGATTTAAAGCAAGTGAATCTTGTTTGAAAAGTCGTGATTTAAATTAACTTTAAATTTCTTTAATAAAAATTAAATACTATTGAAATGAATAATGCACTTATAGGTACGAGTCACACTAATACACTGTTAAAGACCCATACTAAAATCAACTTTAATTTTGCATTTTGTGTGAAGCTGTGATGTGAATTGAGCTTACTGTTTTAAAAATACTGCTGAAAAGCAGTCATTTTTTTGAAAAAAATATTTTATACATAAAAAAATATCTGTATTACAGATTTTTATTGTGATGGAATTCAAATGAAACAATAGGAACTATTAAAAGGTACAAGTACGATTGTAATTGTTTTAATCTTTCACAAACCTACCCTGCTATATATCCTAAACCACATACTTATTAACAATTATTGAACCATACTATATTTAAACTACAAATCACCTTTGTGATGTGTTTAAATATGAGACCAACGAAGTAATAAAAATCATAAAATTGCAATAGAAAATAAAACATCGCCGGTCATTATTCATTCACACCGCACTCTAAAGCAATCCGTATCTAAAAGATATAGAATTTGAAAACCCTGGAATTGTTTTAAGCACAAATTCATCTAAGCAGAGTAAGCACCGTGTGTGAAACGAACCCAGGACCTCCTAGCTTCAGTTGTCAGGCCTGACAACTGGACCGCAGGGACATCGAAAGAAGCGGCTAACTGCCGTTTTAAGCTGACCACAGCCTTACAAGTTGAAACCAGGTTCCCTCTGAAACAGATCCTTTCTGTGATTGGACACACTTCTTCCACTGATTCTTCTACAGCTGTTAAGGCTTTTTCAGTGTCTTTAAAGAATCTAGAAACTCCAGGTAATTTTCCGAAGACAGATTTACCAACTAATCAATGCAATCAAATTTATTACGCGTAATGGATCCCTGACAGCAATTTGTACACAATAATTTGCAATAAAAGAATTTACTTTAATATTAACTAAACGAAACAAAGAAGAAAATAGTGTGTGAGTACTCTATGCCCGAAATATGGTAAGATCCCGAAATCAATGTTCGATAGATAGGTAGGTGTGTAGTTGAATTGGCGTTGCACTGGAAAAATCAACGGGCTATTGGTGACAGTCCATTATCAATCCAAAGTAAAAGATCAGAAGACAAAAACTTCGCATTTTTAAGGTCTCCAAACTTCCACATCACGCCAAAGTGAGGACATGTGGGTCATGACAGATTTAACTTACATCATCCCAAAATACAACGGTCTTTGGTTAGATCGAGTTTCGAACTCGCAACCTCCGGGCTCTGATCTGCTGCTCTACAAACAAGATTAATGGGATCCATGAGGGGAAAATGGTTGCATTGAGTTTTAACTCATTCGTCATGTTTCGCAAAGTTGCGCCAAACACAAAAAGAAAAGTGGTTCATAATTATGTGATGTTGTCTTCGGCTCTTTCGCTTTGGGATTGATCAAAGACCGTCAGCAATAGCCCACAGTGTTGCTCCAGTGTGTCGTTATAAAATACCTACCTACTAAGAAAGAAAAGTGAAGCATTGGAGAAACACACACAATGAAAGTATTACTGACACAGAGAAGAGCAATACACCCAAGTAGGAATCGAACCTGTGTCGCCTACAATTCACAGGTTGGTAGAGCAGTGGACTAACCCACTGAGCCACGGCGGCCCACATTGCCCCAACCGTTGCACCGATCTGAATTGAAAAACAAGATTTGACAGTCTACGATTCATCATTGACTATAAGTAATTTTATTCGCAATTATTGCAGCGGTAGCCCGGTTGGAAGAGTAACGGATTAGTAACCGGAGGGTCGAGTTCAAATCCAACCAAAGACAGTCATGTACGAAGGGGGCTGGAGCACGTTAAAATGTCATGGTCTCAAATGTCCTCACGTTGGCGTGGTGTTGAAGTTTGGAGAGTGGCGTGCCAGCTCGGATGTGACCTCGTCATCTGACCGGGGTGCAAAATTACCTGGAGTTGTATTCGAGATCGCTTCCTTCGGGTTCGATGCCGTACCGCCACCAATAGCCCGTTCTCTTGTTCACGAGCTACGCTAATTAAAATACATACCTACCAATACGGAAGAAAGGTAGTTAATAAACATCGATCGGCAGCAACACAACGTGCTATCGGCGGAGGTCCGAGATGAGTCCCGAAGGGAAAGATACGAAGGCAATTATACATTTTAAATCACGGTCAGATGACAAGGTCCACGTCTGAGCTGAATCCCCACTCTCCAAACTTCCACACAACGCCAAAGTGAGGACATATGAGTCCAAGACAGATTAAAATGCACCAGCCCCTACGTACACGATGGTCTTTGGTTGCATCAAGTTTCGAACTCGCAACCCTCCGGTTGCTTCTCCGTTACTTTTCCAACCGGGCTACCGCCGACTATGATTAATTACGGATCAGAACAATATTCTAAAGATAAAGGCAACATTGTGTTATTGTGTTATTAATTTATTTTATGAACTACTTGTTTCAAAAATTTACACTATTTAAGCCTTTCTGAGCTTCCATACATATAACATTTTCAATCGAATGAATGTTTTCCTTTTGAAGCATGTGCAATCACATTTCCATGGAATTTTTCCTGTAGGGCCAATGTCCAGCAAAATATCGAGGAAAGCGAAAGAAATGGAAGTCACGTTTGTAATGGTTTTGTTCATAGTAATCTATGCTAAGTGAAACCAGTTGAACCATGTATTGAAACAATAAAAACATTTGGAAATTATTTTTGTACACTATTATAAATTAATAAAAATAAAAATTAATAAATCGCCTGTTATTAACAGTTGGAAGATGGGCAGACCTTTTTTTTTTACCAAGGTACAGATTTATAGATCAATACTTTTTGTACTATAAATATGCGCTTACCATCCTGCAATACACATAAAACAATATAATACAATTTGTTAATTAAATTTTATATGTAGTTATTTTAAAAATTAATTAATTTTTCCAATTTATATGAAATACAAATAGTTTACCAATAAAACTGGATAATTTCTTAGAAGCTTCCGAAGTTTTGAAAAAATTCATTCTTAACTTTTACAAAAAAAGATTTTTGTTTCACATTTAGTTTTAGTTCCTGTACGCTTTGAGTGTTTCCTGCTTTTTTGTTTTTCTCTGTTCTTATATCGTGTTATTTGCCTTTTCCACTGCCATGTACAAGTCTTTCTTCCTCACGACGATATGAAAAAATAAATACATTTGCAAATTCCTTTGAGAGGTAGAATGTAGTAGCTAAAAGCGGTCCGTGAAACTGCACACGACAGCATTCTGTGCCCGAAGAGTCTGAAGACCCGAGATTCGTTGCACAAGCGTTTGATACTCACAAATCATACAAGAGTTACAACATGCTGTGAAACGGACCCAGGACCTTCGCGGTTTCAGTTCTCAGCGTCTTGACCACTAGACCACCAGGGACAACGAAATCTGCAGCTCAATGCTAATTTAAGTTGCCAGAGCGGTACTAATTGAAACCAGGTTCTCTCTGATGGGCCACCCATCTTCCACTGATTCTTCCAGAGCTGTTAAGTGTTTTTCAGATTCTCGAAGAATCTGTAGACTCGAGATAACTTCTAATGGAGAGATTCTACCAGCTAATGAATGCGTACTACCGAAATGGAAATACACACTATTGAAAAATATCGAAACACCCCGAAGTCAGTGTTGGATGGAAAAGAAAATTAGCTCGTGCGATATGACTTTTCGAGAAAGAAATAATCACAATTAGGTTTACCGATTTAAAGCAAGTGAATCTTGTTTGAAAAGTCGTGATTTAAATTAACTTTAAATTTCTTTAATAAAAATTAAATACTATTGAAATGAATAATGCACTTATAGGTACGAGTCACACTAATACACTGTTAAAGACCCATACTAAAATCAACTTTAATTTTGCATTTTGTGTGAAGCTGTGATGTGAATTGAGCTTACTGTTTTAAAAATACTGCTGAAAAGCAGTCATTTTTTTGAAAAAAATATTTTATACATAAAAAAATATCTGTATTACAGATTTTTATTGTGATGGAATTCAAATGAAACAATAGGAACTATTAAAAGGTACAAGTACGATTGTAATTGTTTTAATCTTTCACAAACCTACCCTGCTATATATCCTAAACCACATACTTATTAACAATTATTGAACCATACTATATTTAAACTACAAATCACCTTTGTGATGTGTTTAAATATGAGACCAACGAAGTAATAAAAATCATAAAATTGCAATAGAAAATAAAACATCGCCGGTCATTATTCATTCACACCGCACTCTAAAGCAATCCGTATCTAAAAGATATAGAATTTGAAAACCCTGGAATTGTTTTAAGCACAAATTCATCTAAGCAGAGTAAGCACCGTGTGTGAAACGAACCCAGGACCTCCTAGCTTCAGTTGTCAGGCCTGACAACTGGACCGCAGGGACATCGAAAGAAGAGGCTAACTGCCGTTTTAAGCTGACCAGAGCCTTACAAGTTGAAACCAGGTTCCCTCTGAAACAGATCCTTTCTGTGATTGGACACACTTCTTCCACTGATTCTTCTACAGCTGTTAAGGCTTTTTCAGTGTCTTTAAAGAATCTAGAAACTCCAGGTAATTTTCCGAAGACAGATTTACCAACTAATCAATGCAATCAAATTTATTACGCGTAATGGATCCCTGACAGCAATTTGTACACAATAATTTGCAATAAAAGAATTTACTTTAATATTAACTAAACGAAACAAAGAAGAAAATAGTGTGTGAGTACTCTATGCCCGAAATATGGTAAGATCCCGAAATCAATGTTCGATAGATAGGTAGGTGTGTAGTTGAATTGGCGTTGCACTGGAAAAATCAACGGGCTATTGGTGACAGTCCATTATCAATCCAAAGTAAAAGATCAGAAGACCAAAACTTCGCATTTTTAAGGTCTCCAAACTTCCACATCACGCCAAAGTGAGGACATGTGGGTCATGACAGATTTAACTTACATCATCCCAAAATACAACGGTCTTTGGTTAGATCGAGTTTCGAACTCGCAACCTCCGGGCTCTGATCTGCTGCTCTACAAACCGGATTAATGGGATCCATGAGGGGGAAATGGTTGCATTGAGTTTTAACTCATTCGTCATGTTTCGCAAAGTTGCGCCAAACACAAAAAGAAAAGTGGTTCATAATTATGTGATGTTGTCTTCGGCTCTTTCGCTTTGGGATTGATCAAAGACCGTCAGCAATAGCCCACAGTGTTGCTCCAGTGTGTCGTTATAAAATACCTACCTACTAAGAAAGAAAAGTGAAGCATTGGAGAAACACACACAATGAAAGTATTACTGACACAGAGAAGAGCAATACACCCAAGTAGGAATCGAACCTGTGTCGCCTACAATTCACAGGTTGGTAGAGCAGTGGACTAACCCACTGAGCCACGGCGGCCCACATTGCCCCAACCGTTGCACCGATCTGAATTGAAAAACAAGATTTGACAGTCTACGATTCATCATTGACTATAAGTAATTTTATTCGCAATTATTGCAGCGGTAGCCCGGTTGGAAGAGTAACGGATTAGTAACCGGAGGGTCGAGTTCAAATCCAACCAAAGACAGTCATGTACGAAGGGGGCTGGAGCACGTTAAAATGTCATGGTCTCAAATGTCCTCACGTTGGCGTGGTGTTGAAGTTTGGAGAGTGGCGTGCCAGCTCGGATGTGACCTCGTCATCTGACCGGGGTGCAAAATTACCTGGAGTTGTATTCGAGATCGCTTCCTTCGGGTTCGATGCCGTACCGCCACCAATAGCCCGTTCTCTTGTTCACGAGCTACGCTAATTAAAATACATACCTACCAATACGGAAGAAAGGTAGTTAATAAACATCGATCGGCAGCAACACAACGTGCTATCGGCGGAGGTCCGAGATGAGTCCCGAAGGGAAAGATACGAAGGCAATTATACATTTTAAATCACGGTCAGATGACAAGGTCCACGTCTGAGCTGAATCCCCACTCTCCAAACTTCCACACAACGCCAAAGTGAGGACATATGAGTCCAAGACAGATTAAAATGCACCAGCCCCTACGTACACGATGGTCTTTGGTTGCATCAAGTTTCGAACTCGCAACCCTCCGGTTGCTTCTCCGTTACTTTTCCAACCGGGCTACCGCCGACTATGATTAATTACGGATCAGAACAATATTCTAAAGATAAAGGCAACATTGTGTTATTGTGTTATTAATTTATTTTATGAACTACTTGTTTCAAAAATTTACACTATTTAAGCCTTTCTGAGCTTCCATACATATAACATTTTCAATCGAATGAATGTTTTCCTTTTGAAGCATGTGCAATCACATTTCCATGGAATTTTTCCTGTAGGGCCAATGTCCAGCAAAATATCGAGGAAAGCGAAAGAAATGGAAGTCACGTTTGTAATGGTTTTGTTCATAGTAATCTATGCTAAGTGAAACCAGTTGAACCATGTATTGAAACAATAAAAACATTTGGAAATTATTTTTGTACACTATTATAAATTAAAAAAAATAAAAATTAATAAATCGCCTGTTATTAACAGTTGGAAGATGGGCAGACCTTTTTTTTTTACCAAGGTACAGATTTATAGATCAATACTTTTTGTACTATAAATATGCGCTTACCATCCTGCAATACACATAAAACAATATAATACAATTTGTTAATTAAATTTTATATGTAGTTATTTTAAAAATTAATTAATTTTTCCAATTTATATGAAATACAAATAGTTTACCAATAAAACTGGATAATTTCTTAGAAGCTTCCGAAGTTTTGAAAAAATTCATTCTTAACTTTTACAAAAAAAGATTTTTGTTTCACATTTAGTTTTAGTTCCTGTACGCTTTGAGTGTTTCCTGCTTTTTTGTTTTTCTCTGTTCTTATATCGTGTTATTTGCCTTTTCCACTGCCATGTACAAGTCTTTCTTCCTCACGACGATATGAAAAAATAAATACATTTGCAAATTCCTTTGAGAGGTAGAATGTAGTAGCTAAAAGCGGTCCGTGAAACTGCACACGACAGCATTCTGTGCCCGAAGAGTCTGAAGACCCGAGATTCGTTGCACAAGCGTTTGATACTCACAAATCATACAAGAGTTACAACATGCTGTGAAACGGACCCAGGACCTTCGCGGTTTCAGTTCTCAGCGTCTTGACCACTAGACCACCAGGGACAACGAAATCTGCAGCTCAATGCTAATTTAAGTTGCCAGAGCGGTACTAATTGAAACCAGGTTCTCTCTGATGGGCCACCCATCTTCCACTGATTCTTCCAGAGCTGTTAAGTGTTTTTCAGATTCTCGAAGAATCTGTAGACTCGAGATAACTTCTAATGGAGAGATTCTACCAGCTAATGAATGCGTACTACCGAAATGGAAATACACACTATTGAAAAATATCGAAACACCCCGAAGTCAGTGTTGGATGGAAAAGAAAATTAGCTCGTGCGATATGACTTTTCGAGAAAGAAATAATCACAATTAGGTTTACCGATTTAAAGCAAGTGAATCTTGTTTGAAAAGTCGTGATTTAAATTAACTTTAAATTTCTTTAATAAAAATTAAATACTATTGAAATGAATAATGCACTTATAGGTACGAGTCACACTAATACACTGTTAAAGACCCATACTAAAATCAACTTTAATTTTGCATTTTGTGTGAAGCTGTGATGTGAATTGAGCTTACTGTTTTAAAAATACTGCTGAAAAGCAGTCATTTTTTTGAAAAAAATATTTTATACATAAAAAAATATCTGTATTACAGATTTTTATTGTGATGGAATTCAAATGAAACAATAGGAACTATTAAAAGGTACAAGTACGATTGTAATTGTTTTAATCTTTCACAAACCTACCCTGCTATATATCCTAAACCACATACTTATTAACAATTATTGAACCATACTATATTTAAACTACAAATCACCTTTGTGATGTGTTTAAATATGAGACCAACGAAGTAATAAAAATCATAAAATTGCAATAGAAAATAAAACATCGCCGGTCATTATTCATTCACACCGCACTCTAAAGCAATCCGTATCTAAAAGATATAGAATTTGAAAACCCTGGAATTGTTTTAAGCACAAATTCATCTAAGCAGAGTAAGCACCGTGTGTGAAACGAACCCAGGACCTCCTAGCTTCAGTTGTCAGGCCTGACAACTGGACCGCAGGGACATCGAAAGAAGAGGCTAACTGCCGTTTTAAGCTGACCAGAGCCTTACAAGTTGAAACCAGGTTCCCTCTGAAACAGATCCTTTCTGTGATTGGACACACTTCTTCCACTGATTCTTCTACAGCTGTTAAGGCTTTTTCAGTGTCTTTAAAGAATCTAGAAACTCCAGGTAATTTTCCGAAGACAGATTTACCAACTAATCAATGCAATCAAATTTATTACGCGTAATGGATCCCTGACAGCAATTTGTACACAATAATTTGCAATAAAAGAATTTACTTTAATATTAACTAAACGAAACAAAGAAGAAAATAGTGTGTGAGTACTCTATGCCCGAAATATGGTAAGATCCCGAAATCAATGTTCGATAGATAGGTAGGTGTGTAGTTGAATTGGCGTTGCACTGGAAAAATCAACGGGCTATTGGTGACAGTCCATTATCAATCCAAAGTAAAAGATCAGAAGACCAAAACTTCGCATTTTTAAGGTCTCCAAACTTCCACATCACGCCAAAGTGAGGACATGTGGGTCATGACAGATTTAACTTACATCATCCCAAAATACAACGGTCTTTGGTTAGATCGAGTTTCGAACTCGCAACCTCCGGGCTCTGATCTGCTGCTCTACAAACCGGATTAATGGGATCCATGAGGGGGAAATGGTTGCATTGAGTTTTAACTCATTCGTCATGTTTCGCAAAGTTGCGCCAAACACAAAAAGAAAAGTGGTTCATAATTATGTGATGTTGTCTTCGGCTCTTTCGCTTTGGGATTGATCAAAGACCGTCAGCAATAGCCCACAGTGTTGCTCCAGTGTGTCGTTATAAAATACCTACCTACTAAGAAAGAAAAGTGAAGCATTGGAGAAACACACACAATGAAAGTATTACTGACACAGAGAAGAGCAATACACCCAAGTAGGAATCGAACCTGTGTCGCCTACAATTCACAGGTTGGTAGAGCAGTGGACTAACCCACTGAGCCACGGCGGCCCACATTGCCCCAACCGTTGCACCGATCTGAATTGAAAAACAAGATTTGACAGTCTACGATTCATCATTGACTATAAGTAATTTTATTCGCAATTATTGCAGCGGTAGCCCGGTTGGAAGAGTAACGGATTAGTAACCGGAGGGTCGAGTTCAAATCCAACCAAAGACAGTCATGTACGAAGGGGGCTGGAGCACGTTAAAATGTCATGGTCTCAAATGTCCTCACGTTGGCGTGGTGTTGAAGTTTGGAGAGTGGCGTGCCAGCTCGGATGTGACCTCGTCATCTGACCGGGGTGCAAAATTACCTGGAGTTGTATTCGAGATCGCTTCCTTCGGGTTCGATGCCGTACCGCCACCAATAGCCCGTTCTCTTGTTCACGAGCTACGCTAATTAAAATACATACCTACCAATACGGAAGAAAGGTAGTTAATAAACATCGATCGGCAGCAACACAACGTGCTATCGGCGGAGGTCCGAGATGAGTCCCGAAGGGAAAGATACGAAGGCAATTATACATTTTAAATCACGGTCAGATGACAAGGTCCACGTCTGAGCTGAATCCCCACTCTCCAAACTTCCACACAACGCCAAAGTGAGGACATATGAGTCCAAGACAGATTAAAATGCACCAGCCCCTACGTACACGATGGTCTTTGGTTGCATCAAGTTTCGAACTCGCAACCCTCCGGTTGCTTCTCCGTTACTTTTCCAACCGGGCTACCGCCGACTATGATTAATTACGGATCAGAACAATATTCTAAAGATAAAGGCAACATTGTGTTATTGTGTTATTAATTTATTTTATGAACTACTTGTTTCAAAAATTTACACTATTTAAGCCTTTCTGAGCTTCCATACATATAACATTTTCAATCGAATGAATGTTTTCCTTTTGAAGCATGTGCAATCACATTTCCATGGAATTTTTCCTGTAGGGCCAATGTCCAGCAAAATATCGAGGAAAGCGAAAGAAATGGAAGTCACGTTTGTAATGGTTTTGTTCATAGTAATCTATGCTAAGTGAAACCAGTTGAACCATGTATTGAAACAATAAAAACATTTGGAAATTATTTTTGTACACTATTATAAATTAAAAAAAATAAAAATTAATAAATCGCCTGTTATTAACAGTTGGAAGATGGGCAGACCTTTTTTTTTTACCAAGGTACAGATTTATAGATCAATACTTTTTGTACTATAAATATGCGCTTACCATCCTGCAATACACATAAAACAATATAATACAATTTGTTAATTAAATTTTATATGTAGTTATTTTAAAAATTAATTAATTTTTCCAATTTATATGAAATACAAATAGTTTACCAATAAAACTGGATAATTTCTTAGAAGCTTCCGAAGTTTTGAAAAAATTCATTCTTAACTTTTACAAAAAAAGATTTTTGTTTCACATTTAGTTTTAGTTCCTGTACGCTTTGAGTGTTTCCTGCTTTTTTGTTTTTCTCTGTTCTTATATCGTGTTATTTGCCTTTTCCACTGCCATGTACAAGTCTTTCTTCCTCACGACGATATGAAAAAATAAATACATTTGCAAATTCCTTTGAGAGGTAGAATGTAGTAGCTAAAAGCGGTCCGTGAAACTGCACACGACAGCATTCTGTGCCCGAAGAGTCTGAAGACCCGAGATTCGTTGCACAAGCGTTTGATACTCACAAATCATACAAGAGTTACAACATGCTGTGAAACGGACCCAGGACCTTCGCGGTTTCAGTTCTCAGCGTCTTGACCACTAGACCACCAGGGACAACGAAATCTGCAGCTCAATGCTAATTTAAGTTGCCAGAGCGGTACTAATTGAAACCAGGTTCTCTCTGATGGGCCACCCATCTTCCACTGATTCTTCCAGAGCTGTTAAGTGTTTTTCAGATTCTCGAAGAATCTGTAGACTCGAGATAACTTCTAATGGAGAGATTCTACCAGCTAATGAATGCGTACTACCGAAATGGAAATACACACTATTGAAAAATATCGAAACACCCCGAAGTCAGTGTTGGATGGAAAAGAAAATTAGCTCGTGCGATATGACTTTTCGAGAAAGAAATAATCACAATTAGGTTTACCGATTTAAAGCAAGTGAATCTTGTTTGAAAAGTCGTGATTTAAATTAACTTTAAATTTCTTTAATAAAAATTAAATACTATTGAAATGAATAATGCACTTATAGGTACGAGTCACACTAATACACTGTTAAAGACCCATACTAAAATCAACTTTAATTTTGCATTTTGTGTGAAGCTGTGATGTGAATTGAGCTTACTGTTTTAAAAATACTGCTGAAAAGCAGTCATTTTTTTGAAAAAAATATTTTATACATAAAAAAATATCTGTATTACAGATTTTTATTGTGATGGAATTCAAATGAAACAATAGGAACTATTAAAAGGTACAAGTACGATTGTAATTGTTTTAATCTTTCACAAACCTACCCTGCTATATATCCTAAACCACATACTTATTAACAATTATTGAACCATACTATATTTAAACTACAAATCACCTTTGTGATGTGTTTAAATATGAGACCAACGAAGTAATAAAAATCATAAAATTGCAATAGAAAATAAAACATCGCCGGTCATTATTCATTCACACCGCACTCTAAAGCAATCCGTATCTAAAAGATATAGAATTTGAAAACCCTGGAATTGTTTTAAGCACAAATTCATCTAAGCAGAGTAAGCACCGTGTGTGAAACGAACCCAGGACCTCCTAGCTTCAGTTGTCAGGCCTGACAACTGGACCGCAGGGACATCGAAAGAAGAGGCTAACTGCCGTTTTAAGCTGACCAGAGCCTTACAAGTTGAAACCAGGTTCCCTCTGAAACAGATCCTTTCTGTGATTGGACACACTTCTTCCACTGATTCTTCTACAGCTGTTAAGGCTTTTTCAGTGTCTTTAAAGAATCTAGAAACTCCAGGTAATTTTCCGAAGACAGATTTACCAACTAATCAATGCAATCAAATTTATTACGCGTAATGGATCCCTGACAGCAATTTGTACACAATAATTTGCAATAAAAGAATTTACTTTAATATTAACTAAACGAAACAAAGAAGAAAATAGTGTGTGAGTACTCTATGCCCGAAATATGGTAAGATCCCGAAATCAATGTTCGATAGATAGGTAGGTGTGTAGTTGAATTGGCGTTGCACTGGAAAAATCAACGGGCTATTGGTGACAGTCCATTATCAATCCAAAGTAAAAGATCAGAAGACCAAAACTTCGCATTTTTAAGGTCTCCAAACTTCCACATCACGCCAAAGTGAGGACATGTGGGTCATGACAGATTTAACTTACATCATCCCAAAATACAACGGTC
This sequence comes from Meta bourneti, assembly GCA_933210815.1. Lineage (NCBI taxonomy): Eukaryota > Metazoa > Arthropoda > Arachnida > Araneae > Tetragnathidae > Meta > Meta bourneti. The sequence continues at coordinate 10,302,957 of OW119925.1, read as the reverse complement.
TTTGGTTAGATCGAGTTTCGAACTCGCAACCTCCGGGCTCTGATCTGCTGCTCTACAAACCGGATTAATGGGATCCATGAGGGGGAAATGGTTGCATTGAGTTTTAACTCATTCGTCATGTTTCGCAAAGTTGCGCCAAACACAAAAAGAAAAGTGGTTCATAATTATGTGATGTTGTCTTCGGCTCTTTCGCTTTGGGATTGATCAAAGACCGTCAGCAATAGCCCACAGTGTTGCTCCAGTGTGTCGTTATAAAATACCTACCTACTAAGAAAGAAAAGTGAAGCATTGGAGAAACACACACAATGAAAGTATTACTGACACAGAGAAGAGCAATACACCCAAGTAGGAATCGAACCTGTGTCGCCTACAATTCACAGGTTGGTAGAGCAGTGGACTAACCCACTGAGCCACGGCGGCCCACATTGCCCCAACCGTTGCACCGATCTGAATTGAAAAACAAGATTTGACAGTCTACGATTCATCATTGACTATAAGTAATTTTATTCGCAATTATTGCAGCGGTAGCCCGGTTGGAAGAGTAACGGATTAGTAACCGGAGGGTCGAGTTCAAATCCAACCAAAGACAGTCATGTACGAAGGGGGCTGGAGCACGTTAAAATGTCATGGTCTCAAATGTCCTCACGTTGGCGTGGTGTTGAAGTTTGGAGAGTGGCGTGCCAGCTCGGATGTGACCTCGTCATCTGACCGGGGTGCAAAATTACCTGGAGTTGTATTCGAGATCGCTTCCTTCGGGTTCGATGCCGTACCGCCACCAATAGCCCGTTCTCTTGTTCACGAGCTACGCTAATTAAAATACATACCTACCAATACGGAAGAAAGGTAGTTAATAAACATCGATCGGCAGCAACACAACGTGCTATCGGCGGAGGTCCGAGATGAGTCCCGAAGGGAAAGATACGAAGGCAATTATACATTTTAAATCACGGTCAGATGACAAGGTCCACGTCTGAGCTGAATCCCCACTCTCCAAACTTCCACACAACGCCAAAGTGAGGACATATGAGTCCAAGACAGATTAAAATGCACCAGCCCCTACGTACACGATGGTCTTTGGTTGCATCAAGTTTCGAACTCGCAACCCTCCGGTTGCTTCTCCGTTACTTTTCCAACCGGGCTACCGCCGACTATGATTAATTACGGATCAGAACAATATTCTAAAGATAAAGGCAACATTGTGTTATTGTGTTATTAATTTATTTTATGAACTACTTGTTTCAAAAATTTACACTATTTAAGCCTTTCTGAGCTTCCATACATATAACATTTTCAATCGAATGAATGTTTTCCTTTTGAAGCATGTGCAATCACATTTCCATGGAATTTTTCCTGTAGGGCCAATGTCCAGCAAAATATCGAGGAAAGCGAAAGAAATGGAAGTCACGTTTGTAATGGTTTTGTTCATAGTAATCTATGCTAAGTGAAACCAGTTGAACCATGTATTGAAACAATAAAAACATTTGGAAATTATTTTTGTACACTATTATAAATTAAAAAAAATAAAAATTAATAAATCGCCTGTTATTAACAGTTGGAAGATGGGCAGACCTTTTTTTTTTACCAAGGTACAGATTTATAGATCAATACTTTTTGTACTATAAATATGCGCTTACCATCCTGCAATACACATAAAACAATATAATACAATTTGTTAATTAAATTTTATATGTAGTTATTTTAAAAATTAATTAATTTTTCCAATTTATATGAAATACAAATAGTTTACCAATAAAACTGGATAATTTCTTAGAAGCTTCCGAAGTTTTGAAAAAATTCATTCTTAACTTTTACAAAAAAAGATTTTTGTTTCACATTTAGTTTTAGTTCCTGTACGCTTTGAGTGTTTCCTGCTTTTTTGTTTTTCTCTGTTCTTATATCGTGTTATTTGCCTTTTCCACTGCCATGTACACAAGTCTTTCTTCCTCACGACGATATGAAAAAATAAATACATTTGCAAATTCCTTTGAGAGGTAGAATGTAGTAGCTAAAAGCGGTCCGTGAAACTGCACACGACAGCATTCTGTGCCCGAAGAGTCTGAAGACCCGAGATTCGTTGCACAAGCGTTTGATACTCACAAATCATACAAGAGTTACAACATGCTGTGAAACGGACCCAGGACCTTCGCGGTTTCAGTTCTCAGCGTCTTGACCACTAGACCACCAGGGACAACGAAATCTGCAGCTCAATGCTAATTTAAGTTGCCAGAGCGGTACTAATTGAAACCAGGTTCTCTCTGATGGGCCACCCATCTTCCACTGATTCTTCCAGAGCTGTTAAGTGTTTTTCAGATTCTCGAAGAATCTGTAGACTCGAGATAACTTCTAATGGAGAGATTCTACCAGCTAATGAATGCGTACTACCGAAATGGAAATACACACTATTGAAAAATATCGTAACACCCCGAAGTCAGTGTTGGATGGAAAAGAAAATTAGCTCGTGCGATATGACTTTTCGAGAAAGAAATAATCACAATTAGGTTTACCGATTTAAAGCAAGTGAATCTTGTTTGAAAAGTCGTGATTTAAATTAACTTTAAATTTCTTTAATAAAAATTAAATACTATTGAAATGAATAATGCACTTATAGGTACGAGTCACACTAATACACTGTTAAAGACCCATACTAAAATCAACTTTAATTTTGCATTTTGTGTGAAGCTGTGATGTGAATTGAGCTTACTGTTTTAAAAATACTGCTGAAAAGCAGTCATTTTTTTGAAAAAAATATTTTATACATAAAAAAATATCTGTATTACAGATTTTTATTGTGATGGAATTCAAATGAAACAATAGGAACTATTAAAAGGTACAAGTACGATTGTAATTGTTTTAATCTTTCACAAACCTACCCTGCTATATATCCTAAACCACATACTTATTAACAATTATTGAACCATACTATATTTAAACTACAAATCACCTTTGTGATGTGTTTAAATATGAGACCAACGAAGTAATAAAAATCATAAAATTGCAATAGAAAATAAAACATCGCCGGTCATTATTCATTCACACCGCACTCTAAAGCAATCCGTATCTAAAAGATATAGAATTTGAAAACCCTGGAATTGTTTTAAGCACAAATTCATCTAAGCAGAGTAAGCACCGTGTGTGAAACGAACCCAGGACCTCCTAGCTTCAGTTGTCAGGCCTGACAACTGGACCGCAGGGACATCGAAAGAAGCGGCTAACTGCCGTTTTAAGCTGACCACAGCCTTACAAGTTGAAACCAGGTTCCCTCTGAAACAGATCCTTTCTGTGATTGGACACACTTCTTCCACTGATTCTTCTACAGCTGTTAAGGCTTTTTCAGTGTCTTTAAAGAATCTAGAAACTCCAGGTAATTTTCCGAAGACAGATTTACCAACTAATCAATGCAATCAAATTTATTACGCGTAATGGATCCCTGACAGCAATTTGTACACAATAATTTGCAATAAAAGAATTTACTTTAATATTAACTAAACGAAACAAAGAAGAAAATAGTGTGTGAGTACTCTATGCCCGAAATATGGTAAGATCCCGAAATCAATGTTCGATAGATAGGTAGGTGTGTAGTTGAATTGGCGTTGCACTGGAAAAATCAACGGGCTATTGGTGACAGTCCATTATCAATCCAAAGTAAAAGATCAGAAGACAAAAACTTCGCATTTTTAAGGTCTCCAAACTTCCACATCACGCCAAAGTGAGGACATGTGGGTCATGACAGATTTAACTTACATCATCCCAAAATACAACGGTCTTTGGTTAGATCGAGTTTCGAACTCGCAACCTCCGGGCTCTGATCTGCTGCTCTACAAACCGGATTAATGGGATCCATGAGGGGAAAATGGTTGCATTGAGTTTTAACTCATTCGTCATGTTTCGCAAAGTTGCGCCAAACACAAAAAGAAAAGTGGTTCATAATTATGTGATGTTGTCTTCGGCTCTTTCGCTTTGGGATTGATCAAAGACCGTCAGCAATAGCCCACTGTGTTGCTCCAGTGTGTCGTTATAAAATACCTACCTACTAAGAAAGAAAAGTGAAGCATTGGAGAAACACACACAATGAAAGTATTACTGACACAGAGAAGAGCAATACACCCAAGTAGGAATCGAACCTGTGTCGCCTACAATTCACAGGTTGGTAGAGCAGTGGACTAACCCACTGAGCCACGGCGGCCCACATTGCCCCAACCGTTGCACCGATCTGAATTGAAAAACAAGATTTGACAGTCTACGATTCATCATTGACTATAAGTAATTTTATTCGCAATTATTGCAGCGGTAGCCCGGTTGGTATTTGGTATTTTCAATTAACGTCACACTGGAGCAACACAATGGGCTATTGGTGACGGTCCGGGATCAATCCCAGAGGGAAAGATCCGAGGACAACACCACGTAATTTTGAACCACGGTCAGATGACGAGGCAACACCTGAGCTGGCACCCCACTCTCCAAACTTCCACACCACGCCAACGTGAGGACATTTGAGGCCACGACAGATTTAACGTGCACCAGCCCCCTTTGTACACGACGGTGTTTGGCTGGATTCGAACTCGCAACCCTTCGGTTGCTAGTCCGTTACTCTTCCAACCGGGCCACCGCGGCCCGGTAGCCCGGTTGGAAGAGTAACGGATTAGTAACCGGAGGGTCGAGTTCAAATCCAACCAAAGACAGTCATGTACGAAGGGGGCTGGAGCACGTTAAAATGTCATGGTCTCAAATGTCCTCACGTTGGCGTGGTGTTGAAGTTTGGAGAGTGGCGTGCCAGCTCGGATGTGACCTCGTCATCCGACCGGGGTGCAAAATTACCTGGAGTTGTATTCGAGATCGCTTCCTTCGGGTTCGATGCCGTACCGCCACCAATAGCCCGTTCTCTTGTTCACGAGCTACGCTAATTAAAATACATACCTACCAATACGGAAGAAAGGTAGTTAATAAACATCGATCGGCAGCAACACAACGTGCTATCGGCGGAGGTCCGAGATGAGTCCCGAAGGGAAAGATACGAAGGCAATTATACATTTTAAATCACGGTCAGATGACAAGGTCCACGTCTGAGCTGAATCCCCACTCTCCAAACTTCCACACAACGCCAAAGTGAGGACATATGAGACCAAGACAGATAAAAATGCACCAGCCCGTACGTACACGACGGTCTTTGGTTGAATGAGGTTTCGAACTCGCAACCTTCCGGTTGCTACTCCGTTACTTTTCCAACCGGGATACAACGGCCTATGATTCCTTACGGATCAGAACAATGTTCTGAAGATAAAGGCAACAATAACACAATAACACATTGTGTTATTGTGTTATTGAAGCAAAAAATTATTTTTGCTTCATATTTAGTTTTAGTTCCTGTATGTTTTGAGTGTTTCCTGCTTTTTTGGTTTCTCTGTTCCCGTATTGGGCTATTTGCCTTTCCCACTGTCATGTACGAGTGTTTTTTTTTATCACAATATGAAAAAATAAATACATTTGCAAATTCCTTTGAGAGATAGAAGATAATAGAAAAAATCGGTGGCTATAGATCCTTGAAATTGCACACTAAAGATCTCTGTGCCCGAAGACCCGAGAACAGTTTGACAAGTATTTTCTACTCAGAAATTCATACACGAGTTGGATGGAGCTGTGAAACTAAGCCAGGACCTTCGCAGTTTCAGTTTCCAGCGCCTTGACCACTGGACCACCAGGGACAACGGAATTTGCAGCTCACTGCAATCTGAAGTTGCCTGAGCCATACTATTCGAAATCAGGTCCTCTGATTTATACACTTCTTCCACTGATTCTTCTACAGCTGTTAAAGCTTTTTCAGTACCTTCAAAGAATATGCAACGAGATAATTTTGAAGGAAAGATTTTGCAGCTAATTAATAGAATCTTATTTATTTCGCGACAGTGAGTTCCATCTACGCCAATTGGTACATAATAAATGGTTATTAAAAAAATTTCTTAGATAATTATTTCGCGAAACAGAAGGCGAAAATACAGAGTGTCCTAAAAGTTGCCGTACTCCAACTTTAAAAAAATCCTTTGCCCATGTTTTTTTAATTATTGAATTTTATCGTCTGCTTCTAATTTTATGGATTCTTTAACTTTTATCGTTTGGTTTTCTTCTCTCTCAAGTTGTGCGACAACGAAGTTCCATGTCATTTTGTTCTTCATTGCGAAATGAGTTTATCACGCATTCAGAGAATTCTGCTGCTTGAAGCTTATTTTGAATGTAAATCGTATGAAGGATGTAAAGAATTTTGGCGACATAAATATCCAGATTCAATAGAGTATAGATACGCTATATCAACTCTTTCGGCGATTTCGTGGGACAGGTTCGGTGGAAGACAAACACAGGAGTGGAAGAGGGAAAGTCGTTACACCAGACTTTGTGCAAGAAACTCAACAAAGGATATTGCAATCTCCTCACCAATCCGTGAGGCGTTTGTCGCAACAAATGGGCACATCACGTGGATCGACATATAAGGCCTTAAAAGCTTTGAATTTTCGTGCTTATCGTGTAAAAATGTTACAGGAGCTAAAGCCACCGGACAATGAGAAGCGGTTTTATTATTACCGATGGTTCCGGAGATTCGCAACAACATCAACATTTTGGACAAAACATTTTTCTCCGATGAGGCATGGTTTCATATAGGCAGTTATGATTAGCCCAAATGCGCAAAACTCCCGCATTTGGGCGACGACAAATCCCCATTCATTAATGCAAAAACCTTTACATTCTCAAAAAATTGGCGTTTGGTGTGCCATATCATGCAAAGGATTGTTGGGCCTCTGTTTTTTACTGTTGATGGCACTGTATACAGAGAACTTATCCAACAATTAGTTGCATGATTAGAAATGAACGAACGAGATTCTTGGTTTCAACAAGACGGTGCAACCTGCCATACAAGTTATAAAACCATGGGCATGCTTCAAGATTTTTTTGTCGATGACTCATCTTAAGAAATCTTTGGCCACTTCGTTCACCTGATCATCCCTGACTTTTTTCTGTGGGGATATTTAAAGAACAAAGTTTATGAAGATAATCCCCAAATAATTGATAATCTGAAAATTGCCATTACTCAAAGGATACAAGAAGTCACTCCCAGCATCTTGAAACGCGTTTCTAAAGATATGCGCAAACGACTTCAGCTTTGCCTCCAAGAAAGGGGCGGACATTTTGAACATTTATTATAAATATGAGTTCAAATTTTTTTTCCTACGTTATGTTAAAAGTGCTTTTCACCATTAGCATAAAAATAATTGTTTTAAAGTTTGTTGTTTTTGTATAATAAATTCACGAATCGTCAGTACGGGAACTTTTAGGACACTCTGTAGCAAGCAAATACACTATATGACAGAAATATAGTAACACCCCCAAGTGAATGCTCGATAGAGAGGTAGGTTGGGTTTTGAATTGACGTAGGCACTGGAGCAATGCAACGGGATATTGGCAGAATCAATCAAAGCGAAAGATCCGAGTACAACACGGGCCGGGGTAGCCTTGTTTTAAGAATAACGGATTAGCAATCGGAGGGTTGCGAGTTCGAATCCAACCAAAGACCGTCGTGTACAACGGGGGCTGGTGCGCTTTAAATCTTTCGTGGCCTCAAATATCTCAAGGCCTCCTTGTCATCTGACCTTGGTTCAAAATTACGTGGCGTTGTCCTCGGTTTTCCCCTTCGGGTTTGATCCCGGACCATTGCCAATATCCCGTTGTGTTGCTCCAGTGTGACGTTGATTAAAATACCTACCTTATCCACTACTCTTCCAACTGGGCTACTACCGCTCACTATCCCTTACGGATCACAGGCATGGTCTAAAGATAAAAGCAACATCAATTATTAATGATTTTTGTGTTAATTTATTTTAAGTTTGCCCTTGTTTCTATAATTTACATTGTTTAAGCCTTGCCTGAGCTTATACTACTTCCATACATATACAATTTTTAATCGAATGAATGATTTCCGTGTAAGAAAAAGTTCAGAAAACGTTCTCTTGAAAGGGTATGGAATTTTGTTGTAGGACCAATGTCCAGCAAAATATCGAGGGAAGTGAAAGCATTGGAAATCACGGTTGTACTGGTTGTCTACAAAGTAGTGTATACTATGCACTAGCAGCATACTGAAAGTATAAAAACGTTTGGAAATTATTTTTGTATATTTTTGATAACATTTAAAAAATAAAAATTAATAAATCGGCTGTTACCAAAACTAGGAACATTGGCATAGGCCTTTTCTGTATCAAGGTACAGATATACATAACATAGATAACATATTCATCCTAGTGGATCAATACTTTATGATGAACTAGCTGAATTACCCGGCGTTGCTCGGGTTGAAATAGTTAAATGTTGCTTGAAAAGTGAATTAGAATAATCACTTTTCTTTCACAGAAAAATGCAATCATTTAAGTTGTACGGAAAATACGTTTTAACTTTTCCATAACTTCTACTATATACTTCGGACGCAAATATATGCATTTAATTCCTGAATATATTGCAATATCTAAAAGATTAAGACATAAATACGAACAGAAACGAAATTCCGACGAAAAAATGCAGAATTCTAAAAAACGAATGATACGCAGTGTCGAATTTCGACTGCCTGAGTGTATTCTGAAACAGAGCAATTCGAAAAAAGATATTTGAAAATATTGATAAAGACGATAATGAAATTTAGTAATGCTCAAATATGACTGCAACATTTCGCTGTGTTAACTCAAATAGACAAACACGGGATGCTAAATCAAATTCATAAAATAATAAAAATTAATTCTGGTTTCCCAAATCTAAAATAACAAAATTACGCTTTTATGATTAATGAGTTGAAGTTTTTCGTGTTTCATTACAAAATGTAAATTATGAATAATGAAATATTTTAAATATCCTTTTTTTTATCAAACAAATATTCATGTAAAAATATAAAATTCATATAGAAATAAAATAATAAACTTTAATTCAATAATGCACATTACACCTGTCAAATAAAGTAGGAAATACTTATACAATCAACTAAAAGTTAGATTTAGTAATGCTCAAACAACGGCAACATAGCTTTGCCCGGGTATTTATCCCAATCTTCTATTGGACAGGAAAAGGAATGAAATCAATGTATAGTGTAAAATCAAAGTAATTATATTAACAGGTTCTAAAAGTATAAGTACAGTACACGCATTATAAAGTAAAATATTTTACAAATTCACTGCAATATAAATTTAACACAAAACTTGATTATACACAACATTTTTAGTTTCACCTCCGGGAGCAAGAATAAATAAATTCTTGGGTGAACCCACCCTCGAGCAACCAACATAAAGTTGTCCGTGGGAGAAACACGGCGATCTCAAATCCACTCCGCAGTACTTGATAGCCCCTGCGACTTGTTGATCGTGATCGAGAACGCAAGTCTTACTGGAAACTGCAATCTCTTAAAGTCGAAAGGGAGATCCGTCGGAATGAGTGGTATCCGTGGGATAAAAACTGTTGCACCCTCTCCCTTTCCTGTCAAGATAGTCGCTTCCATTACATTGCCCAGCAGCTTCTTGACACACAGCCTCGTGCCGTTGCAAAGTTTTGGCGGGTCGAGGTTCCGCAGTAAAATAACCGGAGATCCCACTTTAAGTAAAAGACGATGTGGTGGCAATCCAGCCGGATCAAGCGAGTTCAGGAACTCTGGCGGGAAATTGACGACCTCATCGGCATCTACTACGGTATCGATGGACTTGTATTCAGTGACCACGCCTGGTAACATGACAAGTATTTGATTGTTTATGTCGTGGACGTCTTCATTTTTAGCAGAAAGAATGGCACTCTCTCGCAACCAGTTCAAATCGTGATAGTTTTGGGAAACAGACGGATAGACTGCATCTATCAGCTCTGAGACGGACGACACCAGATTACAAAAATCGGATGGGAATTTAATCTTGCCAGAAGACTCGACTGCCAATCTGCCTTCTCCGATCTCCAGGAGTTTGTCTGAGAAAATTTGAGCACTCTCATCCCCCAGATGTACTCTCATGTTTTGCTTCAAAGTTATCTTTCGCACATGTCTCCACAAAAACGAATGTTTCAAACATGCATGGATCTCATCGGCCGGCGTCGACTTCGGGATGACGGGCAGAGTTTGACGAAAGTCTCCACAGAGGAGTACCAGAGCTCCTCCCATCAGGTTGTCGTTTCCTCTCAGATCTCTCAGAGTGACGTCGAGGGCCTCGAGAGCTTTCTTGTGAGCCATGGTGCATTCGTCCCACACGATTAATTTGCAAGTCTCGAGTATCTGCGCCCGACCACTTGCCTTGCTTATGTTGCAGGTAGGATTTTCCTGCCTGGCGATGTCAAGTGGCAACTTAAGTGCAGAATGGGCCGTCCTCCCTCCTTCCATTAACGTCGCCGCAATTCCCGAAGAGGCGATGGCAAGAGCAACTTCTCCCCGAGTCCTGATTTCGGCCAGTATTATATTAATCAAGAATGTTTTCCCTGTGCCCCCAGAAGCATCAAGAAAAATGATACCACCTTGTTGTTTTGCTGCCTGATCCATGATAATTTGGTATGCGTTTTTCTGATCTCGATTCAGAAGTGGCTTCTTGTCCGCGACGTATGCACTCAGCTCTTCGACGTCGTAGTTCGTTTCTCGCACGTAATCTGCGCGAAGTACGTCTCGTCGATCTCTTACTGGTGCAGGCAGGCCCAATTGCAGTAATGTTTTATTTGTCATGGCCACACATTTGTCCTCAAGAATAACCAAAGCCTCGTTGAAAATGTCCGGACCAAACGCGATTTCTAATGTCGGGGTTTCCCTCCGGACTTTGGCGAGTATATCCTCACTCAGGGCCTCCTTATACTTTTCCCATAAAGTGTTTGGATTCGATGGACTGCATGTAGTCAATATTATAGCAAACAGGTTTCTGATTTGCTCTGGTAGGGAGATCAATTCGGCTTCTCGCAACGTGTCATCCCAGTGCTGGTCTCCTTCCAGCAAACCCAACTTCTGACAGGCCTCTCTAAATGTCTGGCATACTTCGTCGTTTACCGTTCTCATCTCTGCGAAAGATCTAGGTCCTCGTACCGAGTGAAGAAGCATCCTAAGGAAATAGCATTCGGCGTTGTTGGGGTGAACAGTGTACACTCGACCCAAGGCGTCACTCGCGACTGCATCATGTCCAGGGACGGGCTGGCCAACTTTTCTCCTACAGAAAATTTTCCTCGACGCATTCCACGTGTAATATCGAGGTATCTCAGGATACAACAAAGTCCTCGCAAAAGGATCCTGCTGACACAGTTGAAAGAATGCCGTCAAAGTCGTGTTTGGTGGCTGATCAATCACTCTAGGGGCGCTCTCTGTTGTGAAATAAACTCTCTGACCATTTTCTAAATGGACGCTGAGGTGAACAACAGTAGGGTGTCTTTCGTGAATCGAAAAACCCAGTATTCGCCAAACTGCCTCGTTACTGCTGAGGTATCTTCCCAATTGATACCGCGTCACTTCATCGTTCGATCTCTCGTCGCTGATACCGAAAACAGCCATATCACTACCTTTGTTGACATACTTGCACACATATTTAATCGATTTCACACTGTTGCAGTACTCCACGTTGATGTGTGCCCGAAACATTTTCGACAGCAGCGGCGAAAAGGGCACAACCCACCTATTGTCGATTTCTATTTCCGTGTTGCTGCGTATCGTTAGTTTCGCCGTGAACCCTCCATCTTCCGGAGCCCGCCGTCTGTACAGGGGATAGCCGTCATTTCCAGTTTGTGTCTCTTTAATGAATTTTCTAGGGTATTTCTTGGTACACTTTCCGTCCTTCATACACGGAGAAATGGGATTGAGATTTCCACACGGTCCGTGGATCATGTTTTTCGTTACCACTTCAAAAAGTTCGGGATCTTGTTCCGGGTCTGGCAACTCGGCAGATATAACGTCATCGATTTGAGTGGGCTGAATTTTGTCCGCTAACCAGATCAAATTGTGCGAGTGTGGCAGCCCTCTTTTTTGCCATTCAATCGTATACATCCAGCATCTCGGCACTCCAAATACATGGCCCTTTGTTATAACGTCAATCAGTTTCAACTGCTTCTGTTTAAATACTCTCGCAATCAAGTCGTGGCGCTCACTGGGTAATTGACCATTGGTAAGAACCTCCTTGATCTCCGTCCAAGTGGGATTGCAGGTGAAGGTGATAAATAAGTCTGGTCTCCCGTACGTCCTCACGTACGTCATAGCATCTTGTGTGTATTCGTGCATGTGTCTGGGACTGCCTGTAAATGTAGCTGGTAGTATGACTAAGGCACCGAGGTTTTCAACGTTCCCGTCATTTGCCACAGCATCTCTCAGGTGAATATATTCGTCAACTCTCAGTTTACGTTGATTTAGACGAATGTAAAGGAGACGTTCACTCTCGACTTTAGCGTACATATCGACGATGAACTGATGAAACAATTGCCTGCAGTTCAATACGTGGTTCTGCCCAGTATCTCGAACCATTAATTTGTACGCATAGAAATCCATCGCTGAAACTTTCTTGCTCGTTGTTTCACCTGTTCTTGGGTTGATCTGCCTCAGATTAAATTGATATCCATCTTCACCATGGGGGAATATTACTGGGTACTGCAGAGCATCGTAAGATCGATGTGTTTCCGAAATACGCTGCAATGATTCACCTCGTCGTTGAATAACGATATCCCGTTGATGAAACTCATCTCCTGAACCACCGCGACTTCATCTGCTTGAGGAGAGTTAAAGCGCCGCTCGTGTTCGCCTGCTGGTCTTCGGTCTGCTCTTATGACTACTTTATATTCATCTGTTGGCATATGTTCCAATGCTGTTTCAAACGTTTTAATAAGATTATTGTGCTCATGAAACATCCTCTGTAAGTTTAACACAATCTGACGTCTTGTTCCCGAGATGTAGGCGCACCTCTGATCAGTTTCCATTTGTTCGTTTTGAATAAAATATAGTTGTAGAAATTTTGGTGGTTGATCTGGCAGCGGAAGCAACGATCCCGCTCTATGGTAAACCTGCCCTTGCACCTTGAATGTCGACGGAAATCCGGGCTGTCCAACAACTGATGTGCCGCCGAATGATGTCATTTGGAAACATGAGTTGTATTTTCTGATGTTACTTAGAAAATGCTTCGACTCTGACGTATCTCCTGATGTGTAAGTCAAAAGGTCTTGTGGTGGTGGTTCCAGTTGGCAAAGTTTAACTTTTCCATTTTTGCAGCAAATACCAGTAGACTCTGATTTAAACTTTTTGGCTTGACAGTAAGTACAAACCATTTCCATTTTCCCGATCGTAACACTTGCATGCATCGAGTAGTCTTTATGTGAATCGTAGTGAAATCCTTCCAGTGCTAAGCTAAAATGGCTCGCAGTCCGTGATCGTTTGGCTCTATCTCTCTTATCCTGTAGTCGGGCCTCTCGCTGCTGTGCCGTCTCTGTTGCTCTAGATGTAGTAGCTCTATCTCTCTTATCCTGTAGTCGGGCCTCACGCTGCTGTGCAGTCTCTGTTGCTCTTGATGTAGTAGCTCTATCTCTCTTATCCTGTAGTCGGGCCTCTCGCTGCTGTGCCGTCTCTGTTGTTCTAGATGTAGTAGCTCTATCTCTCTTATCCTGTAGTCGGGCCTCACGCTGCTGTGCCGTCTCTGTTGCTCTAGATGTAGTAGCTGTCTCTTTCATATCCTGTAGTCGGGCCTCACGCTGCTGTGCCGTCTCTGTTGCTCTAGATGTAGTTGCTCTATCTCTCTTATCCTGTAGTAGGGTCTCACGCTGTTGTGCCGTCTTTGTTGCTCTAGATGTAGTAGCTCTCTCTCTCGCAATCGCAAGTCTTCTATTCCTCTCCTCGGAAGTTTCTTGACTACGCTCATTTTTCATCATCTTAGCCGTTGACTGCACTTGGCCGATTGCCTTCCGCTTCCTTGGAGGCATTGCTACAGCAAAGAAATCTGTAAAAGAATACAAAAAGCTATTTCATAAAATAAGCAAAAGGCACACTCTCACTGAGCAATGAAATCTATTATAGAATACAAAGAAAAGCTATTTCATAAAATTAGCAAAAGGCACACTATCACAGAGCAGTGAAATCTGTCATTAAAAAGTTATTTCATAAAATAAGCAAAAGGCACACTCAGTGAACAATGAAATCTATTATAGAATACAATAAAAAACTAATATAAACTGAATGGTAAAACAAATTTAAAATTGTGAAGTACTTACATCAGTTTAGGAGAATATCAAACTTTTAACACAAATAAAAAAAATTAATGCCTTACTTAAAAGCTGTCAATCAAAATATTCAAACACAGAATTCTAAATCATGTTAAAAATAAACTTTTATTCTGGTGTAAAAAAAGCTTTAATTCTGATCCCATTAAACTTATTTAAAAAATTAAGCAAAAGGCACATCTCACTGAGCAATGAAATCTATTATAGAATACAATAAAAAGCTAAAATTAACGAAAAAACGAATTTAAAATTATGTAGTACTTACATCCGTTTAGAAATATAAATCCAAAATGTACACTATCACTGTCGAATAAAGTAGGGAACACTTATACAATCAATTAAAAGAGCGAAATAAAACTGCCAGATACACTGAAAGATGATAAACTGGAAGTCTTACCGAGTTAGCTTCCTTTAAATACGACCAGCTAAGAATCGAGTGGGTGCTGGAATGTGCTCCACCATGAGTCGAAGGAAGTTTCCGTTTCCCAACTTTCTAGAAAGTTCTACAAAGTTTTATATAAAAAAAGTAAACATTAATTCTGGTGCTGCCAGATATCGAGTAGCAAAATTACGCTTTTATGATCAATGAGTTTTTCGTTTGTGCTTTTCGGAATACCGGTGCTTGGATTAGAAATAAATGTAATCGGTGTAGACAAATTAAACTGAATAGATAAAAAATTTTCAAAAAGCAGAAGGTCGATTTTACAGAATTTTTAAGAAAGAAAATCACTGCTTTCAATGGAGGATTCACATGCATCTATTCCGGACATTTTAAAATAAGTTACACGCCTTACCTAAAAAGCTTATGAAACAGAATTCTACAAATCATTACGTATTCAATAAATTATTTAAGGAAAGTTGGTCGAAATATGCACCAACTTTCCTTGAAAATTATCCTTGAACTCCTGAAAACATTTCCTTGAATTTCCTTGCAAACATAAATATTTTAAAATATTCTTTCCTTCATCAATAAAATATCTATAATTTATTTACATCATGGGAAGAACTAAAAAGTCAGTTCAAACATAAATATTGTAATTTAATTTGTTTCGGAAAAAAATTGCGTTTCGATCAACACTGGTAAAGCAACCATCGCTGCCTAAAGCAATCAATCTATGCCCAATGTTATTTCTATGGGATTTCGAATAGTTTTTAGCTCCCTAGGGTCAATAGAACGGGGGTTAAGAGTTAGCCTATGCTGACCGCAGTGTTCTAAAGTATAAGTGTACCAAATTTGGTGTGGATTGGTCAAACGGTGTAGATTTGTATAGAAAATATACCCACATACACACACACACACATCCTATTTTATATATATAGATACTCATGTTCCATCCTGCAATACACATCAAACAATATAATGCAATTTTTAATTAAATTTTATATGCAGTTATTTTAAAAGTCAATTAATTTTTCCAATTTACATGAAGTGCAAATAGTTTGCCACTAATCCTGGATATTTTCTTTGACGCTTCCGAAGTTTTGAAAAAATTCATTCATAGCTTAAAAAAAATTACTTTTATTTTGTCTTATTTCCAGTACGATTTGAGTGTTTCCTGCTTGTTTTTGTTTTCTTCGTTCTTGAAGCGTGCTATTTGCGTTTCTCACTGTCATGTACATGTGTTATTTAGACGACAATATATAAAATAAATGCATTTGCAGGAGATGCATTTCGCCGAGAAAATAAATACATTCCGCCTAGAGATAGAAAATAATAGGAAAAAGCGGTGGTTATAGCTCCTTGAAATTTGACATCACACATTCGGTGGCAGAAAAATCTGAAGGCCCGAGACTCGTTTCACAATCATTCATTGACTGGACCACCATCATGACTGGACATGAGGCAGGCGAAGATGTATTCATTCCTAGGATCCCAATCATCCCTTCGGGTCACCCCCATTCCAATTTAAACGCCTTCAGTTCCCTGTTCGTTTAAGTTTCGCCATGAGCATCAACAAGGCATAAGGACAATCGGTGTCATGTCGGGTGGTGGTGGGACTCATTCTTAAAATTATTGTTTTTTCTTTTTAATGTTTTCAGAATCAGTGAGGACAAACAAGAATGATGTCACGGGCAACGCCGTGTGGGTATTGCTAGCAGTATATACTATTAACTAGCTGCATACTGAAACAATAAACACATTTGGAAATTACTTTTGTACACTATTACAAATTTAAAAATAATAATTAATAAATAGGCTGTTACTACAACTTGAAAGAAAGGCATTGGCCTTTCTTTCAAGGTATAGATATATAGATCACATATTCATCTTAATGGATGCTATAAATATTCTGTGCCATCCCGCAGTACACATAAAACAAGATAATACAAATTTTTAATTAAGTTTTATATGTAGTTATCTTAAAAAATCAACCAACTTTTCCAATTTACATGAAATAGAAATAATTTACCACCAAACCTGGAAATTTGTTGACGTGAATAACCTTCATAATTTTTATTTTATTTTGAAAAATTCATTCTTAACTTTTACGGAAATTATACTTCGGTTGAAAGATAGTAAATAATAGCAAAAAGCAGTGGCTAGAGTTCCTTGAAATTGCGCAAGACAGGATTTTGGTGCTGAAGACCCGAGATTTGTTTCACTAGAGCTTAAACTCGCAAACTGTTACGACATACACGAGTTTAACGAAGCTGTGAACAGAACCCAGGACCTTCGCGGTTTCAGTTCTCAACGCCTTGACCACTAGACCACTACGGACATCAAAACGTGTAGCTCACTGCCGTTTTAAATTGTCATAGACGTACTAATTGAAACCAGGTCCTCTGATTCATATACTTCTTTTCGTGATTGGTATCACATTGGTAATTCAACAATCCATCATGGATCATCCACGATATACATGCCTATTGTTGCTAGAGCCATCTGTGGCACCATCCGAAATTGTTTTTGAAATCCGGATCACAATCATCAAGTTCGCCAGTCACCAATTTAGCTATTGGATATTGGCGATGGTCCGGGATTAGTCCCTAAGGATACCCAAGAACAATGCCTCGTAACTTTGAACCATAGTCAGATGACTATAATAGCTGGCACACCACTCTCCAACTTCAACACCAACGTGAGGACATTCGAGGCAACGACAGGTTTCACGTGCACCAGCGCCTTTGTTCCGACGGTCTTTTGTTGGTTTCGAACTCAAGCGTGAGTTGTCAGGCATCTTGATCACTGGGCCACAGGAATATCGAAAAGTTTAGTTTAAGCTGATTTAAGCTGACCAGAACCGTACTAATTGAAATCAGATCCTCTCTGACACTTTTCCCACTGATTCTTCCACAGTTGTTAATTTATTTTCAGTATATTCGAAGGATCTGCAAGTTGGAAATGATTTTTAAAGGAAATATTTACCAGCTAATTAATAGAATCTTATTCGTTTCGCATTATGTGCGTGGTTCAAAATTACGTGGTGTTGTCCTCGAATCTTTCCCTTTGGGATTGATCCCGGACCGTCACCAATAGCCCATTGTGTTGCTCCAGTGTGACGTTAATTGAAATACCCCCCCACCCCCGCATTATGTGTGTTCCACCGACCCTAATTTGAACGTTAAAAATGTCCCCAGTGGCTCAATTGGTTAGCGCGCGGTACTTATACAACGTTAAAAATGGTAAAATAGTTTTATGAGATCAGCATTTGACGAAAGATAAAATAAAATAGTATGCGAATACACTATGCCAGAAATATGATAACACCCTGAAGTCAATGTTCGATAGATAGGTTGTTGGGTAGTTGAAGTGACGTAGTACTGGAGACACGCAACGGGCTATTGGTGACGGTCCAGGATCAATACAAAGGGTAGGATCGGACCTTAAACGGTAAGATCGGAAACACCTCGCACTTTTGAATCATCGTCAAATGGCGATGTCAACATTCGATGTTCTCCCACATCGCGCCAACGTGAGTATATTTGGTGTCACGACAGATTTAAGGTGCATAATCCGCCCAAAACACGAAGGTGTGTGGTTGGATTGAACTCGCAACCTCCGGGAGCTAATCAGCTCCTCCACCAACCGGACTACCCATGCGGACCTATTCGGAAAATAGTTGCATTGAGTTTTATGACGCAAGGACCATATTTGGCCAAGTTGCTTCAATCAAAAAAGATAACGTCAAGCAATGGACAAACACACACAATGAAAGTTTTACTGACACAGAAGAGAGCAATACATCCTGGGAGGAATAAAACCACCACCGCCTACAACTCTCAGGTAGCTAAAGCAGTGGAGAACTGCAGTAGGTAGTTGATTAATGTCGCACTGGGCTATTGGCGACGATTCACGTTAAGTCTGTCGTGGCCTCAAATGTCATACCGTTGCCGATTTGTGGAAGTTTGTAGAGTGGGGTTCGAGCTCAAGTTTTTTCTCATCATCTGACCGTGATTTAAAGTTACGAGGCGTTGTCCTTGGATCTTTCCCTTAGGGATTGATTCCGGATTGTCACCAATAGCCCGTCGCGTTGCTCCAGTGCGACGTTAATTAACTACCTACCACATATTTGGAAATTAGTGACTGACGAACGCTATGATTGCGATCCGGATTTCAAAAACAATTCCGCATGGTCCATGATGAACAACTGAATTGAAAAAACGCTCCAATCACGTGAAAAAGTATATGCATTTGACCTGGTTTCAATTAGTACGGTTCTGGAAACTTAAAACGGCAGTGAGCTGCAGATTTCGATGTCCCTTGTGGTCTAGTGGTCAAGACGCTGAGATCTGAAGCCAAGTAGGTCCTGGGTTCGTTTCACCACATGATCTAACTCGTATGTGAATTTGCGAGAAAGGTTATGTGTTCGGAACGAGTATCGGGTCGTCAGATTCTTCGGGCATGTATCTGTGGTGTGCAATTTCAATTGGTATGATTTTCTACCTATTTGCAAATGCATTTATTTTTTCATACTGTCGTCAGAAGAAACACATGTACATGACAGTGTGAAATGCAAACAGCGCAGTACAAGAACAGAGAAAACCAAACAAGCAGGAAACACTCAAAACGTACAGGGAATAAAACAAAAATATTTTTTTGTAAAATTAAGAATGATTTTTTTAAACTTTGGAAGCGTCAAAGAAAGTATGCAGGTTTGGTGGTAAACTATTTGTATTTCATGTAAATTCGAAAATTATTTGTTTTTTTAAAAATAACTACAGATAAAATTTAATTAAAAAATTGTATTATTGTTTTATGTGTATTACAGGGTATAACATAAATATTTATCGTGTAGAGAAGTATTCATGCCCATTAAGAGAAATATATAATCTTTATATCTGTACCTTGATTACAAAATGCCTGTGCCCATCTTCCAAGTTTTAGTAACAGCCGATTTATTAATTTTTTATTATCTAAATTTTTAATACAGATTGTACAAAAATAATTTTCAAATGTGTTTATTGTTCCAGAATACTACAAGTATATAATAAATACCACTATGTACACAACATGCACAACCTAGATTTTCAATTCTTTCGCCTTCTATATTTTTCTGGCATTGGCCCTACAGAAACATTCCACTAGACCACCAGAGATCAGTACTGCTGAAAAAGCAATTTTTCCAAAAAATATTTTGTAAACATATAAGCATTATGGATTTTCATTATAAAATAGAATTCAAATAAAGGCAATAAGGATGACTATAATTGCTTTATCTTTCATAAATTCACCTTGCTATCTATCCTAAACCGCATATTTTAATGTTTAACCTGAACCAATACTATATGTCAACTACACCTCAAATATGTCTAACAAGTGTAAACATATGAGGACAAAGTAGTTTAAATCATAAAAATCCATTAGAAAATAAATCCGTCTACCATTGTTCTTCCACCAAACAGCGTCTGGATGACGTAGAGTTTGAAAACCCTGGAGTTGTCACACAACGGGTGTTCACTCTCAAATTCATCCAAGCAGAGTAAATACCCGTTGTGAAACGAACCCAAGACCTTCGAGCTTCAGTTGTCAGGCGTCGTAACCACTGGGCCACAGGGACATCGGAAAGCTTGACTCACTGTTGTTTTAAGCTGACCAGAACCGTTCTTGTTGAAACCAGGTCCTTCCTCATTGGACACACTTCTTCCACTGATTCTTTTATAGCTGTTAACTCTTTTTCAGTTCCTTCGAAGTATCTGCAAACTCGAGATAATATTCCGAGGAAGGATTAACGAGCTAATTAAAGTAATCAAATCTATTGCGCTTAATTTGTTCCACAGACCCTAATTTGTGCATAATAAATTTTCTTATATCATTATTTAAGACGTATGTATACATTATAAATAACGAAAATTCACCAGAATATCGATCCTTTTTATTGCTTCAAAATATTTTCCAATTTCTTAGCTTTCAAGTTGTAAATATTTGGAATACTTTTCTAGTTACAAGGATTTTTCCTTTATTTTTGAATAAATGGACAAACAAAACACTCAGTTTCTGAATAACTGTTTTTGCAATGCTATGCTTTGTTCAAACGGTGATAGATCAGCAATGAACTGATCTATTATAATTATTTTTGTGTCATAAGTCTAGATCAGTGCTTCCTAACCGAAAGGACTGCAAGTGTACCGCGAAAAATATAACCGCAAAGTCCTGATCATGTGACAAAGGTACCGGAGTGTTATCCATCGGCGAAAAAGCTATAGGCATTCTTTTGCCATTTGCTACAACATAGACGTGTGAACAAAGTTTCTCTTCTATGCTCACTATCAAGAATTTAAAGAGATCATTGAAAAGTCGATCATGATTTGCGTGTAGCTCTTTCGACCACAGACCCAGATAAAAAAAGTAGTCTTCACAAAAACAAGCCCAAGTATCTCACTTCAATAGGTAATATATGTGTAGGGGGAAGGAAATCAAGAGAAATCTGTCGTTCTGAGACGCGGGTAACTGTGGCAAAAGAATATTGTAGATATTTATATTAACCTTTAGACAACGGGCGGTACAACAGTCGTAGCGTGAGATTTTTCCTTTCTAGAGCGGCTCGGTACAGATGCTGTACCCAAGATTTTGTCCCCCTTTTAAGTGACCGCTGACATCGATCACCATTTGCGAGCTGTAAGCGACTGGCCCTAAAGAAGACGGTTCTTTTTGTTCGAAGCCCTACCCTGAAGATCATTCTGTGAACACTGGGAAACTCAGATTGTCACGCCGGTGATATCTCTAGCATACCTATGAAAGGAAAGCGAGCTAGGTGGTCAGTCGTAAAAGTCATTCACGAGTTCTGTAGGGGGAAGGAAATCAAGAGAAATCTGTCGTTCTGAGACGCGGGTAACGAAATTTCGGCGCCGCAGTGTAAAAGTTGATACTTAAAATGTTTATTTTATCATTAAATTATTATTATAGCATATTTATACATGGTCAGTAATTCCTTTGTGTATAAATACTTTTACTTTTGTATTTTCACATCATAATCTTATAAAATAAGCGTTCTAAAAATTTAATCACAGTTTCACTCAGTCAAATCTGACAATTTAGTTCATAGATTTGATATGAAAACTATGTCAAATATCAATCACTGAGGATGTATGGATTAGGTATTTTCTTTCCATTTGTTTCATTTATTCCGTGCTTATGACTGACGTGAAAAAGGTTGGGAAGCATTGATCTAGATAATACAGTGGATGTTTTGAACCTAAATAATAGTAACTAATTAAGAAATGAGTTTTTAGTTGATTTTGAAATGTTAAAATTTCTGAAAGATCTTGATTTTTTTTAGCTTCCTTGGTGAAAAAAATTTAAAAAATATCACCTCTAGCAACTTGATTGAGGGTCAAAACATGACAAATAATATTAGGAACAGATATATAGATTACAAATTCGTCTTAATTGGTCAATACTTAATACGATAAATATTCATGTCTCATTAATTTTATGTATAGTTATTTTAAAAAGACAACTAATTTTTCCAATTTACTTGAAATGCAGTTTATGACTAAGCCTGGATAATTTCTTTGATGCTTCTGAAGTTTTGAAAAAATTTATTCTTTACTTTTACAAAATAATAATTTTTATTTAATTGTACGTTTTATGTCCTGTTTTCTTTGAGTGCTTCCTGCTTTTTTTATTTTCTCTGTTCATGTATTGATCTATTTGTGTTTCTCTCACTTTCATGTGAATATGTTTTTTCTGGAGACAGTAAAAATAAATAAATGCATTTGCAAATTCCTTCGAGATAGAAAACAATGGCATTGGCTACAGCTCCTTGAAATTGGACACAACAGCATTACATGCCCGAAGAATCTGAAAACCCTAGACTCGTTTCACTGTCACGAAGCATACAAATCAAATTCATGCACGTAAATATCTTGCTGTGAAACGAACCCAAGACCTTCGCGGTTTCATTTCTCAGCGTCTTGACCACTATACCACCAGGGACAACGAAATCTGCAGCTCACTGCCGTTTTAAGCTGACCAGAGCCTTACAAGTTGAAACCAGGTCCTCTCTGAAACAGATCCTTTCTGATTGGTCACGCTTCTTCCTCTGATTCTTCTACAGCTGTTAAGTCTCTCAGTATCTTCCAAGAATCTAGAAACTCGGAGTAATTTTCCAATGACTTATTAACCAACTAATCAATGCAATCAAATTAATTGCGCGTAATGAATCACCGATCGCATTGTACATAATAAATTGCTATAAAAGGATTTTCTGAAATCATTACTTAACGAAGCAAAAAAAGAAAATAGTATGCGGATACACTATAATAGAAATATGGTAACACCACGAAGTCAATTTTCGATAGATAGGGTAATTGATTTGACGTTGCATTGGTCAAGCACCGGGCTATTGGCGACGGTCCATTATAAATCCAAAGAGAAAGATCCGAAGACAAAAACCTCGCAATTTTTCGGTCTCCAAAAACTTATCGCCAAAGTGAGGAGTTTTGGGGTCACGACAGATTTATTGTATATCATCCCCAAAACACGACGGTTAGATCGGGTTTCGAACACGCAACCTTCAGAATCCACCAACCGGACTGCTCTACCAATCGGATTAACGGGATACGTGCGGACCTGTTCGGAAAATGGTTGGTTGCATCGAGTTTCATGACGCAAGGGCCATATTTGGCCAAGTTGCCCCAAACACAAGAAAGACAACGTCAAGAAATGGACAAACAATGAAAGTTTACTGATACAGAAAAGAGCAATGCACCTAGGCAGGAATCGAACCTGCGTCGCCTGCAATTCACAGGTTGATAGAGCAGTGGACAAACCCACTGAGCCACGGCGGCCCCCTATACGAAAGAAGTGTTCTGATATTACACCCTATCAGCTGAATCCCTCATCAACAGGTGCGCCGAGCTGAATTGTAAAACAAAGGTTTGACAGTACGATTCATCAGTGACTTTTTAGCAATTCTATTCCCAATTAATTTTTATCAAAAACTGCAGAAAACGATACGATTCTTCAGGGTAGGAGGATAGTTAATTAACGTCGCACTGGAGCAACACAACGGGCTATCAGCAGCGGACCGGGATCAGTGCCGGAAGGAAAACCCGGATATCATAATTTTTGAACCACATCATAATTTTGAATCACAATCAGATGACAAGGTCAACACCTGAGTTGTTTCCGCACTCTCCAAATTTCCAACGCCAACGTGAAGACATTTGAGGCCACGGCAAATTTATCGCTCACCAACCAGCCTCCACGTACACGACGGTCTCTGGTTTGATCTAGTTTCGAATTTACAACCCTCCGATTGGTAATCCGCTACACTTCCTACCGGACTACTGCTGCCCTAGCTCTCTTACTGGTGAGAAGTATGTTCTGGAGATAAAGGGAACATCAGTTTTTCATGTTTTTTTCTGTTATTTATTTGTTTTATGTATTGCCCTAGTTTCTATAATTAGCATTGTTTAAGCCTTTTCTGAGAATATACTGCTTTCATTGATATAAAAGTTTCAAATGAATGATTTCCTTGTGAAGCAAGTCCAATCACATTTCCGTGGAATGTTTCTGTAGGGCCAATGACCAGCAGAATATCGAGGAAGGCGAAAGAATCGAAAATCAGTTGCACTGGTTGTGTACCTAGTAGTATATGCTATGTACAACCAGTCCAACCGTGTACTGGAACAATGAAAGCATTTGGAAATTATTTTTGTACGCTCTGTAATAAAAATTCGTAAAATAAAAATTAATAAATCGACTGTTAGTAAAACTTGGAAGATGTTCATAGGCCCTTTTTCTTTCAAAGGTCAGATATATACAAGGTTATATCGAAAAGTAAGGTGAATTTGTCTCTAAAACTCAGAGTTTTTTTTGTAGCTAATTAATTTTTTTATATGTTGCAAGTACCAAGGTGATAGAAGTGTGACGGCTTGTAGAAACTTCTACGTCAACCCGTCTGGTGCTTAGAGCAAATCAAAGATGGCGCATCGACTTGCGCATTACTCCAAGGAGGAAGTGCGCGGTGGCATTCGTTTTTATGAGCCAAGGGGAAAAAACATGTGATATTCATCGAGAATTGTTGGAAGTCTATGGAGAGAGTGTTATGTCACAGAAACAAGTGTACGTGTAGTGTAACGACACGAATGTGGCTGTCGTCGATGCCATGATTCGTGAAGACAGAAGAGTGAGGTTGCATAACATTGCAAATGCATTGAATAGCTCACATGGTTCAGTGAGCAGTATCGAAGTGGGAAATTCTTGACCATCCTCCGTATAGCCCTCATTTAGCCCCTTCGGATTACCATTTGTTTGGCCCCTGAAGAAACACCTCAATGGGCAGCGTTTCCATACACTGGAAGAGGCACAACACTTACCTGGTTAGGGAACCTGGAGCAAGATTTCTTTTAAAAGGGCATAGATGATTGGGTGCCACGTTGGAATAAATGTTTAGATCATTATGGTTCCTTTGTCGATTGATAGTGTGATACGATTTGTCAAACATAATAAATTTTCATATATTTATCTCTCTCTGCACGTTTTTCTGTCAATCAAAAATTCACCTTACTTTTTGATACTCTTTTGTATATTCGTCTTAGTTGATCAATATTTTGCACTGCAGCAACACAATGTGCTATCGGCGGAGGTCCGAGATCAGTCCCGAAGGGAAAGATACGAAGACAACTAGTCATTTTAAATCACGGTCAGATAACGAGGTTAACACCTGAATTGACACCCCCTCTCCAAACTTCCACACCACTCCAAAGTGAGGACATATAGGACCAAATCAGATAAAAATGCACCAGCCCCCACGGTTCCAAGCTTTCCCAACCAAGTTAGCCCGGCCCTCGATTCCTTACGGATCGGAAGAATGTCCTAAAGATAAAGGTTGCATTGTGTTAATGCGTTATTTTTGTGTTAGTAAATTATTTAAATATCCTTGTTTCTAAAATTTACATTGCTTAAGCCTTTTCTGAGCATAGACTGCTATCATACATATTTTTCTGTAGGGCCAATTACCTGCAAAATATCGAGGAAAGCGAAAGAAATGGATATCGTGGTTGTACTGGTTGTGTACATAGTATTCTATACTACGTACAACCAGTATAACCACGTATTGAAACAATAAAAACTTTAGGAAATTATTTTTGTACACTTTATTAAAAATTTAAAAAATCAAAATTAATAAATCGACTGTTATTAAAACTTGGATGATGGGTATAGACCTTTATTTACCAAGGTACAGATTTATAAATCAATACTTCTTTATACTGTTAAAATTCATGTGTCATCCTGCAATACACATAAAACAATATAATATAAATTTTTAATTAAATTTTATATGGCAGTCATTTTAAAAAAATCAATCAATTTTTTCAATTCATATGAAATACAAATAGTTTACCACCAAACCTGGAAACTTTTTTTGAAGCCTCCGAAGTTTGAAAAATTTCATTCTTAATTTTACAAAAAAATATTTTTGTTTTATTGTAAGTTTTAGTTTCTGTACGTTTTGAGTTTCCTGCTTTTTTGGTTTTCTCTGCTCTTATATATTGCACTGTTTGCGTTTTACACTGTCATATATACATGTGTTTTTTCTGACGACAGTATGAAAAAATAAATGCATTTTCAAATTCCGTCGAGAGGTAGAACATAATACCAAAAAGCGATTGTTATAGCTCCTTGAAATTGCACACCACAGAGAGATACACGAAGAATCTGAAGACCCAAGACTCGTTTCAAGCACTGACCACACTCGCGAATTCATACACGAGTTAGATCACGCGTTGAAACGAACCCAGGACCTTCACGGTTTTAGTTCTCAGCGTCTTGACCACTAGACCATCAGGGACATCGAAATCTTCAGCTCACTGCCGTTTTAAGCTGAGAAGAGCGGTTCGAATTGAAACCAGGTCCTCTCTGATTCAAACACGTCTTCCACTGATTCCTCTACAGCTGTTAAGTCTTTTTCAGCATCTTCGAAGAACCTGCAAACTCTATATAATTTTCCAAGGAAAGATTTACCAGCTAATTAATAGAATCTTATTTACTTCGCGTAATGTGTGTTCAACTGCCCCCAATTTGTACTTGAAAAATTGCCATAAAATAATTTCTCAGATCATGGTTTGGCGAAAGGAAAAACAAAACAGTTTGCAAATACACTCTGTACCAGAAATATCGTAACACTCCAAAGTCAGTGTCTGACGGAAAAGAAAATTAGTATGTGATGAGACTTTTGAAGGTAGGTAGTGAATTAACGTCGCACTGGAGCAACGCGAATGCTATTGGCGACTGTCCGGGATCAATCCAAATGGAAAAGATCCAAGGACAAAGCCCCGTAATTTTGAACCACGGTCAGGTGATTAGAAGAACATCTGACCTTCCACCTCACTCTCAAAGTGACTTTTGAAGAAATAAACAAATCATCACATTAGGCATGCCGATTGAAATCAGTTTGACTTAAATCAAATGATTTTGTTTAAAAAGTCATGATTTATGTCAATTTCACATTTTCTTAATCAAAATGTAATACTATTAAAATGAATGACCTGGGATATAATGCATGTTTTCTTGAGCAATAGAAAGAAATTTAATGAAAGAAAATTTAAAGAATTTAATGAAGACTATTTTATTGTTTCATTAAAGAAAATTTAATGAATAAAGTAGATTTTTAATTAAATTTTACATGTAGTTATTTAAAAAAAATCAAAGCATTTTTCCATTTAACATGAAATAGTTTATCATCAAGTCTGGATAATTCTTCGACGCTTCCGAAGTTTTGAAAAAATTTATTCTTAACTTTTTACAAAAAAAATATTTTTGTTTTGTTGTAAGTTTTATTTTCCATAATTTTTGAGTGTTTTCTCGCTTTTTTGGATTTACGATGTTTGCGTTTCCCACTACCATGAACAAGTGTTTTTTTTACGACAGTATGAAAACATAAATGCATTTGCAAATTCCGTTGAGATCGAAAATAATAGCAAAAAGGATGGCTATAGTTCCTTGAAATTGCACACAACTGTGCCCGAAGAGTCTGAAGACCTGCCACTCACAAATTCATACGACACGAGTTTGATCATGCCGTGAAACGAACCCAGGACCTTCGCGGTTTCAGTTCCTAGCGTCAAATCAGATTTATTGCGCCAAATGTGTTCCACGACCCCAACTGATACATAATAAATTATCATAAAACAATTTTCTTACAATATTATTTAACGAAAGGAAAAATAAAATAGTATGCAAATTTACTCTACCAGAAATATCCTCACACCCCGAAGTCAGTGCTCGATGGAAAGAAAATTAGCTCGTTTGAAGTGACTTTTGAAGAGAAAGAAATCACAAAATTGGGTATATGGAGTTAAATCAAATGATTTTGTTTAAAAAGTCGTGATTTAAATTAACTTTAAAATTTTTAATTAAAATTTGATGATATTGAAATGAATAACTTGGGACGTAATGCCTGTTTCTGAAACAATCGAAAGAAAGCCAGCTTGTCTGTTGTATAGCATTAACACAAAGTGGGCATCTCTATAAACAAAAATGGAGTGTGTGTTTGCACATTGAATATTCTCGCTCCATTTCAAGTAATAATCGGTGTTTTGGTGTCTATATATATAGTATGTATGCATGTGTGCCCGCGCTACATCCGAACGGTGGTGGAGAGTTTGGAGAGGGTGCCAGTTCAGGTGTTGACCTCGCCAGTGATGGATTTACATAATACAAACAGGTGTTTTTAGGGAAAATTTTACACAAGGACAGAAATTACACACAAAAAATTCGTTATCGCTAAAATATCAAATAACAAATGTCGACACTAATGTTAATTTAGTTTCCACATAAAAAGAAATTTACAAGTTCTAGAGGAATGTTGTTATGCGCATGTACAAAAGAACACTAAATTATTAAATTCTTTGTAATGATCAGCAGAGGTGGTGGTAATAGGACCACAATGACTCCCCATCTTTTCAACCTCATATCTGTCACTGGAATTCACTTTGGTCACCTTGTATGATGTCTTGATTTATCCCCAACAAGCTTGATGCGACGTCCACTCAAATCGGTGTCATCCAATTTATCAATTGCGTTTTTCATATCAGAAAATCCGGCAAATTCCACAACTCCTTCATTACGCCTTTGCTTGTGAGCATCCGCATAGGTCACCTCACCATCCTTTCTTTTCAATTCTGCCAGCCAACCCTGCTGTTAAGATTCTCTACGATAAGTCGGCATTTAGTCCTGGTAGGACCGTACCTTTTATCACGGCCACCTTCACCCTGAAGTCTGCACTTTTAGGACTATCTAGCTCTCTTCTTTCCTATCCCAATAAAATTCTCTTCTGATTCCATTTATTGTACATATTATGATGTGGAGATAAGCTGCAATGCAGTAGGCACTCCGTAATGATACGTCCAGTCCAGTCCAGTCCTGAAGTCTGCATAGGAGAATGATACCCTTTATTCCAATCTCGTTACATGTCGTTTCCCACGAGGCTAGCGTTGTCTTTCTTCTTCACCAACACCTCATGACTAGCATAATCAGAAGCGCTAGGTCTAATTATCCCCTTCTCCAACCATTCATGGAACTGTGGATCTACTTCTTGCTTCCCTGGGAACGACAGACGACGGGTATGCTGTTAAATTGGTGTATCATCACTCATGGAGATATTGGTTGTTTCAGTCTTCTCTGGTCTGTAGGCCATGATCATCTCTTTTAACTTCTTCTTCACTTGTGTGTCATCAGTGTGACTCAGTTCAACTCCCATGCTCCTGATTTAGTTCTGATATCTTCATCAGCCAGTTGCTTGCCACCAATTTGAAAAATGCAACTCCATCCTTATTGAAATTTGATGAAGCCTGATCTAGAACATACATTCATTACTAGAACATAGCATTCTTACTTACATTCAGAACTAGAACATAGGATTCATTTGTTACTTATGAGAGGGGCAGCCAAAAAAACATGAAAGTTTTCTATCATGTACAGGGTGAGTCTAAATTGTTTTTACAAAATAAGAGGGGTGATAGTACCCATCCAGACGAGCCACAATTACCATGGAACATAGGGTCGCATTCCACTCTGAGAGGCAGAAAAGAGTCAAATTAGAATTTTAACATGAACTTACAACAGTGTTGGGAAATCGAATGAACGATACCAAAAGTATCTGATTGATTGATCAGAGAAAAACTCACAGCAAGTGCTCAAAGTGGCGCGTGTCGTTGCACAGTTCACACCGGCGAAGGAATGACTGGCTCTCGAAGATTCCTGGTGCTGTGCTAATTTTGTCTGCGGCAACACCGATTCTCGCTACGAGATCTTCAACCGAGTCCACAGATACACTAAAGATTTCATGTGCCCCCAGAAGAAAAAGTCCAGTGGGTTGAGGTCCGGTGAGGCCAAGCCACAGGTCCGCCACGTCCGCTTTATCGTGTGGGATATGTGGCATTCAAGAAGTGCCGGACAGTGCTAGAAAAGTGTGCTGGGGCTCCATCGTGCATCAACCACATGTCTCTCTGGATGGAGAGCGGAGCTTTCCTGCCTCTTAGAGTGGAAAGCGACCCTATGTTCCATGGTAATTATGGCTCGTCTGGATGGGTACTATCACCCCTCTTATTTTGTAAAAATAGTTTAGACTCACCCTGTATTATTTATTTCATTTTTATTTATCATATATTGTTGCAAAGAATGATAATAAAAAGTAAATAAAGAATTTAATTTGATGCGTGACACATTGCATTGATCTAACAATTATTCTTATATTTTGCAAGACTTTGCAGTAGCCAAGCGCGAAATGGAATCTAAATTTTCATTAGTCAAGAGGTATCTATTTTTCGATTTCTTAATCTTCATGACTGAGAAAAGTTGGTTCACAGAAAAAGTCGACCCGAAGAGGCTTGCTCATTTGAATGCATCATCTACCAACGATTTACAATTGCTTCATCGGCACAATGAAAGTTAAACTTAAAACGACACATGATAATTCGGGCCGCCAGCAAATCAACGGAGGGCCCCATGCGGCCCGCGGCATCCCTGATCTAGAGAATAACATTTCAGACAAAAGGCCTTGTTTCTTCGCGAAAAAAAATTCCAAATTCCCAAGTTCGGTGTAAAGTCAGTTGGAACATGTAAGAAAACTTGTTCTTCGTATCGTAAATAGCACTGCTGAAGACAAGGGCAACCGGATACTGTACAGTATTCCCTTTGTGTCGAACAACCTGACAACAATTTTGAGAACAGGGTCTTCGCTTGTGAGGCAGGGTTTCCCAAATATAAAAAAGCAGCGGCCTACATTCCAGGTCGTAAATTTTCACTTCCAACAATTTCAGTTCAAGAGCAAGAGTTGCTAACTGGACAGTCTTCGCACGAACTTGGACGACCAGGTATTAGTGAACAAAGAGTAAAACGGTAGACTATATGAGTACGGCTTAGAACAGGAAGTATAGACTTGTAAAAACCAAGGACCATATAGATTCATTTTGACTTATGGAAGGGCCGCCAAAACACATGATGTTATTTATCATATATTATTGATATTTATTATTTAGATTGTCACGCAAAGAGAAAGATAATAGAAAGTAAATGATGAATTTAATTTGATATTGGACACTGCATTGATTTAACAATTGTTTTAATATTGGGTTAGATTTTTGTAACTAGCAAGATCAAAACTGATTATGAATTTTCATTCGTCAAGCGGTTCCTATTTTTCCATTTGTTGATATTCATGACTGAAAAGCGGTACCCAGTTGAATGAGCTACGGATCAGTTCGAAACTGGATCCAGTCAAAAACCGTCGTGTACACGGGGGTGGTGCACGTTAAATCTGTCGCCGACTCAAGTTAACGCGGTGTGGAAGTTTGGAGAGAGGGGTGCCAGCTCAGGTGTTGACCTCGTAATCTGACCATGGCTCAAAATAAGGAGGTATTGTCCTCGGATCTTTCCCTTCGGGATGGATACCGGATCATCGCCAATAGCCCGTTGTGTTGCTCCAGTGCGACGTTAATTAATTACCTATCTACCTCATGACTGAAAAAGTTTGTTCCTAGATACGTTGACGCATTTAATGCATTATCTCGTTTTGCGTGACTTGTTAAAGTTAAAATAATGCATGGTGAGGTGGGCCTCGGGCTATGGTCTGTGCATCTCAGACTTAGAAAATCAAATCAGGAATAAGGGTGAGAAATTGTAGTTGAGCCTCCTGGCGGCCAGAGTGTAAGTAAAACTAGGGTTTGAAAATTAATGACATTCTAGGTATCGGTAAATTAAGGAAAATCCTGAATACAGGTTTGGAGGCAGTCAGAGGGTGGCTCACCCGGATATCATTCGGTGGGGGCTGCCCAGGTATCGAAGATCTTTCTATTCGGGAAATTGATTGAAATAAATAAAATTATTTACTTAAACATTACGGTTAAGTCACCTTAATCTTCACTAATTATTCACATAATGAAAACTCGATTGAAATTTATTTTAGGTAGATAGGTAGTTAATCAACGTCGCACTGGAGCGACAGGCTATTGGGGACGGTCCGGGATCCATCCTGAACGAACAACACTTCGTAATTTTGAACCGCGGTCAGATGACGAGGTCACACCTGAGCTGACACCCCACTCTCCAAACTTCCACACCACGCCAACGTGAGGACATTTGAGACCACGGCAGATTTAACGTCCCCTTTTTACACGACGGTCTTTGGTTGGATTCGAACTCGCAACCCTCAGGTTGCTAATCCGTTACTCTTCCAACCGGGCTACAGCGGCCCTAAAATGTATTTTAGATTATACCAATAAACATTAAATTTTTTTATACCTTTATCATCGCAATGTACTTGTTTTTAATTTAATTTTTATAAAACCTTTCTTGAGAGGAAAATCAGATTATAATCTATTCTATTTTTAAAAAATATTGAGCGTAATAGGCAGGTAGTTGATTTACCTCGCACAACTTCGCGTGGAGCACGAAAACGGGTTATTGACGATAGATTTAACGTGCACCAGCCTACTTAACACGAAGGTCTTTGGCTGGACCGAATTTCGAACTCGCAACCCTCCGGTTGCTATTTAATTATTACTACGACATAAAATTCTTGAAAAGAAATACAATGATAATTTATACCTAATACATTTTATAGTCACAGACATTGAAAAATTAACAATTTAGTCTAATTAAAACTTTATACTTTTTTCAGACCTACACCTCTCCGACTCGCCAGAAGGTGTAGTCATAATTGAAGAGGTGGGGAAAACGACTTCCAGGGGCGCAACAGGGGGCCCACCCCGCCGCTCGAGGAGAGCGTCGCTTCTCCCCATGTGGGCGTGTGCAGCATTTATTGAAAATTAAATAGGATTACAGATTATACTTCATTACAATGGTTTACAACATGTACAAAAATGGGACAGTATATTTCCGAACATCAGTAATATATAAGGACAGAATTTTGAGATACAACAAAAGAAAAGAAATTTTTGATATACAGGGTGAGTGTAAATTGTTTTTACAAAATAAGAGGGGTGATAGTACCCATCCAGACGAGCCATAATTACCATGGAACATAGGGTCGCATTCCACCCTGAGAGGCAGAAAAGAGTCAAATTAGAATTTCAACATGAACTTACAACAGTGTTGGGAAGCGAACCTTTTCACCGGACCTCAACCCACTGGACTTTTTCTTCTGTGGGCACATGAAATCTTTAGTGTACCAGACGCTTGTGGACTCGGCTGAAGATCTCGTAGCGAGAATCGGTGTTGACGCAGACAAAATTAACACAATACCAGGAATCTTCGAGAGCCAGTCATTCCTTCGCCGGTGTGAACTGTGCAACGACACGCGTGGCCGCCACTTTGAGCACTTGCTGTGAGTTTTTCTCTGATCAATCAATCAGATACTTTTGGTATCGTTCATTCGCTTTCCCAACACAAGTTCATGTTAAAATTCTAATTTCACTCTTTTCTGCCTCTCAGAGTGGAATGCTACCCTATGTTCCATGGTAATTATGGCTCGTCTCGATGGGTACTATCACCCCTCTTATTTTGTAAAAACAATTTAGACTCACCCTGTATACATAATATAAGACACAATACGAGACAGAATTTCGATGAGAACAGAAATTTGAGTTACAGTCGAAGAAAAGACAAAATTTTGAAATATACATAATATAAGACACAAAAGACAGAATTTTGAAAAATACAAAATATAAAGCATGATATGACCTAATGATATTAAACAGTGTAATAAAACATAATGTAGTAAAGATATTGTAGTGTGAAGTAAAATACACAGTACTCATACATTTGAATCTGATAAATGTTCAAAGAGATATGATGAAAGGTTTGAGATGGAGAGAATAGTAAAATTTGAATTGAAGATTTTAAAAGGTGATAAAAATGATTGAAATACAAAGAATTAAAAAAAAATTCAAAATTTTAAATTATAAAAGAGGACGGCCACTAAGCAGAGAGAATAGACGAAAATGACAGGCTGGCAGCAAGTGTCCATCATCTGGAGGAGGTCTGTAGCTGTTGCTGATCCACCACCTCTCCAGCTACACACAACTTTATACTTTTTTTGGGACACACGCCCACCCCAGCTCACCGCGAGGTTTAGAGCCCAGTTTAGGGGGCGGGGAAAGTGATTCTCAGCAGAAGAGGCAACGGGCCACCCCTCTCGGGGGGGGGGCAGTTATACAACTTTATACTTGACTTTTTAACCAATTCATAGCATTGACTTTTTGGAATCACCTCAGTACAATTAACCAACCTAAAATATCATAGGTGCCACGGAAGCCCAGTTGGAAGAGTGGCGGATTGGCAACCGGAGGGTTGCGAGTTCGGAACTCGGTTCTAACCAAAGACCGGGTACGTTTACACATATCTTTCTTTTTTCAGAATTCTGCATTTGTTTCAAGGATCGGTATCGCGTTTCTGTTTGTTTCTGCACGTTAAATCTGTCATAGCCTCAAATGTCACCACGTTGGCGTGGGTGGAAGTTTGTAGGGTGGGGTGTCAGGTCAGGTATTATTCTCTCTCATGGTGCAAGGGACATGTTTAGTAATGTTGCTCCAGACCCGATACATTAAATATCAAGTCACAGACGTACACTCACAATGAAAGTTTTACAGACATCGAAGAAAGAAATACACCCAGGGAGGAATGCACCTGACAGGAATCGAACCTGGGCCACCTACAACTCGAAGCTTGCTAGCGCAGTGGCATACCCACTGAGTCACGACGATCCCTTAAAGTAGAGGGTAAAGGGTTTGAAACAGAACAGACGTATAACGGAACCGAGTTCTCGGTAAATATTATTACTCTTAAAAAGTACACAAGAGTTTCTTTAATCTGAGGGCAAAACGAAGTATGTCCAATTTTGTGTCCAAATTTCACAAAAGGGGACATCTGATCCTATTTAACAGTCAATGATGCATGGCAATAGTTTTTACAAAAACGGACTTTTTAAAGAAAAATGAAACTTATTACAGAAGTGTAAAGGCTACCTTTTCGCCTGAGAAACAATCGAGAAAGGAAAAGTTGTATTCTTAAAAAATAAAGGTTCAAACGTGGAAAACTACTATCAACGAAGCTGAACTCGATTAGAATACTCACGATGTTGTACTAATGGGAGAATCTACAGTATAATAATCCTTTTATGTGTGAATCAAGGTTCCTAAAGTGTTTTGCTATACTGATATAAAGCACAATAATTGATCAATCTCAATCACTTAAATCAGTACAATCGTTTAGATTTAGTACTGATGATTACTATGCCTTTTAGATCGAATTCCCCTTTACAAATATTGTTTACTAATGAGTACCATCCTTGCTCATATGGACCGCGGTAGCCCAGTTGGGAAAGTAACGGATTAACAAACGGAGGGTTGCGAGTTCGGATCCAACCAAAGACAGTCGTGTGCAAAGCGGGGACTGGTGCACGTTAAATCTGTCGTGACCCCAAATACCCTCACGTTGGCATGGTATGGAAGTTTGGAGAGTGGGGTACCAGCTCAGGTGTTGACCTCGCCATCTGACAGTGTTTTATACGTATTATCCTGTAGGCTGTATTAAATACGAAAAATCACGAGGCGGATCTTTCCCATCGGAATTGATCCCGGACCGTCGCCAATAGCCCGTTGTGCTGCTAAAGTGCGACGTTGATTAACTACCTACCTTGCACATATGGGTCTAAATCACTTCGGCGATTAATAAGAGTAGAAATCTGGATGATTGGTGAATAAAAGGACCATACACCTCCCATTTCAGATTGAAGTAATTAAGATCTTCCTGTACTAACACACATGTTCCTATCGGCTATTGTGACACCTGTTCTCGACCCTGGAGAGGAGCCCCTGGCATGTTTGATAAACGAAATGTGATGAAGGACTGTCGTTGTGGACATTAATTCTACAAATTTTCTTTCCCTATTAACGCTCTTATCTAAATAAACTTGATCCTCTTTGAATCCATTATGCACAGTGCCTTTAATATATATAAATTTAAGGCTATGATGAAAACGGCCTAATTACCCCACATCGGTAGGTGATTGATGTCGCACTGGAGCAACACAACGGGCTATTCCTGAAGGTCCGGGATCGTAACTGAACCACGGTCAGATGACCAGAACAATGTCTGAGCTTTCACCCAACTCTCCTGACTTCCACATCACGCCAACGTGAGGACATTTGAGGCCACGACAGATTTAATGTGCACCAGCCCCCATGTACACGACGGTCTTTGGCTGGACAGAGTTTCAAACTCACAACAATCCGGTTTCTAATCCGTTGCTCATCCAATTGGACTACCGCGACCCTTCAACTAATAAACGTGATCCTCTTTGAATCCATTACGTACAGTGTCTATAATGCTATATAAACTTAAGGTTATGCTGAAAAACGGCCTAATGATACCCATCAGTAACTAGTAACTAGAACTAATCACTAGTGCTAGTAAACGAACATCAGTAACTAGAACTAATGAAACTACTCTGAAGTCAGAAGAGAATGATTTCTCTAAGAAAAACAGGGCTTTGATGTTTCTCAAATTCCGGCCATTTAGATATTGTCGCCCGGGACAGCTGCTTCCTCTCCTCCCTAGCTACGCCATTGGGGGCTGGTGCACGTTAAATCTGTCGTGGCCTCAAATGTCCTCACGTTAGCCTGGTGTGGAAGTTTGGAGAATGGGGTGCCAGCTCAGGTGTGACCCCGTCACCAGACCGTGGTTCAAAATTACGTGGTGTTGTCTTCTGATCTTTCCTTTTGGGTTTGATCCCTGACCGTCGCCAATAGCTCTTTCTGTTGCTCCAGTGCGGCGCTAATTAAAACTGCCTACTTACCTGGCTCAAATTTCCTGATCAGAGCACTGAAATTACGAATATGCGAAGCTTTTCATGAAAATTGGGGGGAAAGATCCCAATTGAAGGAAGAATATTTTATCGTCTCTTGAAATGCAATTAGTTCATTGCCAGTTTGTGAAGGTATGGAAAGCGGAGGATGGAAATTCAGTTACGAAATCAACTACAATATACGTCGTCAACGCCATCTAGTGTCTTACAATGCAGTTACTCGATGATTTGAACAGTATTTTGTTTCTTAAAAGGGATATGTTACGTCTGCTAAGAGGTATTTAATTTATGAATATTCTCCCATTTGATATGCTGATACCTTGGAGAGAACTACATGGCAAACGAAAAAAAAATTCAATTTTTCCTTTAAAAAAAATTCGCATCAATTTTTTGGCTCAAGAATGGCACTGTTGAGCCAAACGGATGGTGAAACGGCTTAAATTGAGTAAGATTTGTTCCATTTCAACGGTTTGGTTTTGAATTCACAAATAATTTCAAGAAAAACCCCGTATAAGTAATTTTTAGTTCAATTTTTTATTACAAAATATCATGAAAGATTGTTTCAAAAAGATTTTTTAACAGCCACCTTTTGGAAACCAAAAAGGGTAAGCGATTGCGATTATTTAAAGATTATCCATTTTTTTCCAAATCGGTAAACAATATAACCTATTTTCTGGTTTGCCGCAGAAACAAAGAGTTTTTCTAACCTAAGTACAGAAAGAGCTGTACTATCCAAGTACACAAAAGATTTGTACTATCCTAAGTACACAAAAGAGGCGTAGAGACTTTTTAAGACTGGGATGAATGATGCCGATGCCGCCCTTCGTCTGAAACAAAATTTATATATTAAAATGCAAAAGTTATCTATTAAAGTAACACAACTTAAATCAGCGTAATAGTTTATTTAGTTTCATATAGAGCTGCTATGCCTTTTAGATTAGAATTCCCCTTTAAAATGTATTTTTCCTAATGAGTACCATCCTTTAACCTGTGAGTTTAAATTACTACGTAAATTAAAAGCAGTAGGAATCTTTGGATGATTAATTAACAAAAGGGCTTCCTCCCGTCTCAGTTGGAAGCAATTAAGTTCTTCCGAGTTAGATAAACGGAACATAAAGGAGGGTTGCCCCTGGACACTTCCTCTTGTAAAGTTTCCTCCTCTATTCGTGCTCTTATCTAAATAGTTCGATCCTCTTTGAAACCATTGTGTATAATGTTTATCACATTATAACAAACTTATAGCTATATGAAAACGGATTAATGATTCCGACGTAACACTAATAAAATTGATCTGAAGTCAGAAGAGAAGACAAAGCATTAAAAAAAATTGTGTAAGAGAAATAAAACTTTAATATTGCGCCCTATTAGATATTGCCCCTCAATAAGATATTTCATGTTGGTATTTCATTTGCCCCACCAGTGGCCGAGCGGCTAAAGACACCACTCCTGAAGGAAAGTGGTAGACTAAAGCTCTTGGTTACGAGTTCGAATATCTTATGTGCCGAAGTCGGGTTGACTACTGGAAGCTTCCTGGTTTCTTCAGGACGTTACGCAAATGGGAGGCAGCTTCCCAAAGGTTCTCCAAAGTGACATATGACTTCAGTTCACTGTGGGTGCGATTTGGCAGCACCACCCATAATGTCCCGGTTAGAATTAGCACCTCCCATATTGATCATAGATCCCCACTGAGACTGCTACGTTCTCACCCTATGGCGTGCATAAAAGACTAAACGTCCAAAAAATTGCATTGGAAAAACATTTCTACAACTAAGAGGCATGATTTCACTCTTGGAAAGTAAATATCGCCGGAAGAAAGTATAAATAAGTTTGTAGCAGTTAAAATGCGGACAGATTGAATTTGATGAGGTGTAATATTCCAAGTACACACACACACAAAGGATGATTCCTGGATCGGAACGCTTATCTATTTATTTATTTATGACCCACGCCCTACCCGGCTCACCACAAGGTTTCGAGCCAAGGGAAGGGCGGGGAAAGGTTGTTAAATTGAGACAAAACAATACAAAGTTTAACATAGTTAACGGAACGCTTATCGGATATCGACTTAAAAAGTCAATAGATCAGGCACAAACCGCAATTGGCAACGTTTTTGGTTCTCGCCATGTACATGAAAAGTTTCGCCAATTAAGGAGTAGCGCCAACGACTGTCACCTAGGATGGTAAATAGTTAATTAACGTCGCACTGGAGCAACACAACGGGCTATTGGTGACGGTCCGGGATCTATCCCAAAGGGAAAGATCCCGATTAAGGACAACTCCTCACGTTGGCGTGGTGTAGAAGTTTGAAGTGTGGGGTGCCAGCTCAGGTGTGACTCTCCAAACTTCAACTGCCACTGAGATATGCACGGCGCGAACACTATTCATCAAATGTAACTTCGTTTTTATCAATGCCTATGCCATGCATATTATAATTTTATCAATGAAAAATTGTCTTAAAATATTTTCCCTGGCTTGTTTAATTCCCATCTGTCAATCCAAGATGGTTATGGGCACAGCACGCTTCCACTGCACCGTGTTGAACCAGTTCAGTATGACGAAACAACGCAAATCAAATAAAAATGACGCTTAATTGAATTGCGTTGATTCGTCTTTGGGACTTGCAGTTTTTGGACTCGCGCCATGAAACCCCGAATCCAATCCAAAAATTCGAGTTATTCCCTTTTTCAAACTGGACAATTCAACTATCCATAAAATAACAAACATTTATTCCTTTAAAAATATGATGGAAATATAAGAACATTTCCCCAATAAATACGTTGTGAGGTTCTGCTGCCAGACACTGAGGAATGTTGGCCGGACGATCCCCGAGGAACTTCGGCAGGGGTGTCCTGAGACGGACATCCAGGTAAGGAGGCGGAAAAAGAATGATAGGGGTGAGAAAGGGACTCTAGAGTTGGACACCGACCAGGGAGTGAGGGTCCTTCGATGTCATAAGACTTGGAACGCTTTAAATATAAAACATGTCAATAGCTTATATGGTACTCGGAATAATCATGAAGCTCTCTAAGCAAGAATCAGTGAGGTGGAAGGAATGAGTCGACATGCCCGTGTCATGTCGGGTGATGGTTGGGACTCATTCTTAAATTTGTTTTTCTTTTTAATGTTTTCAGAATCAGCGAGGACATAACAAGAATGATGTCACGGGCAACGCCACTGCTAGTTATAAATAAATGTTTGAAAGCACCCCGATAGAAGGTGTCATTCATAGTAGCCTATAGATGGATAGAAAAGAACCGATGTGACACACGTCTTCACAAATTTAATATTAAAAATGGGAAGGTTTCGGATTCCTCTAAACTAACGATCTTCAGCCGGTATGCTTGACGGATGGTGAAACGGTTTAAATTGTGTTACATCTCAGTCATAATCGAACGTTTCGACGCAGCAAACGACTCACAGGATGGAAAGCGACGGATGCAAGGGTGGTACGTGCGAATGCGCATCGACTGTGAAAGCGAAGGAGGGATCCCAGATGTCTCCATCGCCGTTGCTTCTTCCTACCACGCTCCTATCTTCTAATTTACA
This sequence comes from Meta bourneti, assembly GCA_933210815.1. Lineage (NCBI taxonomy): Eukaryota > Metazoa > Arthropoda > Arachnida > Araneae > Tetragnathidae > Meta > Meta bourneti. The sequence continues at coordinate 10,262,479 of OW119925.1, read as the reverse complement.
GCTGCGGTCCCCACGGGAAAGGGGGGAGCATGTGGCGATTTCATTACGACTCGCTGCATTCGAACGCTGTGCTAATCAGTTTATTCGGAGAGGAAGGAAGTCTTGGCATTGTTTCCCAGCTGCTCCCCTCCACGAAGTCTGACCATCTGACGACGCATTCCCCAAACGGGAGTCTATTTTATGTGGAAGTGCTTTTCTCCCGCCTCTCTTAGGTTCTCTTTGCTCTTTATTTTTAAAGCGATGGGCCGATAATAGTTTAAATAACAGTGTTATCGCAATAGTTAGTGTTTCGATAACAGTTAGTAACTGTTATCGAAAATTTTGAACAGTTTTCGTTAAATTAATTTTAAATAAAGCCAGTAAATATTCTAAGGAAGTGTTTTTCTCGCTTCTTAGATTCTCGTCTCTTTGCTCCTTATTTTTAAAGATAGATAACAGTTTAAGTAACAGTTGTTATCGCAAAACAGTTAGCAACTGTTATCGAAAATATGAACTGTTTTCGTTAAACTAATTTAAAATAAAAACAGTAAATGTTCTATGGAAGTGCTTTTCTCCCGCCTCTTAGGTTCTCGTCTCTTTGCTCTTTTTTTTAAAGCGATGGACCGATAACAGTTTAAATAACAGTGTTATCGCAAAAAAAACCCAGTTAGTAACAGTTATCGAAAATATGAACAGTTTTCGTTAAATTAATTTTTAAATAAAAATGGTAAATTTTCCGTGGAAGTGCTTTTCTCGCCTCTTACGTTCTCCTCTCTTTGCTATTTATTTTTACTCGAAAGTTGAGATGGACTGTTATTGCGATAAGGTTAAAGAACAGCGTTATTTGAAAAATAACAATTAGCAACTGTTTATCGAAAACTGTTCATGTTTTCGATAAACAGTTGCCGGATTATGTTAACAGTTCCGGATAGCTTCGAAACAGTTGCCGGATAAATGTTATAGGGATGTCAATGAAGCGATTGGAATAAAGTTTAATTTTAAATAAAGAAATTAAAAATTTTAGAATGCATGAAAATAAAAAGTTGTGAAAACAAAATATTTTAAATCACTTTTAAGTGAAAACTATCCAAAACTAACCGTCGATATCAATTTCTAATAGTTGCTAACAGTTAACAAAACTTCTATTAATAACAGTAATTAATAACTGTTATCGTTAAATAGCATTAACGGTTAACACTGTTATCGTAAAACATAAGTTTAGCCCATCTTTACTAGGAACAATGCCTCGTAGTTTTGAACTACGTGTCCACGGATCGCTTTAGTGCGTTATTTTCAAATAAAACGATCAAATCATTGGATCAAATATTTCAGTTGTGGTTTTGAAAGAATTATTCCCCACTTTAATCCTAATTACCTTGATTTTCAGATATTTTACTTTAGATTATCACAAAGCAAAAAAAATAGATTTTATAGAAACGAGGGCTAATGCAACGTTTTGTGTCCGATTCCAAATCAAACACAATTATGCGTATTAATATGCATAATATATATTTGTTCTTTGAAAATCGTTTTGTTTATAAATTGTACGCAGCGAGAAATTCTCATACCATAACAGTCATATGGGAGATTCTCAATGTCGAACTTTAGTTTAGACACCGTACTTGTTCCCCTGTTTTTTTACTGAAAAGAACATTTTAAAACGTATTTTGTAAGCAAATGTGGCCATTTCGCTGAATAGAGCAATATGTTAGCTGCTAAACCATAAAATAATATATCAACTCTAAAAAAGCCTTAAATAAATCAACCATAACAGTGTATGTAATAATATTGAGCAATTCAAACATCCGTATTTAAAGTCTAGGTTAAAAATAGATCAAGAGATCAGATTAATCGAATGATATGTAAAATCAAACTAAATTCGTGCTCATATAACACGGATTGAATGGACTATTTCCTACCTTGAATGGTCGGTAACAATTTCATTGTGCTGTCAAAAGATAAAACATTTGCATCATCAATTTACTCGTCACTCTTGATTCTTCTCCGCAATAGCTTTTGTCTTGTAAGAAAAACCGTTTTACATGTTCCTTTGAATTCATCTTTACATTTGTACGAAACTAGCCTTTTTACTTCGTAACCATGGTTACCATCCATACTGGCCGCGTTCGTAAACGACTCTCTGAAAAAAGTGCAAACCAAAAAATAATCCGTCACATGACCTCCGTTTCATCAGTTCTGAAGTTACATTTACAAACGATTAGGTTTTTAGTCCCATTCGCCATGTAATTGGCAATTTGTTTTGATAAACTCAATCTGAAAATGAGCCTAAACCATGAGTAGAGATGCATTACAACATTCACATCTACCTTTTCGGTCGCCAATTTCTGAACTGACAAAACCTAGCACAATCTCAGTTCGTTTCAAACGATTTTTTTTTCAGTTTCCAGTGACTTATGAAACGGCTTGTTTTTCACACTAGAAAATCGAAGGCTCTTGGAACGCTTGGTTCGAATACCTCTTACATTCGGTGCGATTTATTCGCGTTTGCGAACGAGCCCACTGTATAAAAATATTTAATTTCAGTTATTCTCAATGTGAGGGTATCGGAATATAGAATTTTTCTGGTTGAGAAAAATATTTTCTGAATATTAAAAAGAAAACTAATTAAACGACGCTTTTTTGAAACGAAGAGAATTTAGTGTTGACAGTAGAAAACAATTTTCAATGGAACAATAGAAGAAAATCCAGCATCACTCTTGTAGATAAACTTCAAATAATTGCGATTCACAAAAAACATGCGAAATAAATAAATAAATAACTTAGGATAGGGTTACTACTGTGGCGAATAAAAGACGACTTTTTGGTACTATTTTTCAACCTTGGCGACTAGGGGAATCTTTTCAAGCAAAATCGTTTTAATCGTTATAAATTTCAAAAATTTGGTGTCTTTTTTGAAAATTCATCGAAAATTTAGTCGCATTATTTTAACTATTGGGGAGTTAACGGAAAACAGGTTTTTCAGAGTGAAAATTTTCCGAGGGACGCCAATTTCGAAGTTTTGGCGTCAAGTCGAGTCAGTTGTAGAAGAACACATCTGTGGTTGCTAGATTGTATTGAAAACCTTATTAAAAATAGGTTTTTTATTTCTAAAATTTAATTTCTTGGTGAGATCTTTCTTTAACGTCTGTCTCATACTCAATCAACATATTTTGTGTTTTAGTCGATAAATTTTGTATATCTGAGCAACTAAAACTGCTACTGAAGTAGGAGACTTTTTTGCTATTACTATTTAAAAAATGTATGCTACTAATGTTATTATTTTACTAGTGCTTTGAGTGTGTCACCCCTTAAAAAGCATATTTTCCCAATTCTCTTCCTGAGGGGGGCGGTGGAATGCGACCCTATGTTCCATGGTAATCATTGCTCGTCTGGATGGGTACTATCACCCCTCTTATTTTGTAAAAACAATTTACACTCACCCTGTATGTATATATATGTATTCTCTTACTGTCTGAATTTTTTTCTTCTTCTGTACTCTTCTCTCTATTCGAGAGATTGGTCGGATAGACCGCATGTTTTCTTAATTTATTATCATGTTTACCAAGTGGGTAGGATGATTGTTTTTTGTATTCAATAAATAATTCTAATAAAAGAATTCTTTGTTGCGTCAACAAACACAAACAATACCTATCTACCTTTTGATTAGTTGTTTGGGGGTTTCATGGTGCAAGGACCACATTTGGCCAAGCTGCTCCAAACGCAAGATAGGTAATGTCAAGTTATTGTGTAAAGAAAGGTAGGTAGGTAGTTAATTAACTTTACAGTGGATCGTAACATTGTCTATTGGCGGCATTCCGGGATAAATCCACGAGGGAAAAATATAAGACAACATCTCGTAATCTTTCAACCACGGTCAGATGGCGAAGTCAGCATCTGAGTTGACACCACCACCTCTCTAAACTGCGCTGCCGGTATGGACCCGGCTTTAAAGTATGTGGGGCCCCGTTTAGTGGAATGGGCTTAAGAGCGGCCCTGCTCACAGTGCTTCAATTATCCCCATCTAATCTTCCCCACCGTCTAACAGCGAGAGTCGCGAAGCGCAAACGAAAACCAGCAGATCGTTAGGAACTAATATTAGATTATTGAGGCATCGGAAGCGCGTGCTGCAGCTCTTTTTCCCCCCAAAGGAGATTCGAGGCTTCTAATGAGTGATAAGAGAAGCAGGTGTAGCCAGATGCATTCCCCTGAGTCAGCGTTTCGCGAAATCAGCCAGGGGAGCAGATGAGCCTAACGAGGAAAAGGTACCTGAGACTAGAATATTGAATACCGCGGAGGTTTACGGGAAACGAGTTGCTTTCATTAAGAAACGGAGTCGGTTTTGGTAAAGAACTCTTTTTTTGTTATACGTTCCAGCGTTTGTAGGAGACCGGCGTACTCTAATATTTTCTTATTTGGGAAAATTTGGAGGCAAAGAGAAACCTCGATGAAACCTGGAGCAAAAAACAAAAAAAATCTGAGTGAAGGTAGTTGAATTAACGTCGCACTAAAGCTACAAAACGGGCTATTGGCGAGGGTCCAGTATCCATCCGAAAGGGAAAGATCCCAGGACAACATCTCGTCATTTTGAATCACGGTCTGATGACTTGATTCAAAATGACGTCCCACTCTCCAAACTACCACACCACGCCAACGTGGGGACATTTGAAGCCCCCTATAACGTGCACAAGCCCCCTTTGGAAGGGTCTTTGGTTGGATTTTAACTCGCAACCCTCCGGTTGCTAGTCCGTTACTCTTCCAACCGGACTACCCTGGCCCCTCCAAAGAGAGAATATTTGAGGCCACGACAGATTTAACCTGCACCAGTCCCCACATACGTGACGTTCTCTGGTTGGATCCAATTTCGAACTCGCAACCCCCCCGGTTGTTAATCCGTTGCTCTTCCAACCGTCGTGGATACGCGGTAGCCAAGTTGGAAGAGTAACGGACTAGACACGGACGGTCCGGGATCAATCCCAAAGGGAAAGATCCGAGGACAACACCCCGTCATTTTGAACCACGGTCAGATGACGTGTCAACACCTGAGCTAGCACCCCACTCTCCAAATTTCCACAACACGCCAAGCTTTTTAGTGGAAAACAAAGAGTATGTGCAAATTTTTTTACAATCGGATAATGACTTCAAAAGTTTTAAGCTCCACTACTAAAACTACCATTTCGAAAAACAAATTGCAAGTAAACACTAATCTAAACTTTCGCTGCAACAGGTCATTAACTCCGTAGGAAACTCTCAACAGGCAGTGGCAATGGCAATAATTACTGTGCAATTAAGGAAAATTCAAAACATGCCAACTCTATTTCAGACTCTGCTTGCGAAAAAAACGTCTCGCTGAAACAAGAAATGTGGTCACAATGCTGATTCAAGAACAACAGGTTTTCGCATGGATCAAAATATTCTATTAACTTCGAGGAAAAATACAACTTGCTTTAGACGTGAAAACTGGAAATCTTTAATTCGAAATCTGGAAATTTTATTTAGAGGTAAATTCTTTTCACATGGTACAAGCAATTACTTCAAGCCTACTCCGTAATTCACCTCTCTTGAGTAAAAAATATCAAAATTTATTCTTTACATCCCTACTTTTTCTAGTATAGTTCATTCAACTCCTATGAATTTAATTTAAATATGCTGTTTTTTGGTTGATTATATGTTTTAAGCCAAGAGATGGTTGTGATTGATATACGGGTTCTTTTAATCTGATAATTTCCGAAGGAAAACAATCAAGTAAGGCGGTTTTTTCTTTAGAATCTTCCTTGTGAAATAATTGATTTTTTTAAAGTTACTCAATGTAAGGTCATTGACCACGCTTCCGTTTCAACGCTTATAGATGTTGAGTTCGAGGACTACTTGGAACTCAACGCTACATGATAATAAAGTAGTGCAGCATTATTGCCGGGTAGATAGGCAGGTATTTTAATTAACGTCACATTGGACCAACACAACGGGCTATTGGTGGCGGTCCGGGATCAATCCCAAAGGGAAAGATCCGAGTAATTTTGAATCATGGTCAGATGACGAGGTCACACCTGAGCTGCCACCCCACTCTTCAAACTGCAAAGGCCCTATTTGGCCAAGTTGTGCCAAACACAAGACAGACAATGCCAAGTATTGTGAAAAGGATGATAGGTAGGTATTTTAAGAAACGTCGCTCTGGAGCAACACAGCGGGCTATAGGCGGCGGTCCGGGATCAAATTCGAAGGGAAAGATCCGAGGACAACGCCACGTAATTTTCAACCACCGTCAGATGACGAGGTCAACCCCTGAGCTGGCACCCCACTCTCCAAACTTCCACACCACGGCAGCGAGAGAACATTTGATTGAATTTAACATGCACCAGCCCCCCCTTGTGCACGACGGTCTTTGGTTGGATTCGAACTCGCAACTCTCCGGTTGCTAATCCGTTACTCTTCCGACCGGGCTACCGCAGCCCTGGATTGAAAGCAAAAAAAAATTGTTAGGGTTGTATCGAGGACACAAACTGTAGTTTTGACGTGAATACTCAGGTTTGATGTTGGAATGGAGAAAGCAGACAGGAAGTTTGAACGATTGTTTATTGCGTGAATGTTCAACAATTCATTTACAGTTTGAACGATTAAAGTGCAGTTGGATATTAACACTGAAGGATAATTTTATTGATTCAAGGCCTGTGATTGTAGCATAATTCTATGCTACAATCTCAGTAGTCACAACTCACACAGTACACAATCTTTACAGTAATTACACAATCTTTGTAGTAATCACAACTCACGCAGTCCTCCACTCAATCCAACGTTACACTGGCCCAAAGCCCGACCAGCACAGTACAATTGCGGACTCTCTTCCCTCGCTCAGTGCGCCTGGCCACTCGGTTCGGACATCCTTTGTACCGACATCTTTTAGGTACGGACATCCTTTGTCTATACGACCCTATATTTAGCTTCTGGATGCTTTTTCTAGTTTTGAAATCATAAGACAAAACAGTGGTAACGCTTTTTTCTGACACTGGACTTTTCATGCATGCTTCCAGTACTGTTCCTATTTTAAAAGCGCATTCACATAAAAAATCGTATGCTTAGCTTTAGACAACCTTATAATTCAACTCCGGGCCGAAGTAGCCCAGTTGGAAGAGTAACGGATTAGCTACTGGAGGGTTGCGAGTTCGGACCGTCGCCAATAACCAGTTGTGTTGTTCCAGTGCGACGTTAATTAAAATACCTATCTGCCTCTAAGTCTCCATCCTCTGTTCCTCTTCCACAAAGACAATACAATATAATTAATTTTTAGCCCTAAATTAAAAAGAGCCAAATGCCGCAGTTGCGCCAAATCTTAGCAACTCCATGTGAATTACCCAAACGGACGAAAAGATTGGCACAAAGATCGTAGTTGTACAAATTACACACATTATATTCTTTCCTATTTAGATTCGATACCTCCCTGGGTGTATTTCCTCTCTTTTGCGTTAGTAAAACTTTTCTTGTGTGTTCATTGCTTGATGTTGTCTGTCTTGTGTTTGACTCAGCATGGCCAAATATGGTCCTTGCGCCATAATACCCGACCAACCTATTTAGGTAAAATTGTAATGACTTACTTTTAAATAGATTTCATTAAATATCTTTTATCGTATCGTTTTGGTCATCCTGCTTCGTTCTTAAATTCCTAAAACGTGTGCAAACCAGAATTTACTTACTCACTGGATCGTTATCGTGCATTCAAGACACTGTTATGCGCATTCGCAGAGAATCGTTCCTGAGGTTCAAACCGTTCTGTGGGATTCAAACCTTAATAAACAACCCCCTTCACAGAAACATTCAATTTCCTCTAAAAGAATCGTCCCTTATAGTGCTTTTTTACGCATCCTAAAGTTAATCAAATATAAAATATGTAGATTCCTAAATGCCTTTTATCAAAATGGTAAAAAAGAAAATAACCTAAAAACCTATATCGACGAATAAAGTATGTATAATGCATTGGTGTGTTCAGTGGTTCAGTAATCAATCAGTTCTAACAAATTTATTTTAAATTTGACAAGTTCAGAGATTGGAGCTATTATGAGGTGCTCTGACCTACATGCATTCAGTTTTTGCGTTTGCCTACCAACTTCTTACCAACGTTTGGCTGCCAACTACTTCTTACCATTTGGCGCGCTTAGCGGCGTCTGGGGTATTTCACAGTATGGAAAGAAAGAAACATCTGAAAATGTTTTTTTCTGGACATTTTTTCAAATTGGAAGCATCATACTATGATCGTATTTTGGCCGTACCTATTTCAAATTACGACGTGCAAATAAATGCCCACTATACTACCCAGGAACGACCTGCATGCTTATCTAGTGTATGGAAAACATGGCGTTGATATCAGGTAACTTGAAAAAGAACTGTTATTTCATTAAAAATCTGTAATTCAGTTGAAAATAACAGAAAACTTTACTCACGCTTAAGAGCCAAACGATGCTATTATAATCAGTATGTTCTTCACAGTACAGTAGGCTTTTCTTCTGCATTGTGCTTTTTTGCAATTATGCTGATTCGGGGTATTTTTGAACACATTTCAGGCAATATATAAGAATATATAAATATATAGGAATATATAAAAAATAGTACGTAGGATGAAAATTTTTGAAAGATGTAAAAAAGAATATCCGACCAGGCTGCACCAAACACGCATCAGACAACATTAAGTAAATGGACACACACACAAGGAAAGTTTAACTGACACAGATGGAGGTAGGTAATTGATAAGGTAATTAAATTAATGTCGCACTGGAGCAACACAACGGGCTATTGCCAACGGTCAGGGATCGATCCCGAAAGGGAAAGATCCGAGGGCAACACCTCATAATTTGTCAGATGACGCTGACACAGATGAGAGAAATACATCCAGGAAGGAATCGAACCTGTGCCACTTATTTGCTAGCTCAGTAGGTTTGCCCCACTGCGACTCCGACAAACTAGTCCGATGCCATATATTAATATCTATATTCATCGAATTGTTTTCCCTTTTTATATATTAGGTCCAACCAAAGACTATCGTGTACGTGGGGGTTGGTGCCTGTTAAATTTGTCGTGGCCTCAAACGTGTTTACGTTGGCGTGGTGTGGAAGTTTGGAGAGTGGGGTGCCAGATCAGGTCTTGATCTCGTCATCTGGCTTTGATTCAAAAGGACAAGGTGTTGACCTCGGATCTTCCTCTTCGGGATGGATCCCGGACCATCGCTAATAGCCCGTTGTGTTGCTCTAATGCGACGTAAATTCAAGTACCTACCCCATTTATATCATTTGATTATTTTGGAAGGCATAAGAAAAAGCCTGAAACATTAATTTACAATTGAGTGCCTTGAATTTCAACATTCATCACAAATTTAACTAAAATAAATATATCTCATGAATTCTGGCTACATAATTCTACATATCCTGGTAATACAGAGGCTGTTGGGACGTTTTTTGAACGATTTTGATGAACTGTAAAAAATTGTATGCTACGAAAGAATTTTATTTTCAAAGCAGTTAAATAGTTAAAGTATAACTTATCGTCTGCTAACTCAGAGTTTTGTTTACTTTCAAAATGGCGCTTTTAAATAAGCAATGGATGGAAGGCTACGTTTCCTCTCTTTCCGAAGATAATTATACTTATTGAATTATTCAAATACGCTGTAAAAGTCATGGTTTTTCGATATTTAAAGGTACGATAAGAAATATTATTAATGAGAAAGGAAAAAAACGTAAAAGTGGAAAAATACTTCCAAAAAAGTATCCAAAAAAGAAAAAATTTCTGAGGTAATTTTTTCTGTAAGGTAAGATTTTTAATTTTAAAAGAGAATCCGCCAAGTCAAAGGACTATAGCAAAGTGAACGTGAGAACTTTCTCTAAGAGATTTAGGATTGTTGCCGGTTTTGCATAGAATGGAAAATTAAAAGTAAAAAGAGGGGAAAAAATTTAAAATCAACTCCCACATATTATCAAGACCCTATTTTATCCCCAATATTCTAAAAAGAAATACCATATCTTTACCCACAGCGCCAACAATCAGTAGAACTGCATCAGGGTAAAGCAAGCAGCCACACATCTAAATCGACTCTTAAATTCTTGGAAAAAATGGAACAAGAAACTGGTACAAGTCATATACCCCCTACTGATATTCTTGCTAAATCTCCAGATGTTTCACCCATGGACTTTTGTGCTTTTGGACTTTTAAAAAGGGCATTATTGAAACGTCGACCGAAAACCATTCAAGGACTGGAAAACTGTGGAACAAGAATGGGACAAAATACCACTGTCGATACTACAAAAGTCATTATTATCATGGAAATTGAGGTTTAGAAAGATAGCTAACAATAAGGGCTATCAAATGGAACATTTAAAACACAAGAATTTCATGTAAAAAACTGAGCTTCAGTCCATTAAAATCGTTCAAAAAATGTCCGAACAGCCTCTGTATAATCCGTAAAATCAGAATCTGTAATAAAAAATAGGAGTTATCCTTTAAAAGATTGAGGCGATACAAGTTTTAATATGAAGCCAGACCCTTATGCACATGAAATGCACTTATTTGGCAGACATTCATTTAATATTTATTATTTGCAGACACTTGTTTGCACTTATTTGCAGAGATTATTCCAAATCTCTCTTCCACTCTTGTTTGTGGATGGGAATTCCAAAGTGTTCGATACTTTTTTGACCGACTGTACATAAATATCAAACTCATCGTTGCATTGTTAATCACAAGGGGCTCTGGATTTAATTATTTGAAAACTTGTCAAGATTCGCAGTTTCATATCGACATGCCATAGATTTGTGCCATTTTTATTTTCGATTTCCAGCCGAATATCCTGCTTCGAATGCATCGCGTCGATTTTAAAGGACTGCTGTTCTCTCACGTGATGCGTTTTCCAAGAAAACTGCGAATTCTTACAGCAGATGTTCAGTTTTGTCGTTCGCAGCGATGCGACCGGCTGGTGCAATACCTCTTATTTTTAGATCTGCCTCTCCCTCGCAACTGAAATAGCCTGGGAATAGGCATTTCTCGCAGCTTGGGAAAAATTGCAACAAATAGTGGAATCGTTAATCACGTGCAAATATGTCCTCGCAGTAATTTGTCTTACATTCTGCGGAGGTAAGAAGTTGAATTTACGTCGCACTGAAGCAACACAACGGGCTATAGGCAACTGTTTGGATCCGGGATTCACCTCGAAGGGAAAGATCCGAGAACAATACCTCGTCGTTTTGAACCACTGTCAGATGACGAGGTCACTCCTGAACTGGCTCCCCACTCTTCAAACTTCCACACTACGCCAACGTGAGGACATTCGAGGTCACGAAAGATTTAAGATTGTAAGTTCGAAACTCGATCCAACCATAGACCGTGTACGTTGGGGCTGACGCACGTTCTGTCATGCCCTCAAACGTCCTCACTTCCAAAACTACTAAAATATGGTTGATTTAAGTAGAGTTATTCAGATGTTTTAACATGAAACTTGCTTAAATACATAAGCAAAGGAATTTAAAATAATGCATTCACTACTCTAAATATGGTCTATCAAATGTAGGACATTGCATTAAAATGTTTTGAATAAATTTTATGTGATACTTGTACAAACACATAAACACAAAATCGAACGTAGAACGGGAAGACGGAGAGACAGACTTACACTACTAAGTTCAGTCACTAAATGAATGTAAGAATTCACAGTTATGCAAAGTTTCAAGAAATATGTTCAACCGTTTGGACGTAGCATGGGCACACACATGCAGACAGATAGACGCGGACACCAACATATTCGATGTTGAACTGAGTTCTTCCTTGTTCCCGCTCAAGGTATGGTCCATAGCGAATTTCCTTGTATCCGTTTATGGTATGGTCCATAACGGACTTTCGTTTTATTAATTGTACCAACTCATGCGATCTAATTGTACCAGTTTAGGGATAGGTAGATATTTAATTACGACGCACTGGAGCAACACAAAGGGCTATTGACGACGATATCCGGAATTAGCCCCCTAAGGGAATGATCCGAGAACAACACCACGTAATTTTGAACAACGGTCAGATGACGAGGTCACACCTGAGTTGGCACCCCCTCTCCAGCTCATGGAATCTAATTGCACCAGCTCATGGAAGCTAATTGTACCAGCTCATTGGAGCATCTTTGTTAAGTTTTCTAAATAAATAGAAAAAGCAATTTGATCTCTCTCTCTCATGTTTACCATTACATATTCCTTGATAAAATCTATAATACTTAAAATTTTAAATTAAAAAAATAAACGTTTTGGTAAGGGGAAATAAAATGTAATAAACTTTTATGAATAATTATATAAAAATTGAACAAAATTTAATCTTCCTTCCTTTACGTGCCCAACTTCGTTCAAATGTAAAAATAAAGTTGAAAATATTTTTTCTACATGTTCAGTTGGGTCATTCCATGCGAATTTAACATTGCACTTGACCTTGATATCTCCAAATCGAAGAAAAATTGGTGAGAAAGTACCTTTTTGGTAGTAACCAAAAATACAAGTTTTTGAAATAACCGTTTGATTCGTTTAAAAAAAAAATAACACAAACTGAAAATTTGAATTTATGCGTACTTTTCAAAATTTTGGAATAACTCTGCTTTAATATCTTGCGATATATCTATCTTATAAGGCTATTTTGGGGTCACTTGAAAGCTTATGAAACAGGATTTACCATTTCATGCAACTTGACCAAATATTTTTCCAAAAAATTTATTTAAAAAATTATAATATATAATTTAATATAAATAGGAAGTATTTCTTCGATGGACAGTCATTGCAGCGTGAAAAAAAGAAATTGGTATCAATTAATATAGTTGGTAGGTATTTAATTAACGTCGCACTGGAGTAACACAACTGACCATTGGCAACCTTCCGAGATCAAACCCAAAGAGAAAGATAGATCTAAGACACCACCACGTAATTTGGAACCACGGTCGGATGACGAAGTCATACCTGAGCCGGCACCCCCACTCTACAAACTTGCACACCACACCAACGTGAGGACATTTGAGGCCACGACAGATGACCCCTTTGTACACGAAGGTCTTTGATTTGACTCGAACTCTCAACCATCCGGTTGCTACATTAAGAACTCTGAATTTTATAATATGCACTTTTTCAGGGATCTCTAAACTTATCTCATTGTTAGATCAAATCGTTTTTTAATTTAATATTTTAAAAACATTCTTTTGGTTATTTTTTGTCGACATTTCGGCGGGTAGTAGTTTAGAGACCCCTTTGTCAACAATGATATTCACAGGCTCTTTTCATCTTGTAACAGGCGTGCCAGAACATTTCTTATGGGGTGCACGAGGAAAATAGATTGCATAAGTAAATTAAATGACTTGTTGAAAAATAAAATCTGTAATACAGACCCCAACTTAACCTCATTTAATGATGGAATTTAATTCTTGCGTTCTTAAATATATACGATTATATTGCATACTTAGTTATAGAAACAAAGAAATTTGTTTATGCACTAATACTTATTTTTAATAAGCAGTCGTACAATTCTTGCCAATCGGCGACGTTTCCTTGTTCTTGAGACTAATCGACTTGTTTTCGAACCATTCTGGAATAAATTAAGTTAGAGGCCCAAGATAAATTACGTTTTTTGACAGGACATCAACAAAACGGGGGAAAACGTAACTAGAAACTAGAAATAGAACTCGATATATTTTCATTTTACCAACCCGCAGAAGCTTCACTGAAGGTATGACTTACAGCGCCCTCGTTGCGTGTCCGATGTGCCTAATTGTGGACGGAGTTTGACATGTTCCACTCAGATCAGTAGCCATTTTGTTGCTGATGTAAATGGAGACTTCTGTTCATGTTTCCCGCTTCTCTTGAAAGGTAAGTCTCTCTTTAGTTTTTCATAAAATATATTCATAAATTACAAAACCACTAATGTAAAATTTCGTGTCGTTTTACAATCAAGTTTAATGAATTACGCTAATATTTTAAATCCCAATTGTTTGATAGAAGTAAAAACGAAATCGTTCTATTTAGTGTTCAGACATTCACCCAAGGTTATTGATTTTTGTTAACAATCTTTTAAAGTGTTAATTTGTGCATTTTTTATTTAATTAAAATCGATCGTAATTTAACTTACGAAAAATGTGGTATTCAGAATTCTGTGCAATTATGCTCTGCTTAATATATTTTATTTTGTGTTCGTTGGCGATTTTATTTATATACTGTTTTTGTGTAATTAAAATTGATCTTTTCTGAATTATAACTTATTTTATAAATACAATTATAAAGATTTATGTGCAAAATTGTAATGCTTTATACTTACTTTCATTGAGTATTTGTAGTTAAGAACCTTACTAAGAACTTTTTTCTTCCAAGAACTTGAATTTCATTTTTCTCAAGCCATCAAGAACATAAAATGGCTGCACAGATGTATTTTGTGCCAGCATTTGGTCGTATGATGGTCAAAGTAAAGTAAAAATATTAAATGCATTACACATTCGAAGATTAGAATTCTAAAAAAAAATAAAAATTTTATCGCATATTGAATTTTAATACATTTGTATTTTTTATGTTTATTTCAAGACCTAAAAATTTTTTCCCTTTTGCGCTGTTATTGTATAATTTATTATCTTATGCAGGGAACACTATGTTCGAGGGTGCCAGATGCTTGAGCCGTGTGAAAATGGAGCAACTAGTGTGGATTTGGTGGCCAACTATAGATGCGATTGTCTGTCGAATTTCAGTGGAAAATTTGCCAGGATGCATTGTTCTCTCTCTTCCTACATCGAAGGGCAGACATTGCAAGCTGGAGTTTATGTTCCGTACTACCTTTACCAGTGACCTGTGTTGTATTGAGCAACTCAGCGGTTTCTGAAGGTTCGAATAAAAGAATTTATTGACATTGAAACATTAATATATTTACAAGTTAGCTAGAGACTACAAAAAATGAGCGGGCAATTTCATTGCACTACATATTGGGTACTGCCCTTATTATTCTTCTAGTGATTACATAAGAGAAGTAAATCGCCTACGCGCGGAGGAACTGTGGCGCCTAGCAGCCGAAAAGAGTAATTTATTACTTTTTCTTTATACTCAACTGCGAACGATACAGTGCACTCCGCTTTATCGAACCACTGGATAATGGGACCAGTCGCTTATATTGGGGACGTTTCCTTGTGAACAGAATCATTTTCTATTCAATACCATAGAAATCACATCGGTTAAATGGACCACCTTACGTCGGTTAAACGGACCAGTTGGAATACAACTTCGCAAACAAAACGGTTAAAAAAGATGTCCCGCCAATTGCCTTGGTGAACAAAGAATATAAAAATATTCAAATTAACAGTGAACACTCATTGAGCAAGAAAAGGAGTAAATAAAAAAACTATTTCCGCTCTCACAGAAGACAAAAAATAACTCAAACAGTATTGCTTCTGACTCATGCGCTGCCTTCTGCATTGGAATAAAAAACAAGATAAATTTAAAAGCACAGAACATCAGGTGATAGAAGATAAAAATAACCAATCAGCATGAATCACATTTCGGAAATTTGCTTCGGAAATTTATTTTGCACTTTCGTCTTCCGAAAGGCAAGTGAAATTCAGCTCATATGGCGCGTAAAGATTTATCAGGAAAAGAAAAATTAGCATTGTTGCGTCGAATCGAAGAGTTTCCAGGATTCAGCCAACGTCAGCTCTCAAATGCATTAGGTGTGTCGAAAACTACAATTTGCCGATTGCTACAAAACAGACTTGAAATCGAAGCGGACGACTCGGCTGCATCAAGAAAGCGCCAAAGACTGTCAAAAGATGACGAAGTTGACCAAGTTTAAATGGTTTCGTGAAGCAAGAAACCGCGACATTCCTTTAACTGGGCCCCTACTAAAATCAAAAGCAGAATATCTTGCTACACAACTTGGTAAACCGAACTTCACTGCTATTGAAGGATGGCTAACACGTTGGAAGAAAAGGCACATTTGCTTCAAAGTCGCACATGGTGACAAAAAGGATGCCGATATTCGAGGAGCTGACAGTTGGATTACTACTTTGTTGCCCGAAATTTTGGAACTGTATGCACCTTCTGAGGTGTACAACTGCGATGAAACTGCCCTTTATTATAGGGCAACTCCAAATGGGTCACTAACTTTCAGAACTGAATTATTGAGTGGATCGAAAAAAGCGATGGATCGTGTAACTGTTCTTGTCTGCGCTAACATGGCTGGCTGTGATCGACGTCCTCTTTTAGTCATAGGAAAAAGTAAGAATCTTCGGTGTTTCTCAGGTGTGCACCAGTTGCCGGTGGAATATCGAAGCAGTCGTAATGCATGGATGACATCGACAATTTTTGAGGATTGGCTGAAAGGCTGGGACAAGATACTCGAGGGAATAGGAAGGGGGGGGGGTATTTCAATTAACGTCACACTGGAGCTACACAATGGGCTATTGGTGACGGTCCGGGATCAATCCCAAAGGGAAAGATCCGAGGACAACACCACGTAATTTTGAACCACGGTCAGATGACGAGGCAACACCTGAGCTGGCACCCCACTCTCCAAACTTCCACACCACGCCAACGTGAGGACATTTGAGGCCACGACAGATTTAACGTGCACCAGCCCCCTTTGTACACGACGGTGTTTGGCTGGATTCGAACTCGCAACCCTTCGGTTGCAAGTCCGTTACTCTTCCAACCGGGCCACCGCGGCCCTAGGGAATAGGAAGAAAATTGCTCTTGTAATGGACAATTGTTCCGCACACCCTAATGTAGCAACGAAGAATATACGTCTGATTTTTTACCACCCAACACAACCTCAATCATTCAGCCAATGGATCAGGGGGTTATCAAAAACTTGAAAACCCTCTATAGAAAGTTGGTTCTTGAAAAAATAGTCTGTTACTTTGACTCAGAGAAGAGTGCTAAATTTAGCGCAATCGAGTTATCTCGTAAGATAAATCTCCTTTCGGCAATAGAAATGATTGCAGTTAGCTGGAAATCTGTGAAAGTCGAAACATTTGTTAATTGTTTTGCCAAAGCGGGATTCATCGCTCCATCTTCGTCATCATCAGCAGACAACGCTTCCCCCAATTCCGCATTCTGTGAAATCGATGTTGGAGTGAACACCGAAGATTTCCAAGCTTTCGTCAATGTTGATACGTCTGTCCAGTGCCGCGACTCCCCTTCAGAAGATATTGTTCAAGATATTATGGCCAATCGGTCAGAAGAAACACATTATGAATCAGAAGTCACCTGCAACGAAGCCCTTTCATGCTTAGAGAAATTGAACATTTTCTTGGCAAAAAACAACGGCGATGATAGTGTCAAGAAAGCGGCTTACAAGCTACATTCTTTTGTATCATCAGTCAATAATGAGCGGCGTAAACAAACGATGATTACGAAATATTTTAACCAATAAAGTTAAGTTGTTGTTTTTTATAACTTCCTTTATGATTTTGTTGTACTACTAATTAGTGTATTGTTTATATATGCAATTATATAGACGGTGGGCGTTATAGCCTTTCATAAAATATAATCGGACCAGTCGGTTAATGGGACCACTTTCATGTCGAACCAAAGTGGTCCGATAAAGCGGAGTGCACTGTATTCAACATTCTGATTAGTTCCGGATATGAATATGTTGGCGGGTGGAAGAACAACGAATTTAATCAAGTTACTTAAAAGGCATACATGTGCCGTGCACAAATGTCAAAACAAAAGTCCTTTTAGCTGCATCCAAGCTAGCCGAGAGCGAATGAAATTTTATCCCCGTTGCAAAATTAACGCTGATCCATTTTTTAACAACCTATTGCAGGAACCCAAACAAGGAAAAATATCTTTCAGATATGAAGCCGAACTCGATGTTCTGATTCCTGCTCATTTGCTGTGCGCAAACGGAAGCAGAACTGATGTTTTGATTCAAGCTCATTCACTGAGCCTAATCTTAAAAGTGTGTGCAAACGATTTTAACGAAATAAATTGAATAAAATTAAACTAATTGTGGGCTCCAACAGAATATTTCATTTCTGTTCCTTTTTCAAATTGTATAATTTGTTCAAAAATGGATGATGTACCTGATCACAGACTAAATACCTGATTATGTGAATAAAATGGATGATGTACCTGATCACTGACTAAATACCTGATTATGTGTGAATAAAAAAATTCTAATGTTCTTTTGTTGAAATAATTTTTCAGACTACATAGATCAACAATCTTCAAAATAATAAATCGAAAGGGCTTGTTTTGGAATATTTCCGTATTTTTAAAAAGCATTAACTTAAAAAACTAAATAAAATTGAAGAAACAAACTTCGCACATTAGTAAAATTTTATAATTCGCAGATGGCTTTCATACATTAAGTTTCTTTTTAATTTCAGAAGACATTTAAAAATTGCTAATTTAAAACATTTGTGCTAAAAGTTATAAAAATACTTAACTTTTAATTAGAAATATAAAGCAAAAATACAAATGGCCTTTCAAATCGTAGCTAACGGATGGGGATGTACTTAAATCAAAAATCTTTCTGCTTGAGCTACAGCAGTCCTGACCCCATCTATTTCAGAATTAAAACAAATCTGTTGACATTGTTTGAATAAACAATCCCAGCACTGTGGCATAAACTTAAAATGTACACACTAAATAAATACACCAAAACAATAAATAAACAAATCACCTAGTTCGGTCATTATGGAAACGAAACTAAATCGGTTGCCATGATCGTGGTGCTGGACTCTCACCGATGACGCCGCCGTCTATGCAATTTCCCCTGTTTATCAGACCATTGCTTCCTATGGCAGTGATCCCTCTGTATGCGTAGCTATTACTCTGTGATGTTACCAACTTGCACTGGTGCACGTTAAATCTGTCGTGGCCTCAAATGTCCTCACGTTGGCGTGGTGTGGAAGTTTGGGGGGGGGTATTTCAATTAACGTCACACTGGAGCAACACAACGGGCTATTGGTGACGGTCCGGGATCAATCCCAAAGCGAAAGATCCGAGGACAGCACCACGTAATTTTGAACCACGGTCAGATGACGAGGCAACACCTGAGCTGGCACCCCACTCTCCAAACTTCCACACCACGCCAACGTGAGGACATTTGAGGCCACGACAGATTTAACGTGCACCAGCCCCCTTTGTACACGACGGTGTTTGGCTGGATTCGAACTCGCAACCCTTCGGTTGCTAGTCCGTTACTCTTCCAACCGGGCCACCGCGGCCCGTGGAAGTTTGGAGAGTGGGGTGCCAGCTCAGGTGTTGCCTCGTCATCTGATCGTGGTTCAAAATTACGTGGTGTTGTCCTCGGATCTTTCCCTTTGGGATTGATCCCGGACCGTCACCAATAGTCCGTTGTGTTGCTCCAGTGTGACGTTAATTGAAAAATACCAATACCAATACCAACTTGCAAAAGTAAAGTTTTTCGAATAATTGCTGTTTATTAAAGTGTGAGCCGCGGTTGCCCAGTTGGTAGAGTCATGGTTTCGACAAAAAGTTTTCGTTGGCCGAACTACGAGTGTATTAAAATTTTGATGAATTAAAAAAAAGTGATGAATTGAAATTATATTATAAGTCATTACTTAGTAGCTTGCTGTAACTCAACTCTATACCGTTGCCAAGGCAAAGTTTGAACAAAAAGAATCGAAATGATGTAAACAAACATTGCTAGTGTGTGTAAATTTAGATTTCTGTAGTTTACTTTCTGTGAAGCACTATAAATAAACCAGAACAAGTTAGACACATAACTAGATTTCTCATATCAATTGACAAATTTTGACTTCTTTATTTCATTTGTCTAAAATCTAGATCAATTAGGAAGATTGGGGACAAAAGCCTGATTCTACAGCTAAAAGTCTCAAGAAAACCAACCACTTTCTGTGAACTCTGAATTTCACAAAAAGTCATATCCTTTTCGTTCAACTTGCAATTTTTGCAGAAACAAACACGAAACGAATGTTTAAATGAAAGAAAAAACTGCAAAAGCTAAAGTAAAACACAATAACAAAATAAATTATGCATTTCTCGCAAGATATCTGTATTACGTACAATTAGATAAACCTGATTATGTGGAATGAACGTTGCATTTGTTAGAAGTTCACACTGTTTATTTGAAAGAGGATAACTTTTAACGAGGTAAGATTGATAATTCATAAAAAACAAATTTTGTTCAGAAATGTTTATTGATTCCTGATTTTTAAGTGCACCTGAGATCAACTTAGTATGCACTCTTTATTCTACAAAGGACGGCGCCAGTCGTAATAGTGCGCCAAGTGTTGACGTGAAATTTAACTTGAGGTAAGAATGATAGGAATGACAACCCAAACAATGTATACAGCTTCATGAAAAGAATGACTATTTTAAAAGCCTGATTCTGCAGCTAAAAGTCTCAAAAAAACCAACCAGCCAATATGACTATTTTATTAAACTCAAAATAAATACAATAATTCAAAATAAGTACAAAATGAAAATGTATTTTACTTCTACGAAAGTGCCATTTTGGTGCTTTCGTAGAAGTAAAATAGTTTCATTTTGTGGTTTCGTAAAACTTTCATTGTGTGTCTGTCTATTACTTGATGTTGTGTATCTTGTGTCTGGCGCAACATGGACAAATATGTCCCTTGCACCCTGAAACCCCAAAACCAAATAACCATTTTGTGGTTTCCCAAACAAAATCTTTCAGTGTGGATATCTTTTCTTGAAAGAATTTAATCATGAAATGTTTGTCATTTGATAATTGCCAAATTGTATAAACCATGTTGATTCTTTTGTCAAAAAACTGATCACTTCAACAAAAAACAACTGACAATCTTGGAGGGAAAATCACTGGATGGATGTTCATTCTTCCCACTTATTCACAATGACGTCATTGAATAGCTAATCGTCATGTGAAATAAACAATTTACCACATTTGGCACACAATTACGACTGGCACCCTATTAACCAAAAAGTACTGGTTGAACTCAAGAAAACAGTATCATTGCCAATTGACAACACTTTTCCATTACCAATTAGCGATAATTTGTACTATTATAACCTGTCTGCTATACAAACAGCCATTGGTGATGAAAATTTGAGTTGCCAATTTGGCCATGGGCCCTTACCATGTTCCCGAGTTTTACCAGAATGAAATGTATATATAACAATGCAATTCATGAAAAGCTGCTCAAATCCTGCAAATTTTTGCAGTATTGATGAAAAAAGATTTTCCACACAATCTATTTTCCTTCACAATTACAATCACATCAAAACCATCCGTTTGATAAATGTTTAAAACCCGAAATATGGTTAATTCTTATCAGTTGAGAACACTGAAGAAAAAGCAAAGGTTGAGATTAAACCACAGCAAGAATTAATGTCCACAGTCAATTCTTATCTAACATTGTTAAACAATTAGTTTAATAGATTTTAAATTTATGCTTTTAAAGATATTTTGAATGTAAAAATTGTTAATTTTTTGTTATGTTTGATATGCAAGGTTTCTTTGAGAGCCATCACTGATGCGTAATTTTGGGCATCCATTTACATCCTGCATCATGAAAAAAAATCGCTAAAAAATTTTCTAGATACATTGATAGCTAACTAAAAAAAATCACAATAACTTTTCTCTTGAAAAGCAATGACAAATGCTTAAGTTTTGAAATATGTTTATTTCCTATTTTTCTTTAGGTCATGGCATCATTGCAAGATGGCAAAATTGAAACAACAGTTGAGGTATAGTAATATATATACTATATATGTTATAAGATTCTGAGCATAAGATTTACCTTTTTCTTTTGATCCAGAATTTCAATATATCTACTTATCAATGTTATGCTATGTTACTACTTGACATGTGTATTCATATCTGACATCCAATTGATTCTGTGGTCTCAATAGTCCTGACATGTGAAGTTCTACTGCTTTCCATTGAGAGAATGAATGTTTGGCTACATTTGCCATGGAGTGGACACAGTTCTAAAGTGGAATTTTATTACATAACTCACATGTAAATGGATTTTCCTATGAGAGGTCATATAACACTGAAATGCCTTATTTATTTAGACAAAACTGAGTGCTTCTAATTAAAATGTATTTAACTACATCTAAGTCCAGTATTTATTTAAAAAGATAACTTAATTTCAAATTGCTAGGGGAGAATTAAAATTTTATTCATTAAAGGTTTATATTACTCTACTCAAAAATCAAAATCCATGAAAACTTTGGAGGTATGTAGACAATGCTCTTGAACTTGAAATGTACCCCCCTTATTAGAATAATCACATACCACTACAAAATTTTGTGTCTCGCATAATTTTTCTATTCTCTAGGTAACATCTGAGCTACCAGAAAGTCTGAAACTCGAATTGAGGAAGAAGAGAAAGAAATTGAAAGAGGTAACAAATTTTTATCAAGACTTCAGCATGGTAATTTGATAATTATGTATTTCTAAATATAGATTATATAATTCCAGAGGAAATCGAAAGCTTCGTTTGATGATAGGAGTTTTGAGTTGGAGGAAATAAAGCCTGAACCTGATGAAGAAACCCCCCTCAAAAGAGGCTCAATTGAAAAATTACCCAAAATTCTTCCTCGGATAACAGAACGACGCTTGCCTGTACCCACTGAACCCCAGTACAATGTTCCTGAATCTCACTCCTCAACTGATGAACTTGACAAGCTAAGTGAGTGTTGGGTATTAAGTTCTAGAATGCTATGCTGCATGTCCTCAAATGGGTCAGGTAAAATAAATGTATGCACAAGTATGGGGCAAATCTATCCTCAATCAGCTGTGAACTTTATTTCTATAAAAATAGACAACTTACAATAGCATCATTTTTTAAACATGGTTCCCTTGTTTTTCAACATAGTTGTTCCTTCCCTCTAATACTTTTTACTCTCATAAAAAGGGTTTTTATCTGAGCATGCAATAAAACCCAATTTAGGGAAATCAGTACATATTAAAATTTGATGGAGTAGAGAACAAAAATGTTTATTAATATTACAAGGTACAGATGGATACGAAGTAATAGAAAAGAAAAGCAATCCAGTTTGAGATCATTGTCGGTTTACAAGTGAAACACAACCTACAAGTGAAACATTGTCTGCTTGCAGGTGAAACACATTGTCTGATTACATGTGAAACACATTGCTGGCTTACTAATAGAACAAATCGTTGACTTTCAAGTGAAACACACCAAGTTAAAATTTTCAAGATATGAGGTTTTTAGCTTTTCTAGACCAGAGTGGCTTGATCTGGTGAAGTCCACAAAGTTTTCTACAAAGTTGACCAGTGGAGTACTTGTTGGTTAACTGAATTTTAAGGCTTTTCAATTATCTCTACTATTATAAAAGGAAGTGTTTGTCTGTGTCAAGTGTCCAGACGAATCTATAGCACTTACAGCCATGAAATTCGGCACACTGGTAGTCCTAAAGATGACTAAATGTCCCTTGAAGCCCGAATTTTAAAATTTAATCTAGAAATTTTTTAATTAATATTTCAAGCTGCGCGTTTAGCCCATCCCTATGACGTATCTGCGCAGACCGATCTGACAGATACTTATCGTGCATACTATCTTTTCACTAAAAACACCCTTCTTCACATTGAAATGATGGTGTAGTGGGTAAAGCAACATACTGAAGTAGCCGCTAGTGCTTTGGAGGGAGACTTGAGTTCGAACCTGGCCGATGGATAATTTTTATTTTTTGCCTCTATATTTTTAAAATAGTAAATATACTTCCAATTTTTTCTGTACTTACTTTTACTTTAGCCTTTTATTTTTTTAATTCAACACAATTATTTAAAAAAATTTAATTGATTTTATGCAGCTTTTTCAATTCTGAAACTCTGGTTTCTCTGTATTGTCACTGTTTTGTCCTTTTTCATACCACCAATGAAAAGCAAACAACTGAAGCTTCACCTCCTACATATTCGACTCTAAGTGCCAAATTCCTACCATCAAGAAATTTTCTGCAACTCAGTTAATAAATTACATGAAATGAAGTAACAGTGTTTATTACTGTTTAATTTTTTTGATTTCGCTGACATTGTGATTCATTTAAGTTATTTGTTGAAATCATGAGGTGACATAACAAGACATTTTAAAAGTATAGTGTTATATTTAAGGATTCAATCACATTTTTATTTCAGTAGTGTTTTTTTTATAACTTTTGAATTTGTATAATTTCTGTATTTGTATAATACAAATCTATCGACACTACATGGGAAACAGATGAGGCTGTGAACTACACAATAGAGTTTTTGAACACGTTGGAGCCATCTGGAGTACCAAACAGTGTTTGAACACATTAAAGCCACCTGGAGTATCCTCGAACATATTACAGCTAGAAATTGGGGTACCGATTATGCTTCTCAGAAATCTGCATCCACCTCACTCTGCAATGGAACAAAACTCTACCAAGAAACAGATGCCGAATATTATTGAAGCCACCATCATGACTGGACATGCAGCAGGTGAAAACATATTCATTCCTAGGATCCCAATCATCCCTTCTGATCTCCCATTCCAATTTAAACGACTTCAGTTCCCTGTTCGTTTAAGTTTCGCCATGAGCATCAACAAGGCACAAGGACAATCGCTGAAAGTTGTAGGACTCAATCTCTTTAAGCCGTGTTTCTCCCATGGTCAACTGTATGTGAGTTGTTCAAGAGTTAGAAAAGCCGAGAATCTTTACATCCTAGCTCCAAATGGAAGAACATTGAACATAGTGTATCATGAAGCTCTAAGCAGGAATCAGTGAGGTGGAAGGAATGAGGCGACATGCCCATGTCATGTCGGGTGGTGGGATTCATTCTTAAAATTATTGTTTTTCTTTTTAATGTTTTCAGAATCAGTGAGGACAAACAAGAATGATGTCACTGGCAACGCTGTGCGGGTACTGCTAGTTATCTATATGGAGAAGAGACCAGGATTTTATGTATGCAATTTTTAAAATATGTTTGTCTTAACCCTGACCCCTTATTCCTCAATTTCAAGGGCAATGCTAATGTAACAGAAATTGCTGACCCCATGATATAGTGATATCTGCTTTATGCATTTGCACTTCCTGTTATTCCCCATTAGACACATTGTTACAGTATGCTATACATTATTGTTTTTAAAACTTTTTCTATTAAATCACAGTTGGTATCCGTATCCTTTTAAAACAAATTAATGATAGGATTTCCAGTAGCATATTCGGATACTGCTTTGAAAAAAGCCATATTTTTAGTTGATCTGAGTTAATTGAGATTTGTCTTAAAAGAGAAAATGCTAAAGATATACTTATAACTATACATTCTGTTCTGACTTACCTTCATTTTGATTTTATTCAATTTCATATTTACATCAGGTGACAGTTTGCAATCTCCGAAGCCTATACCTCCACCTAGGAAGAGTAAAAAAGTTTATGACATAAAGGAACTGGTGTCACTCAGTACTACTGTAAGTTTCTTCAATTGAATGACAAATAAACTTCACGTTTTTAAAATTTGTGTTAAATTCTAAACATCTATCTTTCCTTGAATCTAGGTAGAAGAACAGTCACTTGAAAATAATGAAGATATTCTTTCTGGAAACTCCAATGAAGTATGTCTTGTCTTAAAAGCAAATGTATTTCAATTTTTAAACTAGATAACTTATATGGTGTGGAAAAAACTACAATAGATTGATGATTTTTCTGTACATTTGTTAGGTTTCAGGAAAAAATACATGTTGTGCAGTAGCATAATAGTTAATTTTATTCCTAATTGAATTTCTAGTGTTGGAAAAAGCTTAACTTTTATTTCATAGCTCAGCATGGAGAATTTATGAATCATTCGAAGCATCATTATTTTGATTTTAAGCGTACTGAAATAATTCAATCTCCAAAATCTATTTTTGAATTAAATATTAAGAGAGCCATTTTATGTTTTACTTTATCTGATACACTAGTTACTGACACTTCCTTTATCCGGATCCTAGAAAGACTAAGAGAATAGATATTGCAACACTGCATGAATAATTTCTTCAAACTTTAAGTTTTTCATTTATGTTTACTTTTGATCCTACTTAATAAATAAATCATTCTGTTTTCACTGATTTGACTCATGATATTTAGTTTCAAATTTTTTAGCTGGACAATTATTTTGTTTAATAAAGTGATATTTATATTTTATTTTCCAGTGAAGAAATTTGCCTTTTATTTTTACAATCCTGACAGTTATATCTTTCTCTGTTGATCATACTAAACAAAATTATATTATTTTGATCATAAACTTATTACTATTATCACTATAGTGTCTACTCAAATTAGCTAATAGACTGCTCACTTTATTCATCCCTAGATATGTTGGTAACTTAATTCATAATCTACCGATACAACACATTTTGTTCGCTTTCTGATACACTTAAATTTTTCTTGTGTTATATTAAATTTACATTTACAGTAGGGTGATGAACTTTTGGCCATGGATTTAAGGGAGATTTAATCATGACAAATTTTGTGTATTTTTTAGCAACTTCGCATCAGTTCGTGTAATGGATAATGTCAAACAAAACATTTAATTTGCATTGTATATAAAACACAGGTCGCAATATGGAATAAGAATTTACAAATTTTCATGTTTCTTAGTTGTAACCTATATGGATTTGTCCACTTATGTTGCAGAATCGGGCACTTTTCATCTTATGATACTTTAAAAACTCTACAACTACAGTCATTTGTTGTTGCTACCATTAGCTCCAACTTAATTAGGTCTAAACTGTTTTAATTTCTCTGATCAGTCCATTTATTGCTCATCAGTGAAAAAACTCTCAGTATGGGCATTTGAGCCTGGGATGCTTAAAACAAATCCTAAGATCTTATTAAGGTTTGACACATCAATTTGTTTCTCAAATCACTGAATATATTGAACCAACTTTGTGTTTTATGCTTCCTGTTTACAATCAGGAAGTGGATATTCTGCAATTGATTAGTATATTCTAAACTCTTTCTATCGATATTACAGGGGTCGACATTGCTCAGTGGGTATGCCCACTGCGCTAGCAACCTTCAAGTTTAGTCGGCGCAGGTTTGATTCCTGACAGGTGCATTCCTCCCTGGGTGTATTTCTTTTGTGTCAGCCAAACTTTCATTGTGTGTGTGTCTGTCTATTACTTGATATTGTATGTCTCGTGATTGGCACAGCATGGCCAAATATGGCCCTTGCACCATAAAACCCCCAAACCAACCAAATATCGATATTACAGGTAATTTTTCGATATTTATGGATGAGTACCTAAATCTAAATTAGCAAATAGTGGCATTTTATATCAGAATGCATTTGGTAGAAATAATATATAATTTAAATACTGTCATCTGATTGGGTATTACTTGATTACTCTCACCTCCTGAAAAGGACCTCCTCAGGGGCACATGTTCTTTAGGTGTGTACGGACTTCACGACCCCAGGATGCCCAAGCGATCTTTCTCTTTCTCCTCTCCATCTTTTCTCTTCACAATAGCTTGACATTGTCTATCTTGTGTTTGGTGCAGCTTGGCCAAATATGGCCCTTGCATCAAAAAACAACCAACCATCTTGATTGGGAATGAAATATTTGGGAGAAATAAAATGTCAACACATGGGAGCTAGACAGATAAAAGTTAGCTCTGAAAGATTAATTCCTGGGAAATACAGGAGAGTCGGTCACTCTAATTTATCTCTAATTAGATACTTATCTCTGTATTTCGTACACTTTTAACTGCAGCCCTCAATTGATGATGGAATCATCAGTCGATCACCCCTTGATGTGGATGAAATAACTGATCATGATTTTTTCACAAGAGTTTGGGATGAAGAGGCAGATCCTCTACCTACTCCTGGAGAAAGTACTGAAACCTTAGACGGAACATCACAAGATGATGCTGGTGAGGAAAGAACCATTTTTATCAATTACAAAAATATGTTTAGTGAATTCTTTAAAAATATAAATTCATTTTTCTGTTGTAAATAGAATTTAAGCCTGTGAAGGTTACATATAAATTTAGATTCGCTTTAGCACAAGGCTTTTATTTAAGTATTTACTTCCAACCCATGACTCATTTTTAAAGCAAGGATTATGTGAGATTAAATAAGGTAGATATTTTAATTAAAGTCACACTGGAGCAGCACAACGGGCTATTGGCAACAGTCCGGGATCAAGCCCAAAGGGAAAGATCGAGGACAACACCACGTAATTTTGAACCACGGCCAGATGACAAGGTCACACCTGAGCTGGCAGAGAGGCCACGACAGATATAACATGCACCAGGCCTCTTTGTACACGACGGTTCTTGGTTGGATTCAAACTAGCAACACTCCAGTTGCTAATCCATTACTCTCCCAACCGGGCTACCGCTTCCCAGTTAAATATTTATTATGTGCATGTGTGCCCCAGCAAGTTATATATAATGAGCTTAAGAAATTGGTAGACTGAAGTGCTGAGGTACATGTTCGAATCTCATGCATTGCTTGAAGTTTCCTAGTTTCTTCAAGAGGATATGTAAATGCAGGCCAACTTCCCCCAAGTCCTTCAGGAAGGCATATCTCCTCCCCTGTTCACAGTGGGTGTGAAGTGGGAACCCCTTCCATGATGCCCGAGGTTAACACTGAGAGTCCTCATTCTTGGCAACGGAATGCTTGAAAGACTATATATCCATAAGGTGGTATAAAAACAAATCTGTGCATGTATATAAAATTCAGTAAATATGTGCTGCATGATTGATATGCCTGTTCTGTAAACAAGCAGACATGTACTTGGATTGATTTACTCACTTTTGACTCACACTAACAATGGCATGTTCAACGTTTTGGCGTGCATAATATTGTGGGCCATTTTATATGTTTTAGTAAACATTTTAATAATAGAACGTACCTGCATATTATTTGCAGGCTTTTATTGTTTTTTGAAGCTGTGAAATGATAAATTTTCATTGTGCAGTAAAAATTGACACTTTAGATTGCAATAAGAAAAATAATAAATTAGTCGTGTGATTGAATACTGTGCAATAGTGTTTTTGAAACTTTTCCAATATCTGAATTATTCTTTAAATTTCTATCACACACTCAAAAAGTATTTATCAAAATTAATTAATAGTAATTTTTATACTTGAAATATTCTTATATCCAAATCAAGCTGAAAGAGTCGATAGTACTTTTCAAGCTTAAGAAATCAGTGTATTTTATTTTCCAATTTTTGTCAAAACCATTTATTTTTCCACAGAACATAGTGTGGAACATGCTGTATAATATAAAACAGAATATAAAACAATTGTCCATAATTAATGAAATATTTACTACTGCAAGAACGTTTAGAAATTGTAGAGTAAGTTTAAAAAAAATATTCAAACAATGCTGGCTGCAAACCATGGTTCAAAATTACAAGGTGTTGTCCTCGAATCTTTCCCTTCAGGGTTGCCCTTTCCCTGTTTTGGTATTTGGCATCATTCCAAAGATTTAAATATTTAGTCGAATCTCAGTTATTGCTTGCATCTTGCTTCTACATCTTACTCCCGTATGTTCGAGAATATCACTTCTGTGTTTTTAGTACTAGATTTTTGGTGCTGTGATATGCCAGCTCAGGTGTTGACCTTGTCATCTGACTATGGTTCAAAATTACGAGGTGTTGTCCTCGGTCTTTCCCTTCAGGGTTGATCCCAGACCATCGCCAATAGCTTGTTGTGTTGCTCTAGTGTGACATTAATTCAACACCTTCCTAGTACTAGTTTTTATGCAATAACACGCTTTTCATGATGCCCACTTTGCTTAGTTTCATTTCTCTAGTCCTATGAAAAGAGTTAAATAAGCTACTTATTAATTAAATTTTTTAAAATTATAATTTTTATTTCTGATCTTAAAATACATAGTATATTCAGTTGCTTCCAAGTCAGCATTGAATATAGCTAGAAAAACACTGAGTATTGATAACTATTAGTTAGGACAGGGTTTTGTTATTATTGAATCATTCTTAACCATCGATTTATTAAATTTGAATCATTCTTTTACCATCGATTGCTTTAACTATTTAATAAATAGTTTCTTAACCATCAATTTTCTTGAAGATTCACATTGAATTATTTATTTTCATTGCAAATAAATATCTATCAAAAAGTTCCTGTTTATGGTGTACAAAGTCTAATATATTTAACTCTTTGGGGTTAGGAGGGTTAAAAACTGTCCCACCTTTTGCTTAGCTTTTATGCATGGGGGATATTTTTTAACCCACCTCAATAATTTGAAATGACTCGTAATCATACAGTTTAATATTTTATTTAAAGTTTTTCATTGAGTTGGCAATGCTATGAACTAACGTTAAATGTGTAAATAACTGAAAACAAAAATTTACATTTGTCAAAATGCATTAGTAAGTTGTTGACACTGTTGTGATTAAGGTTGGCGAATCGTATTGTTCAGTGAATTTTTATCTTTCATAAAGGTAAATGTTGTTTTTTCGTAAAAATTTATTATGAGTGAATAAATCAGTTTATAATAAAAAACATGTTATTTGATGTTTTATACTAATTTGGAAGCTGAATAAGTGAATAAACAATTCTGTGCCACCTGTTTTTTTCATGTGCCTCAAATAGTTAAGGGTGGCTATTTATGAAAACAAATGTCTTAAAAATTTTTGTAGATTCCATTGGCCTCATAAGAAGAGAACTCCAAGAAAAACTAACTGGAGTGGAAGTGGTAAAAAGAGAAAGTGCATCTTATATACCTTTCAGCATTAAGATAGAAAAAGAAAAAAATTCATTTTTCCATCCATCTTTCACTCCAGGTAGATATTTACATGGAAATTATTTTTTAAAAATTCACCAACTTTTTCTACATTCAGCACTTTTACATTTTTTACAGAATTCAGGCTTTTTATCCATTTATCAAATTCTAAATTATATTCAATAATTAAGTTTTTAATTATCAACATAGATAAGAATACCCAATTCCATGCCCGCCATCATTTCCAGATTTCCTGCAAGTCTTCTGGAAAAAACACTTGATATCTTGGTGTTCCAGATATTTATTGAGGGAGAAATTTTTTGAGTGACACCAACTTTGGAATTTTTACACCAAACTGTGTGGCAAACATGAAGATGAAACATCAAAATCAGGGAATTATCGATTGTCATAACAACCTTCTGTGGCACTAATTTTCAAGAAAAACCTAAAAATAAGCCTCTGAAGCACTCAAGAAAGACCTAAAAATAAGGCATTGAAACACTCAAGACATCTAAAAATAAGCCACTGAAACACTTAAGAAAAAGTTTATATTTGCTTATATTTGGAGTCATTTTATGTAAAATGTCATCAAATTGGTTTCATCAGGTTATAACTGCAGCCAGACGTTTAACAGTAGGAGAAAGAGGGTTACTTTTTCTGTTTTGAATTGCCTATTTTGTCACAATTATCTCTAATTTGTCACTTTTAATTATTTTTCACTAGAATTATTTTTGGGTATTTTCTTTTATCTCTTGGATAGTTGCACATTTCTTTTTATGTCTGAAGATCTTTCAGATTTTTTCTTGAAGGTTGGCAGGTATGCAATTTTATTTCTTATGATTTCTTTTGTTAAGATTTTTCAGTCCTCTTAATTTGAGGGAAACTGACTTCGTTTTATACATTTAATCTTCTATCCTACACTATTTTAATTTTTATATTTTACTTGTTCTATTTACTGTTTTACTTCATACTAAAATTATATTCTTTATTCTTAATGTTGGTTTACATAATCCTATGTTGCACAGCTTGCCAAAATCTACCTCTCATGCCATAAAAATCAACTAACCAGTGTCCACTTTTATCAGAAAATCTCCCTCGTATTTCTGCATCTTTTGTTAGGAGAGAGTACCCCTGTATGTGGAGCATGTGGAGTTTCCTTTACCATTCAGCATATTTTAATCGATTGTCCCTTTTTTAATCGTTATCGGTTTCACTTTTTTTAATAGGCACTGTTCTAACTTGACAAGATTTGATTGGGGAGAAACCTCATTCCAAATATTTTTAATTTCTTGTACGACATTCGATTTTTAAATTGTATATAATAATCATTCAAACCATATTTAACTTTTTATATTTCCCAATATCTCATTCTATAAAAAAAAAGAAAAAAATTTCACTGGAATCTTTTTACCCACTACTTTTTAATGTTTTTATATAAAAATTGATCTTATCTGCCGTTTGGCTCAGCTTGTCCATTTCCACACCTTCTTGCACCATAAAACCTAAACCAACCAACCCTCGTATTTCTCCTTTAGTAGGAACTTTAGTAAATTCATTATTATTTTGAATTTCATTCATAAGGTTTTATCTCCAAGTGTCAAATACAAAATTAAAGTTGTTTTAAACATTGGTCAACATTTGTTCTTTTATATGCTAAGACAGAAAACAAACATAATCCTTATGAATGATAGCCAAAGATCCTTACTACCAACTTCAACAGTTTTGTCTTAAATTAATAAGTCAAGGCCTCATAAATGCAATAAATACTTCAATATTCTAAATATCGTTTTCGATAAG
Organism: Meta bourneti; assembly: GCA_933210815.1. Taxonomy (NCBI): domain Eukaryota; kingdom Metazoa; phylum Arthropoda; class Arachnida; order Araneae; family Tetragnathidae; genus Meta; species Meta bourneti. The sequence continues at coordinate 10,230,037 of OW119925.1, read as the reverse complement.
TCCAGGTTTTTCTTAACACAGATAAAAATTTAAAAGATTAATATCTTTCATGTGTTTTTGTTAGCATTTAAAAAGTAATTTTTGATATTTTGAGCAACTGTGAATAGAAATTAGAAATTTTGATGCAATTTTTTTAATCAAAAGTTCCAGTGAAACAAAAAATTCCCGATGGAAAAGAACCAAGAAACTTAGCTGAGGAAGGCTTCTTTGTTGGAAAAGTGCCACATGTCTCCAAAAGAAACATTAATAGGCTTGAAAATCGTCTTATAACTCAAAAGGTATATTTTATCAATTTTGTATTTCAAATTTTATGGATATTTTTGAAACAAATTTGCTTTGTTTTTCATTTCTAATGTTTATAAACTGGTAACAGGTTTTTAATTGTCCCATTTTGCTTATGTTCTATTGTCTGTAATGATTAAATCAATAATTCTCAAAATTGTTGTTTATGTCTTGTATTAGAATCAAACTGATTTTCTTTTTTTATTCCATCATCTGCAATTTTTGAATCCGTCATTCTCAAAGTTTTTGTATGTTCTTATATCAGTGGCATCATTTAGGGAGGGCAGGGTATATGCAATTGCCCCCCTGAGATTAAATATCTTTTAAAATTAATGATTGAGTAGAACTACATTAAAGAAAAAATGTGGGAACTGTAATTTTAATTTTAAAATACTGTATTTTATAAATGCTTAAGAAATAAAAGATATTTGTTAAGGCTAAATGTCCCATTTGTCTCACAACAAAATTCTTTATTTTAATTTGAATTGTGAGTGTTTTTGTTTGTGTCCACATCATACTAACAGCAAGTTCATGTACATTATGTATATGTAGGATATAAAGTAAAATATTTGCTTTAGGAGTTCTGAAAATGTATGAAAATTCATATTTGAGGAAAAGGGAGGGTCTGTATTACTCAATATACCGAATCGAATTTCCCTAAAAAAATTTTTTCTCCAAAGCAAAGGACTGAAATGTTCCCTTTTGTCTTATATGCATTAGATTCTGACATGTTCTTATTTTATGCTTTATTCTATTGTCTGGAATTATTTTAATTCAGGGACTTCATTGCATTTTTAAAAATGGTTGGGAACCCTTAAGAGCTATTATTTAGTAGATGTAGGTATATTGTACATATGTTTTATCAGAAATAAAACGTATGATTTATATAAATATATATTTCTTAATTTTATTGAAAATAATATCAATCCATCCCATTGAGTGCCAGTACACTTTAAATAGAACAATGTATGTTTATGAAAAAGTAATAATTTTCAAAAATAAAATTGATTTGACAATACTATGAGACAAATGACATTGTTTTATATGTTTGTGTCATTAAAAAACTCTTTAAAATGGTTGACTTTCTGAAGATAGCTAGATTACTATCTCATCTGTTATGATATTTTATTTTAGTTAAATATGTGCTGTCTAACCTCACAATAAATTTCTAGATGGGAAAGGGTAGAAATTAGTTTGATAAAAAATAAGTTTGAGTGTTACTCAATAGCAGTAAAACACTTCAATTGGTAGATCTTAAAGGTTAGTTGTAATGTGAAAGCTGAAATGTTAGGCCAATGACTTCAAAATCAGGATTTGTAATTATTGTAACCCCTTTAAAAGATATTGATCTACTAGTCTGAAGACTTGTTCTGTTATGCTGGCTTAAATAATTATTTTTATTCTGATCGATTAAACATGCTTATTAGAAATGCTTTCTTTTGTGTATCAAAATTTTTATGATATAAATTTCGTTCAATGCTGACAAGATACTGTGTCTTATAAATTGTTGCTGTTTTTAAGAAATATTTGAAAATTGAAATCCCCATGTGAAAGTAGTAATAAATTGTTAATTCCAGTAGGAGCTATAAACATTTAAGTTGACTTTGCACTGTCTATTCATGGGGTAATCCTATTCTTTTTCTTATACTTCTCTCTTTGTAACTTCCTTTTGTTTGAAAGTGTAGGAATTTCAATGGTTTGGAGAAGATGGTTTGGTTAAGATATTGCCCGATCCTGTTTGTGGAAGTCCAATTCGTCAGATAGTTGGAGAACCAACTGAAGAGTTTCCTAATGTTGAATTTGTGAAGGTCAGTTTTGAAATAGTTCTAAATATCATTTTAGATAGAGTGAACTTCAGTTTTCCCTGCATTCAAAATGAAACGGATACAGTATATGTCTGATTGAGACCAAAGACTAAATAGTTTTAATTTTAAAGCATTTATTTTAAACACCACACATAGCAACTAAACACAACACAAAAATGACCTCAGGGGAGGCTTTAGAAGCCCTGAGCATCAAAATTGTTCGCATCAAAGCATGGTGTCTCCTTTCTCTCTTCTACATCATTCTATTTATTTTTCTACTTCCTGTGTGGTCTTATTATTTTTTAATCCCCAATGCATCACAGGGGGAAAGGAGAGAAACAGTTTGGTGGATCCATCTAATATTTCTAGTTTATCTGTGACTGTACAGCTAGATTACTTTTTAAAGATGTAAATAAAAGAAGAATATAGCAGAATGTTTGAAACACTTGCGTAAATCTGACCCTAATGCGATGGTAATTGGCCATAGTAATAACTTGTGTAAAGGGGTCAATAATTTCCCCTAGATAATATGTATAAACAAGTGATTTTTAACCTTTTTCATCTCATGACACCCATAAATCAATGACTAAAATTCTAGGGCACACCAAAAAATATATTTTCTGCTAATCTGCCAAAGAAAGGTATAATTTGGATTGAATTTACAAAAAATAGTAGTTACCTAAACTTTTTGCTTTTCAAAAAATCTTTTGATACAATTTATTTATGACACTTCATAATAAAAAATAATACTCAATTATTTTATTATTTGTAGAAGTACAATTTTAAACTATTTGTGAACACATTGTCGAAGCTCAAAATTAAACCTTTGAAATGAAATAAATCTTACAAATTTGAACAAGGTAAACCAATGTACCATGGCACACCGCTTGAAAATCTCCTGCTTTAAACAATCAAGCTTTGGATGGTTTTACCGGTAACAAGTATAAACAAGTGGAACTAAGCCATCACTACAATAGTTAACTTTTATTATAGAAGTATATATATTTAACTGTAGAAAAGAGCTCAACCATATAGAACTTTATGGTAAACTGAAGTTTCTGTCTTAATATGCTCTAACACACAAGTTTCTGTTTATTTCATCTAGCAATCTTTATCATAGCACAATTTTGACAATTCTAAAACAATTTGTACTTAGTAACTTATAAAACTTGTGTTCTGCCTGGTTTAAAACTTCAGATTTTCTACTTACATTTGCTCTACTTATACATTCCTTTTTATAGAAAAGAGAAGACCTTAATAAAACTGTCTAGCAAATCTGTTTAAACCATAATTCTGAAACTTTGGTATAATACATTTCGAGATTGGGATTTTGGAAAGTTTGCATCATCAACCCTCCTAGTGGTTTATCTTCGCATCGAACACAACCCTGTAGTGGTCAACGTCTGATTCAAAAACCTGTTCCAAACATACCATTTCAAAGCAAGGAACAATTTGTTTTTCCTACTTGGATCTTTATTCTCCCTTGGGGTAATAGGGCAGTATTATCTCGATGAGATATCTCATCAAAAGCAAAATTGACCAGATATTGGATGAGATATTTCGTAGAAACCACTTGGAGGGTTAAAAGCCAGAAAAGTTTTACTTTCAGTTTAAAATGATGTGGCTTCTGTAATCTTCATTTTCTAGGCCTCCCTGAATTCAGACAAATGGAAGTTGAGTAGAGAGGATGGAAAAGGTTACCAACTGGACTTGGACATCTCTTCCATTTCGTTTCTCCATCACCCTCTCTTCAGTGCAGAGCACATTATAGAATCGCGCTTGAGACAAATTTATGACAAATATTCATCCAATGAAAAGAAGGACATGGGGAATGTCTTGAAACAGAAGGTAATTAGTAAGAGGAGCTTATTTTGGAATATCCCTTCTCTTTTAACTGTGGTTTTAGTGAATTTGAATAAAAGTTGGAATATGCACAGGGACTGCTCTATAATATAATTTACTTGACCCATTTGTAAAATTTCCTGCTTTTATTGTAGCCAGAAACAGGTCGCAGGTTTAGAGCAGAAAGTCATCAACTGATTAAAACACATTTTTTACTGTACAACTGCTTTAAAACTATTAGCGCTTAGGTAAAAAAGTAAGAAATTTCCTTTTGATAGCGATGCGATATTAAAATTGCGGGCTCCTGACAAAATTTTCAGGTCCACGTTTCATGTAATTTTAGTTATTCATCTAACACTTCCCCCAGTCTAATAAAAATTATAAGCCTTTTGATAAAGTTATATCTCTTTAAAATAAATTACAATATATTTCTCACCATCAAAATAAGCATTTAGTGTCCTGGAAGAAATGACAGTTAATGAGTTTCTTCTCTAAGCTGACAAGATATTAAAATTGTGGGATCCTGATGAAATTTTCAGGTTCACACTTCGTGTAATTTTAATTATTAATCTAATATTTCCCCCAGAGTCTGTTCATACCCACTCTTGAATTCTAATTATTATTATCAGAGTCCGAATTTTATTAACCTAAAATTGTGAAAATAGGACATGAAAATGAAATACTTTCAATTAGCAAAATATTTTTCTTCACAGGCAAATAATCTGTGAGTAAAATATGTTTTCACACTCATCCACACAGATTTTTAGACATTTAAAATTGTAAATTTGGTTACTCTTCTTTACAACACAAACAAAAATTTGAGTGCTTCAGAGTTGATGCTTTCTAGCAGTGTTGTAAAAGTTCAATTATACAGAAAAACTACCTATTTTCTTCCCAGAGTTGATCATTTAAACCCTCATAGTATAAATAATATTCCCTGTGCAATATCACTAATCAATGTGGATTGTACTTGGGGCATTTTTGTATTAGACAATACTCTCGGAGAATGGGTAGTTTTTGTCCTAGAACTGGTACTGGTATGCACACCATAATTGGAGAAACACCTTAGATGAGTGTTTATCATATTATAGGTGGACTGTTGACATTTTTCAAATTTTGATTAACAACTCAAAGAAGATCCAAAAGTTCCTTAGTGTATTTCTCTCTTCTGTGTCAGTAAAACTTTCCTCGTTTATGTCCCCTTGGGGGCACATCTTTAGATGTGCTTGGGCTTCATGAACCCAAAATACCCTAGTCATGTACAGTGGACTCCCTTTAACCAGCCTCTGCTTTAACTGGCCGCCACTGACCATTTATGTACTGTAAATACAGTAGCCTACAGTAACATGTATTTAGTTTTCTGCAACAAAGGAAGTTCTTCCAGGTTAAGTTTTCTTAATTATACCTATCCTATTACAATAAAGTAGGCTATATACTTAGTTTTATTCTAATAAAAACGATTTCGGGAGTGTATTTTAATGCTATTAAGGGAACGACGGTTTAACCGGCCAAATCGTTATCCCGTCTGGGTCCGGTCCCGAAGTGGCCAGTTAAGAGGGAGTCCACTGTATTTCTTTTCAAAATTACTTTGTCATTATCTGTCTTGTTTTTGGTGCAGCTTGTCCAAATATGGCCCATGAAACCCAAACTAATCAATCAAACCAAATAACCAAAAGTAAAATGCTATTTGTTTTCTTCTGTCAAGACTTGACACTCCCCTCTAGTTCTATACTTTCCAGTGTCACAGATATTCACCCACCAATAGAAAATATATAAAGGTTTTTGCTTTGAAGGGTAGATCTAGAAATTTTTTGATCCCAGAAGCTGGCACATGATTCTTGTGGAATATGTTTCGTAGTAGAAATAAAACCTTGGATGAAGTATTGCGAGTTGGAACATTTCAACCAACATTTGAATAAAACTAAAACAATAAACATAGATTCTCAAACCTTAAAAAATTATCACAAATTACCCTAAAAATCTCAAAATAACATAAAAATCAAAAATACCTAAAAACTGTACATGTTTAGAATCAGGAGACTGCAATCGGATTTTCTATCTATACTATCTATATTTTATATCTACAAAGTACTAATGAAAAGATGACATGTTAACAAAATCTGGGTCCTGATTATTATTCTATACTTATTTCACCAGATTATCGGCATGTTCTTTTTCAGTTGAAAGCCTTAAGATCTGCTGCTAGTAGATTAAAACTGAGTATGCAACGTGATATGCAAGAAACTCCTATCAACAATGAAAGACAAGCTCGTCTGCTAGAATATCAGAAAGACATACGGTATTGAAAACTTTTTATTTAAAAATCTGTTAAGGGATTATTATTTTACATAATAGTTTTTAATCAAATACAAGAAGTCAGCCATTAGAGGTTATTTAAATAGTACAATATTCAATTCACTAGATGTTTGGAATTGAAAACTAATAATGTGCTGAATGGTTGATGGACAAAGATTTTCAAAAGCTAATGCTTCATCAATGGAGTATAATGCACTGATTCCTGAAATTATGAATAGAATGTAATGTCTTGGTTTCTTCAATTCCTCAGGCGAACCAAAAAGTTTCGAGATTTTAGAGAAGCTGAACAAAAGACTTTGTGGAAGAGTATCATCAGTACTTGGGAAGAACTGCGGGAATGCAGACAAAAGCAGGGCTTTACTTCAACGTCTCTGAATGTCAATATACGATTGTAAGTCATTATTTTTCTTTGACATGGGTTATTTGGATATTTTTGGAAAGAATAATTAAAAAGGTAACTTAGCACTGAATTTGAAATGAATTCATAACTGCTGCTTCATAGAAAACTTGTAGGTGTGTTTCAGATTTTAATTCAGTTACTGATAAAAATAATAATTTCTGTATTTTTTATTATTTCAGTGAAAATGTTCTAAAATTAAAATATGGAGGAAATCATGCTAATATTAAAACAATATTTTTGCATTTATTGTCTTTCTCATATTTTCAGAGAAAGAATTGAGAAGGCTGCTGAAAAGGAAGAATGGGATCGGGAACTGTTGGAAGAATTAGAAGAAGAAATGGAGGATTATGAATCCTGCTCTGAAAAATTGTTTCGGGAATATGAATCTGCTCTCAATGAGTGGAAGAAATGGAACAAAGCTGTAGTATGTTTAGTATAACATGTTTATTCATTTCATATTTTTATCAAGAATATTTAATAATTGGATAATGATTGATTTTATTTTAATGCCAATTTATCTTATTTTATGCAAAAAAGCTCAATATGTTTTCGTAGCATCGACAGTTAAATTGCTGTAACTTTTCATTGTGGTGTTTCTTCTGAAACAACATTGAAATGCATAATTGTAAAACTGTGTTAAGTGATAATAATCTAATGATTTATCACAGTTGTGCTCAGTTATAGTTAAAAAACCCCTAATTTATTCTTAGGCTCAGTAAAATTTTATATTTTATCTTAATTAACTTTTCCAAAAGTTTTTAAGCTGAATCAATTAACCTTTATGGTAAACTGATTACTCAAATGTACAGACGTTGATGCTCAAATATTTGTATATTTTCATATCTAATTGTTATATTATTAAATGCTTAATCAAATAGTTCTTCGTTTATGTAAATTTAACAACCTCTTTGTTTTAAAATGACTGAATGAGGTATCTGAAACAAAATATTCTAGCTCCTAAAATCACTTATTCAAAAAAGTAAAAGTTCATTATATACAATGCCTAGTTTTTATTACATAGTGCTGAATCATGAAACAGAGCTCTAAATAATCCTTTATAAAATTTTAGAAAATGGCTCACAAAAGACAGAAACTGCGAGAAAAACTACAAGTAGACTCTCAATTGGAGGATGAAAGTGAAGTGGGAGAAGATTTATCATCTACTAAAACAGAGGATGATAAAATTTTATTAGAACCTGAAAAGACCAAACCTAAGCCAGTTCCGAAATTTAACTCGGCTGCAACATTGGAGAAATTGAAAACTAATGCATTGAAGATGAGAAAAAATCCAGGTAATATATGCAATTTATTGTTTTGGTGGGTGACACAAATTTATTAATTAATGTGATTAATATTTAAAAATTTAATATTGTTAATTGTTGCTTTTTTGATAGAATCAATCATTACCTTACCACATGAAATTTTATTTTCCCTATAACTCTTTTTAAGTACTACAGGCATAAAGTCCACCTGATGTGATAACTTGAGAATATTGTATTTTGTCATTAAATATAGTACTAAGAAATTTTTTTTGTGACAAGGAATGAAATCTAATCAATCAAATTATAATTGAATTAATCTAAAAGAAACACTGGCAAAAATATAAATTTAATTGTCTTCCAATTTTAACTGTGGTGCCACAGAGAGAGACATCAGTTTTTCCAAGGGTCCTAAAAAGCCTTAAGAAGACTTGATTTCATTTAAATGTTTGAGTCCTTAAAAAGCCTTAATATTTGCTAAAAAAGCCTTAATTTTTACAAGAAAACTGCTTACTTTGTTTCACCTGCATTAATAAACCAAGGGCAATATACTCATTACTCTTCGCATACATACCATACACTAGATACAGCCCATTTGGAGAGGCCACACATTCACTCCAGATGGATAAACTTCCATGCCTTTCCTCCGAATTTGAAGCAGGAATCTTTCGATCCAAAGCCTGACCACTGGACTGATTGGTAGGCTTAAGGTCTAAAACTAAGAATAAGATTTGTGTTTTATTTTTGATCCAATCCTCATCATCCCAGTTGTTGATGTCATTTTATGCTACAGGGTCCCTCCATTTTTACTACTACCTTGGTCATTTACATTTTAATGGATGGGTTCCACCTACACGGAGGATACATATTACAAATATTCCGATAGCATTTGTAATGGTCTTTATGAACTAAATGATTTCAGAAAACACATATGTAGGAACTGGAGTTTCACTTGTCCCTTCCCAATAATTCCCCTTTTTGCCACTGGGGATTAAAAAAATAAGTAAAATAAGGATTACCAACAGGGTGGGTGACTTATTGGCCACCTGTTATTAAGTAAAAAGCTTGTTACTTAGCCTATAATTTATTCCCCTTTCTTTTTGGTCCTCTCTAAATCACTCCTAATGGCCTAGCAACCAAATGACCAGCATTTGTCTACAACAAATCACTCCCCTTGATGTAGTATGTCACTTTTGTTTGCCCTTACAAAGCATTGATGTGTCAAGGTTACTGTATTATTTAACAACATTTTGTCATTGGTTTTATATTTATTTTGTGGTTTTACATAATTTTAATTAATAATGTGTAATTTAATGTATAATTTGTCCTTATTTCTAATAATTAGCAAGTTAAGTTTCTAGTAAAGGCAGTAGCCCAGTTGGAAGAGTAGGTGATTAGCAATCGGAGGGTTGCGATTTCGAAACTCGGTCCAACCAAAGACCTGTAGTGTACGGGGGCTGGTGCACATTAAATCTGTTGTGGTCTCAAATATCCTCACAGCTTTATGTGGAAGTTTAGAGAGTGGGGTGCAAGCTCGTGTTGATGCAAGTGGGGTGCAAGGTCGTGACCTCGTCATCTGACCATGGCTCAAAATGAGGAGGTATTGTCCTTGGATCTTTCCCTTCAGATTTGATCCTGGACTGTTGCAAATAGCCTGTTGTTTTGCTCCTTCCTACCTAATAATTAAGTTTTCTATCTAAATCTATGGGAGCAATATAGTTTTCCTTACTATATTGCTCCCTTAGATTTATGCTTTCTCCTCATCTCCCCAAAAAAGCGATATATTGATTGGTTACTATAGTACATGAGAGTCAAATATATGAATTAAATGTGGTGATTTAAGTTTATCATACTCTTTTAGGTGAACCAATATTGCACATAACTATTGATTATGACACTCCAATCACTCCATCAAGCCAATGTCCAAAGTAATTTCATTTTAATTTTGTTAATATTTATTGTTTAGTTGTGATTGATTCTCCTTGATAAGTTCTCCTTGAATTGATTGATTGAAATATTGTTTGTTTTTAATTGAATGTCTTTTAAAGGGATGAAGTTCAGAGGAGGAACACAGTGTCTAAAATGAAGTTGTACTTCAAGATAATATTTAATGATAAAAAGGTATCGGAAACTTGCGAAAGGTTTGTAATTCCTTTATTTGTTTAAAATTTTAGGATTGTACAAATGTGCTGTGCAGGATATCAAAAGCACTTAAAAGAAAATAATTTGAATAATGTAAAATAGAATTATGCTCAAGAGTAACAAAATGTAAGCTGACCAAACTTACTAAATATGATTACCTTAAACCTTACATCTATTTCTTTCTCTTTTTAATTTTAATACCTTGTGTTCTTTATTGTAATAGTATGACTGACACAAAATGGTCTTGTTTAGCTTTTAAATTGAATTGCTACCTCCTATTTATGCATATTCAAAATCAATGTTTTATAAATGTAATTTTAGTTGGAATGTATTTATTCATTTTTAATTTGTGTTTTATACAGTTGATGAATAGAACTGGAATGTTTTATCTGCAATCTTTTTATTGTAGCCTGTTTTATAATTTTAAATTTTTATACTTTGTTTTTATTTCCAGAAATCTTAGTCAAGATTTCAAAGCAGTTTTGGGCCAGATATTTAAACTTCAAATAGTTCACTCACCTCAGAGTCTGAGAATTGAGGTATAGTTTTTCTTGCGTGTTATTGTTCAGTATTATCTACTTGAGAAATAACTGTTCTCTTGATTGAGATTACTATAGGAAGGTTTACTTTGGGTTATAGCCTGCTTATAAAAACATTACGATCTCATTAACTTAAGCCTTTAGGTGTATCTATTATTTGTGTTTAATTATGCACAGTAAGTTATCTCTAGTCTAGTCTCAATTATTGATCTACTGATCCGCTATAAATTTTGATTTAGCGATCCTTAACAAATTCAAGCATATATCATTCTTCTGTGAGGTGCACCTACAGTGGATCCCTTCACATGTGGATGTCAGTTGAAACAAAGTAACAGATGATTTGGTGAAGGCGGGTGTCGATGAACCATTGGTTGATGCTCATTGATGTTTCTTGAGCTTTACTCTATTAGAAAAAAATCTCGATAAGAAGGCATGTGGATCGTTCCCCCGGTACACTCTTAGTATCGTAGGGATCACCCCGGAAGATCTCTTGCTCTCAATTGCGGTAGACATATTCAGACAGTGCTCCCGCTTTTTCAGTGGCCATCTGAGGTGTCACATTTTGCTGTGGTCGCAAGATTCATCCTGTTTGCCTTAAATGACCAGACCTCCCCAGCGCACATTCCTGAGTGCCTGTGGTTGTCCCGAGAAGACCCGTTTTCTGAACCGCTTTTGGTATATGAATTTGTGGATTTCGTCTTGCTGGAGTTAGACGGGAAGATTAGCAACAACAACAAATTTTGATTTGTTGTCAGTTTGGTAAATTTGTGGGGGCTATTTATTCTAATTTTGTATTTCTAAATTGAAAAGTTCACATTTAATGTGTTCTTTATATTACCTTTGTATTTTATTTTCAAATGATTTATTTTAATTAATTAGTCTTGTTTGTGTAGTTACTGTATTCATTAACCATTTCTTTTTTAATATCATTTGTGTGCGATTCTGTTTAATGTTTGGAGAAAAATTTAGAGTTTATTCTTTATATTTTATTAAAAATGTTTTTTATTGCAACTCAGCAACCAAAATAATTATTTTTACTTTTCATAGATTTTGGAAGGAGGTTTCTTTACTGGCACCCATTTAGCTGAACTATATATTCCTATTCCTTCAGCTACTCAAACAGCTCTAAACACTAAACTTGTTGACCATCAATTTAGTTCAGACAAGTCTTTTCTGCCAAAGTACAATGCAACTGGAAGTGGTAAGAATATGAGATTAATAACTTATTAAAATGCACTGTAAAATTTTTTTTGAAATGTGATGCCAATAAATAAATGCGTACATTGAATAAGGAAGGCCTCTCAGTGGTGTAGCCAAAGGGAGGCTCTGCCCCCTCCAATTAAAGTTTGAGTTCCTGATTTTCAAAATATTTTTACAAATAATATATTATAAATACATGAAATACTTTTTAATATTTATTTTCTAAAAATAATTCTTATGTTCATTAAAATTTCTTCAACTATATGATAGTTTAATGAATTAATATTTATTGTGAAGTTTAAAAGCAATAATTAGGGGCGTAATTTCTCCTGCGCTGACTCTCAATCAATCTATCTGCATATGCACATAACTACATGACATATCAGCCCCCAGCAGTGATATGAAAGTAAAAGGCAAATTTTCAGGCTCAAAGTAAAGTGTAACTTTTAGTATAAGTGTACCTATCGAAAATTTATAATCAAACAGATCAGCAATTGAGGGATGTGTTTTATTAAAAAAATGTCAGGCTGCTTTGGATTTCGGATGTTCAATGTTTGTATTCTTGCCAAAATATTATTTCAATTATATTGACTAAATAGGCTAAGCATCAGACAGTAACCATTTAAGCATAATTAAAGTTGCTCTTTCAGTGTCATTTTGCCATCAACAATAGTAGCAGAAGGGAAATTTTAGTCCTACAGATTTTATGAGGATACTACTAATACAAACTGCCTGTAAATATGATACATTCTGAATAGGTGAGGAACCAGATATTCAGAATATATCATACTCTATCAATAACTGTTTATAAAAATGTAGTTATTTTTTGCTACTTGAACGTTAATTAGACCAAAACCTCTCATGGCCTGAATCAGGTTTCAAACGAAGAGTCTGTTGCACTCAGACTGGCCTATTCCATAAACTAAACATCAAGTTTTTATAACAAATAGAAATTTTCAAATTTCTGATTATAACTTTCAAGTCTTATACCTTCCAAATGTTCAATTGTTTGTTTTGTGGTACTTTAGGTGTTCTACACAAGTTCAAAGATGGAAGTGAAACTTTCTTGTTGACAAATGGCGTACTCAAATGTAGTCTGGTTTGGGGTGTTGCTGAAGACAGTACTGTATTGGTGCCTCCCACTGTGGACCAGCACATGAAGTAAATTGTTATATTGTTTTTTAATTTCATCTCATCCTATTTAAAATGAATCTTAAGCAGTACTTTTGTTAGAGGTGGATTGTTTAAATGATGATTCTTTAAGGTTGATTTCTTAGAAATGTTTCAGTATTTAATAAAAATTATGTTTATATTTTACATTAATTATAATAATTACCATTGTTTTTGTGTTATTCAATTTTTATTTCTTCTAATTTTTGATAACAATTAACATACTTTTCAAATTCATTTACTACTAACATTCTTGTGTAAATATTGCAAATTTTTACTACTAACATTATTGAAAACTTATCTGTTATCTTCAACTTTGTTCTTTGTTTTTATTCAGGGAAATGGAACATCCAAATCCCTTATCGTATCTCAGATCTGCAAGGTTCTCTAACATTGAAAAATTACATCAGTGGGTCAGAAAATCTAATCTTGATCCTCACAATCCTGATAATACAGCTATTTTTCATTTTTTTCAGGTGAGTTTTCAAGCTAAATGTATAGCTTTGTTGTCGGTTTTTTACGGTAATTAGCTACTGGGTCATAATCTGACTTTTACTCATTTAGTCTTTGTGAAGCAAAAGGTGACTGCAGAGCAACAGACCAAACCTAATGCTGTCTTTAAAATCAGGTCAGGTTCCTTTATTAGGTTCTACTCACAATTTCTTGTCTTCAAAGCACTCCCTTTTTGGACAAAAACAGAATTGGCCAGAATAAAATTTATAGTATGGTTCCCTTGTTTGGATTTGTCTTAAAATCCCCATAGGGGCTGTTTGGGTATTAGAGCCCAAAGGAATGGGGCTAAGACATAATTGGAGGCAAAAATCCTATTTCACATCCTATGCATTATACAAAAAGGAATTGTGCAAATCTACTGCATTAGAAAGAAAGGCAATCTTAGTTGAAGATTGGGGTGATAATAATATTAATGGTCTAAAAGTACTTAATGCTTAACAGCCGATAATATTATCACTCAATCATTATTGATTGCGTGTATTGTCTGTCTGACCATAAGAACTTCTCTTAGACACAAAGTCTGCTCTGTCACACACTTTATCACATTTGCGCACATAACCTTAAAAGTGGTGAGATATTTTGTCCATCAAGATCTGACCAATTTTGCTAATGACAGGTTATCTCGTCGTCACAATATTGCCGATTTTTTGATGATGAGATCAAGATCTGGTTAGCTTTCTTCTAATGACGGTAAGTATCTCGTCCATGAAGATCTGGTCAGTTTTACTTATGGCAAGATACATCGTTGCGACTACCACCAGAAGGGTTAATGAGAATTTGGAATTATATTTGAGATTTTTATAGATCAGTAAACTACCAATTTCCAATACTAACATAAATAAAAACGTCATCTACGAAAATCTCCCCAACTCAAAATGGATGAGCCCTGTTTCCATAGTGACCACCACTCAGACCGAATGTCAGAAGCAGTTCTTTGGTAGATAGACATTAACTGTTTTCCTGGTATTATGAGGCATCAGTTTCTTTATGCACATCGTTTTAACAACTGTTAATCTTTAAGAACAATCTTGGAGATGCAGCCTTATTGATTAGCATGATATTAGGGGGACCGGAAAGTAATGTCGGTTTTTTTACATTAAATTCAAACAAATAAATTTTTAACACGTTATTTTTAATCAATGATGTAATCACCTTCGTTATCAACAACCTTTTGCCATCTAGTGTGCAAATTTTCAATGTCGGATCGATAAAAATCAATTGGTTTTTGAGCAAAATATCTGGAGATGGCATTTTGGATATCATCCAAATTTTCAAATTTTTTGTCACATAGAAAGTGTAGCGATCGGAATAAATGGAAATCCGATGGTGCAATGTCAGGCGAGTATGGTGGGTGAGGCAGTACCTCCCACCCCAATTCATTAATTTTTTCCAGGGTTCGTCTTGTTCAGTGCGGTCTTGCATTATCGTGTTGCAGAATAACGCCTTTCTGGGATACGCTGGATATATCGCTGGACACTTTTCAATTAAAGATTGATTTACTTGATCCAATTGTTCACAGTAAAGGTCTGCATTCACAGTTTGTCCAGGTTTCAACACTTCAAAATGAACGATTCCGCGAATACTCCCAAACACACAAAAGCGCCTTTTTGGGATGTAAACCTGGCTTAGCAGTATTTCATGGCATGGAGAGGACCCATTTTTCATCTCCAGTGATCAAGCGATCAAAAAACGCTTCTGTATTGTGCCGTTGAAGCAATAAGTTGCATGTGGTGGATCGGTTAGCTTTGTTTTCTTCGGACAGATTATGCGGGACCCAAACACCTGCTCTGCTTACTTTACCAATCTGCTGCAAATGTTCTTGGATGGTCGACCAAGGTTGGTTAAGAGTGTTTGACAGTTCCTCGATTGTCTGACACGGATTTGCTTCCACTTCCGCCCTTAACACGTCATTGTCTAAAGTTGTTCGTTTCCTGGTCGGAAAGATCAAAATTACCGGATCTGAACTTAGAAAACCACCTTTGGCATTTACGAATGTCTAATGCACTTGGATAAACATCGCAAATGTTTTTGGTAGTATAGTGATTCACTCCCTCCTGATTGAGGAGCGGCGCTGCTAGCAGCTCGTTTGTATGACGTCACATGATTTTATATAATGCCGAGCGCATACTTGTTCTTTCTCTCTTTCGCCAGACACGCCGGCTCACCTTCTAATTTGTTATGTTTGAATAAATCCCATGTTGGTTTATTACCGAGTATTTCCTTTCATCAGCACTCACCACACCAAACCACATAAGTAGCAACTGTTGCGTTACTACCCTTGGGAAACTCAAAAAGCATACAATGCCGGATATGTACTTCTAGTATTTGGCTGGCCATTTCACCCAAAATTGCAAAAAAATATGAGATTTAATTATTTACAAGTCACTTTAACCTTAAAATGTCTTTGAAGTACACAATGAGCTGATAAATGGTAAACAAATATTGACATGCGCAGAAACGACATTACTTTCCGGTCCCCCTAATAGATTCACATAATTCTTGTATTTTCTGTTTTTTTTATCATTGTACTTCTTTTTTACCATTCAAACTAAACAAATAATACTATTACTCTACTTTCCTATGTCTATTTCTACAACCTTACATAGCAATACAAATTTAGTCAGCAAAATTTGAAAATTCCTACATTAATCTGAAATAAATTTTATGACATTGGTTTTTAATGTGCTTTAAAAAATGGAACTTGAATTGCTAGGAACTTGATTTGGACGATGACACTGCTGAAGAAGGATTTGACTGCTACAGACTTGAACCCATGCAAGAAGAAATGGACTTCTGCACTATGGAGGAAATCGACAGCAATAAGCGCTTTCAACTTTTGCATCTGAGGGACCAAGATGAGCCTGACTTTCAGAATTTACGCATGATACCTGCCGATGAGAAGGATATAAAGGAGGACATGATTGAGGTTAGCTTGAGCTATTAATTTTAATGCTGCAGGATTTAAATTTGATGTACTAAAATTTGTATTTTTTACACATTCAGAATATTCATAAAATCTTGCTTACTGGTATATATAGTTACTATACTAGTTTTCTTTCAAACCAGGGCCCTTTTAAGTAGACTTAACCATATTTTTGTTCAAATCATGACATTTTCATGCAGTAGTGGAATTAATAAGCACTCTAGGCCTGGGTTCAAATGCTTTAAACCATAGATCCTGACCTAATTTGTCCTCATGTAACAAAAGATGACCATAGAATGACAAGGGGGCTGTGGTTGGAAGAGTAGAGGATTAGCAACTGGAGGGTTGCAAGTTCGAAACTCAATCCAATCAAAGACCACCATATACAAGGGGACTGGTGAACATTAAATCTGTCATGGCCTCAAATGTCCTCATGTTGCTGTGGTGTGGAAGTTTGGAGAGTGGGGGATAGCTCAGGTGCTAACCTCATCATCTGAACATCGTTCAAAATGATGAGGTGTTGTCTTCAGATCTTTCCCTTTGGGATTGATCCCTGACCACCACTAATAGCCCATTGTATTGCGACATTAATTCAACTACCTACCTAACCACAGAGTGACCAACTAAAATACTGTAATGATTGAAGTTCTCAGTTCTCTATGTATTACTGTTTAAAGACCATAATACTTTAGCAAATAACTTTTCAAACAATTTATCACGGAATTACCATTAATTACCATTGGGTTAATTAATTTTTGTGCTGATATTTCAACTTAGGAACAAGTAGAACAGTTCATTCAATTTAACAGCATCATCCTCACCTATTACTTTATGCAAAAAGACATTTATGCCATTTTAAAGGGTATTTTTTAATTTTTTAAAGTTTTATATTAAACATAGATCGATGTATATTTGGAACATTGAAGTAAAACACACTCTCTTCGCAAATTCCAAATCATGAAATCAATTGCACTAACAAAGTAATAAGCTAAAATGGAGAAAAATGGACCTAAAAACAAAAAGCTGGTATAGAAACAAATCACCAAGAAATAAGCAAAAATGCGCCAAATTGGCGCCGAAGTTTATTGGTATGGCTATAACGGAAAAATACCATAATAGGGATTTTTAAGATTTTCAAGCAAATATTAATGCTATTTTTTAAGAGCCCTTAAAATATAAAGCGAAAAATCAGGTCTTTTTAAGTCTGAGAACTCGGTACGCCTTTTTAAATTCAAAAAATTAAAATGAAATAAATAATACTTTCTCTAAACATTTAGTGTTTTAAAGTCTAATTGACTAGATACTGGTCTTTAATAGCACTTGCATTGCTAATTGCTTATTTTTCCTGAACCTATATTTATTGTTAAAGTTTTAACCATGGTTTTAGAATTTACACAAAAGGGCAAGTGAAATCAAGAAAAAAGAAACTGGAAGTGAAGAACAAAGGGAGCAAGCCAAGATGCTTATGCAAAAAGTAAGAAACAAATCTTTTTTAAAGGAATCTAAATATCTTTATTTCTCAACTGTATCCAAATTTCGAGTGTATTTCACAATGAAAGGGTTTGAATACATACAAATAGAGTTAATATGACTATTAAGTTTCTAATTTTAAACATTGCAAGTTGAAAAAGATTTACAAATTTTGCCTGACACTTATTTAAACACTGCTACCCTGTACAACTGATATGGAATGATCCAATTGCGCTATTAAAAATGTTTAGGAACATCATGATCATTTCTAAATTGTAGTGTATTTTTTTGAGTTTTCTATTTCAAAATAGTTTATGAAAAAATTATAAGCTATTATTTAATCCAGTAATTCATGTGTTGCATCAAAATTCTTTTCTGAAAATTTTAATGAAGTTCATTATAGTACATTCAGTGATTAATAATCAGAGATTTAATCTAATTTTTAAAATTTAAATAGGTCAGAGAGGAAGTAGCTAAAAGATTTTATGTATCTCAACACCAAAAGATGCTCGAAGATGTGGTCATAGAAGAAAAAGTTCCAAGTATTGGGTGAGGAATTTTTTTAATAAAAACTCAAAATCTCCAGTTATATTTTTCCAATCTAATAACTCAATAATTTTATTTTGTAATGTGATTTTTTAATAGAATGATTGGATTCAGTTTACTGAAACTCTTCCAAACCAAACGACCATTGTACCCAGATAGGAAGGACAGAAAGAAAGTGATCACTTCCAATGCAAATGTGGATGTGAAAATAATTGTAAGGATTCTGCATGCTTCAAATGTCCCAGTTCGCAAAGATACAAAGCAAGTCAAGAATGAGAAGGATAAGCAAAATGGAGGTATGAAATTTAAGTCTTGTGCCAGGTGATTCAAACTGGATATAATTGTAATTATATTGAAAATTGTGTATCATGGAAACATGAATAAAAATTTAAAAAGTAGTATTGATATGTTAGGTATAGGTACCATTCACTTCATGAGGGTTTGTAGATGTATAAGAATACAAAATTTAACATTTTATGCTGGCATTTCACCAAGAAATTGAATTAAAAACACTTTTTATGCCTAATCATTCAGGTAATAAATTCTTGTTTCTAAATAAAATAATTGAAAAGTTTTTAAAATTGAAATTTTATGAATTAAACAATTTTCGATTGGTGTATTGGGATTCTTTGCGGTGAAATAAGTGTATTGTAATGAAATTATTTGTGAATTCAATCAAAATGATATCTTTTTTTATCAAGTTTGAGATATCTTACATTTTAGAAACATGCTTTAATTTTGAGTGTACAATATGACGACACATTTTCCCTTGGAAAGGTGGCATTTTTTGTTTGATTAGATGCAACAAAAAGTTTTCTAATTGGAAGTTTCAGGGTTAATGCCTATGCAATAAGTTAGCTTTTGTATGTTTTATTCGTTTATGATCCTTTGTAAAATAAGTATCATACCCAAGATTTCTGCATGATTTGAATATTTTTAAACTGAGAGCTTGTTTTTACAATAATCAATTATAAATATAAACACGCAAATATCATCAGCTTAGAGCTTTTCATTAACTGACAAAACAAACATTTTACTGTACGGCTCTTTAGAAACCAACTGTTAGTTTTTAGATAAAAAATATAAGCATTTTGATAGTATAACATCTTTTCTAAGCAGATTACAATATGACAAAGCATTTCTCATCATGAAAATAAACATTTAGTGTCTCCGAAAAAATGTCAATTAATGAGTTTCTGCTCTAAGCCGACGATATTATAAAATACTTTTGTTGCAGTTGCAGTTTATCATTATGGAACATCAAACTTCTGACACATATTTCATTTTCATAGCCCAATGTATGATATTTTCAATATATTGTATACACAAAAATGCTTGTAGTTTCACTAAACTTTTATTAATATTAACATAATTTATAAAATTCCTTCAACTGTAGAGAGTGCAGTTCTTTTTGAAAGCCAAGTGCAACCTTTTGTGGAAGTAATGTTTCAGAGAACAGCTGTGAAAACAGGAATAGCTGATGGACCTCACCCCACATGGAATCAGGAATTAGTACTGCCTTTCAGGTAAATCATCCAACAGTAAGTTTTAATTATTTTTCAGCAAATGCAATTAATGTACCTCATTTGTGTTTGTACCTACAAAACTTCAAAATGCTGTATTGGTTTGCTTCACAAGTCTCTAATCCATGGAACCTCTGCCCTGGGCGCAATGAGTGGAAATTTTATTAAATTAAATGTTTACTGTGTCATCAAATCGGATATTTAAATTGATGACATTTAATCAGTTGTATCGATAGCTAAAATTATTAAATTGCTAATTCAAATCAGGAAACAAGTTTAGAGACTGATTTGCATATCTTTCTCGATGGTTACTCGTGATTCTATATTTGCTTTTGATGATTCTCATTGCTGTAATGCCCTCGGGCATATCTTTAGGTGTGTATGGGCTCTGTGGACCAAGGTACTCAATTGATCTTTTCCTACTCTCATGGGACTTACTGTCCTGTAGATATAGGAGTTGTGCTCCCTGGATACCCAAGCAATCTTTTTTTGCTTTCATCTCACTACTCTATTCCCCAATCCCTCTTTTTTTCCATTCATGACATTTTTTACTTGTGTTTGGCGCAGCTTGGTCATAAAACCCCCAAACAGCCAACCCATTGCTGTAACCCCTGCATCAGATAAGGCTGGTGGCAGATGGGGTAGGTATTTAATTAATATGGCACTTGGAGCAACACAACGGGCTATCAGTGATGGTTTGGAGTCAAACCCAGAGGGAAAGATTCGAGGACACCAGGTAAATTTGAACCACGGTCAGATGACGAGGTCACACCTGAGCTGGCACTCCACTCTCCAAACTTCCACACTACTGCCACATGAGGACATTTAAGGTCATGACAGATTTAACATCAGACCCCTATACATGATGGCCTTTGGTTGGATTTGAAGTCATAACCCTCCAGTTGCTAATCCATTACTCTTCCAACCGGGCTACCACGACCCTAGTGGCAGACGAGGTGACCCAGGTCATACTACTTGGCTTGCGGCTTAGGTGGCATGGTCCGAGCGATTCAGTTGATCACCCTGTTTGGATAGAAAGAAAAAGCCATCCTGGGATGCCCCAATCTTAAGAAACAACAGGTTAATGCAACTTATAAGTAGTGGCTAATTCATAGATGGTTGACCGTCACATGTGATTTGGTGAGCAGTGCTACCAGCTTGACGTGAACAATAAAGATGTATATCCCTCCAGTTGTCCACATCTGCCACATACCTAAATACGATATTGCAAAAGCAATTAAAATTCAAGATTCCTTCAGTTTTCCAAGGCTGGTGCCTCAACCTTCTTTATCCACCTCAGATTATCCTGACAGCCACCTCAAACATCAACATCGGCTCCATTATCAAACACAGTTTTTTTTTATTAAATATTCTCAAGCCTTCTAAGGGAACTACAACACCCAGTTTGAAAAATGCTCTTTTATATGAATCAAAATAGCTGTATAGCTAGTATCGTGGTCCTAGCATTCGTCTGACACCCAATAGGTCCGGGTTTTAATCCCAGTTTGTAAGCGAAGGGATATTGGTGATTGCCCTTGTCAGGAATAACTGTGGCTTATCTACTGGGTGCTACCTCACAAGTAGCCTTCAGTTTGCCCCTTGTAGTGGCAAAGGCTGAAGAAATCAGTGGTTGGGTTAGAAAAAATAACAAATAAATATGAATTAACAAATCCTTTAATGCTCCAAGTGATTTCAACGAGATAACTCATCTATCAAGTTCTGATAAATTTTGTTAATGAGAATCATCAAGATATTGTCGATTTTTTGATGATGACCAGATCAAGATCTGGTCAGTTTTTCGCTAATAATGATATACCTCAGCGAGACAACCACCAGGAGGGTTAAGAGAGAAGAAATTAATGGACTGAGATTGAGAAAGCTCCATGGTTTTCTAAGATGAGGTAAAATGAATTGAGAGCTATTGTATCAGCGATCTGAACCACAACAAAAGTTAATAACAGTATCTGGTACCTTGAGAAAAAGTCTTAAAAATACAACTATTTATTCACATGAGTGATTTATTTATAAATGTGTCTATACGGGGTGTCCCAAAAAGGTTGTTCCCCAATTTATCTTTTTACCATTTGGAGATAGGTAGGCAATGTAAATTGCAAAAGTGCACCAAATAAGGTAAGTAATTAAGATATGTGAATAAAATTATCACGTGATAACAATTTAAGCGGATACAGTTTTTAATTTTTATACAACCCCTCTAGATAAAAATCCGAGATAGCAGAAATGTTCCTTACCTGCATCCCTATCGTTAGCAGAAAACTGCATTTCTGTAGGTTGAACAGTAACGGAGGCATAAGGACGCAAAAAAGTTGACTTATACCGCTTGTGCACAGCTGTTCAAGCAGTCAGATTAGGGACCGCATACACAATGCTAAAAAGCATTTTTTTCGGTCAGAAAGTGCAACATTGTGCAAAGTAATGTAGTATTGCAACTGCAGATGAAAATCGCAATGCATAATAGTAGACAATGTAATCTTTAATAAAAATATTGTAGAAAAAATGGTTTAAATAAAAATAAAAGGAAATTTTTCCATCTGCAGCAATGCAGAACTTAGCTCTTCATTCTTGGCCATGGGTCAGTTTTCGTTCTAGATTAGATACAGCCCCCTTAAAATAGAAACTCTTGTATCTCCGTTACTGTTCAACCTACAGAAATATAGTTTTCTGCTAACGATAGGGATGCAGGTAAGGAACATTTTTGCTATCTCGGATTTTTAACTAGAGGGGTTGTATAAAAACTAAAAACTGTATCCGCTTAAATTGTTATCACGTGATAATTTTATTCACATATTTTAATTACTTACCTTATTTGGTGCACTTTTGCAATTTACATTGCCTACTTATCTCCAAATGGTAAAAAGATAAATCGCGGAACAACCTTTCTGGGACACCCTGTATATATTAAGCCAATGGATATTTCATTCTTGAATTTTGATATTTGCTTATCCAATGTGTTTTGCAGAGCTCCCAATGACAGTTATATTCCGTCTGATTTGGAAACTGTGAAGGATGGAATCTACATCAATCTCTTTGATGAAGTGACTGTGGACCTCTTGGAAGGTGACAGTGTGAGGGATACTGTTGTTTATGAGAGGCTGGAGAGGAGATGGCTTGGAAACTTGAAGATCCCATTCACAACGTTATATTTGAATTCAAAGGTAAATCCTTATGTGTGAAGCTAGACAGCTATGAAAATTGAAGGGGACATTTTTACATAAAAAGGCAGTGGATACATAAAGCTTGGAAACCAGTGCATTAGTATGTTTTGTTTCTTCAGAGAGCTCTGAATGTAGATCCACTGAAGATTTGGAATAGTCAGTAACAGAATACAAGTTTCCTCTTCACACTGGCCTTCAGAGGCACATCTTTAGGTGTGTGTGGGCATCACATCCCCAAGATACCCAAGCAATCTGTTCTCCCTTCTATTTCACCATCGCCTACCCCTTTTGCTTTGTTTTCCTCCCTCGTTGTCTTGTGTTTGGCACAGCTTGGCCAAACATGGCCCTTGTGCCATAAAACCTGAAACCAAACAACCTCTTTTCTCTGGAGAAAATTCTAGTGTTATATTTACTTTTTGTGCATGGATTTGTTCGAACATTTTACAAAAAATTATTATGTTATTATAAGTATATTTTGTGTTTCAAAACAAGATTTTTTATTTGGGAAATATTTTCTTTTGTTTTATTAAATAAATCATGATTACAAAAGTTTTTACTATTAAGTTAGACATATAAATTGGATGAAGCATGAATGTTTTCTATATAAAAAGGGACAGAGAGACACTTAGGTACATATAACCACTAGTCGAATGAATCTATTGACAGATTTTCTGTTATAATGATTTTAAGTGAGGCATTTGATTCTATACCACTAACCTTTAAGTGCACAAGCCCAAGGTTCCCACTGACTTTAAAAAGGCTAGATTTTTTCATTTTAATTCTTTAATTTCATTAACCATTAAACCTCAATATTTGCTTAAAAACCTGAAAAGAATTTAAAAAGCCCTTTTTTACAATATCACTGCATATTTTGTTTCACTTGCATTCAAAAACTATGATCAATGATATTTGACTTAAGTCAAGTGCCATTGAACTACACAGTTACTTCTATTCCTAAATTGTCTCGCAAGTGCTTGATTGGATTGAGATCTGGTGCACATGCTGGCCAGTTCATTAGCCAAATACGTTTTCATAAATACAAAATTTACATACTTATTCTTTTTCACAATGCTTCAAGAGAAAACACTTTGTTCCTTATCTTTTGTAGGTTAGGGTATTTCATTTCAATGCTTTTAACCCATATCGATCTATGTTAAATATAGCCTTTAAAAGGAAAAATTGCCTTGAAGGGATCTAATATTTCTTTTCCTAGAAGAGAAGAAACCCTTTAAAGAACCCCTTGGGGGCACATCTTCAGGTATGTAAGGGCTTCACGAACCGGAGGTACCCTGGTGATCTATTCTTTTCCCATAGGGTATACTCCTCTGGTAAACACAGGTCGCAACCCCAGGATGACCAAATGATCTTTCTCTACTTTCTCCTCTCCATCCTTTCTTGGGCCTTCTTAGTTGGAGTACACACAGTCATCCGCGCCGACATGAGCCACTAAGGATAAGGACAGGGCCTCAGGAAATCCGACAGAAGGTCTCGCAGAGCAAGGGACGAGACTCGCAGTTCTAAGTTCTTAAAGAACACTTCGTCAGTGCACATCAACCACAGGTTGACGTAAAGATTGTCATGCTAATCCTCAGCTCGGAGGACAGACGGGGCCCCTCCCCATAACTTCCAGTGCTTCTCTAAGGTAGGAAACAAAACACTGCATTTCGTACAACGGAAACGACCCTTTCTTGGGCCGCAGTAGCCCGGTTGGAAGAGTAATGGACTAGCAACCGGAGGAGGGTTGCGAGTTCGAATCCAACTAAAGACCGTCATGTACAAAGGGGCCTGGTGCATGCTAAATCTGTCGTGGCCTTAAATGTCCTCAAGTTGGCATGGTGTGGAAGTTTGGAAGTATGGTGCCAGCTCAGGTGTGACCTCATTATCTGACTGTGATTCAAAATTATGTGGTGTTCTCGGCTTTTTCCCTTCGAATTTGCAAATAGCCCGTTGTGTTGCTCCAGTGCGACTTTAATTAAAATATCTACTTACCATCCTTTCTTTCCATAATACTTGACATTGTCTGTCTTGTGTTTGGTACAGCTTGGCCAAATATGGTCCTTGCACCATAAAATCCAAAACCAACCCTTTAAACAAATGGGCAGAATTGATAACCTTGTGAAGGTCAAAAAGAATATCCTGATGAGAGTCAGGCAATCTAAGTACGGAGCTGATGTGAGTAAATGCGACCAGTTAAGAAATTGAAAGTGCTCAGGTATTATAAAAAGTAGTTTGGCCGAGTTAAAAATATTATTGTTTTTCAGATTGAAGGCACCTTTCGGATCAATGTCCCACCTGTTCTACTGAGCTATGAGAATGAACCAAGGCCATGGCTCACTGGTTTATCAGATACTGCTTTCAATCACACCTATCTCTCTTTTTTCATGACAATCGAACCATACCTGCAGCTGCCAGAAATCTTCAGAGATCAAGTAACATTTAAAACTACAAATTTTTTATTAATTTTACTTTAATCTATGTTAAAAATAGTTTAAAAAGGAATCGAACTATTGAAATTAACAAAACTATTTTACTTTTTAAAATATAACAAATACCCATTTTATATGGTTTTTAATTATTTAGGTATTATTTAATCCAGAGCAAACTATTTTTTACTGAGTGTCCAGTGCAATGAAGTAGGTTATAAAGAAAATGGACTATATATA
Source organism: Meta bourneti (assembly GCA_933210815.1). Classification (NCBI taxonomy): domain Eukaryota; kingdom Metazoa; phylum Arthropoda; class Arachnida; order Araneae; family Tetragnathidae; genus Meta; species Meta bourneti. The sequence goes on along the minus strand of OW119925.1, from coordinate 10,204,271 downwards.
GTTAAAACATTTATTTACAAAATTCTATTTACATTTACAGAGGCAGTGGCTCTAAAATAATGAATTCATGAGCAGTACTTCCATGTATCTACAAAATGTGTGCTAAGGCATAAAATCAGTCAAGGAATTCTTGACACAAACAGATCTGAATAACAAGAACACAAATTCTAAAGATAACTTTTAAATATTGCAACAACTGGCATCTAAGGAATAAGAACAAAAATAAGAAGCCACAAATCATTCTTAATTCTGTAAGCCAAGATATCAATGCTCGTGCACAAATGATAATCATTTGGCATTCTCACCCAAATGATAATTATCTGGCACATGCCCACAAACACTAAGTTCATATTTAGATGAGAGATCATGATTTCATGTGCATTTAATTGGGTATCCAAGTATTTCTGAATTTATCTCAATCCATGTAGTCTAATATATCTATGCTACACATACATATATTCAAGTACATGGAAACACATGCATTCAAAAGCATGGGTATTTACGAAACCTGCTAAAAAATAATCAAGTTTAATTCTGGGAATAGCATTAGCCATTTATATATTCTCCAAAATGTAAACAAAATAAAAATGCTTAAAATATTTCCCATTTACTTTCCATAAAAATTATTTTTCATTGCCATCGCTGAAACTGTAAAATAGACACATTCTCTGTTTTAAAGGTTAGAAAGTTGCAAAATGCATGAAAATGTTAAAATTCAATGAAGGTATTAGGTTGATGCAAAAGTTCATCCCGTTTTTTCGACAAAAATTGAAGAAAAATTTTTTTTACTAAAAATTACATTTAATCACGATAGTATGGGCAGTTCTGATCGATTCTTCTCCATCTCTCCAGTAGCTGAATAATCCCGCGCTCATAGAAATTCTGAGGTTACTGGCTAAAGAACTGATCCAGTTGATGAAACTTTCTCAACCACTTATGGCATGTGGAATCGTCAACGGCTCCCTCACGCTACACAACACATATCTTCTTTTGTGTATGCGAAGCATTCTTGCCTTTTAGGAAATAAAAAAGCATAATATGTCGAAAATGCTCCTTATTTTCTGCCAATTTTAATGCTTAACAAAATTTAAAAAACAACCCATTAACACAATTTCCCCCAAGTACTCTCTGAAATTCCTTCTTTCAAACAACATCAAAACTTTACAAATGTGAAGTAGATAGCACTTCGGTTTTGCGATACATCAATCGCCGAAAATGAGACGAACTTTTGCATCAACCCAATACAACAAAATTCGACTTAACTTGGTCATGAAGTGCATGGATAGTAAATACCAGTGCATTACAAACTCGGATTCCAAATTCCCTAATACATGCAACGCATGTCTCATTCACCTTTAGTACACATTCAAAACTGTTTAGATTTATTATCTCACTTTTTGTTGATGTACTTATGTTTCTTTAAAAAAAATTAGTTTGACAGTACAGAACCAGAAAAAGTGTTGTCTGAAATTGAAAAATGGCGGCAGTCAGTTATCCCACGTTATCCAGACCGCATGATCAAGCTGATGTCTGTTGATTTAAGTGGAAAGTGGATATTTGTGACACGGTTTCTGAGACCTCTTGCTCCTCCCGATGAGCTATTGGTTGGCAATAAGGAATCAATAGAAACTATGGTGAGATATGATTTGTTCTAGAAATTCTTTTCGCATGTTAAGTAGATTCAGTCTATTTCAAGGGGGCCGCAGTAGCCTGGTTGGAAGAGTAACAGATCAGCAACTGGAGGGTTGCGAGTTCGAATCCAACCAAAGACCATAATGTACAAAGGGGCCTGGTGCATGTTATATCTGTCGTGGCCTCAAATGTCCTCATGTTGGCATGGTGTGGAAATTTGGAGAATAGGATGTCAGCTCAGGTGTGACCTTGTCATTTGACCGTGGTTCAAAATTATGTGGTGTCGTCCTTGGATCTTTCCCTTATGGTTTGATTCCAGACTGTCGCCAATAGCCCATTGTGTTGCTCCAGTGCGACGTTAATTCAAATACCCACCTAACTATTTCAAGGATATTACAGCAGAGCATGTAAAGGCAGTGCAACTTCGGTCTACTGAAAAGCACTCCATTGTTGAGATTCATTGTACTGCTACTATTATATCAAAAGTTAAATTATAGAAGTGGCATGTAAGTTCTCAATATATTTTAGAGCAACCTATATTAGTTTTCAATCTTTAGTTTTCAACCAATTATCTTTTCTCATGTTCAACTGTCAATCTCCCTTAAAGGATTATGTGCATATAGCATTAAAAATCTTTTATTTTTCATTATTACTCATTATCTTTTATTTATATTACAACATACATGTGAATCAGTTTTGTTTTAAAGTTTTATACATTAATAGCAATAGAAAATGTCGGAGGACTTAAAAAACTGAATAAAAGCAGCGTTTACTCTAAAGAGCTTATTCTGAAAAAGGATTTAGTGGATGATAGTGAAAATCTCTTAAATCTGAATGAAACATGATTGTTTGAGGTAATGTGGACCGAAGCCTCCTCGGACAACCAGAGACTCCAATAATATGGGCATAGTAATACAAAGCAGCCTTTGCGAAATACAGAAACATTTTCTATACTACATGTCGTTACTTCTGCTAAAAAATCCATAAATCAGGGAAACTATGAAATTTGACTCGGATAACACAGACACTTGGTTAATTGGATCTAGGATAATCAAGATGCTACTATAATGGTAAATGGAATATTAATAAAACCATAAAAAAAATCCTTCCCAAAGGATCCCACAGTTCACCGATTCTATATTTACCTCTAGTTGAGAATTACTGCACTACGGCAATTCGCATTGTAGCTTAAAGGATAAGATTTAATAAAAAATAGAAAACAAATAACAAATATATTGAAAACATGGAAATTAGTTCAATGTGAAAAGACAAATCTTTATTTTCTGATGTACAAACTCGCACATTGAATTTTAAAAGTGCTTTCTAAGAAACCCTATTGTGTGATTTTTTACTATGTTGTAAATTGTAAATGCCTGATTCTATAGTTTTGTTTAGTTTTAACCTTTTTTTCCTCTTTGCATTTTAATGATTTTATTGAATTAACATGAAAAGTGAGTATTCACTTTTATGATGAATGTCAGATTTAGTTCTTCATACTTAGTATAGTTAACATAACAATGTTTATATCTTGATTCATTCAGTTTAAATTACAATTGTTTCAGTAATAAAATGTATTTCGAAAGAAAAAATATTAAAGCACTTCATTGTACACTTTTGCAATACGATAAATTTTTGTGCTTTTATTTGCATTATAGGAACTATTAGCTCGTTTTGTTTCATTAATACCCACCGTGTCAGATAGTATCACATTCCCAGGACTATGTGACATCTGGAGCACATCTGATGTAAGTAAAATAAAATATAATAGAAATATAGAATTGACAAAATTTGATCATACATTTTCTAGAAACCCTGAACTTACATTATTTTCCATAAGTATATTCTGCTTTTTTTCTGTCGCTTTAGTACAAAATCTGTACTGTGCATTTTTCCCTTTATGGTTTTAATTCCTTCAAAGAGTGATAGTTTGATCATTTTATAGTTTAATTTAAAAGATAAGTGCTGGCAAACATTGTTATATGGGCAGCAGTAGCCCGGTTTTAAGAGTAACGGATTAGCAAATGGAGGGTTGCGAGTTCAAATCCAACCAAAGACCATCGTGTACAAAGGGGGCTGGTGCACTTTAAATCTGTTGTAACCTCAAATGTCCTCATGTTGGTATGGTGTAGAAGTTTGGAGAGTGGGGTGCCAGCTTAGGTGTGACTTCGTCCTCTGACCGTGATTCAAAATTATGTGGTGTTCGCAGATCTTCCCCTTTGGGTTCGATCCAGAACTGTCCCCAATAGTCCATTGTGTTACTCCAGTTGGAGGTTAATTGAAAATACCAATACCAAATATTGCTATTACTAAGCACTTTTATGGTCTGCTTTGGAGATTTTTATAACACTGATTGATTGGTTTGTATGCATAATAAGCATAGGCAATAATGAAATATTGTACAAAGTAAAATGTAGCTAAATCATATCGTCAGCTTAGAGGAGAATTTCATTAACTGACATTTTTTTGAGACACTGAATGCTTATTCTCATAATGAGAAATACATTGCCTATTATAATCTGCTTAGAACAGTACTTAGTAATTGTAATCTGTTTAAAAGATGTACAACACTATCGGAAAGCTTATAATTTTATTTTATGACCTTAACACCAATAGTTAGTCTTTAAACAGTTGTATTATGAAAAATTGTTTTGTAGGTTAATGAGTTTCTGCTCTAAGCCGGGGATATAAAGTATAATGTATTATACCATTATACCGAGACTGCATGTAACCACAGGCAATTTCACTTACAGTAACCTCTAAAGAAGTGATTCTTAGGGACAAGAACAAAGCACACTATATCAAGGGGAACAATATAGTAAGGGGTGGAAAAAACTTGCTTAGAAATTAAAAGGCACAAATTATTCATTAAATATCCATTTAAAAAATTAAAATGATGTAAATAAAATTTTTTGATTTAACACAAAACCAATGCTAGGACCTAACGATAAATACAGTAGAATATTTTGAAAATAAACTCATATTTTTTGTACCAATTCAGTTTCAAACTGTTTGAAACAAGTGACCTTAGAATTCCATATTCTAAAAGAAGTAGATTGAGATTTTATTTTCGTTTACAAGACGAAAGTTTACAAAAACATCGGGATCAGTGGTTGCTAGAATGCTGTAGAAGCCTTCTTTGGCGCTAATTCTAAAAAGAAAACCCTTTTGATATACCTCTAAAACACTCAAGTAGAAGTTTAATTACTTATTTTTTGCTTATATTTAGCACCATTTTGTGTAAAATATTGCCAAATTGGTTTTCCTGAATTCGAACTGCCGCTAAGCAAATAACAGTAGTAGAGAGAGCAGGGTTACTTTTCTGTTTTTATCATTACTTTATTAAAGTCCAATTTAGCAGAATTGTCACTATTTTAGTGTTTTTATTACTTTTTATTTTAAGGATTATTTTTAGGCATGTTACATTTCTAAAAGGTGTATTGGTTTTTATGTTGTAAAAATCTCTTGGATTTCTTTTCTTGGAGGTTTTCAGGCATATATTTATTTCATTGATACTCCCAAAATAAAAGGTAGAAAGCAAATCATTCCATACCCTCATGATTGTGTGGATGAAACCTTAAAGTGTTGTATGGTTTGTTACTAGTAAGTTATGCCTCATTGAATGTTAAATAATTTCTCTTCTGAACTACTTTGTTTCAGCAATTCTTACAAATGCTGACAGGTGATGAAGAAGAACATGCCATTCTACTCTGCAGTTACTTTCTCCATCTTGGCAAGAAATCCATGCTTCTGTTGGGATCAGGTATTCCAGAGGGCCCCACCTCATACGTTGTGACTTGGGAATCGTCCAATCACATTTTTGTGTGGAACGCATCGACCGGTGACCACTTCAGTGTTCAAGACAACCATAATCCACTGCAGAGTGTCGGATGCTTGATAAGTACCGATAATGTAAGACAGTGGTACCTAGATGAATCGTGTATCCTGATTAAAAATTTTCTTTATTTCGTACCCTGCAATTGTATTGCTATTCAGAAAAGTGAGGAGTTAAAGCATTGGAATACTCTTACAAATGTTTGCAGAGCAGTAAAATAGACCTACTTTGGCCTGGAGACCTATTTACAAAGCTCAGCCTTTTGCTAGTTTTTATGCAGTCAATAAGTGCAGTAAAAATTCGTATTAGGAACACCATATCAACAAAATTAATATGGTTTGAATTAGTATATTTTTATCTTAATTATCTCCTTTTAAAATACATGAATTTTGTTTTTGACAGCCTCTTCAACCTCATTTGCCCCAGATCTCTTTCACTAAATTAAAGTAGAACACATTTTTAATTCAATGTTTCTTTGTAAAGAGCCTGTCTTATATATGTTAGGTTTAGTACTTTTTCTCATAAATGACCACTTTGTAAAGAGTGAAAGAAAGATGTATCCGAAATTTATGTGGTTGAACACTTTTACCCAATTGGAAGTCAGTTTCTATGACAAAAGTTTATAAAGATAATCTCTAACATGAATTCCTTTATAAATGAATACTTCGATGTTTGAGAAATTATTATGCATAAAAAGACTGACTACTCTATTAAAGTACGTATATTAATTTTAGGTATGGGCCAATATCCAGAAGAGCAATCATCCATCCAGAATAAATTTTGATTTGAGTAGGAGTGCTGATTGGAAGCCATTTTTCAGCCGAAGTTTTCCAAATCCAGGCCTTAGAAGCATTCAGGTAAAGTTAAAAGCATTGAATCACAATGACTTAACTATGCTAACTAATAGCTTTGATATCATTAGTTAATATTATTTAGCTCTACCATCTTGTTGCACAAATACATACTATTGAGCATTATAACTTCAATAAAATTCTTTTATTGAAACAATATTATAGATTGACTTTTTTACAGTTAGTAAAATGATTATAATTTTTAATGCATTTAATCAAAAAGCAATTTTATGCTAATTAGGAAGTTTTTTATTACATTGATATACACTTTGATGTTATAAAGATTGTTGGCCTGATGGATTATTTCTAAATCAAAAAATAAAGTCCACTCTCACTTTTAGCGAAAATTCATTTTTCTTATATACTTGTCACATGGACATTGTTACCACTGGACCTGTCATTTTGACTAAAGGTGTCCAAAATATTATCAAATAGCTGAATAATGAAAATGAATTTAAATGCTTATAATTTTCATGACAATAGATGTAAAATATCCAATCTAGTATATTTTATTGGAATTAAAAAATATAAGTTACACTGGAAATAAAGAGTATTTGCAAAAGCAAATAAAAAGATGTACTGATCTTTTGTGTTTATTATATTTACTGAAGGTGATATTACTTTAGAGCACTAAATAGATGACTCTGTGACTTTTGATATCATTTCAATATAAATGATTCTCTTGTTTTAATTGATTTCTTTTAGCCATCTGAGTTAGTCTATAACCCAACTGATCCAGAGTATGTCCATAAACTCCAAGATAATTTGAAAACAAGCCTAAAAGAAAGCATTCAGAAGTGGAGACTGAATTCTCCAACTGCTTGGAACAGTACCTGCAATAAAATTTTGTACAAAATTCTGACTAGGTGTGCAATATTTGTTAATTTAATTAATTTTTATATAGATCACTTTCAACCAAATTATAAATTTCAGCTCCATTGTATTCAATAGCAAAATTCAACTCAATCCTATTTAAGATTTATTCTGATAAATTAAATTGATGTACTGATGGATTTCAACTCAATCCTATTTAAGATTTATTCTGATAAATTAAAGATTGTGTCATTGCATAATACTATTTGGTTCTTATTATCACAATTCAATTCTCATAATGTACATGACAGATAAATTTCGTCATGCTCAGTGTTTGAAGGAAATAATTATAAACTTGTTTCAGTGAAGTAAATTTAGAAATTTTTAAGTTGAGTGAAGTGAGAGTTAGCTTAGTTATGCTCTCATAGTATATCGTGCATTAATTTTTATATTTATATTTTAGGCTAGAGCGAAATGTAGGAAGAACTGCCAGTGATGATTCTTTGCAAGAATTAGAACAATTTTTACACTCTCATAAAGTAAGTTACTTATTTTCAATGCATATAAACTGTACTGTCATGTTTAAAGTGCAGGAACATGTGCTGAAAAAAAGTGTGTTGTGGCTTCGAAATATCCTCACATTGGCATGGTGTGGAAGTTTGGATAGTGGGGTGCCAGCTTAGTGTGACCATGGTTCAAAATCACAAGGTGTTTTTCTTGGCTCTTTCCTGGCCCATCACCAAAAGTCCATTGTGTTGCTCCAGTGCTACGTTAATTTGATTATCTAATAAACAAGTTTTTCTTGATCCTCGCTATATCACATTCTTTTCTTATCCCCTATGAAGCACAATATATAGTGGGATTACTGTATTGTGTAGTAACGGATTTGAAAGTCAAAAGTTGATACACTTTGAGTTTAAGATTTGGATACAGAATTACATTAATTAGCTGTACAGTTATTGGTTACTTGTTTTCTCAGCTATCTTTAAAATTGAGATGCAAGAACATGAATTCTAGAGAATAGTATATTCACTGATTAATCATTTAAAGTACATAATTATTTTCAGTCAGGCAATTAACAGAATTTCTTTTATTATTGAAAAGTTGTTTCTTATTCCCAAGGTTTAGGAAAACCTAAACCAGGTCGCTCTAAAAGAAAGGCAACTTTCTCCTGATCCAAGACAAGCTGGTCCATGGAAACACCGATGCAATCGATAAGGTGGGCAGGGGTTGCAAGGCTTGTGGAACAGGGACATCTGGAGAAGATCTTAATGCCATCCTCGAATTTCAAGTCTTTAGTGTGGCCACTTCTGAGTCTCACTTGCTAGAGAAGTCTGGAAAACTCTAGGCAACTTGCAATTTAGTGACACTCCGGGAAAGCTGGCCGAATACCATCGGCATGTGCAGGGGGAACGTGCGAAGTCTCTTTGGTTTTTGCTTCGAAAATAGAAAAAATTTCTGTGGCCAAGAGGTCCTTATTAAGAGAGGAAGGGGATGTACACAACCCTCCTTAGCCAACTGGTCGGCAACCTTGTTACTGACCAGCCATGATTGAAAAGTTAATATGATAGTTATAAAAATTTTGCTTTTATTTTTCAGGTTGAAGGTTTTCCACTTACTATACCATTCACTGACATTGATGCTGTAGTGGAGACGGTCTTCACCACTGGGCTTCATCTGACAGAAGACAAGAATGCAGAGTTTTCACTAGCAGTTTACATTCATCCATATCCGTGCAGCATTTTAGCAGTGTGGGTGTATGTAGCTGTGCTCATTCCGCGCAGACACCCTCACAATGATGAAGAAATCAAAGAAACGCCTGATCAGACTCCCGAAACATGAGCATTAGTTCCTTAGATTTAGGAACACCACATTCAAGAGTAGGTAAATCCTGAAGTTAATCATCACTGTCAACTGCTGATATTGTGGATTCTGACTTATCAGAGGTGTGCACCATTCTACTAGAGAGCTGTTTACCATTTTAGGCAGAGAGTTGTGCAACATTCTACTAGAGTTGTGCACCGTTCTACCCAGAGAGTTTTGCAGCATTTTACCCAGAGTTATGTACCATTCTACCCAGAGAGTTGTGTACCATTCTACCCAGTGAGTTGTGCATCTCTCTACCCAGAGTTGTGCAACATTGTACTAGAAAGTTGTGCACTGTTCTACCCAGTGAGTTGTGCAACATTGTACTAGAAAGTTGTGCACTGTCCTACCCAGTGAGTTGTGCACCATTCTACTCAGAGATACACTATTCTATTCAGGGATGCACTATTCTACTAGAGTTGTGCACCATTCTACCCAGAGAGTTTCATGAATTCTCTGATTTTTCACTGCCAAAATTACAGTATTTCACTCTATATCTTGTTTCCCTATTGGTCAGGAAGTGAGGCCCTGTTTTAGTGATTCTGATGTCATTCATTTTGTTACACTTCTAGTCTCAGGTGAAGCTATGCTTTTGGGGGCCTGGGGTAAATGAGACTGATGCCCACTCAGTCCAAAATAATATTTATGTATTTAAAATGAAGATAAAGTATATTTATTTAAAGAATTAGGATAAAAAAATAATTAGTATAATATTAAATGCTGTGGATCACACAAAATTTAGCGAATTTTAATTATATTTATTTGACAAACATTGATTCTAAATTCCAAGAACACAGATTCTAAATTGTTGTACTCCCCTAAGTATGCAAAGAGTGGTACGCTGGTGATATCTATTATCGTATCGAGAGATCAGACACTAACTGACAAGTTCATGGTATTTGCCAAGCACATAAAAAGTTATGCCAATTTGAAGAGTGGCAGCATCTGTCACAGAGATATGCATAGTGTGAACAATAATTTCTTAACAAAATTATTGTGCACAGTATTAATTTATTAACAATTAATCATTAACTGCATAAAAACTAGCAGAAAGTCTACCGTTATTAATGGCTTCTGTTAATGAGTCTCAAAGCAGAAGTGAGAAAAGGCACCCTCTGTTTCGTTCTCCATTCATTTGTGGGAAATAATTTTATTGCTTTGTCTCTTTTCTGAATAGTAATACGATTGCAGGGACTTTATGACAAAAAGGATGGATTTTTAAGTATTGTATTTCAAATCAAAGATGGAGTGCCTGGAAAAGTACTTCTGTGACAAGGACAAAATTGTGCTTAAAATTATGAAACATTTTTCGAAGAAAATCTAAAAACTTTAAATTTAACATTTCTGAAATGCCACCTCTTTAGACACTGGTGCTCGTGGGCCCCTCCCCGTTCGCTGATCCTGTCTAGTCTATTGATTTTTATGTATTGAATGACTAAAATTATTTCAGTGCAAAATTATCACTAACTGCAAGAATGTCTCAAGTAAAAAATGCCAATACTGAATCTACTAGTCAAATTTGGAAGGTTCACATTTTTAGTGTGGAAAAGCATGTATCAATTTACAAAACTCACTGCTAGATATCAGCAACATTATGATTCAAAGAAATCATCACATCTGTCTGGTTAGGAAAGCCTGCATTGCCTTCAAACAAACACAATTCAAGTCAAATGAGTGTGCAGACTTTTTCTAAATTTTACTGCGAAACATTTGAAATCATTGAAGCACGAAAATTTACACGGGTAGGAAAGAAAAAGTCAAGTCGAAAACCCGAATTTCATCGAGTGAAAAGTGGCATTACCTACTGTCTCCTACATTTGAGGGCCTTCTGGCAAAGTAAAACATTAAAAAAATTTATTATATCTTAATGAAGGTTATAATTTATATTTTAGCTTGGTCGTTTTCCTTCAGTTGGTCCCTTAACATTGATTTCAATGCAGATAAACTTTTCATTTTTGTTATACAAATATAATTGTAAATATTTTGCTTTCCTCTGGTAAAAAATTTTCTCTTTTCTGTCATTACACTGCCAAGAATGCATCGAATGATCTTTTCAAAAAGATTTAAAGGGCTTTTTCATCTACTCTAGTGAGAGGCATAGTTTACAAGCACAACTACCCCTTTCTTTTTATAGAGAACTAAAAAGAGCTCAAATGATGGAAATATTTACTTATATACACTGGCCTGCAAAACTTAAGGAACACCATTATTTTCGAAAAGGTTACAACACCAAAATTAACTGAAACACCCTGTGGTTGATTTGCATAATGGAGGATATTTAGTAAAGATTATGTATATTCAAATTTTGGAATTGTGACGTCAGACCCTGACAGAGGAATGGGTTCCGCTATGAAAGGAACTCATCAGCAATCTCATTCTCAGTATGCAAATGCGATGCAAAGTCTGTATCAGTGTTCGAGGTGGTCATACAGCTTACTAAGGATCGCCCCTCTAATTTAAGTTTGCACTTCTGTTTCACGGCACCCAGTGCAGTTTCACCACTTCAGTTCAAAGACTTTGCTGTTCACTTCTGTTTTTGTTATCGTTTTGTTTTACTCATCTGTTTGATTACTCTGACGTAGCTGTGGTATCATTTTCCCACATCCAGCTAACTTCACTGCAAAGTATTGGGTTGATGCAAAAGTTCGTCCCGTTTTTTTAAAATAAAATTTAAGAAACATTTTATTTACTAAAAATTACATGTAATCAATATCTATGTGCCGTTCTCTTCTCCATCTCTCTCCGGTAGCTGCATAATCCCGCGCTCATAGAAGTTCTGAGGTTTCTGGTTAAAGAACTGATCCAAACTTTCTGAACCACTAACGGCACGCGGAATCGTCAACGGCATCCTCACCCTACACAACACATATTTTTTTTTGCGTCCTCGAAGCATTCTTGCCTTTTCATATATAAAAAAGCATACTATGTCGAAAATGCTCCATATTTTCTACCGTTTTCAATGCTTAACAAAATTTACGAAACAACCAAATAACTCAATTTTCTTCCCAAGTACTCGCTGAAATCCCTTCTTTCAAACAACATCAAAACTTTGCGTGTGAAGTAGATAACACCGGTTTTGCGATGCAATGCCACGTAGCGCCGAAAACTACGAACTTTTGCATCAACCAATAGTAGTTTTGCATGCCAGCGTAGTATGACTTCCAATATCACAACTTGTCAATAGTCATTTCAAGCGCTTGAATAAAGATACGTTTTAATTTAAGTTTTATTTTACAACAAAATATAAAAGATTTTTTAATTTCCTCATTAATACTTTAAGTTTTAGCAATTTCAGTAATTAATAAATTCTAACATACAAAAGGGTTTCTATTTTCAATAACAATTAAATGGATGATTACTCTGGCTTCTGGTCTTTTAACTATAGTATGAAAATAAATGTTCATTTAAATATTTCTTAAAACAAACTTAAAGATCAATTATATTTCCGAAAAAATATTATATCTTGAAGAAAGTGATTTAAGTATGTATGTATTAATGGAGATGAGAGCTTGTTTTTTAATACATGTTCAACATAGAATACAATTATTTGAATTATTTATTTGGTAGGTAACCTATCTATCCCATGTCAGACCTACCAATTTCCCGAAGGTCAAAATCAAAAAGAGTGATGTATTGCACATAAACATTTTTCTGTTTGGATTTTAAAATCTTGCATCTCGACATGTAAGGATTAGTTCCTCTGCCTGTTGATGTTGAATTAAGTGTAACCAGAACATATTTTTAAATTTATAAAAATATTTAATGATTTTAAGTTCTATTGATGAAAAGAATTCATACTTGAGTATTAACAAATATAACATATTTAAAACAGTATGAGTGGCTGATTTTGAAAAACATGCAGACTTGATAACATGCTTTCAACATATTAAATTTAAAAATCAAATTATGTTAGTGCTTAAGACCTGGCCCAAGCCCTATAGATTTGAAATGAATGTTGATACTTCAAGTACCAACAATAGACATGAAGATATTTTTTATAATTATTTGTATCCATCTAAGCAAAAATAATGAAAAATGTGATATTGTGGATAAGTTTTCAAATCCAAACTACTGAACATATTCTAGGTCGTGTCATCAATCTGATAGGAAACTGAGGAGCATGGCAATTTGCAAGTTAAAATTATGAATATTTAAATAATTACGAATGTAATTATAAATATAGTTAAATATTTTTTAAAAGAAACTCACAAGAGGAAAATTTAATCTATTTTTATTTGATAAGTAAATTCAATATTTTTCTACTGAACTGATTATGCTAAATCTGTTATGCAATATACAGGGTGTTTCGAAAATATCTGGCTAAATTGTGAAAGGTGATGGGAGGGGCTCAAAATAAACATTTTTGTCAAAGAATGTGTTCGGAAATGCCATGTTTAGGTCAATCGCTAGCCAGATGTTTTCGAAACATTCTGTATGTGCTAAATGAATTTTCAATGCAAAACATTTTACTTCGTTCATAGAATTGACAGCCAAATGTGCATTTAGAGGTTGCTTATTGACTTGGATTTAACGGCATCCAAGTCAATAAGCTAGTCACAGTAAGATATTTTGAAAATTTGAATAAATTTTATTTTTAAACTAGTATTATTTTCTGTAGCTGATGCATAGAAAATTTGTAATCGTCTTTTTTTGCAAAACAATGAACAAGAAATTTTAATCACTGAATTTAAGTGTTCGTTTAGATGTTTTCCTGTATACCGTATGTGATTCTAATCTTACAAATGTATTTTCTCAAGCCAAGAAACCTTAAAATAATGCTGTGCCACTCATACAGGGTTTGAGCACTTGCCCTTACATTTCAGGCTTTGGCAATTGATTTTAGGCACTACCCTATTTGACAGTTTAACATAAAATCCTTTTCTAAAAAAATACTAAGATTAGATGAACTGAAATTAAAGTGGAATCCAGATCTTATTCTACCAACTAGTCAATCACTAGCTCTATATGGAATGAGAAGAGTTCACTTATAGGTAATTATGGTCCAATCAACTCTCTTTGAGATGACCATGTGACAAATCAAACCAAAGTTGACGGCAATGGCCTTTAATTAGCGAAAGATTAAATTTGTTCTGAATACCTGAAGTATCAATATATTGTACTATACTGCAAAAACTGTTCCAAACAAAGGCCTTTGTTCAGAATAGTTTGCTTTATAAATAAATTTTAACAGTAAAACATTAAAATGAAAAGACAGGACACCAAAGTATTTCTTAATCTGTTTTAATATAAAATTCAAAACTTAGCAACAATAACAGTTCTACATACAATGAATGACGACAAATAATTACTACAAATCTTAAATTTGGTAAAAAGAAAATCAAACCTATCTTTACAAATTTTATGAATTAGTTTGGTCACATGGGCTTGTAATGAATAGTAAAATAAAGTTAACTATTTTTCTGAAAATTTTTGGTACTTTACTTTCAAAATCTAAAAACTCCCAATCCAATTTGCTGTTTTACAATTAATTTTAAAAACTACAACATTAATCACTTCAAAAATTTTTTTAAAATAAAGTAATGCTACAAAAATATTTGCAAGTTTTTTTCTAACCAACTCAAATGCCAAGTTTTTAAAATTTTTATTATAAAATTAATTTGTTATAGAATTATATACATTTTATTACATCACACAGTACTAAATTGTTAGAGGAAAAGTATTAAAACAAATCGACAATTCTTTCAAAGAAAATTTAAAAGGAGAAAATAGAAAAATTTGTATTTCCCTACAATTTTTCTAATTAAAGTTTCTTGTTAAATTTTATTCTATTTATTATGACTAATATAGATTTGTACTTGTGTCTTCCTTGGCTGTCAAGGACCTGTTTGAGCTCCGTCTCATAAAAAGTAAAAAATACAAATGACGGGCTACACTAGTCCATGTTAAGGATACAGCCTCTAATGAATTCCCCATATTTCCCTACCAAATTATTCCTAATGCTGATGGTCATTTATAATGATAAACTAAACTACATTAGTGAAAAATATCAAATGTCAATTTATTTCAACTTCCTAACCTGTAAACTTATTCCTACTGAGTATAACAGTACTTATTTTGGCTCGATCCTAGTTACCGGTACAGTCACTAAATTGGCGCCTCATCAGCAATGCTAACCATTACCATAGGCGGCAAAAAATTGAAATCATGCCAAGACTGCACCATTAACCAGGATTTTATCCCATACATTTAAATTTATCCAACGTACAAAATAAAATGTACAGTTAATATTTGAAAACAAAGCTTCCATACACGAGTTGAATGAAGTTTTAAAATACGAGTGATCTAGTTTCTTATGAAGGAAATAACTTTACAAATACTTTTGAAATTCACAAATAATTTCCCTAGCTTTATTTGTGATTTTAAGAATAGTAGCTGCAAAGGCAAAGTGGTATTGTACTCTCTTCACCAACTCATGAAAATATGATTTTTGTACATTATCAAAACTATTTTTCAATTCATATTAATTTCAGCTATTTTGTGAAAAATAAAAACAAATCTCCATATATGGAATATCATTTTAAATAAATACAAAAACACATTTTAAGTAAACTAAAGCTATAACTTAACCAAAAATAAATAGATTTGAAAATAAATAACATTTAAAATTAAGTGTTATATATGCTTATCACCACATCTTTTTTTACATTAAAATCAAGCCCATTAAATTCAGATACATTTCAAAGAATTTTGGATCTTAAATGATTAAGTATCCATTCTTATTCTTTGCATTATTTTCAACACTCAAGTCCACTCTTGTTTTTCAGTTATATAATTATATAAGTTTGGGTGAATTTTTTCGAGTTAGTTTAATTTTTATAAAAAAATTCAAAGAAAATTTATGAGGCAAAAAGTCAATGCATAGATGTATGAATAGAAGACTAGATACAGAATTCAACTACAAGACAAGGAATTCTTGCATCGAATTGCACAGGAGTCGTAATCGTGCTTTATTGCTTCTAAATAACTTATAAGCTCTTCTCATCAAAAATGTATTAGCCTTGTATAATGTTTTCACATATTTTTACTAGATCTGTTGAGAACATTTGCAGGAAAGAGTTTTGATTACAATAGTTGATCATTCACTTGAAAATGAGATTTTCATATTTTTTCATCAGACATTTTTTAGGTATGAAATGAAAAGTGTTGGAGAATGCAAGAATAAACCCTTATGGTTTTAAATTAAAACAATATGGAACATTTCTATGTGTAACTTTTACATAGCTAAATATTTCTATTCTGTAATTTTGATTAGGAATAATCGCATCAACATTTTATTTCATCAAAGTTTGCTCACCCAATTATCACAATATCTAACACTTACAAATTTGAAGTTGAATTTAGAAATTACAATAAAATATAATTTACAGAGCACCTTGATAATTTGATTTCTTACGATGAAATTTGATTTCTTACGATACTTTATAAAATAAGTTATATAAAGAAAGTAAAAAATAATAATTTATGTATTCAAAGTATTCATTTCAGAAACAGAATATTTAAAATTTTTCTGCATATCAAGTTGCGTTTAATTTATTTCAAAAGAAAGCAATAAAAAATTAAATTTTTCGTTGTGAATGCAAGATTCAAGTCTTTGATATACACAATTTTAAATATAACTATTTGGATATGGAATCATGGTAAAACAAAACTACATACTGTCTGAAATGATTCATGTCAATCAAGATATATTGGAAACTTGTCATGTTTTGAGCAGCTTTCTTCATACAAAACCATGTTTTTCTTACAAGTCTTAAAATGTTAAATCATATTGGGACCAAACCTACCATTTATACAAGGGATAAAGTTTACAGAATTAAAAAAAATATTTACCACCATTTACAGAAAGTATGAATAAAATACATTAACAGGTTACACTTTTATACATAAAAAACAATAGCCCACATCTCTGAAATACCACATATACATACGTACACACATATTATAAATAATGCCAACATTCACTATCATATGGTTCAAATAAATATAAAGCTACTGTGTGTAAAGCCATTACTTCAGTGAAAGAGGCTGTTTCCACATTGGAAAGATTGACATGGAAGTATACATGCTGTTAATACATAGTATTTGCTTGCTATACATGTTTCCCCGCATGGGAAAAGTTCACATCTAACACCTTAGGCTCTGTGTTAGATGACTACACTACATAGGGACTAATAAATAGTAAGTCATCAAAAAAGGGGTCTGTCATTTCAGTGGCAAATTATTTATGAAACACTTGCTTTGATTGGTGAATTGTGTAGAAACATTGGAAAATTCATTATCTCTATCCAAACAGTGATACATTCAGTTATTTCAGTGAGGAAGTCTTTTTCCTGGGCTAGCAAGTCAGCTGTTCTTTAACTGAGGGCAACAATAAATTTAAATGCTTTAATGTGTTTATTTTATCACCAGACAAACTAAATTTAAAGAAAATTCAACCAAAATTTTGGTAAGAGGATGACAGGAGTATTTAATGTGGAGCGACACAGTAGCAAGTCACAATTCTACGTAACTGTAAAAGTGGATTTCCAGCTCTTGACCTTAAAGACCAGATATCGTTCAAGACTGAATGTAACTAAGAAACTGTAAGCTGGTACTTTTGGTTTGATATCCAACATGAGAAACACGTCTACGAATTAAGCCAACTTGATAACTTTTTTGTATAGCATATGCATGTCATTTTATGATTGTTTTCAAAAGAGTTAAATTAGTCAGTGTGGTTATTTTGTTACCATACCTTTAATTATGGTTTTCTTGTTCACACAATTGTAAGAGTTAAATTTCCAGTTTAAAATTCAGCTGGCCAATATTTACGGATTTTAAGGGGAGCTTGGAAGTGAAATGTTTGAGAACCTCTGCAGCAAGTCTTGATTTGATTCCTAGTTTTCTTTTTGGACTAAATTAAAAAAGTGAATGCAAAGAAAATTTAAGCATGTGCGATCTATACCAAATATAAAGGATTTGACTATTCTGCGACATGATGGAGTTAAGTCAACTATTGCTTAGATCAAGGGGCCCCAAATTACAGCCTGCTGGATCTGAACATTGAAATAGGTGTATCCATCCTGCAAATATCTTGATAAAAGTAACAATAAAAAATTAAATTGAATTAAAAACAAATAATTGCCATAACATGACGTCCTTCGTTGAAATGTGCGGGATAGTTCAATGCATAAACCAGCTTAATTTTTTCTTGTCTGTTGAACAGTTTTTATTACTTTTGATAATTTCATTGTGGAAGCTGGAATTTTGGACCCCTAATTCTTAGCTGATATAAATTATGAAGCAGATGCAGAAATTTCTGTCACGACATTTATAATTTACAATGTATGCATGGGTTATACAGCATTAGATTAATGCATGCATTATTTTATCAGGCCTGTATGGTATTTTATGTTCAAGGACACCATTTGGGGACCCCTGGTGTAGATGTTAGCAGAGCAATGAGGCATGCTCACATTCAAGCATGCTATGGTAGAAAAACTTCACAATTCTCTGTATCTTGCGATTTATAAATTTCGGTTTAATGAAATGCAATACCATTCAATCATGAAATCCCAGACACCTTTTATGATGTTCTTTTATGAGCGATTGATCTTATCCAAACACAGGTTTAAAATGACAACTGGATGACTTAAAATATGAAAATAGAGCTTTAATCAACAATAAAATAAACATCTTTTATAATTATGAGAGGAATCATATACATAACATACAAGAAAAATAGAGAGTTTATCGACATGGACACCAGACCAGCTACAACTGAAATGCAAGAAATTCAACGAGAAGAAAAATCCAGATTATACCTCAAGCATCACCAGAGATAATTTCTTACATTATTGTAATGCTGAGATAAAAAGGCTAGAAATAGCAAATGAATAATTCTTCACTAGAGAAATAAAACTGAGAAAACTAATACTTCAGGAGAGACCAAGTATTTTTGAATAAAAAATAGAAAATAAGATAAACCAAAATTAATTTCAGGTTTAAAATTTTATGCAAAATATAAACCTTATGATTCGAAGCACTTCATAAATACATCAAATCAAATTGCACAAGCGATTTCGTAATTGCAACTGTACATAATCTGCTTGGTTTGAAAGAGAAAGGTAAACTTTCAAAGTTCTGGCAGATGTTCTTTTAGGTGATAGAAAAATGTACAATACACATTAGATAAATGCAATTCATACATGTAAAACTTCTGGTCGAAAAAGCCGAGTTGTTTCATAAGGTTTCATTTCACTTCACCTGAAACACCTCATAATTTTCTAGCAACTTTCATTTCACATATAAAAAATAATTAAATGTAACATTAAAGGATACTTTAGTGATTTAAAATATTAGTCTTTGCTGCCTAGTGCATAAACGCAAAACAAAAAATGCCTTTAAATAACTGTTTTTGCAACCCTTTTACTTTGATAACAAAATAAAAACAAATGGGATTTTAGTGTCACAGCCAACTCACTTCTTTCTTGGAGGGAATTAGTGAAGTCAACAGTTGCATACCTCACCTGAGTTATTGATAGTCTTGAAGATATCAGTCAATCACCTTTGAATTAGTTCTAAAAATACAAAAATATAGGAAAAGTTCAAGTTTGTGCAATAGGGACTAACAAGATACAGAGGGGTGCATTTAGTGGTCACATATTTTGTTCTGTTTTCAATGGAACTTTCCTTACTAAAAGGCAGTTTTCAGTTAATCACAAGAAGAAATTGAGCTATTAAAAACTAAACAGTCACAACTAATAAATAATTAAGAGACTATATGTTTCACTTAAACCCAAAGAACACTTTTTTGGAACAAATTCAGACTTAAGATATTTACATAAAGAAAAACCAGTCACTTATATAAATGCAAGAAACTTTACGGGGAAATAAATATATGTCGTAAAAGCCACATACACGAGAACGAAACAAAATCTCTTTGCAAGCAGCAAAACTATAAAGTCTTATATAAATTAAAAACAAATGCTGGGATAATAAGTAAAAAGATCACAGGTCACTGTTAAAAATGAAAGTTACACTCATAAAAATACAGAAACACATTTACTCAAATCTCAAAACTTGTTTATATAATATTCATAAGCTCTCGCATAAACAAAACTTCCAATTACCTTTTCTTTTTTTAGTTTAGATTAAATTGTTCAGCTCATACAAGTTTTACAAACTTCAAATTTTCCAGACAATTATGAAACAAGTTAAATCAAATGAGTGTTTGTAAAATACATATACAGCAATATAAATATAGTATTCAACATTTCCTATAATTGAGAGAACTAAATGTTGAATCATAAATTCGTTCCTGCCAACATGTCAATTTGGAAATCTTGCAACTTTTATGGTCTTATGACATGCAAACACGTGAAATGCGATATTCATTTTACGGCATCCACATATACATAAATCCAAAAATATAGATATTATGTTTTTACTATTTTTAAGTGTTTGTAATGACTGATTTGGCTAGTTTCCAAAATGACCTTTTTATCTATATGGAAGAAGGGAAGCATGAACATTGACTTATGATTTTGTGACACTAATGACTTTTTTCTCATTTCTTGAACTATTAGTTTTGAGTTCTAGTATGTACAGGTGCAAACTTCAAAACAGGAAAAACAGGCTCTTTGAAAATGGTAAAAGTTTATTTTCCGTGGCAGAGTTTACTTTTTCTAAGTATAGAATGTTTTCCAACAGAGAAGCTGTAATAGTTAGCAACTCAAAACATGCCATCAGATCTCTTTTTGAAACAAAATTCATTCATTTGTAAGTTTCATGAAATCTTGTTCAATTTTACCATACTCCCATATAATCTTACAATTCAGCCAAAATCCATACACTGTATGGCCAAACTGTACATGTTGGCAGGTGCGGGAATTCAATAAAGAACTTGACACTGAAATTAGAAAATGGAAACTCCACGAACAAAAAACCGCAGCTTTAATTTTGCAGTCGAGAATTTTCCCTTCTTGTCCGTCTCATGCACCATTCTCGTAGAAGTAAGGAGCAAAAACCTCCCATGCAAAATAAAATAATACTGTTAAATAGTTCTCGTTTTAAAACATTAAATATACACCAAGGCGTGATTGAAAAATGAAAAAAGAAATGCATGATTTGATCCTAGACTAAAAAAAAGCAAAGAAACAATTTTCTTTCCAGCCAAAAATACCCTCATTTCTCTGTTCGCTGAATCACCTCCAGATGAGTGATGAGATTCTCCAAGCCGAACAAGTAACCCTCATCCGGTCCCTCGTGAGTCACCGGGCTGTCCGGCATCTGGCTATGGGTCGAGTACGCAAAGTCGATCATGCACAGATCCACAACAGGCTGCTGCGAGCGTTCACTGACCTTGTCTCCGTGTTTCCTACAGAACGTCGTACCACTGGACACTGAGCACTTATCACAACTCTTGGATTGAGGGTCTTTGAGTTTCTTGTCCTTCCCCAGATTCCCGTTGTCAGCCAGCTGCAGAGTGATGCTCTGGTCGCAGTCCGCGTCGTTCTTGTTGCTGGTGCGACACTGTTCACTGCTGCCGTTGTATATGATTAACAGAGAGCTAGTGAAGAAGCGGAATGTATTCAGACGTTGGACCACGGAGTGCAGTTTGCGGAGCCGCTCGAGCAGTGTCGCGATGACGCCGTAGCGCAGCTTGATGCCGTCGTGTAGGAAATTGTAGACAGCTTGCTGGAATCCTTCGACAGTTAAGCTGCGTCCGTAATACTTATTGTGGCATATATAATGACCAGATTCTTGATGATACACCTGGAAAGGAAAAATTAGCAAAATCATTTCAGTTTCATTCCAAAGACATAGCTTTGACAAAACTTTTTACAATCTGCTACATAACAAAATTGATTTGCCTTTATAGTTTTTTGCTGTTATTTTAATGTCCTCAGGTATACTACCAGAAACTGTAAATTATTGTTTGTTAAACC
Organism: Meta bourneti; assembly: GCA_933210815.1. Lineage (NCBI taxonomy): Eukaryota > Metazoa > Arthropoda > Arachnida > Araneae > Tetragnathidae > Meta > Meta bourneti. The sequence continues at coordinate 10,182,327 of OW119925.1, read as the reverse complement.
TTTAAAAAAGAATATAAGTGTCACTACTGTAACGACTTAGCACCCAAGTGTCTAGGATAACGGGCTAGTGTCTGAATTTTCCTGTCTCCCAAGTGTCCTTGATGCTTGCACCTGCAAATAGAACTGAAACCAGGAGTTAGCTTTCGAACTCCATCTGGTTGAGATGGCAATTCGATTGTCACGAAATTAAGCATTTTGTTTTGCCTTTCGCACATCCGTTGTTAAACCCATGTATAGTCTTGTGTAAAAATAAATGTAATTTTAATTTCCAAAAAAGCAATTTGGAATTTATCACACTACAAATAGATCTTTTAAACTGCATAATTCTTTCTTGGGGTTGATATATTTTTTAACGATTTCAATACAATAAGTAATCTGCTTTATTCAATGAAATGTTTTACTTATCTAACTGTATTTGTGTGCCTTTTCTAGTATTTTTTATTCTCTGTAAATTGAATATTTTCCCAGAGAAACAATTAAAAAAAAACATGAAAAAAATAATAAGCTTAGCATTCCCAATAGAGTAAAAGAATTTTGTTTTTTTAACGTTCATGCACAATGTTTGAATGTAAGAATTTCACCCACATGAAGTTATATACCTCACACAATTCATCTCTCATGGTTTTCTTGATAAACGACATTTCAGATTTTTAAATTATAACAATTTTTCATAACTTAAAAACAAAATACTGGCATTAGATGACCAAGCAGAATTGGATTCGTAGTTATAAATTTAATGACAAATTTTGTGAGAACTGATGAAACCTAATGATCACAATCCATATTCTAATTAGATTTATTATATTTTGTCCATGAAAAATGGACAAAATATGCAAAACTCAGCCAAGCTTCCACAATTATACTCCTGAATGTGCACCTAATGGAATTATTTGTTACAAAACTGTTCACTATTTTTTAACATCTTGAAATTCAGCGAATCTCTGGTTCAGTAATTATTTTTTTGCACTAATCTCAACCTGTTACTTAAAAAAAATATTATTGCCCTTCTTTCGCCAGACAGCTGTAAAGATTATTCCAATTGTGAGCTTTCAGTGTTTTTAATAATATATTGTAGTTCCATAAATCCACATTTGAACGAAGCTGTATAACTGACGATGAATATGATAGAGTTGATTTTATATTGCTCAAATTTATCTGTTGCCATTCAATGCACAAATAACCAAGATTTCTGTCCACAAGTGAAATGTCTTAGAAGATTATGCAGCTTTATAGTTGAAATCAAGCATGTTCGAATCAAGTGGTAAAATTGGAGAATCAATCTTGAAAAGTGTCTCCAGTGAGAAGGCACATGACCTTGGGGAAGTCTATTTGTATAAAGGTAGTTAAGCTCACAGGGGGAAGGACTACTAGTCAAAGTCCAGCATGGTGATCATTTGTTTCACCATCTCACAGCTTTACAATCAAAATCTCGTAAGTTCAATTTTCTTGGTATGAGGCTTTAAAGCTATTTGGAAACAAATATGCTTACTAAACTTGTTTCAAAAGCCTAGTCTAAATCACTTATAAAGCCCTGTATCTCAACTTTAAACTCAAGTCTCATAACTAGTCTACCATTTGGTAGCTAGTTTTCAATCCTAAAAATTTTGACTTGAAGACTTTTTCCCTCAGGGGCACATCTCCTTTAGATGTGTACTGGCTTCACAAACCAAAGTGATCTATTCTTTTCACATGGGGTTTACTGCCGCTTGTAAACATGGAGGTTGCGAACCCAGGATGCCCAAATGGTAGTTCTCTTCTTTACATCCTTTCTTTTCGCAATTACTTGTCATTGTCTATCTTCTGTTTGGCACAGCTTGGCCATAAAACCCAAAACAACCGAGATTTTGATAGTAAAACAATTCGTTGCTATAAACTTGAAGCCAGAAACCATGCTAAAGACAGCAAACATAGGAACACATTGCTTATATTTAACTTTTCTCCTCTTTTAAAGAATACTCGTCCAAAACCAGGTGACTCAAATGCCAATTCACCAGACTGTTGTGGTTGATTTTATTTGTTTATAAATGTTTGGAGTCACAAGTCAATATACAATACACATTTCTGAGCTATGTAAGTTAGCAAAATAGAGATAGACACAGAAGGTAGGCAATTAATTAGTGTCCCACTGGAGCAACACAACAGGCTATTGGCAGCTGTCCGGGATCAATCCCGAAGAGTTGGTTTGCGGTTTTATGGCACAAGGGCCATATTTGGCCATGCTGCTGCAGACAAATTAAGTAATAGACGTACACACACAATGAAAGTTTTTCCTGACACAGAAGAGAAATACACCCAGGGAGGAATGTACCTGACAGGAATTGAACCTGAATTGCCTGCAACTCGAAGGTTGCTATCGCAGTGGGCATACCTACTGAGCCACGAGGTCCCCCAATCCTGAAGGGAAAGATCCAATGACACAACATTATTTTGAACCAAGGTCAGACGATGAGGTCAACTCCCGAGCTGGCACCCCACTCTCCAAACTTCGACACCATGCCAATGTGAGGACATTCGAGGTCATGAGAGATTTAAAGTGCACTAGCCCTCACGTATTCAAAGGTCTTTGGTTGGACCGAGTTGCAAACTCGCAACCCACCTATTGCTAATTTGTTACTCTTCCAACAGGTCTACTGTGGTCCCACCACCCACAGAAAGAGGCAAGAAAAGTTACCTGCATTCCCGATATCCTCAAGCCCAAAATGGCAGAGGTAGACGCAGCTGCTTTAGCAGTGTGGGATTGCCTCTTCGCCAAGGACATGGTGTCACCGTATTGCCTTGTTCCCATCTTGATGTCCAGGATGCACGGAAACTCATACTTGGACACGCGGTTCTCCAGGAGGATGTACTCTGCAAGACAGAAAAAAAGCGGAGGGTCCGGTCAGAAATCATGTGACTTCCGGGCGTGAATCATTTGATCAATGGATGTGGCATTTTCATACCTTACCATGAGCAAGGTAAAACACTGCTGCATGCACTCACTCAAACCTCCACTATAGCACACAAGACTCTACAAACTGAGGGGGGAAGAAAGACATAGGTTAGTGTTCCGAAACCCACGAGGGCAATGGAGTGAGATACAAAAGGATGAAAAAATAAGGTTACCAGATTTTATTAGACCTGAAATCCAGGATCGCCGCCATTCCCTCCTATGCTAATACGGCACAGAAAGACTACCGATGGTGCACGTCCGCCACTCCAAGGGGCAATTTGTTTCTTAGCCTGAAGGGCAAGTTTTCATAAAGGCATTTTTATAGAGCACAAAGTGCACTCCCTCCGCAACATGCATTGGCATGATGCGAGGACGTGCACGTTAAAAAATGTGGATTATATTAGACAAAACACTGAAAAAAGCCACTTGTAAAAACTCTTCTACCACAGTACACCATAATTACTCTTAGCATCAAACACCACCAGTCACAGATTGACCCAATCAAAACTACAGAAGATGAGGTGCAATTTTCAAATAAGCACAACTGAAATGAGCATGTTTGTTGAGGTAGGTAGTTAATTAATGTCGCACTGGAGCAAGACAATGGGCTATTGGCGACGGTCCGGGATCAATCCCGAAGGGAAAGATCCAAGGACACCTCATAATTTTGAACAAGTCACATGACGAGGTCAACACCTGTGTGAGCTGGCACCTCACTTTCCAAACTTCCACACCACGCTAAAGTGAGGACATGACAGATTTAATGTGCATCAGCCCCCCATGTACACGAGTCTGGCTGGACTGAGTTTCGAACTCGCAATGCTCCAATTGCTAACCTGTTAGTCTTCCAACTGGGCATGTTTGTAGAGGAGTTAAATGTTTTTCAAAGTATATGAAAGGAGTATATTAAAGGTTGCTTTTAAGCAGGTGACTTGAGATTTTCGAATGTCATTAAATTGATTTCTTTTACATTACATTAGCAGTTTTTGGAATTAAGTCAGGTCAGGCTCTAGTTTCTCTAATGAGAAGGTACAGTAACCCCTTATATTATGCATTTGATTACATTTCTCTTTTTAAGTCCCATGAATGAATTTTCAATTTGTGAATAGATGAAATCTCAATCTATTGTTTTAGAATTGGGAGTTTCAAGCAGGGACCCAAGACCGTATAAACAGAGCAAAAAATATCCCCCATATAACTGATTGCTTACTTCTTTAAAAATCATGTAAAGGTGTTTTGATATTTTCTCCTTGCAGTCAACTAATATTTATTAATTGGTTTCAACCCATTCACAAAAGTGCTAAATTTCTTATTTACTGAGGTTGGATAAAATAATAGAAAATTTTAATATAGTTCATTAAAAAGTTGGTACCTTTTCCCTTCAATACAGCTTCTATTCATCTTGGAGTAGTCACTTTAAAGTTAGTCTCGGTAACACACTCCCAAAATAGTCTGATTAACTCCAAAACTATTTTATATTTTGATATTCTATTCATTGGTTTGGGGTTTAACTGGAACTTTTGGGGTTTAACTGGAACTTTTGGGGTTTAATATATAATTTGTGCCTTTATTTCTATAAATTTTTTCAATCCTTGCCATATTGCGCTTTCTCTTATTCCCATGGCACACAATATATTCAGGGGTTACTGTATTGCTGAAAAAAGTCCAGAATTCAAAATCATCGGTTTCAAAAGCCAGGTATGTATTGAATTAAATTTTTTTTTCACTCAAGTCCTCAAGTATTGCTCCAGATGCTTTCATAATTTTGAAGCATAATCTCTATAACCCAAACCTAAGCACTGTTAAAAAAAACAAGAATAATCATCTTTATTTTTAAATAAACACAAATAATTCATTCTTTCAGAGTTCATTCCCAACTTCGTTGCAGAGTGTGAATTTTTTTTTCACTTTTTATATTCATTACTGTCTAAGTGCTTGCTCACCATCTATTTTCTTGCTTCAGTAGCAGTGTTGTTGTGTATTAAACTTTCAATATTCTTTAATTGTTATCAATCTATAAATGTATTGATCAAACTATTGTACAATTGCTGTAAAGAAAACATTTTCCAGTGACACTATGAGGCTGGTTTACTGGCATGACAAATATAAGCAATAAAAAATTGTCTTCAAAGGTGGTAATGAAACAATCGATCAAGTCACATGTAAAGTAGCCATTTCACATAGAAATAAAAAATTAACTTTCATGCAATAGTTTAGTTATAAAGAGACTGACGAAATGCAGAGAAACCAACCTTATCATAAAAATGCCCTGATGTGAAATTTACTAAATGAGAGAAGCTTATCACTTTCTTAAAACAGATGCAAAATAGTCAATCTGTATTTTGTTAGAATTTAAAAATGACAATATTTTAGTATTTGCAATGCAGCAAGAAAATGAAGGTGGCCAAATACTTATAAACAGTAGTGCACACCACTACAGAACATAAAAAAATGTTGGAACAAAGGACTCAACCAGAGGTTCAGCTTCTTAAAAACCAATTATTTTCATCCAGGGATAGAGTCCAATCTTCTACTTTCAGATTCTGCAAAAGGTTGAGATCTAAAAATATTAACACCCTAAGTAAAAAGATCCTTAGTTTACAAGTTATTGTCAGGATTAATACTCAATGTATTGATCAGAATCCTTGTCTTGGAAATCTTATTAATCTAGAGACCAGCTCTTTCATCAAAGTTTGCTTCAATCCTTTGATCAATCATGGTTGTGTCCTACATAAATTAAGATTTTCCACCTGAGATGGTATTGTGATTGAGATCTCAATTAAAATAATAAGTTGAGTACACTACAGATTTTTATTTCTTGCGAACCATTTTTATCATAGCAGTGTAGTGCATCTAACATTACAGTTTACTGAGAAACCTTGAAGGGTCAGTTGTAAAAATCATTAAAGATTAACAGAGGTAAATAATAAATGCATAGTGCAATTTAAATTATCTTCCTTTCAAAAAGTAAAGAAACAATAATAAAAGATGACGACTAATTTCCATGTCGATAAATGATCAATTACAGTTTAGGTCAAATTTTACATGTTGTAAACACTCAAGGTCTCCATTAAATCCTTGTAAGTCCAAGAATATCATAGCATGCTAGCTTGCACTTGGCATTACTGCCGGCTGGAGTATAAGTATTAAATAAAAATTTGCGATTAAAAAAAGTTTAGACCAAATCCTTACACATGCTAATTGGCGTATGTGTGGATCCTTAATTCACATATGAACTTAAGATTATGTGTGAATTAAGGATACTTTCACCAAAATATCATTCCAAATCAAGGATTTATAAAACTTTTCATCAATTCAAATTAACTATACATAATGGTAAATCTATCAACACCACAGCTAGTTAATACAAAATTAGTTTCAATGAAGTAATCGGGCATTCATTTCCTACTCCAGTCTTGGCTTGTTTTCCTAATTTTTACCTGGAATTCTTGAACTCTGGTGCAATGCAGGGAGTTATTTATAGCACAATAGGCACGTCAAGAGAGCTTGGGAGTGAAAACAATGGATCTTCTGTTTTCACTTCCAAGCAGTCTACAAGTTTGAAGGTTACATAATTAAAAAAGGCAAATGCATCCGGTCTTCATCCTCTTACAAAAGTGAGAAATGTTTTTTCCAGAATGCAATAGAATGTTATAAAAACATTTGTGCTAAAATTTAAAAGAAAATTTTGCATAACAAGTCAAATTTTGTGACAGCAAATTTTAATTTTCAAGAGGACTAAAATCTTGGAGGTTAAAAAGATTTTTGAATACTCGGGCAAATTTAATGAGTGGGACAATCTGGTAACCTTATTTTTTATACGGGCATGCACATTGCAGTCATTTCTATACTCATACATTCTTGCAAATTGAGATAGAAATATTAAGGGAGTAAAAATACATTTTTAGATTCAGACAAGGAATGATTTAGAAATAAATATTATGTTATTACCTTTCCTCAAGACTTCCCCTTTAAAATTACCTTTCAACAAGACATTGGATGCAATAAAATTTAAAGACTTATGTGATTTAAATGAAAAGATTACAGCAATTTTTATTTCAATTTTGTAAATCTTAAAAGTATTTTAATTATTACAAACAGGTGATTTAGAAATGAAAATGTTTTAATAATAAATTATTGAGCATGTATTGTACAAATAAATCAATATGGCGGCTTCTAATTCAATATTTACAGTATTCATTTTATTAAGTCTTCAATGAATAAAATAAGCCTTATTTGGTACTCTCTATTATCACTATCATTTAGATAGATCCACTACCATGAGAAAAATAAACCACAAACAAAAAAAGATTTATGAAATTAAGTAACATTGCATAACAAAATAAGATATGATAAAGAAGTGGATTGAGGTAAGTTTACAAGTACTAAAACGATACTAGATAAGATATTGCAAAGAAAGGACAAGGACTTTGGTAACTAATGTTTACAAGCAGAAGTGATGATCGTCTTACTTCTAGAAACAGGGTGATTGGGTCAAAAATCAAGTAGGTCAAGAACATTCATTGATAACCTTTGATTCACTGAATTCAAGCATAAAATATCAATGGACGTAGATTGATAGTTGTAAAAGAGATCAAGGATCGCTACTTTATCAGTTGAGAAAACTTTGCATAAGAGTTGGAGTTGAAAATATCTTTTCAAGATAGTGGACCAAGAACAGATAAATTAACGATAAACTGATGAGGAAAAATGTTCATGTAGCAGTTAAAAGAGGCATATTAACTGAAACTCCTAGCATAACTGTTATCAATGAGTATCAGACTGTTTCTTAAAAGGGGAATTTTATATTTGATTTAATTTTTGTTCCTTAATTTTTTTCTAGATAGTAAACCAATATTAGATTCCTTTGAGAAACAGTTCGGATTAACCTGAATTTTTTTGTTATTCCATTGCTTTAAAGTAACTACAACTTAAGTGATATTAACTAATTCAACTCAAATTGATTAATATATTATATGAAAATTGCTTTTTCATAAAATATATAAGACAAATACCTCAAAAAGCAGTTTCATAGTTTGCAGTCTGTGCTTTCAAATATTAAACTGTATAAGCAGTTTTCATAAAACAAACCTAAATATGCAGTTTTCAGTCTTTTAATATGTTGCTAATAAATTTGATATCAACTCGAAAGCTGTGCCTACATAGGTCGACCTTCTTTTCTGCAAATATATATATTATTTTGTAATGAGATGTTATTGAAAAAAAATACTTCATGAAGCGTTTCTTACTAGTCTGTTTAAAAAGCTAAAATGTTGTCGTTTATACTTCAGATATTTTATATCTATAAATCTTGATTTCTTTAAATGGCCATTGTCTGTCTTGTGTTTGGCACCGCTTGGCCAATTATGTCCTAGCACCATAAAACCCAGCCTGATCAACCCTTGGTTGGTTGAGTTTTAAGACACAAGGGTCATATTTGGCCAAGCGGTGCCAAAACAAGACAGACAACACAAAGTAATAGGCATACACAAATAAGGCAAGTATTAGTGGCACTGAAGAGAAATACACCCAGGGAGGAGTTGAACCCAACAGTAATCCAATCCACCCTTGAATGGCCAATCTCTTTATTGCTGTTCTTCTATTTTTCAAAAAAAATATGGCCAACCATATAAATGCTCTGTATCAAGAATACAAGCAATTATTCTACCACCCATGATTAGGAAAATACTACAAGAAATTGTAAGAACAAGTTTAACCCTTTGGCCACAACAGCAATGGCAAAATGACAAGTTAGGATACCAGTTTTAGGCTCTCATTACTAGTCTAATAATATTCGCTAAACTATATTATTTGGTTTGAACTCCAAAGTATTAAATAGCAGTAAATGAAACCTTTTCTTCAAAAGGTTTTATTGAAAGTTCTATAAATATTTTAACGCAAAACTTTCTTTTAAAACTTACTAGCAAACATATACCAGTCGGTTATTTATCAAAGACAAGCGTAAAACTACCAAAGGGATTACACATTGTCATTTCTTTTGAAATCAGTGCACATTACTAATGCTACTGATTTTAGTAATATTACTAATATTACACAATCGGCAGGTGTTTCAGTATTAGAAAATGGATTGATTCTCACTTTGGCTGAAGGTTGATGCTGCATTTTGCAACCTTTTCATCTGCTTCTGATGGCAATGCAAGACCCACGGATTGAGTAAACTACCGTTTTGACCTTTGCCACGATTACAATCTTCATTGTTCTTCTTCACATCATCAAACGAAATGCTTTCAATCTGAATGCTACCTGATTGACATAACCGTATCCTAGGTAAATAACAATTCATCTTTAATGGTGGATACTTTTGCATATCTCTAAAAAATAGACAACAAATGCATTATAAGACAGTGGAGTGGAAGAGCAGGTTCGCTATTTTGTTCAAAATAATACAAAATAAACAAATCAATGCAAAAACATTAAATTATAAAATCAGCACAGAAACAAATGAAATTATGAATCAGCACAAAAACAAATAAAATCATGAATCAGCACAAAAACAAATAAAATCATAAATTATAATTATGAAATGATATTTTCACAACATGGCTTTTCCTTCATCTTAATGTGCACATATACTATTTAAATAGATTTGCAATAAAAATAATGAAAAACCTTTCAACGTGTCTGCCTTGAAAATTAAAAATTCAATCTCAACAGGTTAAATTTTGATTATAAGGCCAATCTCAACAGGTTCTTAACTTTCATTTACAATTCAAAATATAAATTTTGTTTACTACGCCATTTTTAATGCAAAGTCATGTATTTCCTCAAACAATGCTCACTTCTGTGGAGTCATGCTGGGAAAATAACCTAGACTAAAACTTCTAGAACTTTCCAGGTTTTCAAAAAAATTTTTTTTTTAAATATGAAACTCTTAAACATTTGGTAACTTTAATATTCTTTATACTTACAGTGCACACAGTGACTACTTTGTGCACAATTTTACTATTTATTCAGAAGTTCAATAAGTAGAGCATTCTTAATATTACATGAGAAATAAAATTATTGTATCTAGAGGGAGTATTTTAGGACAATTAGAAAATAAGAGTGCACATAAGGTAGCTCAGAGGACCCTTTGAGTGCTGTATTATCTAGCAGATCACTAGGTAGGCATTTTAATTAACGTCACACTGGAGCAACACAATGGGCTATCGCAGATCACTAGGATCAAATCAGAAATAATGATCTTGCACTTAGAGTAGGTCATGGGCAAAGTTTTTGTCAAGACTCTCACTTTGAGCAACACATCTTTTGTTTGCAATAAGATGCAAGACAATATTTATGTAGAAGTCATTGTTCATCTTATTACATGTACTGAATTCAATGAATTTATTCGATAACAAGTAATAGATGAACCAAAATAATGCTAACATCAAAACTTTGAGTCAAGCATTTAACTCTTATTTAAAGTATGACCCACACTATGTACACAAATTTCAAAACCTCACATGTTGACTTTAATAATTGTTCATATTTTGCAATTTCGACTTTAAGTGGATTGATAATACAGCAATCACAATTATGATTTCCTACATTTAAAGAAAAGCCACATTGATGCAAGATTAAGAAATAAACACAAATTTAAATCAATAAAATACTATAAAAATCATACTAAAAAACTCATAAAAACGAGCATTTTTATTTGCATATTAACAGATCTGAAATCAGGACACCAAATGAGTAATTTGCAGGGGATTTTTGTTTTAATAACTATTGTAATCCATTTTATTGATTTTAACTCAATGATTAATTTCCATTTTATTTCAGAAACTAAAATAGTTTATTCAAGTGCAAAAACTTGATTATGTATGTAAAGTTAAAAGATGTAAACTTCTTTCGAATAAAACTTTGTATAACTAATTTAAAAAACATTTTTTTAATTTTTATCTTCCATTTTAATGAAGCAAAAATTAACTTTTCTATTGAAAAATCACAAGTCAATTGCTACTTTAATTTGATTCATAAATTATGCAGATAGATCCAATAAAAGAAATAAAAAATTGCTTAAAAAACACATTTTAAGCGCAAGTGGAAAGAAATTCAAGTTACAGCCTTTAACCCTGTTCACTCAGATGCCACCCCATTGGCAGCATTGCAGTATTTAATTTTAATAATCAGAATGCAAAGTGTTAAGAAATTCATGTAGATTAACTGAGTGATATCAAGGATGAAATTTGAGTAGCTCTGACTTCTTGAATACATGACTAAATCTAAACTTTAAAATTTTAATACTGTTATGGCATGAAATTAACATTATCCTCTGAACAGTATTTGAGCTTTAAGCCATTGAACAATCCCAGGTAGAGGTGGACAACTTTGCTGTGTTCATTGCTACCTTCAACAGATTCCTATTAGGTAAGCCATATATGACAAAAAATAAACGACATTGTTCATTGCAACCTATTTAGTGTCGCAAGGACTGATGCTATATCAATGTGTGTCTTGCCTTACTCATGCAAAGTAGCAGAAATGTAAACTAGATTTAAGGGAAAACAGGGCCCTCTGGTATGAGAAAAATGGCCACTCGAAAAAGTTGGGACTGCCTGAACTACAAAATGGTAAGATCTCAAACAGCCTAAGAGTGTGATTTACAGGGTTTGAAATTAGCAGTCAGTTGTATTTAGCACCTTTAAATTTAATTTTGGCAAATGAATTTTTGGACCCTGTTTTCTGAACTTTTTCGTTGTATGACAAATTCTGACCAAAACGAAAGTTGACACTTACAGAAAAAATGACAAAAAAGGCCGTCTAAAACAAAAGTCCTCGAGGGAAAGGAGGTCTACATATGCAAATTGTCTGTGCAGGCCCTATTCATTAATTACATTGTACTTATGCCCACTTAAGCAAAAATAATATTAAAATTGCACTCGGTAGAAAATTTTGATTGGTTGGTTATTTTGGAGGATAATGGCGCAAGGACCATATTTGGACAAGATGCACCAGACACTAGACATCAAGTAAAAAACGTTGTGGAAGGGAGAAAAGAGGAATTGGGCAGAGTAGTGGGATGAAGGTAAAAGATTGCTTGAGTATTCCGGGAGTGTGACCCCTTGTGTTTACTAAAGACAGCAAAACCCATGGGTAAAGAAAAAGATAACTAGAGTACTTCAGGCCTGTGAAGCCCATACACACTTAAAGGAGATGTGCAATTGAGGCTAGAGAATTTTGACAACCATAGAAAAATGTTTAGATGTTACTGATGTTTCACTTTCTAACTTCTAACCCTAGTGAATGTATTTTGCTTCAGAAAACAGTGACCTACAGCTATATTCAGCAACAGATGGAATATGGATGTCTATCTGCCCATTTTGTAGAAGCGAAGATACAAATGGGAAAAATCTGAGTCTGTTCCAAATGCAAATCTGCAGGACATTAACCTAGGGACTTTTCCTCTACGAAACGTTGCATCTCGTAAGGCCAGTATGTGCCTTCTGACTCAAAGGTTAATGAAGGCATGGGGCAAGATATGAACTATATCAAAGCATATTTGTTAATTGGAATATAGACGTATAAGTAGGATCAAGTTATAAATGGACAACATCCTGTCCAAATGCAGATCTGCAGGACTAACTCTAGAGACATTTCCCCCAATGATATTTCCGGACAATAGGTCTGAAGGTTGAAAGGTTAAATAGGGTAAAGTACAAGGTATGAGCTGAGTGAAAAAAATATTTGTGTAAAATGTTCACAAAATAAAACAACTTACCTTATAGAAAGAGGTTAGCTTTTCTTATAACTTATTCTTAGAAGGCTACCCTCAGCAGATATTTTCACAATTCTACTCAAAAATGATGGGAAAAATGTACATTTATTGTACAGATACAGTGAAGGGTTTTTAAAGAAAGGCTTAATAGTACAAGAGCATGATAAAAAAGGAGCATGCAGTAAAGGAGGTGAGGTCAAATGGTAGTGTGGTTGTATTATTCAAGTTCAATTTTGCTGTAACATCCAGAAAATAAAATTTCTATACATAGTACAATATTAAAATTTTTATCGTTAATTTCAGTTTTGTGCCAAACTAAAATATTATACATAATGTCGGACTACTTTTCAAACGAATTGTTTATTTAAATTAATAAATTCTGTGAATTTATGAATATTATCTGATGTGCGTAAGTTTTGGAGTCCCGTTCTAAATGCAAATATTTTTATATTTTAGATTTTTAATATCCGTATTCTTTTATACTTTTACATTGAGGTCAAACCAGCTTCAATAATATAACATTAATTTTAATGAATTAAATTACAAACTGTAGCAAAGACAAATTATTTCGAATTTAGTATGATTAAACTTGCTTTTTAAAAATCCAATCCTTTTCACATACAATTTTTATTCAATTAATGCCCTGATTTCAAATCATAAAAACATGTAGTTCAAATACTAAAATTACTTTTATGATTGGCTTAAGCCTGCTAAAATAAGTTTATGAAATGTTTACACAATATGTATGAACTGTTGAAAAAGAGTTTCACATGCTAGGAACATACAAAATTATAAAGGGAATTATAAAGTTCATAATAGCAGTCTATAGAAATACAATTAGAAAATACATAAAAATTATAAAATACTAAAAGCATTCAGGCTATCACACGTTAATTACTTCTAATAGGCGAGTTTTTAAATCAGAAGCACATGAAAATTTACTTACTATATACACAGAAAATATCTAGCATGAATTTTCACTCCCTTAAGATTGTTAGATACATTCATTTCTAGATAATTCATTAGTTTAAGTTAGATAGTTGTTTTTTCCAATAAGAGTAATATCACATAAAATTTGGTTTTTGTACATTAAACTTATTTTATTTTAGATTATTCTTTATTCAAAGGATCATGCATCCAGTAATCTACCTTTATGGGGCACTACATGATAACTTGCCATACTGAATAATGGAAATTACCAGATGAAAGTTTAAAATGAGTATATTTTATAAATAAGGAGACTCAAATTGCGATTTATAAAAGAAAAGTAACTTCTGACCAAAAGTTGAAGATTTTGATAAAAATCTATGCCTACATCAGCCAAGAAATAAACCAAGCTGCACATATCTGTAAGTGCACCAATGCTTGGAAAAGTGAACTACAAGATATATGAAAGGATTCATTCGAACAATTGTATGGACTGAAACAAAAACATCGATATTGCTTAAACTGCTAAATGCATACTTTTATCATAAACATGCAAGAAACAGCAAACCTTAAGTTAGATCTCGATTGTGCTACTTAAGGGACTTCCAGAAAGCTACTGTGTTAGTAACTCTTGCTATAATAGATACTGGGTTAGAAATAAAGTCAGGCGTGCGTGACACCATTCCCCCTGTTACTGAAATGTTGTAATAGGGAGCGAACTCATAACTCTTTTGTTTAGGGGATGTGAATAAACAGTGTAACATACCCGTTAACCTCCAAGAAAAAAAATTCGGAAGATTTTTTACAACATAAAAACAAAAGCACAACCTGTTGGTGAAAAATGCTTAACACATTTCTAAAAATAATTAACAGCATCGAATTAGCAAGAATTGTGCCAAATTGAGCTTTATGAAAGCAATTCATAGCCGAATAAGTTCCCAGTTACTTGATATTACTATATATTTGGTGAAAGTTTGAACAGGGCGAGACTGATTTGGCAATTTTACAAACTGACACCAAATATAAGCAAAAACGCCAATTTTGAACCAGGGTCAGATAACACTGGTATCCTAAGATGCATCTTAAACATACTGTATGCAAGACTAGTCAATAGGGTAAACTAGACAGTTATTTTTTAAAATTAAAGATTAGGGTGTCAATAAGCTTTCATGTCAATGTTCAGTTTTAAATAAGGGTGGGAAAAATTCCTTGTGAATCATAGAAGTCAGCTAGGTTAAAAGGTTTCTCCTGTTTTTACTAAGAGCATGTTTTGTAAGATAGATTAACCAGTTTCCTTTGCATTCCATTTATACTGCAAAAATAACTAAGAATGAAGGGATGTCAATAACTGTGGTGTCAATTACTCATCCATAGTGTCAATAACAGATTTTGCACTATTCTCAATATATTGCAAAATACCTTCCAGGGATAATTTTTGGTATGAAACCCTTTATTCAGCTTAAAGTAGAGTAATTCAGGAAAAGTTACAATGAATTTCAACTCGATTGAACTATTTTTTCCATGAATTTATAGTATAAATGTTGCCTAAAGGGTGTCAATAACTCTTGTTTACCCTATGTATTTGTTATTAATAGCAATTCAAAATAAACGACTGCTTTGTCAATAGATATCCATGTTTGCTTTTATTTGATTTTGCTTAAATATAAGATGCATTTACAAAAAAATTGCAAATCACTAGCTGCTACAAAAAAACCCTGCGAAGATGTACTGTACATTCTTCAGATGCAGGTTTGTCAAACAAGTATAAGCTAAAAGCAATTGCAAGAGATGTCATGTGGAATGGTTTATCGAGAAAAGAAATTACCTATGCTTAGCTTTACGCTCGTTTTCAGTCACGGAATTTTGACGAGAACCTGGCCGACTAGATGCTTTGTATGCAGTCGGTAGGTAGGTTGTTAAATCCAAGTATCCGTCACCAGCTTCCGAAAAGGTGACCTCAATTGAACCTAAAAAGCAATGGATAAATGTTACAGGTCATAAAGACCAAAGAATAAAAAGTGATCTACTAAAAGCAGCAGTGGAAAAGTTTCATCAGCTGCCCTGAATATAATAGTCAAACTAAATCGGCAAAGTATAAAATAAAAATGAAAAAGCATAATCAATATTCATACCAAATAGCTACATTGATATGAGAAACTAGGATTCATAAAATTTCCTTACAACTGTACTGAAGTATAGCCCGGCTTCGATGAGTTGGTGTTTGAGCCACGTGGTTTTGGATGAGTCGATTCGTTAAATTAGGGGGCAGGTTAAATGCAAGCAATGCATTCCAATGATTGTAGTCTTTAGAGCTGATTTTGAATCCAAGTTTATTGGTCAGTGCTAGAAGTTACAGCATTTATGAGTTGGGAAAAGAAATAATCACCTATGGCAATAGCCACACATAATTTTGAGTGAATTGAGCAGCCCTTTCCCCTAACACCTTCTTAGAAACGAGTGGCTTTCATCCCCCACCCCAGCATCTCCAAAGCAGAGAATCTGCTTTTCCTCTAAAAATTCAACTGCGTCTAGTTGCTAAATGGCAAACCTACTGGAATTCGGCCACAACTGGCTGCAGAACAGAAGCCTTTTTAAAATTCCCCAACACCAAGCTTTTTATCGCAAATAAATCATTAATTCAGTTTTGGATCAGATACGGTCCATTTTTATTATATTTACAGATTCAAAAATAAGAGAACTTCCCTGTCTGTGTGGGTAGTTGAATTAATGTCACAATGGACTTCCTGGATCAATCCTGAAGGGAAAAATAGGAGAACACCATGTAATTTTGAACCAGTCAGATGACAAGGTCAACACCTGAGCTGGCGTCCCACTTTCCAAACTTCCACACAACGCCAACGTGAGGCCACAGCAAATTTAACATGCACCAGCCTCCACAAACACATTGGTCTTTGGTTGGATCAAGTTTTGAACTTGCAACCCTCCAGTTGCTAATCTGCTACTCTTCCAACTGGGCTACCCTCTGTGCCCAGAAGGAAGGGTGGAAGGCAACCCTGATCACTATGTGTTTCCTCTAAAGAATTTCACTTGGTTAAACCATCCATTGATAATCAACCACTATGGATGATTAGTGTAATCAATAATATACAATCCCTATGAAGAATACATGGACATGTCCAGGCTTCTGTTATGGCAGGCAGGGTGGATTGATATGATCTACTCATGATTTGTTTGCTGCATTAAATATCTGCCATTCAAATTGTATTTTTGTTTTATGCTGATTAAATTAGCTTGTGTCTTTTGATTGTCTGAAACAAAAATATATTGGTACTGTGGTCACTCATGTCTAAGGAAATAGACAAGAGATTTTTCTAGTCTTGTCTAACCCCTTCCTTTTCAATAACCTAGCATATAAATGGATTCCTTGCTTACTTTAATAGTTGATCAAATTGCTACAATACTACATGAGCATTTAGTTCAAATAATATTTTTGAATTTCAAATTCAAAATTTTCTACCTATAGGTTTGCCAAAAGTTTAATTTACATCAATTAAGCAAAATCTAGACTTAATTTTTGTAGGGGGTTTGGGGCCAGGACACCCCCAAAACCTTTTTGAATACATCCATGAATCATGGAAGAGTCATGATTCTATACCACTTGTTCAGAACACAATAAATCTTAATGAGAACTTAATACTGGAAAGGAATTTATAAAAAACGTATTAGTTTTCAATTTTAAACTTTAAACACACATGAAAAGAGCACTTGAACAAGTACCACACTCAAGGAAGCAATAACTTGTCTTCAAAAAAGCAACAGCCTAAATTTACATATCCTAATGAATTCCCATTTTAGCTAGACAACATAGGTAGACATTTTCTAAAAACAATGAGTCAGAAGTCTGACTCAAATGCAATTTCAGAATATGGCCTTTTCAGCCATAGACCTTCATCCTTCAGCTGAAGGTCACTGTTTTGAAAAACAAATGACGGCTGTCAACTTATGTTTACAGTGGATAAGGAATTTGGCCTTGCATTAAGGAAGTGAATAAATTATGTGTTTACTGTTTACTTATGGAAATGATTTATGGTACTTTTTCAAACAGTGTCAAAGCCAGATAGGAAGACTCAGGAATCTTTATCCAAAACCAATTTTTCAAGAATTTGGACTTGTATTACAGGAAAATTAAATAAGATTTTATTTTGAATTATTCAGTCTTTCATTTTGATTTAAATAAAACTAAAATGCACAGAACATTATTTAAAAACTATTTAATAACTATACACGATTCCTGAGCAAAATAATTAGCAATTGTTCAAAATGTTAGCAATGAATGGTAAAATACAATTCAATTTACATAAAAGTTTAAGCATCATTTTTTGACTCTGAACATAAAATTTTAAAACACACTAAAAAAGGGAATAATTTAATTTCTAAATTTTCCCATTTCTAGGACAAATAATTTCTAAATAAAATGCAATACCTTTATATTCAGCCATAAATTCTTTTAGCGACTCAGGTGAACTCTTGTAGAAATTCAATTCTTGGGGGATGAGAGGCTTGCAGATTGTTTCTTCATCTAACTGAAGCATAGATGAGTGCCCTCCGACCTATAAAAAAATTCATTAGTTCCCTATCGAATAATAAGCACACATGAGTCATAACTACCTACCAAGAATCTTTTTATTCAGTTTTTATATACTTTGTTAAGTATTTCTTTTTTTGAACATTTTTTTACATACTCAAAATTGAAAATTCAGTTTCTGGTTCTCAGATTTCAAATTATGGACAGCAAATATCACCTAATTGGAAGTAGTATTAATGAATGATTTTTGAATGCAGTCAGCAAAGTTTTACAAAGATTTTTAAACTTACTGGCAATCAGATGATGTTTCAGAAATTGTATGTCAAGTAATTTAATTAATACACACAAACACTTAAAATCATTAAAACATCCAAACACTCAAAAAGCTTTACAGTAAGGGAAGTACAAGGGAATAATACTTATAAAATTAAAGTAAAAAATTCAGTGGGTATTAATGGATTTCTTTTCAATATACACATGATAGATTTTATATAAAATTGGTAAAAACCATCAACATTGATTTTATATATTCAATTGAGCTCCAAGCCACATAAGACAAAGAAAGAGCAGAGAATTAAAACAAGTCCATTAAAAAACCAGAAAATATTAAAACAAAATAGCTAACCTGGTGAATAAATGGCTCAAGTTGTAAGGGTTCATAAGAACCACCTGAGTCAGCTGCCATGCTCTGAAAAGCCATCCAACGACACTTTTAGTGTGCATGTGATCATAAATTTAATGTTGTGGTTTGGGTGCTCCACCTCTGAAAGACAAAGAAAGAAAATCACATTTTAAAATCAACACCACAACTTCGTTTCTCAGAAAAGGCAAAGTCACAGTAAAATTCTCACAAATACCAACCAACAAAGCCAGATGCGATATGAGAAAATACTTCGAAAAACAAGTCTCTATTAATAACCCCTTTGCGCAATATAGGTCAATATGAGTTGACGGAAACTTCATGTTTGAGCGAATAAAATTAAATACTGCTATCAAAACACTTTGAAAAGAAAAGGAGAGTTTTAAGAACATAAAAGATTAGGTTCGAAAACCTATCTCGTGGAAGTCATTGCATAATCATAATTTCGTCATATTCGGTATTCATGAAAACGAAAACAAAAACAAACCTTGAGTCACTAAACATTAAAATACCACTGACAACCAAAAGTGATGATATTTACCAAATTTGGGAACTTTCTGGCCCGCTAACTTCCTAAAATATTAGACTTAGCGTATATAGGATTCCGTTCATCATGTTAGCATTGACGTCTTGGTATTATTTAAATGCTTCTTTACTATACAAACACAGAGGAGAAATTCAGGATGTCATTCATTTTTTGCTGCTACATTCACTGCGGCTGTTTCTGACGTCAGAGGGAACAAATTCCGGTCTCCTCTGTTGCTATGCGCTAGGGCTACACTGTTGAGCAAACAGGAGTTGCCGTGAAGCCACCACAAGGGAAAAGGTCAAGGGTTTCTAAAATTTCGGCCGCCTCTCTGAAAAACTCGAGGGACAGTTTCAAAAATTGGAACTCTTATATCCTCTCCACCGATGCCAATTGAAGGAACTGTTAAAAATCCTAACAAGGAAGATGCGCGGATGTTACATGCTTATTTCAGGAGAAAACCAGAGCGATCCTGAGCCTGTACTGCTACGTGATCCTGCGCTTTTGATTCCGCTTCGACTGCAATCCTTAGTAAGAAAAATGGAGAATATGGCTACGTAGTCCACCACAAGTCCTCTTACTTTTAGGCCATTAGTCATCCAATTACTTCTTTCATCTCTCTTACAAAATGGTGAAGGAAAAACCCAATTCCACCAGAACGTACGATGAAGATGGTTTTCGTCGAAGAGCAGCCTGTCTTTGTGTGAAAGATGAACAGGAAACTGAGGTTAGTGGATTGAAATTGAAAGTGTTGTTATCTTTTTTAATTTAAAAGGAAGTAAAACCCTTGATAAATCCATCATGTATTCAATACGTGTTTAAATTGTTTTCTATTTAGAAATTAAAATAACCAGTTTATGTGAAATCGCGATGTTTAAAACGTTTAGGTGTGTTCCAAACATATCACGTCTTGTTGCGTATGACACTCCTACGAACTTAAATTTATTTAATTCAAGGTTATTTTGAAGAAATGCATGAAATATTGCAAGATATTATCTTGGGTATAATTTAGGAAAATCAAATAAATTTTGTTTGTAAAATACGTCGTTCTATATTTGTACGTTTGCAAAATTTATAACATGGGTTGTCACGAAGAAAATTTAATATTTAAGCACACATTTTCCTAAAGTGCAATATGTTGTCAGCTCATAAAAACCTTCGCAAGTGTTATTTTCTGTTTTAATATTTTTCTCAATTAATATTTATCATTTTCATAAAAAGGGAATTCTCTTGATTGTCAAGATCCATTTTGAGAAATCTATCTTTTTCCAAAACACAATCTATGAATACAAGTTCAAGACCAATTTTTTATATTTCAGTTTCCCAGATATCAACCAGTATTTAACTACTGCTTTCTGCGTTAAATCTGAACTGGGGTGGTGCTAAGCAATATTAAATGCCCACCACATCCTATTATTGGTTTTGGTTTTGGTTTCTAAGAGTCTTCTGAAATGATTTTCAGATGATTTTATTACAATTCAATTCAATGTAAACACTGAATCGAATTGTAATAAAATGAAATAAATTGTAATAATGAGGGGAGTAAAATACTAACATACACAAGGTAAAATAGTCTGAAATAACACTGAACATGACTGCAAAGTACATCAATTTTCCAAATTGATGTAATTTACTTTATTAATTTTTTAGGAAGTAAAATATTAAATAAAATGATGTGTTGGCTGCTACAGAATAATGGAAAAGCAATTACTCCTACATTCAGCAATCAATGTTTTCCTTGTTCAGTTTTTCCACCTCCCACGAGGTATGCAACCATTATGGGAAAGTTTCAATGCCACATGAGGTCATACAACCAATACTGGGAAGTTGCAATATCATGTCAGTTGATAAGGCTGATAAGGGGTTAAATACTATAAATTATGCATATAAATTCAAATGAAGGCAAAATGGAAAGATATGCATGTAAATTTTTAACCATTGAGTAAATATGTAGCATTGCTTTGTGATGAAAATTTCTTATATAATTGCACTTTGCATGCCTATTTACAAAATGCTCCCCCACTATATTTTTGAGGAAGAACAACTATCAGTTTAAAGCTTTGATGCTCATGTGCAATAGTGCCAACTTGGGGAAATTATTAGGGGCCTAAGTAAAGAGCCTTAGTTGCTTTGCATATTTGTGTGTTTTCAGAACTACATTATTAAAAAAGCCAATACTAATTTGATCTGTATATTTGTAATTTTTTATATTCCTCATATAGGGTCCAACCATAAAAAATTAGGACTCAAGATGTTAGGGCCCCTTGGACTGAATGGCTTCTGATAAAGTATCCCAGTGATCTGTTACTAATCCCTTTGGTCAAGGTATTACCAGGACCAAGTCCAAAATACTTTGTTCTACAAGTCAGTGTCTCAGAGACCGCAATACAATGTAACATGGGACAGAGTTGTGTGGCATGTGTAATTTGGAAAGTTCTCACAAAAGTTAGGTGCAGCTTGTCCATTATCGGACCTTGCACCATGAAACCCAAACCAACCATTTGCACAAAACTCTTTTGTGTGCCTACTTCTAGTCTTGCCTGAGCAGTCTGGTTCAGTCTTGAACCTTTAAAATGCAAGTGACAGTCCATAGTGCTTCCAAGTGACCCAATGAGTGAGATCGAGACGCCCTGCATGTTTCTCGGTTGTATTCTGTATGTTCATACCATTTATTCCTCATGTTTGGAGAAGATCCTAGAGCAAGTCATAAAAATATTGGATCACTCTATGGGATAATGCCCTTAGAAGCTGACATATATGGACTGTGGTAGCCCAGTTGGAAGAGCAACGGATATTAGCAACCATAGGATTGCGAGTTCGAAACTTGACCCAGCCAAAGACCAACATGCACAAGGGAGGTGCACTTTAAATCCGTAGTAACCTCAAATGACCTCATGCTGGCATGGAAGTTTGGAGAGTGGGGTTCCAGCTCAGGTGTTGACCTCGTCATCTGACTGTAATTCATAATTACGAGGTGTTGTTCTTGGTAGGTATTTTAATTAACGTCATGCTGGAGCAACACAACGGGCTATTGGTGATGGTCTGGGATCAATCCCCAAGGAAAAGATCCAATAACAACGCCACATAATTTTGAACCACAGTCAGATGATGAGATCATGCCTGAGATGGCACCCCACTCTCCAAACTTCCATGCCATGCCAATGTAAGGACATTTGAGGCCTTGATAGGTTTAACATGCACCAGCCCCCTTTGTAAATAATGGTCTTTGGTTGGATTTGAACTTGCAACCCTCCGGTTGCTAATCCATTACTCTTCCAACTGGGCTACCGCGGCCCCTTGGATCTTTCCTTTAGGGATTGATTTCAGACTGTCGCCAATAACCCATTGTGTTGCTCCAGTGCAACATTAATTAACTACCTACCATGATGGTTATATAATTATTGATGTTTCTCAAGTTTTATGATCCAACCAAAGATTGTCGTGTACAAAGGGGCTGGTGCATGTTAAATCTGTTGTGGCCTCAAATGTCCTTGCATTAGTGTGGAAGTTTGGAGAGGGTGTGCCAGCTCAGGCGTTGACTTCGTCATCTGACAGTGGTTCAAAATTAAGTTGTGTTGTTCTTGGATCTATCCTTTGCGGATTGATCCCGGACCGTCGCCAACAGCCCATTGTGTTGCTCCAGTGCGACATTAATTATCTACCTTCCTACTATGATATGGTTATACAATTATTGATGTTTCTCGAGTTTTATGTTGCAACGTTTTAATATTTGCAGTGATAATTTGAATCTTGATCTTCAGCAGGCGATTTGTTCTTCCTGCAGGTGCTTTTAGTAACTAGCAGCCGAGCTCCAGAACGGTGGATAGTTCCTGGGGGTGGGCTAGAGCCCAATGAAGAGCCAAGTGTAGCTGCTATTCGGGAAGTCGTCGAAGAGGCTGGAGTCAAGGGACACTTAGGCCGATGTCTTGGCACATTTGAAGTAAGGCTCATCTCAAATACTTCTTATGGTACTCTTTCATTATAGCCATACCACTCATTTCCATTTCTTTACGGCCCAACTAACAGAGCCATCTTGGCTCAGTGGGTATGCCCACTGTGCTAGCAACCTCCGAGTTGTAGGCAGCGCAGGTTCGATTCCTGTCAGTGGCATTCCTCCCTGGGTATATTTCTCTCTTCTGTGTCAGTAAAACTTTCATTGTATGTGTGTCTATTACTTGATATTGTATGTCTTGTCACTAACAATAAACAAATATAGAAAAAAGATAGTTTTAATTATTGCATCTTAAATGACTATAACCTTTGAAAACTAATTCACAGAATTCAATAGACGCTAACTCTTGACACCATAAATGAATCGTATGGCAGTAACAAAAGGAATGCAGTAAATCACGTTTTTGTTTGGACACCTTTTTCTTCCCTGCATGAACATAGGCTACATAACCATTTTGGCTTCGAGTCGCATTTAAATTTGATTAGGTGGTTATTCGAATACAATCTTTCTTTGTGATGAATATTTCTTTCTTGAAGAAATAGTATTGCTGCTTGTTCATCTCGGCAAATCCCAAATCATGAAATCCATTGCACTAACAAAGGAATAAGCTAAAATGGGGCCAAAAAACAAAAAGCTGGGATGGAAACAAATAGCGCCAAGAAATAAGCAAAAATGCACCAAATTGGCACCAAAGTTAATTGGTGTGGCTATAATGTAAAAGTACTTTTCTCATAATGCACATGATTTACTGAATGATGGGTGTTGAAAATAATATATTTTTAATTCTTTTATGAATAGCACTTTTTTTCGGTAAGTAGAGTCTATGTTGATTTAAAAATTGAAAATATTTATTCACTTAAATTTTTAATTTTAAATAAATTTTGATATACCTTTATATAAAAAAATTGTTATATATAATTTAGATTTTTTATACAAATACACAATACAGTAGAAATTATCACTTTCAATGCTAATCTATTATAGCTGTATTTCAGATAATTTATATACCTTCTAAGTTATAACTAAGTTTTATAGATTTTGTTGACCCAAAACAATTTTATAAACCTTTATTAAAGTAACATTTGAGTTTTTGCCTCGTTTGAATGTTTTCATTTAACTTGGTCAAAAATTGTATTAATTTTAAATACTTTTAATTACAAATACTTAATTTTATCTATATATAAAAGAAATATCAATTTTCAAAATTCTCTCAATAGTACATTATCTTGTATGTGTGAAAACCCATTTATATTTCTCATGTAGCCCATTTATGTTTCTTATGTTCGAATTAAGGTGGTCCACTGATTCTTCATGACACAGGATCTTCTGGACACGTGGAATATTACCTTCACCTTTTTAATATTATCTTTTATGTGATGGTTTAAGACATATACTATGATTAAAGTGAGGAAATATAGTATTTCTCCCTTACGAGGTTTTCTATAGTAAGTAGAACTTCGATTATCCAAGGTAAAATGCACCGAGGCCAACTCAGATAATATGGACGTATCACAAACCAGCCTATACAAAAATTCAGAAAACATTTACTCTACTACTGCTACTGAAAAAAATCTCAAAATTCGTTTTGGTGTCCTAGTTTGTATTTATTGTGATAATTTTACAAATCTGGATATGAGTAACATATCATTTAAACTCTTGAAAAGTCCTAAGGAGTCTTGGGCCATAATAGCCCGGTTGGAAGAGTAACGGATTAGCAACAGGAGGACTGCGAGTTTGAATCCAAAGACCGTCATGTACAAAGGGGGGTGCATGTTAAATCTGTTGTGGCCTCAAATGTCCTCGCATGGTGTTTAAGTTTGGAGAGTTGGGGTGCCAGCTCAGGTGTGACTTCATCATCTGACTGGTTCAAATTTACGTAATGTTGTCTTTGGATCTTTCCCTTCAGGTTTGATCCCTGACTGTCGTTAATAGCCCTTTTATGTTGCTTTAGTGCGATATCCAATTAAATACCTACCTACTTAAACGGTCTTAGTTTGCTGCTCTTGCACACATCCAAACAATTTTATCTTTCTCATCAATGTATTTCAAATTGCTTTTTCACGATTAATGCGCTGTTGTGGCTCAGTGGCTTTGCACTAACAACCTGAGAGAGACCGGGTTATTAGGTTCGATTCTTCCCTGTGTGTAATTCTCTCTTCTATGTCAGTAAAACTTTCCTTGTGGGTGTATGTCTATTACTTGACATTATTTGCCTTGTGTTTGGCACAGCTTGGCCAAATATGTCCCTTGTGCCATAAAACTCATCCATTCATGCTGATGAGAGGCCGTGGTAGCCCGGTTGGAAGAGTAACAGGTTAGCAACAGGAGGTTGAATCCAACCTGACTCATGTATAAAGGGGGCTGGTGCACTTTAAATCTGTCGTGGCCTCAAATGTCTTCACGTTGGCATGATGTGGAAGTTTGGAGAGTGGAATGCCAGCTCAGGTCTGACCTCTTCATCTGACCATGGTTCAAAATTCGTGGTGTTCTCGATCTTCCCCTTCTGGTTTGCTCTCAGACCGTCACCAATAGCCCGTTGTGTTGCTCCAGTGCAACGTTAATTAAAATACCTAACCTACCTTCCATGTTGATGAGATGTTTTAAATGTATTTACTTTTTTCATACTTTTGAAGTGTTTCTTTAATTTTCATATTTACCATCTTTTAAAATTGGTGTAGTCATTAATCTGATATTTTCAAATCTATTTTTATTGAATTTGATTTTGTCTTGTGTTTGGCACAGCTTATCCATTTTTGGATCTTGTGCCATGAAACCCAAACGAATCCATGCTTGCCAAACCAGACCAGTCTAGGACAAAGTGCATATACTTGGGCTCAAAGCTTTATTTAAAGCTTAAAAAATGTCAATATCAAATTCGGCTCTGATAACACGAACACTTGGTTATTTGGAGCTTGGATAATCAAGGTTCTACTGCATACATTGTGACTGAATATACAGTTCCTTTTTTCAAATTTTTTATGTACTCAGTAAAATCTTACAAATAGTAGGTACCCATGTAAAATATAAGCCCCTAGACATTTTCCTGTTTTGGAAAAATTCTGTCTATAGCTGTTTCACTTTCCATATCTTTATTTTCTGTGGTATTTCCATTTATATTATCAACTGGAAAAGTGGAAAATTCTATTTAAAAAATGGACACATAAAAGATAGAGTAAATAAAAATTCATTTGAATATATTTAATGCCATTTTGCATTAATTATTGACAAAACCAAATCATAAATTATGCTGTGCAGCCAAGCATTCAATATTGTTTAAAATAGGGTTCCTTTGCACAATCCTCTTTGCCATGATTATTGATCATTTAGTGAGTTTAATTTGAAGATGTAATTTTTTTTCAACAAAATTCGTGATTTTAAGGGTTAAGGAAACAATTTTAAGAAAATTAATTTATATAATCCAGGATCTCCAAAAGCCTTAAGAAGGCCTGATTTTTAAGGGCTCTTAAAAATGTTAATATTTGCTGAAAGACCTTAAAAAGTAAAAAGCCTTAGTTTTTACAAGAACACTTTTATTTTACCTGTATTTAAAATTAAGATTAATGACACTCATCCAAGTTCAAATGTGAAGAAAAATTGGTTGCGTAATATCTATCGGTCAGTAAAAAATTGGATGTTTTTAAAACCGGGTTTGTGAGACCGAAACACAGCTCTTGTAGAAGTCTCTTCACGTTATTTATTTACTTTACTAAAAGTATATTCTCTGCACTTGTGGGTTGATCTATACGAGAGGTAGCCATAAAAAATGAAATAAATTTCCTTGAAAAGTGAAAACTGCAATCTTCAATCCTATTAAAAATTTCTTTTTAAATTCAGAGTGGAAGGAGTTTTATATTCAGGATTTAAAATATAGTTCCAAATTTTTGAAAGACATCTCATTTATAACCCCAACTAGATTTTCCAACATTTTTGCAAGTTGACTGGACTTGTTTTTGACTATCTTTTGGTTTTCGTTTTAAAGATATTTGAGTATGTGTGCTTATTGAGATGTTTCTTATTGAATTAAATTTTGCAGAATCCCGAGCGGAAACATCGAACTTCGGTGTTTGTTTTAGTTGTTACAGAAGAGCTTGATGAATGGGAAGATTCCAAAAGCATAGGTAAGCATGAGCTTCATACTTGTTATGTTGAAAAGTATATTACAGCATGACCTTGAAACAGTTGTTGCTAATCATATTAATTTTTATGTTGATATAATACTTTGGAACCCTATTTTTTAGATTTATTTTACCACCTGTATTGCTTTTTTGCTTCATTTCACATCCTACAATAAATTGTATTATTTCTCAACCCTATCTTCATTTGTTTGTGAAACACTATTTTGGATAATTTATTGAATAGATGTACAAAGTGGGGCAATAAAATTCAGTGAAAGTTCCCATATCTCAAGTGCAAAGCATGTAGAAAACGTTGCAGGTTTTGTTATAGTGTCATGTCTTGAAAACTATCCCAATACTCACTATGTCTGGTAAAGATCTGCATTCTTTGAGAGCTGATATCAAAAGATAATGTAGAAAAGAAGCATTGCCAAGGTTTTGTTCAGGAATCATGGCAGTTCATGAATTCATTGTTGAAAAAATTGTCAAAGTACAATCAATTGAAACTTTCAATCAATAAAATGTTAACTCTGAGAGGTTCACATGCATAATTTCATCATGCAACCTGCAAGACATTTAACCAGTTTTGACCAATAGAATCTTTGATTCTTCCAATGAATAAATGTGGTTGTTTAGTTGTGTATCATAGGAAAAAAGTAATACCACTCTCCTTGCAAATCTTGTGATACTCAGAGTTAATGATTTATTTCCCCCTTAATTCTAGAAACTAATGGGTTTCCATATTTCATAGTAGGAAACTTTTACTAATAAGGTTTGTTTTGAGAAAAAGTGATGTAAAGAGAATGATGATGTAGGTTCTGAATCGAATTTCAGAGACTATATATTTACTGAATGATAAAGCAAGGTTCATAAGTCATCTGGCAGTTGTGCTAATTTGGAAAATTCTTGGCTGGCCCTTATCCCAATATACACAAGGTGATTTGATTTGTAAGTGTTTTTTATTTAAAGGCATTTTATTTTGGAAGAACTTTTAAGTAAAACATTTTTTGTTTAATCTTTTTAACGCGTTGTTCCTCAATTAGTGACATTTTTATGGAACATGACAGTGGCCAAATGACTGCACATTTCTGGGGTGATTTGTTCAATTTCTTCACATATGTTTTGCTTAACCCTCCTGGTGGTTCATCGTGTCGAAAATTGCCTTGTGGCCAACATCTAATACAAAAAAAGATTTCAAATTGATATGAGTTCTGTCAAGGGACAAGTTGTTTTTCCTAAGTGAATATTTATTTCCCTTGGAGTTATAACAAAGCACAGATATTAATAAATCCCAAACTCATTCATCCCTTCTCCAACTGTTTTGATAGCTCAGCTTGTCCGTATTTGGACCTTGCACCTTAAAACCCTAAAACAACCAACCCAGCTGCTTTGAAATTCTGCGAGTCCTCTCCCCTCCATGCCTTAGGCTGGGAGGAGACCCTTTACCTTTAGGAATATTGAAGTTTTCTTTAAGTTGTGAATTTACAATTGAGTTTTATTTAGAGAAAGTCACTTGACACTTTTGCTGATCCGTTGAATCGACTGAAAGGTGTTTGTAGGGTGGTTTGTGGAAATCTATGGAGATACAACATTCTTTGTGTGCTTTTTTAAGACTTCAAGGGAAAGCTTTCTTGAAACATGTGAGAACCACATGCAAAAATGCATGAGAAGGCATAGCAAAGCTGTTTTGGAAATCCTTTCAAAACAACTTCCACATTTGCTCAATCAAACAAAAATCAAATTCTCGAAATTTAATTTCTTATGTTTTCCATGTTAAAGAAAACATTTTTTAAGAATATTCACCGAGAAATAATAATTTTAATATTACCCAACTATTGCAAGAGCATCTTAAAAGTTAGAAATATGATAGTACTTTAGTTAAATACTTAATGCATTCGTGCCCAATCCTCTAAAATAATATTCATTTCACTAAAACAATCACCACTTTGGCATTAAAGTGGATGTCATGAAATTTAAATTTACTTCCCGTATTTCATTTAGAAATATGAAATTCTTTAATTTAGTTGATTAACTGGACCTACTCCAGTTTAGAATAACTGATTGAAACAATAGATTTGTGCTCCTAATTCTAAGAACCAGATTGAGATTTTGTTTGTTCACAAACTAAAATTTCATCACAGGACAAGTAAAAAGGATAGCCAAATGCGTGATATATCAAGGTGCTATATAAATGAGGGGTTACTGGTAATTAATTTCAACTTGCAAGTTTGAGAATATTTTTGCAGTCATAAAATAATTTTTGTGTCCATTACCTTGCTTTTATATTTTCATGTATAAGTTAATAACTTAGGATTCTTATCTTCTATTTGGAAACTCAACAAATGTCTTCTGAGTGTTAACTAAATGTGAAGAACTTTTGTAGTTTTTTGTTAGTTTAATAGCAGTTTTTCTTTTTTCGTTGACAATGAATTCCAAGGTGTTTTTGTAGGACGCAAGCGGAAGTGGTTTCCCGTTGAGGAGGCGCTCGGCCTTCTGTCCATACATAAGCCTGTACAGTGCTCCTACCTAAAGCTGCTCACAAGAAACGACAAAGTCCCCTGACTCTTCCCCTCTGTACGATATTGCCGGATGCGAGTAAATTCCGATGCTGCGATAACAACCACCATGAGCATCAATGTGAAAATCTTAACATATGTTCTGCTTTTATGTAGATGTCAAATATTTTGTCTGCTTAAAAATGTTTTTGGGGTCTTTGTAAGCAGTTAAATTATGTGTATTTAAGGTGATTTCATGTTTGAGGGAAAAAAATTGTAACAGTAGACAAAGTAAAAGTTAAAATAATTATATTATATGTTATGAATTTATTATCTCTTACATAAAAGGAATGCTTAGCTTTTTATGAATTTATATTAGGCATTTTGTAAAAAAGCATGAATGACTCTCAATTTGAAATGTTATTTGATTGTATATCTATTTCATTTACATATTAGAGGCTACTAATATAGGACTAATTGCTATACCATTTACATACTTTTCCGACTATACAGTTTTATAGTCTATTCTGCCTCATGTCCATATACTATTACAGTACTGTAAGATTTTGTCTCTGCATACCTTCCTTAATTTTTCTTCTCCAGGGTTCCCATAGGCCTTTAAAAGGCCTGATTTTTCACTTTAGTTTTCAAGAACCCTTAATATTTACCGTAGGTCCTTAACATTGTTTTTTTTTACAAGAACATTGCATATTTTATTTTAAATGCATTCAAAATCCAAGATCAGTAATACTTGTCCGAAGTCAAGTGTTATATTAAAAGTCGGGCATACTGTTTTTTGGTTTACTAATTGATGTTTTTAAAACTGAAACCCAAGCATAACACTTATGAAAGATTTTTCACCTGGGCACTTATGGGTTAATTTTCTGCAATCTGTAAAATATAGCATTAAAAAATGCAAAATAGCCTCAGAAAGGCTCTCGTTTTTCTTTTACTTGAAAAGTGGAACCCTGTTCTCACCATAGCATAGAATATATGTAATGCTTTGTGTATGCAAATAGGTGTTTTCTCTTTGAATCAAAATTAAATAATTCATCTTTTTGCAAATGGGTTGAATTTATTTATTACAAATTATGGAATTCTAAACATTGAACATCCTGAATTTTGTATTTTCTTGGAATTTATTTTCAATTAATACACATGAAAAGATTATCTCAATATATATTTATTAAAATATACTGCAACTGTTTTTGTATTTTTTAGCATTTAAAATACCTTCATTACATTTTAGTCTAGTGGTGGCAACACCCTTAAGTAGCAGAAAGAACATTTTTATTGTTTCAACTTAACAAGAGCATTTTTGGGGAAAATTGTAATAAATTTTTGTACTTGGAAGTTATACTTAAAAATACATACTTACTTTGCTGTCCAATTTTATGATCAATAAACTTTTAAAATACGTTTATATAGAAATCAAAGTTTAATACAAAAATATAGATTTTCAAAACCGTTTTGATCTTGATTAATCCGAAGTATTTAGAATATTTTAAATTTGGTTTGGAAACTAATGAATTTTTAGATTTAAAAATGTTCTGATTTGTTTTGATTATCTCATGTTCAAAGCCTTGTTTAAACTCTTGTTCATTACAACTCATAATTTTTTGGTTTCATAATATAGCTTTAACTCAAAACATTTTGCCACTCCTCTAATTTGTGTTATTGGGAATACTTGAGCACAAACTGCTCCAAATTCTGACTAAGATGTTACAATTCACTGACTGAAAAATGATTTATATTTGACTTGAAACGTTTTTCTTGACAGCTCTGAGGCAAGAAATGAAAATTATATTGTTTAGTTAATTTGTACTTGGAGTTGCGAGTCAGACATGAGATAGCGGAATTAAAAAAAAAAATTAGCTATTCGTTGAGGACTAAATTTATTTCTGGTTCTTGTCTTTGTCCAAAGATTTCATAATGGACAAGATAGCAGTTTTTGCTTTGAATAAAGGAATTTTTCAGTCATCATCATGCTTTCAAATTATTGAATGAACTGATCTCATTTGTGCATTTTAAGACAATGAATTGTTTGGATGTGTATTGTACTTTTACATTTATACACTTTGTGAAATGTTATTTTGAGTTAGTTATTGATAGTATAATTTCTTGAAATGTGTAAAGACCACTGTTTCTGTTCTTGCTAATAAATGTTTTGAATTTCAAAATTGCTGTTTGAAAAAATGTAAACTTTTGATCTATTTGGATTATGCATGTGTAAATATCGTTATAAGTTGTGAATTCTTTTATTTCAGTCAAGATAAATGATACTAAAAGCCCTATCAATAAATGTAGGGTAGATCACTTTTACAAGCCAATTTACAATGAAAATCAATCAAGAAATTCAAGTCTACCAACTTTTATTTTGTGTTTCAACTTAACGGCTTTTAAACAGAAAAATTTTGATATTAGTAGAAATATTAATATTTAAATGAGATCTATCACAAGCCTGCGCTCCATTTAAATAGTATAATTTAACTTTACATTGAAATACTTCTGAAATTTAAAGCTAAATACTAAATGTACTTTGGCCTTTCTAAATGTTTCCTTTGACTACTGTAAGTCAGGCTATATGAACAAATTTTTATTAGTGTGAAGAAAGTTTCAAGGAATTATACACATCTATTTTATAGTTTCTTGTAATATTCTTTCCTTAATTGTTTGAAAAGCTTGAAGCAATTTGCTTTAAACTAGAAGGTACGCAGTATTAATGTCATTGATTGACATCCGAAACGCAAGCATGCGACTTAGTTCACAAGTTATGTTTCCTGATTACTGGATGTCATGCAATTTTATTTAAATATAATTGGTAGACTTGATTACATTACAAGTTGAATCAATCTTTAGACTATGGGCGATACAACAGTCATACCGTTTTCGGGTAGCGGAATAAAAGCGTCGTACTGTAAAGGTTAAGTTAGGATTAGAAAAGTATGCCATTAAACTATTTTGAACCAAGCCGAATTCAGTAAATGTTTTCAAGAAGTCAGTGATATAAATTTTCTCACATACACAAGTTAATGCTTTCAATACCTTATTTTCTTTTCAATCTCAAATATGCGGAACAGCACAAGGTAGTATTGAAACTAAATTTAATTGGTATTTTTAAATGTCAGTTCCTTTTCATTTTATTGGAAATGTATCAGTATTCTGAGATGGTTACAATATTTTAAGTTGGGTATTATACTATCTTAAAATCATTTGTATAAGTTAATTTTGTATGCTATGATTAATGGATAAAAACAACCTTACATTATTGACAACCTCAAAAACGAAGCATGAAAAGAACATAAAGTTGAAATCTTGCTTAGTTTCGTTATTTTCACTATTCCATTGAAATAATTACGTACAACATTGACTTTAGCTGTCTGGTTAACATTACTATCAATATCTTACAATAGACTGAATTAAATCGATCATAAAGAACTAAGTTATCTAAGTACATTTAATTATTTCGGAACTATTTGAACGTTTATAAGTCCATATTTACTTACCTCTAAACTTATCGAAAGCCTGGAGTTTTAAAGATTTTGATATCGAATTGCGAGAGCCAATGTTAAATAGTGTTTATTTTGCTTACATATTCATTAGAACCTTGTATATAATGAATATTGTGTGTAATCTCATTTTTAACATGCAGTTTGATTTGGTTCATAAATAAATCAAAATGTTTTGCTTTTCATGAGTTTTAATTACTAAAATTGAGTTACACTGATTTTTCGTTTTTAAAAATTTGTTAAATTAAATTTAATTAGAATGTAATTGCACTTAATGGTTGGCAAGTATATATTTGTTGATGAAAACCTTTAACTATCAGCTAATTTAATTTCATAACTATAATATTTGTAAAGATACTAGTCCATTTTAGCCTTATAGAAAATTAATTTAAAGTAAATTAACTTATGTATTTTATTTTTGCTATCACGACTTATTTAATATAATAGCGATGCTAATGTGAAATAAAACGTCAATGTACTGTAAATATGCTTACACACCCAACCTGTTTAGTAAAATGTTCTCTGCTTACCTTTTTCAATGGATTTAAAGTAATTAACTTTATATTTAAATTAGACGGAGAAAGTAATGGATAAAATTGCGTGGATCGCTGTTAGCTGACTTGAAAAGATCGGCCTGTTGGCATTTGTCAATAAGTGTTTGCACCTTTTACCTGTGTCCCCAGTTTACGAGCAAGTTTTATTTGTGAAGATTTCCAATTGATGGGATTGGTGGTTGTTTATTGAGAGCTCAGCTGTTTAAAGTGCGATGTTTATAGACAATTAAAAAAATTGCTATGTCAAACCTTTTTTCTACATAAAAAATTAAACATGTAATATTATGTACATCATTGTAATTGTTTATGTAAAGATTGACTTGTTATTTGCATAAAAATAAATGTAGGAAATGTTATTACCATTTTTTTACCCTTGTCACTTTCAACAGCAAACATTGTTTTCAAATGAACAATACAAAGTTTTTAAGTGATTATTGTATGATTAATTATAAAATTCTTTACATACAATTTGATTTATTGTATTTTTAGTGATGTAGTTTGATATGAGAATTGTTCTGTTCAGTGCATAGTTTATCTTTCTTTTTACACAGTATTAAATTATTTTCATGTTAGTAGACCATTGCATGATTTTAGTATTTTTGTAAAACATTTTTTAATGTTATGTAGTTTTTTTGAGATGATTCCATGCACTGTTTTTTCTTCCTCCTCTGAATCTCAAGATAATCACAAATGTTTCATTTACATCACCCTAGTCCATTGCTCTGATGTCCCAGTCTCAATAAGAATGGGAATGTAATGTGTCCAAATTTTCCGTAATAAAAATAGACTGATGTTGTGATCTGCCAAAACTATTTTTACTCTTTTTTCACTTCATATGAAACACAATTATGAGATGAGATTTGATTTGAGACAATTAAAATCTGACTAAATTACATAAAATTAATTTAAGTATTTAGTTGCCATACTTATTTGGGTGGAATTTTTTACACAAAAAAGCCGAAAACATTTTGCTGAAGGGAGCCATGAAGAAATAAGTTTGAAAAAGGCTGCTTTAACCCTTAAAAACTACCATGGTAAAGCTTCCACCCATGTAACTTAAATTTTTACCATTAATTTCTCCAAATGATAGTCTTAAATCAAAAATTTATATATTTTAACACATTTTGCTTCTTATTCAGTAATCTGTCACATGTGATCTTTGTTGACTACTTGCACAAAATCAAGTATTTACACATAATTTTGAGTCAACAAACTTCCAATCTAACCATTTGAATGTAAATTTCCTTTCCCCAAAATCCGTCAATGTAAAAAATCGGATTTCTGAAGATGCTTTGGGAATAAACAAAATACAGGAAATTATTAAATTTTCAAACATAATGCAAAAACATGTTTCTGGAGAAATCAGTCTTCATCAGTATATTAAAATATTTTTTTCACAGAAATGTACTTAGGATGTCTTGAGGTATGAACCTCATGCTTGGAATTCCAAATTACCTCAATGTTTCTATATATTAAACTGCAGGTTTTGAGTTCATTAATAATGAATAACATTTACAAAATTTAATAGTTTTAATATTATTTGACAATACAACATTTACAAAGACTGCATAGAAATATCAATGTAGGGAGTAGCATAAATAAATAAATTTTATGCCCACTTATTTACAGATGAGTATACAAATCAGACCAAAAATATGATTAAGATCCATGAATATTATTTACATCTTTAAGAATTAGATTTTCTGTTTCCTATTAGGAATCATCATTTTTTTTCGGTGGTCGTAGAGTATTTCGGCACACACAATGCACAACCCACTCAATTCCTTCATGCACACCATCTCTGAAGAGGAATAAAAGAGCTTGTAATGTAATAAGTACACTTAAGAATGAAGATAGCATTAAGTAAAAGTAGAAGAAAAATAGTGTATGTAGCTATTTTTAATTCGGGTTGCACCGGAGCAACACAATGGGCTATTGGCGACAGTCTGGGATGAAACCCGAAGGGAAAGATCCTAGAACAACACGTAATTTTGAACCACGGTCAGGTAACGAGGTCTACATCTGAGCTGGGACCCCACTCTCCAAACTTCCACACCAATGTGAGGTAGGTAGGCATTTTAATTAACGTCGTACTGGAGCAACACAACGGGCTATTGGTGACAGTCCGGGATCAAACCCGAAGGGAAAGATCCTAGAACACGTAATTTTGAACCACGGTCGGATTGACGAGGTCAAACCTGAGTTGGGACCCCATTCTCCAAACTACGCCACCATGAGGACATTTGAGGCCACAAAAGATTTAACATACACCAGCCCCCTTTGTACACAACGGTCTTTGGCTGGATTAGAACTTGCAACCCTCCGGTTGTTAATACTCTTCCAATCGGGCTATCGTGGCCCAAGAAAATTACTGAAAACAGTACAAGGTAATTTAGTAAAGGTGTTTCAGTGTCTAAATGCATGCTCTCAGTTGACCCTTATCAATCATATATAACCTCTGATGTAACATTGCACCTTTTCCTTATCAATCATGTCACATGTTTGAGGCCAGACTGCTAACTACTCGGTTGGGATTTAATATTGGTGAATAAATTTAAAAGAAAATTCACAGAATCATTAATACTATAAGAATAAAGTATATCTTACCCTTGCAATGCTGATCCAGCTAAAACATGGCAATCCCTTCTTCCTATGAGATGTTTGCTTTCTCTAAAAACTTCCTTGATGCGGCCAATAGTCAGGCATTTCTGAAATTATATGTTCCCATATTAACACATACTAGTACACTTGTGCAAAGCATCTGCACTAGTTCCTAATTTTTATGTCATTGATGGCACAAGGATACTCACATTTGATACCTTATTTAAATCCATGTTGAATGAATGTAAGCACCTATGCTAATGAATATAAGATGCTGCTTTCAGTAGAAAGTATGTAGTAGGGGAGAAGAGTGAAGTTGTACAATGTAATGGTGGTTGTCATTGCACATGACAAACACCATTAACCAATCTTAGTACGAACCCATTTGAGGCTGAATGGACAGGGCATCCACCCTGGTTAGCTTTATTCAGTGAAAATAGGTATGTATGTATTTTAATTAAAGTCTCACTGGAGAAACACAATGGGCTATTGCCGATGGTTCGGGATCAAACCCAAAGGGAAAGATCCGAGGTCACACCTGAGCTGGCACCACACTCTTCAAACTTCCACACCATGCCAATGTGAGGATATTTGAGGCCACGACAGATCTAACATGCACCAGCTTCCTTTGTACACGACGGTCTTTGGTTTGATTCGAACTCGCCAACCTCTGGTTGCTAATCCACTACTCTGACAACCGGGCTACCCTGGCCCCTGCAGTGAAAATAGAGGTTGTTAAAATAGAAAGTGATGTCTCACAAAGATTTACGTTAAATATCATCGTTTTTGATTCAGGTTTTATCTATTTTCATATTTTTGCCACTGAATTTTGAAATTTTTTATCAGGGGATGCCGAGTTTCTGCGGTTGCTAAGCCACTGCGGGCCGTAGCAAAAGGTAAGGGCAAATTCATAGGGGCCGATCACCTTGGGCTCCTTCCAACATGAGGGAGAAGTAGGGACCAATATTGGTACTGATCTCAGTAGACAAAATAGTTCTGAAAACATGCATATACATATGAAGCAATTGGGGATTTAACTGCCCTATTCCCCTAGTTGGTACCACTGGAAGTCAGTGAAGTAATGATAAATTTTGGAGCTCTTAATTCTCTACATTATTTTATAGGTTGATGCAAAAGTTTGCCTTTTTTGACAAAAATTGAAAAATTTTATTTACTAAAAATTACATTTAATCAATATAGTATGTGCCGTTCTTTTCAACGACCTTTTTCCATCTCCCCAGTAGCTGCATAATTCCATGCTCACAGAGGTTCTGAGGTTTCTGGCTAAAGAACTGATTCAGGCGGGAAAGCTTTCTGAACCATTTATGACACGTGGAATTGTCAACGACACCCCTCACTCTACACAACACATATCTTCTTTTGCGTCTGCAAAACATTCTTGCCTTTACGGAAATAAAAAAGCATAATATGTCGAAAATGCTCCTTATTTTCTGCCATTTTTAATGCTTAACAAAAGTTTTAAAAAACCAACAACCCAATAAAAAATTTTTCCTAAGTACTCGCTGAAATTCCTCCTTTCAAATATCAAAACTTTGAGTGTGAAGACTTCCATTTTGCAATGCAATGCCATCTAGTGCCTAAAATGGGACGAATTTTTGCATCCGTCCAATACAAATAAAGCAAATTATTGATATTTATTCAAGAAATTTCATGTAGAAATCATGGACCTTTGATGACCTGTTGTTAATAAATGTCCTTTTTAATTCAATGCTAATATGTTGTAACTTTAGAGTACTGTTCTTAAGAAATTTAAGATTAATTTTCAAAGTAAATACGAATAACATGCCCATCTGTAAAAAACCATTTAATATTATTGTATTTTACAATAAAATAAACACATTCAAAAACATTTCTTCTTTAATTATTAGCATTTGAGACTCAACCAGTTGTTCTAATCTTCGCTTGCCTTTGAACTATATTTTAAGAATCCTCAGATAAGAATTCAACATAAACTATTTTTCCCATTACAACAAACCTTAAAACTTTAAATATAACTCAAAAATATAATTGAACTTACTCGTTGATATTAGCATTAATACAAGAACAAACTATAAGTTACAAAAGAAATAATGCAAAGTTACTTACAGGGATATCTTGTTTATTTGCAATTAATAGTAAAGGAACTCCAACAAGTGCTGGGTTAGTTATCATTTTGTCTAGAAGAAAAATAACAATATTAGAAACTTTATAAATTAATATATGCTACAAACATGAGTATTTGCCTTCCCTTATTTTTTCTTCAGAGGAAATACATGTATTATTCACTGTAATTAAAAAAATTGATCTTAAGAGTTGTAAATTTCTCGGGAATAATCTTTTGGAGAGTAATCTAGAATAATCCAGAATTTTCTTCTAAAAGCATAAAAAGAAAATGACATGCAATATATTTTTTAATCAATGAATAAATAAATAAATAAATAAAAAAGTTTTAAAATGTAATAATTTTGAGACTAATGTCAGAAATAAACACCTGTTATTTTTGTACTCAGATCTGATTTTGCTTGAAGTGTGACTTACTTCTTTGACAGTATGAGTAGATATTTTTGAGTTCACTCAAAGAGTTTGTTTTTAATATATCTCCAACCAATAAGTTTAATGTGCACTGCACAACTATGTGCTGAAATATAGGGTGGGGTTGCTTATCGTATCTCTAGACTTCAAAGTGAGCAGCACTATCAGCAATATATGAAAAACGTTGCACGTTTTTCAATAAAAACTAACAATTATAAAACAGTGCTTACATAAATTGTGAATGACAGATAAAATAAGCAGCAGGTTCATTTTTGCAATCAATAAATTGCAATTTTCTGAAAAATGTTTTAAACAGAAAATTCTTAAACATTCTCAAATTTGTAGCGTTTGCAGAATATTCCCTAACAACTACTTAAAACCGTAGATTGGCAATTTTACAGTTGTTTTAATGGAAATTATTAGTATTTTAAACATATTATTTTCCTTTAGAAATTTTATGAAATCTGTGAAAGTTTTTTGATGATACTGATAGTTTGGGTTTTCTGCAATACTTCGATGTAATTTAGGCAATTGGACATATGCCAATTCTTCTCTATTGACACATTTGTTATTGTCTGGTTACCATGAGAACTGCCTGTTCAGATACACACCCAGGATGTTTATCTGGAGGGGGCTTCGTGGCGTGCCTTCTATTTAAAGGGATAGTAATTTGAGATGATGCAAATGTCAAGCATGACCCACATGCGAGAGGTTGTGATTTTTAAATTTTAAATGCATTTCTTTGAAGTATAGAGCAGTTTTAGAAACTACCTCATTCTTAAATATCTAAATCTTTATCTAAAAACCAGTTTCAGAATGACTCTGACCAGTACGACGAATAAAAACTGAATTGAAGACAACAAGTGACCCTAATAATTATTAATAGAAGAATATAACACATTTTTAGAGTTTATCTCACTTTATCCTTGGTAAAAATGTGATGACACTTGGAAATCAGAAAATAATTGTCAGTAAATATTTATTGAACATTTTCGTACCATGATTTTTATAGAGCAGAAAAATTAGTCAAATACTGATATTTTTGATTTTTTAGGTTCTGGGAGAGAAGACCCCATAACCACCCCTGCCATGGATGCGCCCCTGCACCAGTGTATGGCCATAGAAACTGATCTAATCCAATTTTCCATAGGGGATATTTGAAGAAATGTATTCAAGTTTGATACATTAATGCACTTAATGCCAAATTGGAAATGTATTTGTTATGCCTGTCTATTGCCATAGAAACTGATCTAATCCAATTTTCCATAGGGGATATTTGAAGAAATGTATTCAAATTTGGCACATTGATGCACTTAATGCCAAATTGGAAATAGTTATGTTTTTTACTTTTTGCTGAGATCTATCTAGTAAACTCTCTTTCCATCACCAATATTTGCCCCAAACAAAATAAAATTTCCACCCTACTCAAAATGAAAATGCCCAAATCACTATTACCCAGACTTAGGTAGGTATTTTAATTATCACACTGGGAGCAACACAACAGGCTATTGGTGACGGTCTGGGATCAATCCCAAAGGGAAAGATCGAGAATACCACCATGTAATTTTGAACCACGGTCAAATGACTAGGCAACATCTGAACTAGCACCCACTTTCCAAACTTCCCCAGACTTAGTGGTAAAGTAATTCTCATGCTAGACAGATAATACCTTGTTACATGCTACTTTAGAATTGTTATTTTTGCCTTCGACATCAAACATTTTATTACCCTTTATGCTTATCATACAGTTAAATACTGAGCAGGCTCAGTTGTTAATTTATAAAAATATCAATATGTTGGTAAACTGCAATATGAACATTAAATTGTAGGGGACCACTTTCCAAAACACTGATATCATTTATTTAACACAGATGATTCTTAACTACATACTGTTTGTCCCTTTGGGTTTGATGTTGCAATTGAAATATTAAATGCTAATTAAAAATGATGGATTTCAAACACTATTGACAGTCTTATAACACTTGGTTAGTTTTTCACTTTGTAAATTTGTGTTGGTTCTCTCTTGGTTTTTAGTTTTCGAAATCAACTTGTCAGCTATGTATTTTTTGTTTTGTATCTCTGATGAACATTAAATGAATGAATTGGTCGTGTCTTATGGCACAAGGGTCATATTTGGTTAAGCTGTGCGAAACACAGGCCAATGTCAAGTAATGGGCATGCACACACAAAAGTTTTACTGATGCAGAAGATAGAAATACACCCAGGGTAAATTACAGGAACTGTACCTGTGCCACCTACAACTTGCTAACAATCGGCAAAACCACTAAACTAGGGTGGTCCATGGATGTTTAATGAGCCTAAAAAAGTGGTTGAATTGGGTATGAAAGTTGGATTGATTAACAGTGTGCATAAGTGTGTACTAACAACATAAAAGTATTAAAGTACATTCACTGTCTGAACCAAATAAAGAACGTTAGGTAAATAACCACCTTATGTTCGAATTTATAATTTGAAAATTATCACCATTGCAACCTATGTTCATTGAGTCCGACATTATTTTTACCCAGTGTAAAATAATTCAGAAATTTTCATGAAGTAACTAATTTCTGTTTGAATTTAATACAGTGGTACCTTGAGATACAAGTTTAATTCATTCCATGACTGAGCTAGTAAGTCAAAATGCTAGTATCTCAAATCAACTTTCCCCATTGAAATTAATTGAAATAAGATTAATTCATACCAGCCCCCCAAAAACCACTTCAATTTTTTTATAATAACGTATTTATAATGAAGAAATAATGTAGCTGGAGTTATAGCCTTTATCGAGTCCTTCTGCTTCAGAATAGTACATATTGTAGAAGTAGTGTGATCGTACTGTGTTGCCAAGTCAATTACTCTTACTTCTTGCTCATGTTTGTCTATTATCTCACTCTTCAATTCCATGGATATTACATTTTTCCTTTTCTCATCGCTGTTCTTTATACTCACCTTTGGACTCTTGGTTATACGACAAAAATTAGCTAAATAACTGTACACCCCCCGTTTTTCCGTTTTCAGAATTGATGCATCTGGTCGGAGAAAAGAAAAATGGAAAAAAAAAGAAAGGGACTCTGGCCTCCCGGTGACAGTTGACAATAAATGTCAAACCAAATTAAGAAATTGATTGATTTTTGTGACAGACGTTAACTGTCATCAAGTGAGGTAAACATGTGAACTGAACGACGCACAAGAAGGGAATCTGAGTGGAGTGGTGGTTGTGACGTCACCAGCAGGCTCGTATCTCAAATTCTGGCTCGTAACTCAAGGCAAAAAATCGACCTGGTGATGGCTCGCATCTAAAAAAACTTGTATGTTAGGGCACTCATATCTCAAGGTACCACTGTATACCCTTTTGAGTTATCACTATTGCAATCATTCTCTTTGAACTTGCTACCTTTCTTGTGCTTTTTACATTTGAGACACAAATTTCCAGTTTGCCAAACCATACCAGAAATAGGTAATTGAATTAACTTTGCACGGGAGCAGCCCAATGGACTATTGGCTATGGTCTTGGATCAATCCCAAAGGGAAAGATCTGAGGATAACACCTTGCCATTTTGAAACATGATCAGATGACGAGGTCAACATCTGAGCTGGCACCCCACTCTCCAAACTTCCACACTATGCCAACATGAGGACATTTGAGGCCATGACGGATTTAATGTGCACCAGCCCCCATGTACCCAATGGTCTTTGGTTGGACAGAGTTTCGAACTTGCACCCCACTGGTTGCTAATCTGGTACTCTTCAAACTGGGCTACTGCAGCCTCCAGCAAATAGGTTGTTTGGTATTGGAATTTTATGGCTCAAGGGCCATATTTGGCCAGGCTGTATCAGACACAAGACATACAATATCAAGAAATATATACACACACAATGAAAGTTTTACTGACACAGAAGAGAGAAATACACACAGGGAGGAATACACATGACAGGAATTGAACCTGGCTGCCTACAACTCAAAGGTTGCTAGCGCAGTGGGTTTACCCACTGAACCACGGCGCCCCCCAAATAAATAGGATTTTACCAAATATAACCATAACATCAATTTCCAATAACCCATATACCTATTGGGTTTTAATTTTCATTGACTGAATTTCAAACCATGCTTTGATTTTACAAAACAAGCTAAAAATTTTTAATCCCATGAATTTGCATTACACATTACCAAATGCTTCTTTAGACTCTTGCAGCCTGTCGATATCTGAAGAATCCACTATGTACACGACGGCATGGCACTCAGCATAGTATTTGTCCCACAGAACTTGGAGATCTTCTTGGCCCCCCAGATCCCAGAAATTTAACCTCACTCCATGCATGTCGATGCGGCCAACTGCAATATTAAAGAAATGTTAGTGTCAGGTCTAAGAAAATTTTATCTTCAACAGATATAGATCACAAATACCTACTATTGAGTCCTACAGTTGTTGTTATTTTGGTTGGATTCAGGCCTTTGTAGTTCTTGGAAAACTTGGTTTTCGTTTGTTCTAAAAAGGTCTGCAAAAATCACAAAAACTTCATAAATATTCACAAAATAGTAAAATTTATGAGTAAGTACAATAATGATGTTTTTACATGACTCTGTTTAACACATAAATCTTTAAAAGTACAATTTTTATTCATATCATTTATGATTTTGGATTAGTTACATATTGATGAAACAAAATGAATTGCTGTGGCAATGATTTCATTCTAATAATTTAAGTGAGTCATAATGAATAAGATGTGCCATACAATTCATTGATAAGCCATCAAGCATGACACTGAATTGCAAACTTCAACAAGTGCACAAGGTTTTAATATCCTATTAATTTCATTGTTGTATTAAGGTAGGTAGGTATTTAATTAATGTCCCACTGGAGCAACACAACAGGCTATTGGTGATGGTAAGGGGTCATCCCCCGAAGGAGAAGATCTGAGAACACCATGTAATTTTGAACCACGGTCAGTTGACGAGGTAACACCTGGGCTGGCATCCCACTCTCCAAACTTTCACACCACGCCAAGTGTTGTATTAAGAAAATACAGCAGAATATCATTTTTTTCTATATTCAAATGTCTGTACTAGTCTAGCTTTGGTGAGTTGGCATTTGAGTCAGGTGGTTTGAATAAGTGTATTCTTGAAATTAAGTGATTATAGCTAGAGCAGTTACTTCAGAGGTTTTGTAGGTAAAATTCTAGGTACTTGCATAAAATCCCGTTGAATATGAAAGTTGGCACAATTCTAACCAAACTTACTCCAATCATTTCGGCAGCCAAAAATTGTGTCCATTAACACACTTTTTTTATGCCAGGATTCCATAACTTTGAAAATAGTCAAGTGCATTCTGTTCTGTAGTAGGCAGGTCCCAAATTTTAATCATTTTTTTCTAAAATGTGAAGTGAAAAACAGAGAAATAGCGGTTAATAATAATAGCTGATAGAACTCTTATTTAAAAAATGGCTATACAAGGTTTCATAAAACCAAGTGTGTTTGACATCACGTCGCTATGGCGACAAGCAGAGGAGCAAAATAGG
Source organism: Meta bourneti (assembly GCA_933210815.1). NCBI lineage: Eukaryota > Metazoa > Arthropoda > Arachnida > Araneae > Tetragnathidae > Meta > Meta bourneti. The sequence continues at coordinate 10,137,763 of OW119925.1, read as the reverse complement.
AAAAATCGTCTTTGATTTCATGTTTTTCATTATTGGCGGAATATCGCATCATTTGGCGACATTTTTCTGGTTTGGCGAGAATGGTTGATTGGATTTTACTCAAGTACCAAATTCTGAGTTTTGAATGCTATACACTCGAAAAAATATAAAAAGTGAAAATTCTAACCACATTTCAGTTAAATCCTAGCAATTAGTGTGGTGACCAAAATTCATGAAGTTAGCATTGGCGATATCAACCATTACCATAGTTTCGGTGACAAAAATTTTAACTGAACATGGTAAATCCTGCTGAAACTGTTTTAAGACCTAAGTAATCAACTAACTACAAGACTTGGCTGAGATAAAATAAAAGCATGACAAGTGTTCTCAGAGCATCAAAATATAAAAATAACAAAATTCCAAGGTTATCTGAAAAATTAGATGAAAAAATAAAACTTACTGTTTTGCCGGCATTATCCAAACCAAGGATAAGAACATAATATTCATCCTTTTGAAACAGATACTTCCATAGCCCATACAGAAGAGAATACATCACAAGAATAGTCAAAAGAGAGAAACTCTTTATATCATCTAAAAACAATATTTTTGTAATACAATTAATATTTTTAACATTTTGGTCATATTTACATTGCACACAATGTTTTAGAATTCAAACTGAAGCTTCGCAATAAAATTATATGCAGAAAATTAACTTGCTTTTAAAATTTATTACAAAAGCCCCACACAAAATTTTCCTTTCCAAGTTAGAACTACTCAAGATTTAAGCTAATTTTAGATTTCTGCAACACACTTCTACTTTAGTGACAATCTGAAGTAAAGAGTGGTTTCATGTAAGATTGTATGTGGCATCAAAACAAAATTGTAACAAATGCCTCAATGACATTAAATGGCCTGCCTGAAAATTGATTTTTGACTAGGTTTGAAAAACATTGGTAACTTGAAGTTTAGCACCCCATCCCAATCGGTTCCCCTGTTAAAATCAGCAATACTTGAACATTTTTTCAGAATTTAATGACCCTTGATATCTGGGATAATTGCTTCATTATATTCGTTGGCTAGTTGTAGATATTTTAATCAGCCATTTTGTAAACATTTTATCCTACTAAAATAATTAAAATATGTAATACATTGTCAAATTGAGAAATCAGCCATTACAGGGCATTTTAAAGGTTCCAGATGGCAATGTTTCCATCATTGAACTATCCTAAAAAGTATTTTCTGAATAGCTACAAAGAAAAGTAAAACACCCTGTTAAAGCTTTGAAAACTTTACTCAATAGAAAACAAGATGTCAAAATTATGTAAAGCTTTGAAAACTACCCAAAACCAAGAAATCACAAAATTGATGACTTTATTCTGTGGTATACCTTAATAGATGACTCATTTTTAAGAGACAGGGAATTCTGTGTTCTGGCATATGTAAACGAACACACCTTTAAAAATTATATAAGGAATATGAAAGGAATTACTAGGACAAAACAAAACTTTTGAATAAAAATGTGCAGTGAAAATGGTGTGAGTCGTTGAGAAAAAGTGGGAAATATTTGTCATAGTTTAGCAACCTATTCGTGTCTTCTCAAGTGACACGTCCGTCATAAACAGCGTTAACAGAATCTACAACTGAAAATATTGCAGGTTACAAATTTATACGGGAAGATGAAAAATAACGAGATAATTCCCTATGATATCGTAGCAACAGTTCATAATTATTCACTTGATTTTAAGTAAATAAAAAATTGACGCAAGGTAATATTTTTGAAATACCTTCAAACAAGCAAATCCGCCAAGAAACTACGCTTCAATGCTGTTTAGATTTTACACCCTGAAAACTGAACCAAATATGTGGATATTTCAAATTAAAAAGACTTGAAATGCTATTGTAGACTTTTGAAGGAAATTTTGTCACCTGTTTTGTCAACAAATCCAAATCACATTAAAGTGAGGTAAAGTTGAGTTGAACATAGACACTGAAAAGTATATTTTTATCTGTGGCTGGGAATTCAATATTTCGATTAAACGTTGTTAATTTATTCAACAAAGAATTTTTGTTTCGCATGAAGAACTTTCAATATAACTTAAAAAACATTTATTAAACACATTTTTAGAATATTTGTGCTCATTCCAAATTAAAATAAATGAGCAAATTACAACATAACTTTTCTTTGTGTTTTGGCAATTCTTCATTAATGTTGTGTTTACAATTCATTCTGCACGCGGTGTCTGTAACTAAGAAGTAGCTGTTTATCGTTCTGATCGATATGTTCGGAAAAAAAATCAGTGTTGTGGCTATGTGGAGTGGATGCTGAAACTCAAGTTTTCTTGAAGTGCAAACACTTTACGAACCAGATATTTGAAATTGGAATTACACCGCAAGAAGATATCCTATTACAATATTGAAGAATGAACTTATAGAACATCTTCACGAATTTCTTTATTTTTGCTGTCGGACTTAGCAGCATAGTACGGACGACATTTTTTTTTTCCCTTCAAGCAACGAAAGTCTCGTTTATTTTTCATATACAACTTTTCCTCATTTCTCACTTTCCTGAAGAGAAGGTAAGTGACTTTATATTACCTAATTTCGAAAAAAAGGGGTCTGGACCCGAATACAACTTTAAAAAGATGTAGCAAGATGACGTCTTCAATATTTAGGGTTACCGAAGAAATGAGTAACATTATGGAGGAACCCGACGTAGATCCGACAATTTCGTTCAACCCTAAATTCCTAAAAACCAACGATAAAATTGAAAACTCAATAAACTATGCATTTCAAAAAGGAGCCACCTCCTGCAAACTATTTCTCAACCCATCTAACACCAATACTATCCCAAGAAACAATCCAAAAAAAATCAAAGAAGAGATTATTTACAAAACTTCAGATTATAAAAAAATCACAGACTTAAATTTCACAAGATCCGGAAAATTATTCATTTCAACAAACGATCCCACAGTAGCAAGTAACCTTGTTAACATAACAGAAATACAAGGAGTACCAGTAATCCCCCAAGTTATATGGGAAAGCCTAACTACGAAATTCTTAATATTTGATATTCACACCTCAACCACTTTAAAAGAAATTGCAGAAGAACTCACTACTGAAAATGACATCTGCATTTTGGAACTAAGAAGATTTCAAAAAGGCTCCAAAGAAGGAGTATATCCAATACTAATAACTTGCTTGGGAACAACTATTCCCAAATCAATTAAAATATTTCTAACAAATCAAAAAATAAATCAATTCATAGACAAACCAAGACAATGCACTACATGCTTCAAATTCTCCCACAATACCAACCATTGTAAAACCGAAAATATATGCGTAACCTGTGGAGAAACAAAACATACGGATCCATGTCAAAAACCAATAAAATGCATAAACTGTGGACAAAACCACAGAGCTGATTATAACAACTGCCCTTATAAAATAAGAGAAGCAGATTTCCTTCAATATAAAGCATCAAACAGGTTAACTTACAGCGAAGCCAGAAGAAAATATTTCACCAAAAAAAAACACATACTCAACAAAAATATCATCAAATCAAAACAATGAAATAAGCCAAATTGAAAAATCCCTTGATCAGCTGACAAGAAAGCTTTACGAAACATTCTCAGATAAATTAGACCAAATGCTAGAAAAAATGTCTGATATGTTCATGTCAATGGCAGAAATGAACATTAGCAACATGAAATCTCAAACCAATGATAAAACAAATACAAGCCCACCAAGGGAGAAAAAAAAGAAAACGGATAATGGAACAAAAAATAAAACAATTACACCCCCAACGATACTCAACAATGATAATTCCCTGAACTTTAGCAACAAGGAAAGTCGAATAGATAAATCAAAAAGATAAAGTTAAAAAAAAAAAAGCATGCACATCATACAATGGAATGCAAGAGGGATTCAAAATAAAAAATGGGTCCTGGACACAGAAATCTTTACGACAGCTCAAATAATAGTAATTCAGGAAACCTTTTTAAAACCTCATCAAAATTTCCATATTCCACATAAAATAATTTACAGAAGAGATAGACCACACAAAATTGGAGGAGGCCTAATAATTGCAATATCTGAGAAAATTCAATCAAAAATAATTGACATTGACAATTCAACTGATAACAATGAAAATGAAATAATGGCAGTCCAATACATACAAAAAAATAGACCTTTTATGATCATTAATTTCTACTCCTCTAATGGCAAAATTGAATATAAAACTTTAAACAATATCTCAAATAACATAAAAAATAATAGTTTCCTCCTCGGAGACTTTAACATAAAACATGACCTCTGGGGAGGCAATTCACACTCCACTGCAGGCCAAACCTTGTTCAATTGGACATTGGAAAAAAACCTTTGCCTTATCAATCACAATAAAACAACCCATATTGCCCCAAACGGAACCTTTACTCTTATAGATCTATCTTTTTGTTCTTCTGAAATATTTCCTATCTGCAATTTACATATCGAAGATGACAATTATGAAAGTGATCACTTCCCAATCATAATAAACATCGAAAATGAAACTTACTCACCATTTAAAAAAATTTTCTACAAATGGAACAGAGTCATAGAACAACTTAATTCTAACATTACCAAAGAAAACTGTAACAACTATGACCAACTACAAAATCTGATAGAAGAGACCAAATCAAGAAATAGATTCACGAAAATAAATTGCGAAAAGATAACAACACCATGGTGGAACACTAAATGCAATCAATTACTTTTCTTAAAAAAGCATTATCTAAAAAAGGCTAGAATCTCTCTCAAGGATGACCATTGGATCAAATACAAAAAGTTCTCTGCAAAACTCAAACAAGCTATTCGAGACAGCAAAAAAAATACTGGGATGAGGTCTGCAAAATGCAGCAAAATTCTTACTTTCTCTTTCGTATATTCAACATATTAAATCGAAGAAAGAATGAAAAGCAGAAATCCAACATTATTCTACAACTCAACGGCAAAGAAATCTTGTCAATAAAAGACCAAACCAATACCTTCGCCAAATTCTTTGCTACAAACGATAATCACAACCCTATTCCTATCGACTATAATAATATAGAAAATTTTGATTTAAACAAACCAATAACATCAACAGAACTAAATAATGCAATAAAAAAATACTCGAATTTCAACACCTGGAGAAGATGGCATCTCAGCACAAATTTTCAAAGGATTAAACCAAGAATCAACTACAATAATAAAATCTATTTTTAATGATATCTGGCTTAACTTCAAAATACCAAATAGCTGGAAAACAGCACTAATAATTCCTATTCATAAACCACAGAAACCAAAAAATAATGTCACTTCTTACCGTCCCATATCTCTTACTTCAGTACCTGCAAAAATATTCGAAAGAATTTTATCCCGAAGAATCTCCTCTTTCTTAATTAAACATAATAAAATTGAACCTACTCATCTTGGCTTCTTACCTTTCAGAGACAGTCAAACAGCAATCCAAACACTATTTTCGACAATAAAAAACGGTCATTCTCAAAAAAATTCTTAATTGCAATATCTCTAGACATAAAATCTGCATATGACTCAATTTATATAGATGGCCTAATAATGAAATGTCTCAATATAGGACTCTCAGGAAATATCTCCAAATGGCTTCATAACTTCCTTCAAGATCGGACAATAAGGGTAAAATGGGAAAACACCATATCAAACCCAATCGAAATGAGAAGAGGAGTTCCTCAGGGTAGTGTTCTCCCCAATTCTTTTCACAATATTCATGGCAGATTTTCATGAAACAATACCAATGGGTGTTAACTACATAATCTATGCAGACGATATCCTTTTGTATTGTACCCACGACAATCCAGATTACATAAAAAAAATTACAAAACACAATAGAAAATATCAGTAGATGGTGCAACTATTGGAATCTTAAAATATCCCATAATAAAAGTTCAATTATAAACCTATCAAAAAAAAGAACTACTTTTGACTGGTGCTTTTCTATGAATGGCAACGTGATCGAATGGACAGATGAACTAAAATTCCTCGGCATCACAATCTCCAAATATGGTAATCTTAATTACTTCATCAAACAACTAAAAATAAAAGCATATAAACGCATAAATATCCTTAAAGCCCTAGCAAATAAAAATTACGGTGCTCGCACACATCACTTAATACACCTAGCAAAAACATCAATTTGTAATCTCTTCCATTATAGCAGTACAATTCTAAACTCATGCAAAAAAACAAACTTAAATCATTTAGAAATATGTCAAAACATGGCATTGAGAACTGCATGCGGACTCCCCAACTGGACTCCAAATATTATTCTCCACAAAATCACAGACACAATCCAAATTAAAACCCAAATAAAAAAATAAGTAATAAATTCTGGATAAAGCACATTTCTTTGGGAACTTTCTCCCCCTTGCATTCCATTATTCAAGATAATATTAATTTACTCGAACAAAATAGTTCGTCGATTATCTCTTGTTTTGAATTACTTGAAGAAGACTTCAAGACAGATCATCTCATCATGTTCATCTTTCCAGTGGAATCATTCCCACCTAACATCTCGTTTTTTATCGAAAATTTGGATTTCCAAACAAAATCCCTACCAAATAATTGCATCCAGGCTCTCTTTAAAAATGTGACTGATCAACTACTCTTTAATCATCACCTAATAGCAACAGATGCATCTAAAACAAGCAATATTACAGCAATTGCAGGATATTCAAACAAATTAATAATCAAATACAGAATCAGCAACATCAACTCTATCTTTACTGCGGAAGCTATTACCTTATGCCAAGCATTAGATGAACTTATTGACTTTAACACTAATAACTGTATCTTCACTGATAGTAAATCTGTATTACTGGCTCTACAAAACTGTTCCATCAAATCATCGAAAATAATCCTACGACTTAAAAACAAACTAATCAACACCGCAAAACTCGTTACAAATTTAAAATTAATCTGGGTTCCAGCACATAAAGACATTGAAATAAACGAAAAAGCAGATCAACTCGCCAAATCAGTAAAAGAAGAAGACATCTTTCTTGAATGGTTATCGCCGGAAGATACGACAAAATACATAGGAAACAAGTTGGACTTCTCTGATCGATCAATATTCAATCATAGCAAATACTACCAAATCTCAGGCAACCTTCCAAACATATATGACGTAAAAAACACTCTGAAGTCAAGAAAAGAAGATGTTTATTTTTCAAGATTTTTATCCCGAATGCTAATCACTCTAGATCTCCTATTTAGATTCAAACTAGCAGACACAAATCTCTGTGACAGCTGTAAAGTTATCGACTCATTTCAACATATCATCTTCGTCTGCAAAAAGTATTCACGCCCTAGAAAAAAACTCATCGAAAAAATAAAATTCCGATCTCAAAACTTCACCTTCAAAAATCTCATAAAAAGCATCATAAATAAACCACAACAAGCTAGAGACATAACTAGATTTCTCATATCAATTGAAAAGTTCTAATCTCGTATTTTTCTCTTAAATTTAGATCAATTAGGAAGATTGGAGACAAAAGCCTGATTCTGCAGCTAAAAGTCTCAAGAAAAAACCAACCAACCAACCAACTGTAACTATAAAGGACACTAATTCCTTCTTGGTAAGTAACATCTAAGGTGTTAAAATTTTTGTTGTTGTTTTTCTATTAGGTGCAAAATTTGTTCTTAATTTCTTTCTCCACGTTGGTTTATTTGCTATATCATGTTTGAAAATTAAATCGAAATGTCCTAATGAATCCTTAAGTCGCAAGTCCCAGTCTAGGGTGAACCAGCCAGTCCCTAACGACCTATTGGTTTTTGATAATTTCCCCATATTTCTCACGAAAGCTAACTATTCTAGTCTATTAACAACCAACCAGTTTTTTACAGCCTTTAGTCAACTAAAATATGTGCTAACCTAATATGTTGGATATGTGTTAGTCAGAAATTGGTCAAATTACTTCTGAATGGTGATCGATTTTTATTAGGGGACGTATCCCCTGAAAGCTATGTTTGACACTAACTCCGGCATCTGCTTTTCACAGATAAGAGGCTTGGTCACTTGAGTGTCTACTATATGTAGGTTCGACTAAGTATTAGTAAAATACGCATGAAAGCATAATTTGTAATTTTTTTCAGGGCACCTGGTTCAACAGTAGTGAGAAAAATTTTCAAGATTTACTTGGTTCAGAAAATTTCAAACAACCAGCAATAAAATGCAGCAAATGCATATATTTTGACAGGGTGTTGTTTCTTATGCCAACCATGGATATAGTCAACCAGTAATGATGTAGCTCTAATAATCATCAAGGAAGACAATGTGAGACATCAAAAAGATGATGTAATTCCAGAAGCGCTGCCAAGACCTGAAATACAATCTTCAAAAAGGCAGTCTTATGAATTTTACTTGTACTTACAATTTTGCAAGACAAGAAAGAACAAAAGAACAAGAAACTAACTTTGCCCTTTCTCTAGTGCCAATGTTGAAAGCATTGCCTTTGGATAAAAACTTGAGGCTCAAATCAAAATCTTACAAGTTTTTAAGATGCTAAATTCTCAGCCTGAGCTTTCACGTTCTAGAAAATTTTCCCAGAAAGTTCGATCTACACAAACCCCTTCTCTGCAATGCACACCATCTCAAAAAGTGTTTGCAACTTCTCTTCCTATTATGGCTACTTCTACTCTAAACTCCCATACTCCTGTACACTCATTGTGTAAATTCACCAGGTGATTCAAATGAAATAGTGGGTGGAGATGTCGAATCCGGGCACTGGCGATCTTTCGCCAAACATGGTAACCTTGTGGTTTTGGATGAGCTGCAACTACTCCTAACAGGGACAATCACTCATATCTATGCTCTTACAAAGTGGGATTTAAACCCAGACTCTACTGGGTGGGAGACATACTATGACCACTATACCACTTAGGTAGCAAAAAGTTTAACGTATATAATCAATGCTTGACTGTAATACAATATAACTAGCTTCCATAGTTCAAAATTAGCTGTCGATAGTTGGATTTTACACCTTTACATTTTGTTTTGATTCCCAAGGTTTTAGACCCAGTCATCATTTTCGACGCCTGACATCAATATTTTTGCTTGTATGATGCAAATTCTAACCAATCAACCGCTTATTCTTCATTCTAACAATCTACTGCACATTTAAAGCAATATCCCAATGCAAGGGTAGCCATGCCCACTGGTCTAGCAACCTGACTTGTAGGTGGTGCAGGTTTGATTCCTCCCTGGGTGTATTTCTACTTTCTGTGTCAGAAAAATTCTTGAGATTACTCTCACTTCAAATTGGATGAACCTAGTGATCTCTCATTTTTTAAAAATTATGATCGAACAAGCATTTGTAATTTCTTTGTGGCGTATTTTTAAGTAGTCATCACAGCTCATCCATGACATGTGTGCAACCAAGTATGAGATGAGAGACAAATAGAATTGTTGCACAACAAAAGTCATCTGTGCACAGGCCCTAAGGATATCAGTCCATTGATTAACAATTCGAGAAATTGTCAAGGACAACACGCAAATCTAATGAGTTAAAAGGCGAGACAGTTTATCAATGTTAATCCAAAAATTTAGTGTAATTTATAATTCCCCCAATTTTTTAAAATTGTGAATATACTAATTAAAAAAATAACTATTTTATGTTATGTTTAAAAAAAATTCCTTGAATTCGACGACTATGTTAAAGTATTCCGTAGTATTCAGGCTATTGGTTAGCATTTCAAATTCTTGAGACAAACAAATTTAGAATTTTTCACACAATTCTAAAGAAAATAATATAATTTTCTTTCTAATTGTGTTACCAAGTTGCTAACAGAGTTTGATATATTAATATCGTTTAATTATAAATCTTTTTTCAATGAGTGACTTAATGTTTTTGTACAATACAGTCAATTGTGGTCTTGTTAATAGTTAAAATAAAATGTTGCATGCATCTCCTACATGATAATTAAGTATACTTTATTTTGTGAATACTCTCAAAGCAGTTAGATAATTTTACTGTTGTAAATATTCATAAGTTACCATTATTTTTCACTTTGTTACCAATGCTATCATTCTGTTTACATTCATTTAATATATGTGCTCGTGACTTTTTCCAATAATAAATCTCAGATGTTTCCAATATTGTTTGAAGATCTATATAGACTGCTTATGTGTAGTTTGTCTAGTACTAAAACTATTTCGATCCTCTTTTAATTATTAGTTAATATGTCTAATCCAAATCAAAACAAGAATGCCCCATCACATTTAAAATCTATGAAGTCTGTCCTTAAAGTATCCAGTTATAATGAAAATGGTTTGCACAGCATCAATATTGTAACTTGGCTGTCAAGGAGGGGGGACATGATATGCATGCTTGAAAAGTCATGAACCCATTGGACTAATCAGTTGGTTGATGGACTTTCTTGAGTGAGTCTGTTCTGTGAGACTGTCGCATTCACAATGATTGAGTGAGTAGAGCAGCAAATTTGCTTCAAATTTTGTGTTAAACTTAATAATTCATCAGCAGAAACTATTCAGGTGATTAAGATGTCATTTGATCATGATGCAATCAGTGCATCACAAATAAAAATGTGCTACAACCGCTTCTAAGATTAACAGTATTCTGTTGAAAGTTATCTACATTCTGGAAAACTTTCTACAAGCGGAACACCTGAGAATGTTGAATGTATACAGGCTGCAATGAACAAAAATTGACTACTGATGGTGAGAGAATTAGATGATCTTGGGATTCCCAAAACTACTGTGTTCGAGATTTTGAGAAAGGCTCTTAGCAGGAAAAGTGTTGCTGCATCCATTTATCACATCTTTTGGTAAAGGTACGTACAGGGTCTTTTGGTAAAACATCAATTTCCCAAGATGGCTCAGCCTCCTACAGCCCAGATTTGGTACCCTGTGACTTCTCGCTCTTCCTAAAAAGCTTAAATCACCTCTGAAAGGAAAGATTTCAGATGGTGTTAAGGAGAATATCAGGAGGCAGCTGATGGTGATTTCAACAATGAACTTGGAAAAGTGGAAGGAACACTGGGAAAGCTGAGGTGCCTACTTTTTGAAAGAAACCTGGTGTGCCAAAAGTCCCAGGTGCATAGCTTCTTTCATATTACATGGCTGGATGCGTATTGGATAGACCTTTACATATCGCTTTCATATGTACACTTTGTAGTAGTATATAGTTAAATATCTGCTTCTCTATTGTATTAATTTAATTAAAGCCAAAAATTAAGTATTTCTATGCAGCTCCGTTTTAGGCAAATCAATTATTTCTGATTTTTAAAAATGTGTAGCCCGATAAAATTATTACCAGAAATTTTCCTCTGGAAGACTTTGTAAATTCTGAAAAAAAATTTTCAATTGTGAGGAAACTTGAATGTTTTCCGCTGTGATCAATCTAAGTTGAAGCTGTGTGTTTCACAAGCAATTACTTTAATATAGTTTTCATTAATTTAGTTTTGTCAATTTTTTATAGGTATGGAATCTACTGATGTGAAACTTGAACTGGAATCTACTGATGTGAAACTTGAACCTACTGATGTGAAACTTGAACCTACTGATGTGAAACTTGAACCTACTGATGTGAAACTTGAACTGGAATCTACTGATGTGAAACTTGAACTGCAGCCGGTGGAAGAATTGACTGTTGATAATGATGATCAAAGTAGAGTAGAAGAAAAGCAGGATGAACCTGATCTCTACTCCTACACCAAACTCAATGACTTCACATCTGAAATTTTTAAAATTGAACTCTGTAATCTACCACACTATGTAGGATATGGGGTAAGATGTGTTTTAATATTTAATCACAAATGTAGTTTTATCTAATCTTCGTATTTGTTTCTTTGTCTTCGGAAAGTGGGTAGGGAAGTTGACACAACATTGATGCTTGATTATGAACGAAAAGTTGCTGGTATCGACTTAAGAGCTGCAAAAAGCTTCTCCAACGAAAGCATTCAACAGATATATTTAAGTTTTTAAATGAAAAAATTTCTAAAATGAAAGTAGGACAAATGCAAACATTTGTGAATAAAATATTTTAATAGGTTGGTTTGATTTATCTCTGCTCTATTTTCAAAGTAATGATTGATGCAAAGTAGTTCCTTGCTCCTTAAGGTACATTTTACCTTAAATTATTGTCCAATTAATTATCAGGTTGCAAAAATTGATGTAGAACAGTGATTTTCTATCTTTTTTCATTTCATGGCACACATAAACTAAAATCTTGCTTCACACCAAAATATAATGGGTGGCCATAAAATAACTCACTCTTTGGAGCCATCTGTAGTTAAATCGAATAAACCGAATGAAACCAAATTTGGTAACTTTTGAAGACATGGGGAGATGAATTCTGCAGAAAAAATTCTAGTACAAATCGTTGCCAATAGGAGAATTTAATGCTTTGGAGTCGAAAAGGGTTGAACATTTGCATTAATACAGATAAAAGAGGTTATGCAAAGTTTCGACTGCCTAAGAAACAATCATACCACTAATTCCAGCTGGATATGTGGTGTGTTGCAATAAAAAAACTGGCCATAGACATAAAATAATATAGAGATTGAACTCGCAGGAAACTCTTTTATTCACCAGAATCAGGTTCCCTTGACCACAGACCAATTTCAATGTGCTGACCTTCTTGTGTAGAACAAACTGCATCCGGTGTAGGGCATGCTCTACAGTTGAGCATGAGTGTTAGTACAGGGAGTCACAGCAGAGAAAGCTGTTTTTATTTTCAATCTGCACTTTTAATTTGTTTCATTAAGGCTGATTCTGTTTTGAATTTTATTTCTTTAAACATGTGTTAATATTTGAAACAAAGCAATTCCAATGAATGCATCAGAAATCTAGAAAAATGTTAGGAAATGAGATGGTGAACAAAGTGAATACAAGCAGTTTTTAAAAATGATCTTGCTAAGTGAAGCTCTGACTTCAATATTTGTTAAGAATTAAGTAAAAAATAAGTTTGTAGGAAGTATATCCATAAACTTCTATTGAGAATACATTATAAATGCACTTGATAGTTTGTTTTCTTTTCTATGTCATTTTCATATTACATGTGTTATTTTTCTTTATTCGTAGCAACTTCGTAAATTGTTGAACAGCACTTTGAAGCTTAATACTCGTAAAGTCAAAGCTATTGGAAATCCTCCTCAGTTTGCATTTATCACTTTCAAGTAAGTGCCCATTCTTAAAGGAATTTTGACTTCTCATAAAAGGATATCCATTTAAAAAATCATTCAAAGGTTTTTTACTTTAAAATAAATTGTTATGGTGGCAATGTATGATACTCACCTGCTAAGTTTTATGGGTTATACTTGTAATATTTTTATTATTTTGTACAAGCATGTTCCCAGATGCATTTATGTTACTAATTTTTTGTATTTTTTCTGATTGGTACAGTATGTTGTGCATTGTTTCTGACACCATCAGTAGTATTGTACTTCTTGGGGGTCAAGAAAAATTTGCTATAAATTAAGGGTAGATAAAAACTTACTGGAAACAAAGGCACAAATTATATATTCAATTTTATTTCAAAAATTTTTATTAAGAAAATATTTCATTTAAAAAGGTACATTCAAAATCAAAAGTAAAATTTTTTTAATACTTTTAAATAATAGTAAAATATTTTTCTAACAGATTAAAATCCATTTAAACAATGTATTTCTCATGAAAATAAACATTTAGTGTCTCCAAAAAGTATTAGATAATGAGTTTCTGCTCTTGGCCAATGATAGTAGCTTTAAGGCAATGCTAATTTTACTACTAAATGGAAGCAATGAACTTTGCAAATATTTCAAAACTTATTGCTCCTGATAACACACTCACAGGATGAAGCTTTTTAGTTTAAATGCGCTTGATATGAACTACAGTGCTGCATAATATTGCTAAAACTCTACAGAACTCACTGCTCTAGTGAAATTCTCCAGCAGTCTGATTACAGAAGGCAATGAAAAATCGGGAAGATAGAAATTGGTGTAGAATAGAAAGTGTGAGCGAATGTAGAAATGTTGTGAGGATGTGCAAGTATGTGGTTTATATGTTAAAAAATACCAAATTGCCTTTGTGAATGGGATGCAATTAAAGTGGACATTCAGAAGCCAATTGTGAGATGATTGATGTGTGTATTTTTTGACATGCACTTTATTGGAAGCAAGAATAAGTAAGACCAGTAAAAGAGAGAAAGAAGTACAAAAAATACTGATTTATCTTTTTATTAATTTTGTTGCATTTTTTGTATGAAATGCACATATAGATGGTTATATTCATTGTGAATGGATTTAAATAATGCATAAAATGTGAGTAATGTACAGATGTGAATAATTAGTAGCGCAAATATTATGCATGGGTCTGCTACTATACATAAATTACTAAATTTTTTAGAGACGAGGAGGATAGAGAAAAGGCTTTAAACCAGTTAAATGGATATCAATGGAAAGGGAAAATACTCGTTGCTAAAGTAAGTGCCTTATTGTCAGGTATATTTGTATTTACTTCATTTAGAAGTTTAATACAAATTCCAATCATTGATCTTGGATTGTAGAAATCTTGAGTCTGCATGTTAAGACTATTTTTTTAATGAATGTGGGTGATGTAAAATTTTAATTCATATTTAAATGAAATTTCTTATAAATGTTCCTTTATGGAATAACTTCTGAATTCAAAGTAACATTCAATAAATCTTTTATTTTAATCAGAGAACATTCTGCTCAACTACTACACAGGTCTTTTACAAAAAACAGGAAATTGATATAGTCTCAGTACAATTTTTTTAAAGTATGTCACTTAAAGTTGAAGGTTATTACCATAAACCAAAAATTATTACAAGGTCCTGAAAAATAATATCCTTTTTAAGATTATATTTTGTGAGGTACTAAAATAGACCAATATATTCCAGCAAGTTATGAGTTTATGCAATTTTATTTCAAATTCTAAGGAAAAGATTCACACACCAATCCCTATGTTATACATGAAATACATACTTAGAAGAATTTTTATTCAAATTACGAGAACTTGTATAGAATATTCTAGATACATTCTGCCTGCATGTGAAACTTATGCAAAACTGCTGATTTTCAAGATATTTGCCCCATTGTTTTATTCAGTCTCTTGTAATTACAGCACTGCATTCTAAATATTGTGATATTTTATTTAAAACTTTTCATAATTATTTCATTAGTTATTGAAATTTAACCTTAAGTTTTAATGACTTTTTTAATAATATGTAGGATCCATATCCACTCTGAAATTAATTTGAAACAAAATGATGTGACCAAAATGTGCAACTGAACTAAAATGATAAACTAATTAAATATAATTATAAATAGTAATTAAAATAAATATTAATAAAGTTGTTTTAAATATCATGACCCATCTTATTCAAATTAAATCTTAGTTTTAATTACTAGCTTAGTGTATTACTTACCTGTAGTAAAAATTCCAATTATATTCACTGAAACTCATTAAATTAATGTTTCTAGACACTATACATTTGCTTTGCTGAATAAATTTTTTGTTGGCATATATAATGAATAGACCTGTGTATACACAATACATTGAAAGCAGGAAAGACCCATATTGATGCACCAATGAGAATTCTACCGGTCTTCACCTCAGCAGCCTTCCTAGCACATTTAGCTAGTGTAATGGCAATAGATTAATTAACCATTAAATTTCATAAATAAATTAAAATATTACATAATGCTGGGAATCTGCCAAATGTTAGTGTGTTACCATTCATGAGTTTCATATATTTTTGTTTTATAAATTAATTCCTCCATCTTATTTCATTTTATGGCTAGAAAGCGAATCCAGCGGCCGACCCTATGGCCCGGAAAAGAAAAGCAGGGGATTCGGAAGATTGCACGGATCCGAAGAAAGCAAAAACTGATGACATTCCAATAGAGTTAAGGCAGGTGATTAGCCAATATATAAATATTCTCATTGTTTTTCTTTTCTTAAATACTGCCTATAGAATCAGTATTATTTTGCAAGGAAATATATTTTACTTTATCTGTTTGCTTCAAAAAGTTACTTTTGTTCTGTTTGCTTTAAATAGTTTTGTTCTGTTTGCTTCCAATAGTTACTTTCATTCTGTTTATTACTTTCGTTCTGTTTGTTTTAAATAGTTATTTTTGTTCTGTTGCTTTAAATAATTTTATTCTGTTTGCTCCAAATAGTTACTTTTGCTCTGTTTACTTTAAATAGTTACTTTTGTTCTGTTTTCTTTAAATAGTTACTTCCTTTATGCAGTTACTTTATTTGCTTCCTGTAGTTACTTTGTTACCTTTACATAGTTACTCTATCCAGGGTTCCCTCAAGTCCTTAGAAACCTTCATATTTGCTGAAAGCTCATGCAATTTTTAAAAATGCCTTAGTTTTTACAAGAACACTGCATATATATATATATTATTCAAGGTCATTAATCTTTATTAATCTATGTGTGAAATGTAGCTTGAAATGAAAAATAGCCTTGATAAGGCCTCATAAAGATCTTAATTTTTCTTCTAATAACAGAAATTCACCTTAGATTACTAAGAATCGTGAAATTATTGGGGTAAATTCCACTCGATAAAATGGTGTGGTTGCTAAAACACCTGATTGGTGATTACTTTTCCACAAAAGGTCGTCAAGTTGGCACCTTATAACAATATGAAAAATCCAATCCATACTTTATTCTTACTGCAATGTTGCATTCTTTTTGTCCCATTGTTATCATTTGGTAGTGTTTTGGTGATAAAAAGTGAAATTTTAGGATTTTGCCAAAGTTCAAACCATAAAATACCCAAGCAGGAATTGAGTAAAATATATAAAAGTGTACAATGACTTGAACTGACTTCAGTGCTTAGATGGGTTATGCATATACACTACCTGACATTGAAAATGCAACACCAAGAAGGAGTTGGCAGAAAGTGATGAAATTTAGCAAACAGAGAGAGACAGCAACGAGCAATAAGTGATCTTTATTGCAACATTATACACCTTGCCACTGAGCAGCAAGAACGTCTGATCTGTAGATTGTAGGACCACCGCGAGCGGCGATACAGGCAGCAACACGTCTAAGTACAGACGCAATGAGCGTGCGGATGGTGTCCTGAGGGATGGCTGCCCATTCCCTGTCAACCATTTGCCAGAGTTCGTCTTCTGAACATGCCGGTGGTAACGCGTGCAAGCGACGTCTAATGACATCCCAGAAATGTTCGATAAGTGAGAGATCAGGGGAGACAGCTGGCCAGGGAAGCACCTAGGTACCTTGCAGGGCATGTTGGCTGATGCGTGCCGTGTGTGGCCGGGCGTTATCCTGCTGGAAAATGGCATTGGGCACCCCCTGAAGGAAAGGTAGTGTCACCGGCTGCAGCACGTCATCCACGTATCGTTGGGCCGTCATAGTGCCCTGAATACGGACCAGAGGTGACCTGTTATCGTAGGCGATGGCGCCCCAAACCATTATACCGCGTTGTCTCGCGGTATGGCGTTCCACAGATGCGGCCGGATTGGCCCTGTCACCACGTCAGCGCCAGACTCGTACACGGCGACTGTCATTGCTAAAACAGAAGCGTGGCTCGTCTGAGAACACCACCCTGTGCCATTCCGTCGTCCACGTGGCTCTATTCCAACACCATTGCAAAAGGAGACGTTTGTGCTGTTGGGTCAATGGTAGTCATCTCAACGGGCGCCATGAGTGCAGGCTGCCAGTGATCAATCGGCGGATAATGGTCCTGGACGATATGGGAGCATCAAGGGTGTTCTACACATGCTGCAAAAGGGCGACAGATGTGGCTTGCGGGGCTGCCGATGCTTGCCGGCAGATGCGTTGGTCCACGCGTGCTGACGTCACTCTGGTTGCACCGGAACCCCTCAAACGTGCCACATTCCCTTGGTCCAACCATCTGTGCCACAACCGGTGCACCGTGGACGTGTGTAGGTGGGTATCTGCTGAGATTTGACGTATGGACCAACCTGCCCTTCTGAGGCCAATCACCATACCCCTCGTGAAGTTGTCTGTTTGCTGGAACTGTCTTGATTGGTAGCGTCCTGGCATTCTCCGCTACTAGACGTTTCCTCTGAGACACAAAAACAAATTGCAATTTGATTTACCTGGCAAACAGAGCGGCGCGAAACTGACCACTTTTGCAGGTTCCTTCCCTGGTTTTTCACTCACCGTGCGCGGGACAGCTGCACATTTTGCATCATTTACATATCTCGGTGAGTTGCGTCTACCCTGTTAATTTCATCCAGTTCTGCACACTCCTTCTGAGTGTTGCATTTTCAATGCCAGGTAGTGTACACTGGACTGCTACAATTTTAACATGAAAATCTTTCATTTGCACTCTGTATCTTTTATGCAAATGAGTATTTTTCCAGCACTTTTACATTACAAAAGCCAATTTGCCAATATACAGAATGTTGACTTATTTTTTGAAACCTCTGCATTCAATCATTGTATGATTTTTTTTATGTAACTTGTCGTATTTTTAGATGATTTACTTTATGCAGTCAAAGCACCCAACTATCTAATTTTTCATTTTTTCTATATTAAAACAATTAGGCTACAATGAAATATATTTTTATTTCTTAGAAAAGCATATTTAAATAAAAATTATATTGATATTACTGTTTGTGTTTACTTAAGACCATTCCTGGGAAAATCTACAGTGAAAAAAGCTTATAATAGTAGAATATTGAAGTTATATAAAGGTTGAAATGTGTTTTGAGAATAGTTCACTGAAAAATTAATTCAGCCAAGAGAGCAAAACTAAAATTATAATTATGTATTTTGTTTAGTTACCTCGTACCCCTAACCTTGATTAAAATGTCACATTTATAAAAGAAAGTTTAATTATGAATAGAAATGGCCAATGAGCTTATTAAGTCAGTGTTAGAAATACAAATTTCTTATAAAGAAGATATTTAGTTTTTCTTTAATTTTAAAATTTAAATTTTTTTGTGCATTTAACTATTTGTTTCATACTTAATTGGTACATTTTGTGTTTTAAATGATTCATTTTGTATCTGGGCAACTAACATAAGCTTCATGAGAAGACTAATTTTAATTAAGAAATGATTTAATATCTAATAAACCTGAGAAAGTTTCAAAAGTCAAAATGCTAACCATTCAGAAACCATATTAGCAGTATTTGTGATGATGCAAATAACTTAATAACTGAAAACATCATTTGTCACACTTGTCTGTAATGGGTTGTCTTAAATGAACTTAATTAAATTATTTTTATGGATAATTTTAAAAAAGAATAAGCAAGCATTTTGGTCAACTTTTCTATCTACAGCGTAGTAATGAAAAATGTCAGTTTTATTTGTGAACATTCCTTTTATTTGAATGATTGCGCCAAACAACCCAACCAACCTTTTATTTGAATGACCTTGTGTATGAATTTTAAAGGTTGAAAAATGCTGTAACCCCTTTCTGGAATGTTCCGTATGATGAGCAGCTGAAAAGGAAGCAAAATGATGTGCACAAGTTTTTAATGAAGCTTAGCAAAGGCATTGAAAAAGTTAATCGGAATCTTCTGCCTCTTCTTTCGAAGAACAGGTAATTATTAGCTTCTATTGCTTTGTTTTGAATGTTTTTGTTATGAATTAAGCACTTTGTAACTTTGTTAGCATAAAATAAAAATAATTAATTTGTATTCTACCCTCACTGGTTTTGTAAGTGCCTTCTCCGTCATTTCATTGATGATGAAATTACTGAACGATTGTCCCTTCATTATTCTGATGTTTATAGTTTAGCCTAGTGTATTGCTATATGGTCATTGTTTACTTCAAGGACTAATTAAACCAAGACCTTGAGCTTAAAGTGAATTCTAAACTGGAAATCGAATATGGGAAGTCAGCCTTACTACTTAGTCTCAAGTCTGGCTCTCATATTCATGGTCAATTCTATAGACCACTGGGATAGATTTACAGGGACTCTTTATGCCTGTCAATGAAACATGTCTTTTTTCAATAAAAATCTCAACTGAAAGTCTATCCAATAAATTCATAGGGTCATGGTAGCTCTTTTGGAAGAGTAGTGGGTTAGCAACTGGAGGGTAGTAAGTTCGAAAATTGGTCCAACCAAAGACCTTTGTTCATTGGTGCTGGTGCAGGTAAAATCTGTCGTGGCCTCAAATGTCCTCACTTTGGCATGGTGTGGAAGTTTTGAGAGTGGGATGCCAGCTCACACAAGTGTTGACCTCGTACTCTGTCCGTGAGTCAAAATCATGAGATATCGACCCCACACAGATCTTTGCCTTCGGGATTGATCCAAGACAGTTACCCAACGACCTACCAATCCATTCTTGTTCATTTTTTAAAAAAAGAATTTCTTAGCGTTTGAGAATGACTGAGGATTCAGAAGGATTGACTATAAAATGGTGAATGCCGGATAATGAATGGTATTGTCACTTTTCAAATTCTTAAAATGTCACTAATTTGAGTTATACAATAGCCCATGATACTTTTTTTGAGAAAAATAGTTGTGTGCAATGATATAAATTTGGTATATTTCATTTTGAAATTAAAGAGTGTACAGAGTATATCACAATCTCTAATTTGTCAGAGTTGCAAAAACATATTATCAAGATGCTTGTTGATTGTATCATCTATGAATAAAGCAAATGAATGTACATTTGCCCCACTTGGACTCCATAAATGTCTCTTCAAGGAAATTTATTTTTATACATTAATACGAAATTTTAATAATCCACTTAAAAATTGTTAATGTCTCTAGACATGCTTGTGAAAGTTAAGTTTTTAATTCCAATTGTGCAGTTTCAGTTGCAGCCAAAAAATTGTTTTCAAGTTTTTTGTTACCTTTTTACTTTGTTTTAGTTCAATAATTTATTTTCCCAAGTTAACAGATTCAAAAATGCAATTGCCATGTTTTTAGTGTTTACTAAATTATCTGAAAATCTTCAAAACATTCACAATACAAACCCTACTTTGTTCCAAATCTCCTGTCCATTGAGAGGGCCTTGGTAGCCGAGTGGGAAGAGTAACGAACTAGCAACCGAGCAAGTTCGAATCCAACCATAGACCATCGTGTACAAAGGGGGCTGGTGCACGTTAAATCGGTCGTGGTCTCAAATGTCCTCGTGTGGTGTGGAAGTTTGGAGATTGGGGTGCCTGCTCAGGTGTGACCTCATGATCTGACTGGTTCAAAATTATGTTGTGTTCTTGAATCTTTCCCTTCAGGGGTTGATCCAGGACCGTCACCAATAGCCCATTGTATTGGTCCAATGTGATGTTAATTAAAATACCTGCCTATCTACCTGGCAATAATGCTGCACTACTTTATTATCATGTAGCGTTGAGTTCCAAGTAGTCCTCGAACTCTACATCTATAAGCGTGGTCAATGACCTTACATTGAGCAACTTTAAAAAAATCAATTATTTCAAGGAAGATTCTAAAGAAAAACCCGCCTTACTTGATTGTTTTTCTTCGGAAATTATCAGATTAAAAGAACCCGTATATCAATCAACCATCTCAGCAATAGCCCGTCGTGTTGCTCCAGTGTAACTTTAATTAAAAAATTCCAATCCCATCCATTCAGAAGTGACCAACTGTAATTTTTTTTGCATTTGTTTTCAATTTTTTTCTCCATAGTTTTAAATTGTTTCTTCCAGGAAACAACATCATTACCAATGCTGTCCAGTGGATCCGATTATACCATCTCCCGTGACTACAGCGTACAGAAATAAATGCGAGTTCACTGTGGGAAGACATCTGCTCACAAAGGAGAAGACAGTTGGATTTCGTTTGAATGCTTACAAAGAAGGCTCCATGAGTGTAGCAGAGCCAGATGACTGTATCAATATTTCCCCTGCAATGCTAAAAGCTGTTAAGGTTGGTTATGTTACTCTAATTTATCTTTGGATTGTATATTGAGAATGGTAGTCATGAATGCCAAGAAAATTCTTATATTCTATCTTAAAATTAAACATTTATTTACACATACTGATGAGCCAGGGTTGCTACATGCCTTAAAAAGGCCTGATTTTTTATTTAGGTTTTAAGGGCCCTTAAAAAATCCTAATATTTGCTGAAAGTCATTTGAACAGTTGAAAAGCCTTAGTTTTTACAGGGGCCATATATCTAACCAAAAAATCTAAGCGGAACACACAATTAAAAAAAATAAATTTAACGAACACATCACTAAAATTTCATGCAAACTTTAAATATTAATTTTGGATTGCTGAATTCGAGTTTTAAGAATAAAAGTGATGTACCAAAAGGCTCATAACTACGTTAAACATTTTGAACATAAAAAATAGTGAACCAATGGGTCTGAGCTGCATGGAAGCCAAAGTCAGAAGATGGAGAAAAATATGTACAAGCAAAGCATGTGAAAAGTGCACAATCAGCAAATTTTGTGGTTTGGTCAGAGGCATGAGATAGAAATGCAATGATGTTGAATTAATGAGTCCAAGCCTGGTAACTCCTAAGAAATGTGTAGCAAATATAATTAGAGTGATTTAAAGACGACTTTTTACAGATTTTGTTTCATGTGCATCAGTACTGTGACGTTTTGCAATGTGTTACTTATACTGTTTTATAACATTGGAATTTTCGCAGAGCTTCGAGAAATACATCAGAGAATCAGAAAAAGACGCGTATAATCCTGAAAATCATGGTGGATATTGGAGGCAATTAACTGTTCGAACATCTAATAATAGTGATGTGCTTCTGATTGTAGTTATTCACCCACAATCCTTAACAGAAGTAAGATTTTGACTGGGAATTTAAATTATTTTTTAATACTTGTTAATGTGCTTTTACAAACTTTTCAAATCTGCTTCTTTGTCACAGTGCATATGCTTATAATAACTGATATACAATTCAATTTATTCAATGTGAATTTTTGTGTGAAAAATATGTTGCTTCAGTGATGAATGATTTTTGTTTTTATGTTACATATTAAAAG
The DNA here is from genome assembly GCA_933210815.1 of Meta bourneti. Taxonomy (NCBI): domain Eukaryota; kingdom Metazoa; phylum Arthropoda; class Arachnida; order Araneae; family Tetragnathidae; genus Meta; species Meta bourneti. The sequence goes on along the minus strand of OW119925.1, from coordinate 10,114,846 downwards.
CTGTTATGTATTGTAATGCGTCAGTTATGCAAATAACCACAAGCCATTGCACAAGCACAATATGCCTAAAAATATGTATTTAATTAAATGGTCTGTTCGTACCAGATGTGATTAAACAGATCAACCAATTGATATGATTGCCACAGGTCAGCTTCCTGTTATGTTTGTTTCTGAGAATTATTATTTTTGAATAAATGTTATTATTTAATTATGTTGCTTTAAGTTGTAATAAAAGCATGTTAAAAGTTCCCTGTTGATTTCATATCTTAATTTTTGATAGCATTGTGGCATCTGTGAAGTAGATATTTTAAAAGTTATTTCACTCTTGCACAAATAAAAAGTTTACTTCATGTTCTGATTTGATTGTCATCAGATTTACAAATAACGACTAGATGAGACTTGCTAAAGATCATGGTTTCTATCTGCTAAATCCTTATTAAAATTGGTAGCAGTAAAATCACTTAAAATTAGCTGGAAAAGAATGACGTAGAAGTTATCGTGAATTATAATGCTTTGAAATAGTGGGTATATTGGCAGAACCATAATATACACATTTTCAGAAAAAATTTATCCTCTAAATTACGAGAGTCATTCTGTGCTGTTACAATGATTATGAATTCAAAAACAAATTATACATTTCTGATACATTATACTTCCTTATGAATGATCAGTGATCATTCAATAGCAGATGCAAAAGTTCTGACCACTGTTTTTGTGGTCAAAATATATTCCAGATAAGGAATAGTCATTAAGAGGCACACTTCATTCATGCAATCACTGCTGACACAAGTATCCTCATGGTTCATAGTGTTCAGGTTTGCCACCATGAGTCATGGCTCAGTGGGTATGCCTACTACACAAGCAACTTGTGAGTTGTAGGCAGTGCAGGTTCCCTTGGTGTATTTCTCTCTTCTGTGTTAGTAAAACTTTCATTGTGTGTGCATGTCTATTGCTTGATGTTTGCCTCAGCATGGCCATAAAACCCAATCCAACCATCATGAGGGGATGTAACAGATTGTAACCAGAAGAGTAACAGATTGACAACCAGAGGGGTTGCGAGTTCGAATCCAACCAAAAAGTGTTTTCTACAAAGGGTCTGGCGCACATTAAATCTGTCATGGCTTCAAATGTCCTCATGTTGGCAGGGTGGAGTGCCAGCTCAGGCGTGACCTCATCCTCTGACAGTGGTTCAAAATTACGAGGTGTTCTCGCATCTTTCTTTTTGGGTTTGATTCCAGACCATCGGCAATAGCCTGTTGAGTTGCTCCAGTGGGACGTTAATTAAATACCTACCAAGCACCATGAGTATACTTGTGATACTTTAAATGTGTTCTAATGAAAAGTGTTTCACATTGGAAAGACTTTTATCAACAGACATACATAAGGCAGTGTAAAAGGCTTGAAAATAATACTACCAGAGCTTCCACAGGGAAATTTTTGCTATTTTTTTTCCAATATCACAAATCCTTGCTTCAGTCACAAATTACCTTCTGCTTCATTGAAGAAAATGTTTTTATGACTTTGACCTACTGTTCTCCAATGGCTCAGTTTGTAAATAATAAACATGTTTGGTAAATAATAAACATTCTGATCGCTTCAATGAGAAACATGTGTAACAAAATTTATAGTATTTTTCTGTTAACATTGCTTACTGTTAATTTAGCACCAAAAACTTCTTATTTCTATGCCACACAGCATTTTTTTGAAGACCTTGCCCAAGGTTGTAGCTTCTGGGGGCATATAAACCTACTCCTAAAATAAGCTTTAAGAGAAGACTTTTAAGAATTTATGTATCTAAAGCTACTATTTTACAAGTGCTTTGGATGTTTTAGTCCTGTACTAGTCAGACGAAATTTAGTAACAAAAAATAATGTGAAAACTCAATTAATTAAAAAATAAAGAAAACAGCAAAAATTCAGAAGCTATATTTTACTTGGCACATTTTATAACAAATTCCAATGCATGACACCAGTTAAGCAGATCAAGTTGGACAATAGTATTATTTTGAGATTATTCTCCTTGCCAACCATGTGTGCTCTTGTGATCGATTTCATGCATACAAGCAATTCTCGATGACAATAGATATACTCACAAAAATAACAGCTCTTGGATAAATAAATCAGCAATGCTGGCAAAATCAAATAATTTGGTCTGACAGCGAATGGGTGAATGTATTTAAAAGTAAGTTTAGCTAAAATTTTCAATTGATTTTTAATTATGTTTCATTTTTCTATACTTGTTAAGCTAATTGTGTACTGTTATCCGAAATGTGGTTTAATACCTAAAAAATGTTAATTTAACTCATTAACTGATTGATTCATAGGTTGAATTAGAGGACGAGAAAACAAAACTGAAGAAATATTATGAAGATGATAAGAATTCTTTTGGTGTTACTTCAGTCTATTTCCAATTGTTTACCAAGAAAGCTTCCCATGAAGAGACTTTACCTTTGATTCATTTAATGGGTAAAAAGGTAATTTGTTTCTCAATTTCTTATTTTAATTCTGAAACTGCTATTTTCTCAATAACATGCTAAAAATAACACTATTTAAAAATTTTATGTTTATCTTTAAAAGTGTATTTAAATAGTTAAGGTTCAATGAACTGCTAATTTAAAAATAACTTAATATTGTTGCCAAAATTCTACATAATCATTACTGATACAAAGCTAAGTATCAATCATCTTATTCCTGACGCTGTCAACCAAAACTCATCATCTCTGAGTGAGGAAGTGGGCTGAGGTAGCCCAGTTGGAGGAGTAACAGATTAGCAACCAGAGGGTTGCAAGTTCGAATCCAACTAAAAAATGTCGTGTACAAGGGGGCTGGTGCACATTAAATCTGTTGTGGCCTCAAATGTCCTTACGTTGCATGGTGTGGAAGTTTGGAGAGTGAGGTGCCAGCTCAGGTGTTGACCTCGTCATCTGACTTATTAAAAATGACGAGCCATTGTCCCCCGGTTTTCCCCTCCAGGATTGATATTGGACTGTCGCCAATAGCCCGTTCTGTTGCTCCAGTGCAACGTAAATTCATCTACTTAACTTATTGCTTTTGTTTGATTACAAAACCTATCCATCACTAGTAAGTGCTCCATCTTTGCTTTAAAATCACCACCACTGTTTTTCCATTGAATTTATTTGGTTAGTGCATTGGCACTAAAGAAGATGGTCATGACAATACAAGACTGTGCTCATGCTGCTTTTGTACTTTAAAAAATTTAACCGATTCTCTTCACTTCTCATGTCTTCGCTCAAAAACATTACTTTTTTCTGACATTCATAATATACTGTTCCCTGACATATTTGTTTCTTAATATTTAGTTCCTTGAAGAATCTCTGCTGGAAATGAAGTTCCAAGTGAGCCCTGAATCATTCTTCCAGATCAACGTGCCTGCCACAGAAGTTTTGTACACGCTTGTTGCCGATTTAGTGAATGCCACCCCGTCAGCCACTGTTCTGGATGTGTGTTGTGGGACTGGAACCATCAGCCTCTGTTTAGCTAAAGTAAGTGACGAGCCATGACATGGAGCTTTCCATGTCATCATGGCTCTTGATAGTAAAGAAAAGAGTGTGATATAGTGAGGGTTGAGGACAGGAGGCAACTTTGGGGCCTTGTGGTGAACTTACAGTACAGCGGTGTAACCTTCTCCACCATGAAGTTCTTTTTGGTGGGAAAAGTGGCACTGTCTTTCACACATCTTGCTAAATTGATAACTGGCAGATATGATTATGAACACATAATTTTAAACACAACTCCTGACAAGTATCAGATGGCACACACTTTCGATGGATGGTTCGTGTTGAACAGTTGAATTGCCAATATAATGTCAATAACAGTCCGAAGTCATGTCATGTGATGATGCACACTGCTTCTATTTCTAATCACTTTTCAGTGGACAAAGTTCCACTCTCTCACAGGTCTTGCTATAGCCTGACCCCCAATAATTTTGCTTGAATTATTGGGAAATGTCACATGGGACATTCTAGAATAATCAAATTTTTCGAATTAATGAATAAAAGAATTAATATAAAAATATGTTAAAACAATTAAAAGGCATGAGTTTCAAGGTTGAGTATCTAAGTCAGGTCTTCAGTGTAGAATGACAGTGCATGGTCAATGTCTTTGTTTGCACACTACATGTGAATTATATCATCCCTTAACTTTTTCCCAAAAGTCAGCCTTCTGTACACCAAGGAGCAAAATGACAGCTACTTGTGAAGTAACACCCCAATGGGTGAGGTTGCCGCTACTCCTAACAAAGACAATCACTAACATCATTGCGCTTACAAACTGGGATTCAAACCCTCGACCTACTGGGCGGCCAGCTAGGTGGCTCATCCCTTAACTAAATAGCTACCTGAACATAAATAGAGTTTAAATACAGTGGACTCCCTCTTAACCGGCCACTTCGGGACCCAGACTGGGTAACGATTTGGCCTGTTAAACCGTCGTTCCTTTAATAGCATTAAAATACACTCCTGAAATCGTTTTTATTAGAATAAAACAAAGTATATAGCCTACTTTATTGTAATATGATATGTATAATTAAGAAAACTTAACCTGGAAGAACTTCCTTTGTTGCAAAACTAAACACATGTTACTGTAGGCTACTGTATTTACAGTACATAATTGGTTAGTGGCGTCCGGTTAAAGCAGAGGCCGGTTAAGAGGGAGTTCACTGTATTACATTAATTTCCCAATTCTTTAAAATTCCAAATCCATATGATCTCTATCTTATTCTGATAGTCTTATATATTAGGTTGATGCAAAATGTTCCTTTGTTTCGTTCGTCCCTTTTTTTTTGACAAAAATTGAAGAAAAATTCACTCACTAAAAATTACATTTAATCAATGTATGCCGTTCTGTTTGATGACTTTTCTTTATCTCTGGTAGTTGCCACCAGTTTCAGTCAGTCGTCCAGAACGTGGTGCATCTCTAAGGTTAAAATTGTTTTCATGAAACTTTCTGAACCACTTATGGTACGTGGAATCATCAATGGCACCCTCACATGCCCTTTTTGCGTCTGCAAAGCATTCTTTCCTTTCCAGAAATAAAAAAGCGTATGTTCAAAATGCTCCTTATTTTCTACCATTTTCAATGCTTAACAAAACTTAAAAAACAACCAAATAAGACAATTTTTTTCCAAATACTCGCTGAAATTCCTTCTTTCAAACATCAAAACTTTACACGTGTGAAGTAGATAACACTTCGCTTTTGCGATGCAATACCATCTAGCACCAAAAACGGGATGAACTTTTACAAACAACACAATAAATACCCCATGAGTTTTTACAACTGATTAATATTTTGTTCTGATGGTTCGATAATATTTTAGGCTGGAGCTAAAGTGATTGGTATTGAAATGTGTCCTGAGGCTGTTGAAAATGCAAGGTTAAATGCACAACAAAATGGTAAGAACCCTATATTTGGAGGAATGAAATATTACTGCTATTATAACAGAAAGTGTGATGTGTACAACTTGTATGTCATTACAATTTATAATTAACTTGCAACAAACTTTACATTCAAATCTACGTTGTGAATGGAAATTCAAATCTAAAATTGAAAATTTCTTGTTTCATAGATTACTTAATAATAGTAACTTTTGCTAAAATGTATGTGGAACCTATATCTTTAAAATAATTTCTTTCAATACATGTTCCATGGAAGAATTTTTTAGGGTGTTTCATTGGGATGGAAATTGTTTCAGGGAAAGCTGATTATTTCTAGTTTGTGGGTCTGCAAAATTTTATCTATTAACTTTTATAAAGACATAGGTTACCATATTTGCTCAAACAATCCTTGAAATAGATTTTAACCTTTTCATAGTTGAGTTTATATAACAAAAATACGACAAAGATTTTTTATGAAATGTCTATAGGATTGAAGGAGGTTATTGAAAAGTATTCATGATTATGGATTTATCATAACAATTGAGTTTTGTTTTGCAATGGAGAAGTGACAATTGATGTGACTAATATTCAAATGGGAGTTCAAGTGTGAGAAATTAAATATAATGCTAAAGGATTTAAGGCAGAATAAAATAGGTCAATGATTTTATGCATTTGTATGAAGCATAAACTTTGTATTGTATTTGGAAGCTTATCTGAATTTAATTACAGATGTTGGAGCTGAATTCATTTGTGGGAAAGCTGAAGATGTCATCATGACCGCCATTAAAAAGTGTGAAACTTCTGAGATTATTGCTGTGGTCGATCCTCCAAGAGCTGGCCTACGTGAGATTTACTTCTAATGTCTTTATAAATAGCACCATAAAATTTCTAGTAACATTTAAAAGCTAAAAATTAACATTGCACAATAAAATAAAATTTAATCACCAGTTAGGATTTTAAGCATAAAGTATAGTGCTTTAGTGAAATTGCTTAACCTTTTGGGTACAGCTGTATTTTTGCCTCGTTTGGTGGCAACACACTTTTAGTAGTGAGTTATGGCAGGTGTAGGCAACCCATTTTTATTAGGGTTATTCCCGTTTTTATGGCAACCTCGGCAAGTGGAAAGTTTAAATTTTCATTTAGAATATTCTTTTCATTTCCATTAAATTGTCCTTTGTTTTTCCAAAGTTTTGTATTTTTTCCCGTTAATTACTTTCCGCTAAAGCTTATTATTTTCCGTTTAAGAAAACGATTTTTTCTAAGAATTCTTTCCTTGGCGACATAAAAAGCGCTGCCACCAAACAAGGCATATGATACAGCTGTACCACCTTTTGGTTGTGATTGTGTGGCTTTTGCTGATCAGTTATAACATGATTAAAGAAATTTTGCAAATGATATGATTATCAGATTTTAACATCGTAGCCGTTCAGAAAGTAGTGATAGTTCTTTCACTACATTGATTTTTCAACAGCATTATTTGGAGCAGAGTATGAAATAAACCCTGATAAAAAAAATCTGAGTGCAAATACAAAGAACCTCTTACATTTGCTTAATATTTTCAAAAGCAAAATTGTAGGTATTCAACACTAGAATCCTGCTTGTAAATGAAAATTCAAATGAAAGCAGGTTGAGTGTTTTGATTTCCTCTTTGTGAAAACATTGCTATCCCAGGAATGGGGGAAATTAATTTAGATTTTAATGTTTATGTAGAAGACAAAAGAGCTGTTTATAAATCCATCTTACTAACACAGCTACTTATGTATTTGTCGAAAGAATATTTTCAACAGTTTAACTTATAGTTTTTTACTTTTGAGAAAAGTAGGGTAAAGACAAGAAAATTAAAATTTATTTTACAAATTTAAAATTAAATCCTTATTAAAATGTTAAGTATTATGGATTCTAGAATTCAAATTATAAGTATTTAATATTAAGTATTATCATAAAATAGAGTTCAAATGAAAGTATAAAAGCAACAAGGCCCAAGAATTATTTTAAATTTTTCAAAATTTGTCCTATATTTCCTAAACTTTCATATATATTAATGTTTAACATACTATCTAGAAACTACACTGATTTTCATGTCTCACATCCAACAAGTTAAAACTTATAAGGGCAAAGGCTTGATTAAAATAAAATCCAATTTTTTTTCACACCGATTGGGAGTGTAAGAACTCTTCAACAGTGTAGTAGTCAAAACATTATGTTGTAATTCTCTAACACATACAGATAAATATGTACAATAAAATATGTATTTTTGAAGTAAATTAGTCCTTTATCTTAGGCCATCAGATTTATAGCATTCCTTTTCCTAAAATATCAGCTTGGCCAAATATGGCTCTTGCGCCATAAAACCCCAAACCAACCAACCTAAAATATCATGGTCGATTCAATAAACAAATGGGGTGTATTGGGTATGTAATCAATATCAAAGCTTAAAAATAAAGTTTTCTACTACCAAGAATTCTTTGAACATGGAGTTTGAGTCTATTCAGATTCTGAATGACTATAAAAGGGAATGAAAGTATGTTACGTTACTTTTAAATAAGTGCATCAAGGTCACCCACTCACTTTCCTTACCGTACTCTGTAAACATCTCATACACCTAGCTTATTTTTACCCCATTCAGTTAAGGCTTCATTTGATTGGAAGGGATTCCAAACACAAGGCTGACTTAAAGTGCGTAACGCGAGCTAAGCAGGTTGGACAATGGTTGTGATAGAGGGCATAACCTTGAGATGCCTATTTAAGAGGTTTGGAATATGAGGAAACTGTTTTATCTGTTTTCTAGTGATGTCTTTTTGTGATCCTGGAATGTTTTTAATCCTTAATTTCAGATCAAAAAGTGCTTAAAGTCCTCAGGGCAACCACAAGCATCAACAAACTTATCTACATCTCGTGCAATCAAAATGCTGCATTTACAAACTTCGTTGAGTAAGTACTGTTGAACTTGACAGTTTAATCTGACAAGGAACGAATTTGACTTCTGTTTGACTTACTGGATGCATTTTCCTTTACAGCTTATGTCGAGCTCCATCCAACAATTACAAAGGTAGTCCATTCTACCCTGTGAAAGCTGCTGTGATAGATATGTTTCCATATACACCTCACAAGGAACTGGTGTTAGTATTTGAGCGATGTGGTGATACTCTAGAAACATAATTGTTTTATAATAAAATATTATGTACATAATTGCAGGAATTTTATTTTATTACTTTGCGAAATTTTGCCTATATTGTCAAAAATTGGAATTTATGTGCTATTTAAACAGCATCAAAATATGGTTACACTTGTATTCAACTAAACCAATTAGTCAAGCACTATTTTAAAATACAAAAAGGCTGGGGGAAATTGAAGTGATGCAGATCATGCATTATGTAAACTTGTGTATCGATATAGGAAATTAAGTAAAAGACCGTTTCTATGGCATGCCCAACCTGAGGGTTGCAAGTTCAAATCTAACCAAAGATCGTCATGTACAAAGGGGCTGGTGCATGCTAAATCTGTTGTGGCCACACAATAAAGTGGTGTGGAAGTTTGGAGAATGGGGTGCCAGCTCAAGTGTGATCTCGTCATCTGACAGTGGTTCAAAATTACGTGTTGTCTTCGGATCTCCCTACGGGCTTGATCCCGTACCATCGTCAATAGCCCGTTGTGTTGCTCCAATGCGACGTTAATTAAATACCTACCTTACTTTCGCCATGTATCAACTGAGCCTTAGCGGGATACAATTTGCTGTATTCAATCTTTAACCTTTTCAGTGCTTTATTTTTGTCTCAAAGAAACAGTGGTTGTTGACATAAATATCATCTAGCAGTATTGACTGGATTCTCACTTACAACCCTAAACGGGTTTCTGCCTGGAGTGAAATGAACTTCCTAAGAGGTGTGCTAAAGTCTTTTCTTGTGATTCACTGGTGGCATGTTACTATTACCAAGAATATGCAAAAACATTGTTTGCAAACGTTTACAGGTTTTAGGAAAAATTGAATCAATGAAATATTGTGAGTGATGTATCAGTTAAGACTACAAATAGAAGTTAATGCCTATGACATAGCAAAAGATATCAAGTAACTGATTAGAAAATGTATTTTGGTGAAAGATTCACGGTGTCTAAGATCACACTATAAAAAATAAAATAATTTCTAAAGTAACATTGCACATCATAATCAGTTATATTAACTTCTGTTTTAAATAAATATCTGGGATTTTTGTAAAAAGAATTTGTACACTAACCATGCACTCATTAGCAAATTGTAACATGTAATTGCTTCAGATGTGGATGATACATATCACCTTATGCCTGCAGAGTCAAATCCTGTGATTAAAACATGCTGGAAAATCCACAGGAATACTGTAGTGTGTAAAAAGGGCAAATGATTGCTTTGACACAACACACTATCGAACAGCTCTTTCAACACCCTCAATCTTGTGGTGATTGATTCTTGTGTTCATCGGAGAAACAGCCAATAGAATAGCTATCCGACAATCACAAGGCCTGTTTGAAAGGCATCCACACTAGTTAAACCTGTTACAATACATGTTTTGATTTGCTAATAAGTGTCAATGCTGACTGCAGTTACTAAAAAGCATAATTCAGTGAGCGTCGATTTTGTAGTCAGTTACTACATAAAACTTGTTTAGATTGTAAGAATCAGAGACTTTGCCTAAAAAGTAATTTTCTCAGCAAATTTTTAAATAAGACTTAACATGTCAATTCTTTGATGGGCGGGAATAACAGTACAAGTCAGTTGTGATGTGTACAATTTTCTTGGTACGAACAGTACAAATAACTTTGTCACAAGGCCACATCCAAAATTTCTCCTTTAAAGTTGTCAGACATAAGGTGCAGAACTGATTTTATAAATTTTATTCATTCACAATATGGAATATTAAATATTTTTTTGTTCTAAAAAATGCCATTTTTTGACTTGAATTCTTTGATGGGAAGGAATAACAATACAAAATGTGAAGCCAACTGATTTAAAAAAACGGAAAATTGTTTTCAAATTTTATTTTTATAAACTTTCAGAAATACTAGAATCAACAGGTTATATTCTTTGTTGGGGAAAGTTTAGACCTTTAACATCAGTGTCATTAAGCTTGCAACATAACCTTGCCAATTGTAACATTTTTCATTGTTTTTAACAATTTTTCTTTAAATGAGAATTCTACTTTTTCTGAATAGGTTTTGCTTTACTTTTTGTTGCAACAGATGCATGGTAATTTCTTAAACATCCAAAATTGAGAATGCTTTTTGAATGGCATTGATGGAAATCTGTGCTTTGCCATTAAAACTGGAAAATTTGCTAAGAATTGTATCTTATCGAATTTTTATTACAAAGTAATTTTAAAGGGATTAGTAATATTTATTGAGCTCCAAAGTGCATTTACATGTGCCTCTTTGAATGAATATACTATAAAATTGTAATGCAGCTAGCTTTTCATTAAAAAATATGTCAAACTTCAATACTTTGCATGTTATTGGTTTTACAATTGACAATATTTCAAAGATGGGTGTGTTAAGGAACATCTAAAAAGTCTTGGTTACTGCTGGATCTATGAGTTGCTTATTTTCTTGTTCTCGCTGGAACACGACTCTACCTGCAAAATCACCTTCACTGAAAAGATTTGTCACTCAAACTTTCCCTCTATAGTTTTTCTGTTTTCAGGCAAGTTCCTCAATGTCTGAATTATTGCAGAATTGCCACCTCAATAGGTGCCCTGATCGTACTGACATCACAGCGAATAATACTGTTTTAAAACTATTACGCTGCCAGATAGAAACTTATGGTAGGTAGGTATTTTAATTAATGTCATACTGGAGCAACAGAACGGGCTATTTGTGACTGTCCAGGATCAAACGCAATTTTGAACCATGGTCAGATGACGAGGGCACACCACTCAATCGTGAGGACATTTGTGGCCACAACAGATTTAATGTACATGACAGTCTTTGTTTGGATTCGAACTAGCAACCCTCCTGGTTGAGATTCCATTATTCTTCTAACTGGGCTACAGCGGCCCATAGAAGCATGTGAAAAGGACGAGTAGGAAAATAGCTGGTAAACATGCCTTAGCATCTTTGAAAGAACTTTTTAATTATGGATTAAAATAAATTGCAAGAGCTTAATTAAAAACAAGAATTTGGGAAACACCTTGAGGATTAACTCCAAACTAAGTCTTCCTATGGAAAAAATGTATTGCTTCATGTTGATATTTAATAAATTCCCTTTAAGAATGCATTGTTAATTCCTTTCTCACTAACACCCCCTCTCCAAACAAATGCATGTGGTCTACTTTATAATCTACCTACTGCACTTACGAAGTTGTGTAATCCTGCCTTAAGGAGTTCTATGCTTGAAATATTTTAGTCAGCTTTCTTGCTCCCATGCATGCGAACCAAATTTCTGTTTAGTGAAGAAATAAAAAAATGGCATTTACGTTTACTAATAAACATAATTGAAAAGTTCAGAACAATTTAAACTGACTCGCATTAATTTTTAATAAGTGGAACTATATATTCCGGAGATAAATTTTTCAATAAAATATTTGACTAGTTTTATTTGCTATACAGAAAATTAACCCCATTTTCATTTTAAAGTCTCAAAATACACTTTAATTACAAAACATGCTTTCCTAAAAATGAAACAAAATTCTTAATTGAACTGATGATATTGAGAAGCATGTTTTTTTATTCATTGTTAGTATAAAATTTAAACACAAAGAATGAAATTTTAAGTGACAAATATCTCTTATAATCACCAAAATTATCTAACAGAATAAATTCAGATTTGAGAATCCCCAAATAAAATAAGCACTCTTAATTTTTACTCAGGAAGAATTTTGATATATTTTTTAAAGTGATATTTTATATAAAGTACTCTTCTAAATAAAGAAACATATATCTTTTATAGTTATGAGAACTGTAACAATGAAAATATATAAATCTATAGAGAATATGCTGAAGATAATAAAAAAATTCTAGAAACATTTACACAAATCAAGTTCTTCAAGAATTCCAATTTTTCATTACTCCACAATGAAACACTTCACACCAAAATTTCAGAGTAAAATATCAAGTGATCAGTTGGCCATGTCTTATATGCACAACAATATGAAGTCTCAAAATATGAGACAATACTCTTACGTCATTTATAGAGGTGAAGTAAATACATATGTAAGAAGACTATAAAGATTAGTATAAGAAAAAAATATATACTTATAAAATTATTTACATCAATCGACATAATCAAGCTCTTCAGGAATTCCAAATTGTTTGTTCATAACAGACTCTTCAATGAAAAACTTATTTTTGCACCAAGATTTCACAGCAAAAATATTATCAGTCCATCGGTTGGCTGCTTCTTTACTGATCTGGGTTTGCAGCTTAACTTCTGCAAGAACCTCAGGATCACAATCCTTATACTTCTCAATGCATGCCTTCAAATCTTTCACTTCATTTTGATGTTGGCTTAAGTCTTGCAAGATCGTCTCTCGCTTACCGGAGTCCTCTCTAACACTCTTAGCTTCTTCCACCAAAGTATCTAATCGTCTCAGTTTTTTACGGGCATCGTCGAGTTTCGAGGTAAGATCGTCGATTTTTCTCTTTCGGTTGTTAAAGGCTTTGCTAGGGAATGCCCAAAAGTAGGAGCTTGTACCGATTTTTTCGTTGTCGACCAAACCATCATCGACAAGTGACTGAAGAACCTCTTTGACTGATTGCGCGACAATTCCTTTTTCTTTCGGACATATCTTCTCTAAATCTTTCAACTGATATACATCTTTCTTTTCATAAAATATTTCAAGCATCCGATTTCTCTTTTCTTCGACACTAAGGCCTTTCTTTCGAGACATCCTTATCTACGCAACAGGAAAAGGTGTTCTGCTCTTTTGAATCAACTTCACAAAGAGTAAATAACACTTGCAATTCTGACACTAATATGGAGTGAAAATGTCCTCGATACTGTACTTCGGAAAGGAAATGTAAGTTTTAGGATATAATTACAATATAAAATTTCATAACGTAGTTCGGATTTTAAATTATGGCGCGTTTCGTGTTTTGATTTGATGAAAACTTGGAAAATATTTACACAGCACTAAAGTTACAGTTAGAAATATATTTTATGTTAAAAAAATTCATTTCTCATTATTTAAGAACCAAACAAATCATGACAGATGAATTGCAAACCACTCACTTTATCATTTTAATAAATTTCAAATCAATGCAAGTAAATTGTTTTTTAAAATCATTCTAAATATTTTTATTTAGAATAATTTTAAATTTCTCTGTAAGCAGAGTTATCTGACCGTAATTCAAAATTACGTGGTTTTGTTCTCGGATCTTTCCCTTTGGAATTGATCCCGGACCGTCACCAATAGTCTGTTGTGTTGCTCCAGTGTGACGTTAATTAAAATACCATACCATTTCTCTGTAAGCAGAAAGCCTGTGTTGTTTCCAAGCTGCGTGAATTCCTCCAGACATCGCGACGGAATTCTGACGTTTTAGCGGCTGGAAGTTAATATTTCAGTTTTATTTTTAATATTTTAATTGCGATATTCGCTGGAACGAATTTCCAGGATGGAGCCCGAAAATCCAGACGATCGTCCGGAAAGTCCTAAAAAGAAAATTAGACCGTCTTCAACGACCAACACAGATTTTCAGCCCTCTGACAGTCGGAATGCAACAGGTTTGTCGTAAACAAACGCTTTTCTATTTGGGGTTGCTTGTTTACAATTCTTGTCGGGATCTATAGTTATTTAAAATGTGTTGTTGTTTTCAATCGATAAAAGTTGTCCCTTTTTGTAGATGGCGTGGGAATTCATGCTCAATCTTCTGCAATAAATGGCGTAGCCCCTACAAGGTAAAACAACGTTCATTCCTACTCGTGTTGTGTGTGTTGATTCCATAAAATGTAAGAATTCCATAAATTAAAACGTTACGTAAACTGTATGGAGTGAAACATTGTTTTGATTTGGCCATTTTAAGGTTTGATTGTTTCGTTTCTTCCACAAAATTGTTTTTTATTTCCATACTATGTAGATAATGTAGCCGACTTTCTGGTACAGCTGTAGTCTCTGCCGCGCGCGGTGGCAACGCGTTTTTTTTTGGCGCCGTGTTTGGCGCACTTTTTTATGTCGCCACGGAAATCTTCCAACATTGAATATATACTGCATACGTACGGATGAATTATGTAAATCTGAATTAAACAACATTTTGACTAGAAAAACACTGCAAATATTGATTAAATATTTGGACTTTTGGCGTAGTTATAAGCGACTCATGCCGGTGAGGGTAACCCTAACTGAAAAAGTCATATCCCCGTTAACATTTATCGCAAGAAATTTTAGATTTAATTAATCCCGATTCCTTTAAAAAAGTTAAAAAAAGCTCTTTATCTCGACACAACTCGTAACAAAAAAAACGATTAACTACTCCCTCAGTCCCGTAAGTTAGCCTAAAAACAGGTTAACCCTAACCAGGAGAAAATTCGAGAAAAAAATGGGTTACCATCACCCGGCATGAGTCACTTATAACTACGCCAAGAGTCGTTGCCACCGCGCGCGGCAGAGACTACAGCTGTACCGACTTTCTATCTAAATGTATGACTGGCATAAGTTTCAGTGTTTATAATTGCTATTTTTCAATTCATGGATGTCTAATTAGTCCACTTGTTGCAAAAATTGACCAAAAAGCCACAAACCAAAAACAACTAAATTCAAACATTTTTATGGGGAACTTTTAGCCACTCAAACTATCTTAATATTTAGCAAGCCTTTAACTCAGAATATTATTAATTAGAACCTGAACCTCATGTCAGCATGCACTAATTCCATTTGCATAATAATGGATAAAAGGTGATCAATATCCCCTTTATTAGATATGTATCAATTGAAATTAGAAGAAATATTCAATTTAGCTATGTCCTATAAATCTCTTAAGTTGGATTAGATTTTCACAGGTCTTAAGCACCAATTATGTGTAAAAGACAGCAATTTTATCAACCAAAAAGTACTTCATGGTGGGAGATGGGTTACACTGCTATACATACTGTTATATTGTATGTTAATTTTTTTAGTGGTTTCTGAGTTCATCACAGATCTCAAAAATTTGGGAATCATCAAAACTAATTTCAGGAGGTGAAAGATAATACTTGATACAGTTATGAAAGTGAAATTAATGTATACCTACATGAATCGATGTTTGTGTGGAATGAAAAGATTTTACTAATGTCAATATATTTCGGTTTTAAGTTTCTGGTGTCAAAATTATATCGTTAATTGTATGATTTTAATTTTTTTTAAATTGATTAATTGCAATACAAATAGCAAAATAATTTTCACTTTTAAATTTGGATTAAGTAAGATAAGGATGGCATACCTGTCAACACTTCTGGGTTTTCTGGAAATCTTCCTTAAAACCATTTTCCAGACAGAAAATATATTGGTACAGCTTTTTTATATGCCTCGTTTGGTGGCAACGCTCTTGGCACACTTTTTATGTCGCCAAGGAAAAAATAAAGCTTATTATTTTCAAACGGAAAATAATAAGCTTTAGTGGAACGTAATTAACTGGAAAAAATACAAAACTTTGAAAAACTTTTTTATTGGAAAATAATTATCAGAAATAGTTGGAAAATAGCGGTTAAAATATCTTTTTATTTTTAAACTCCTCCCAATCTAAATCTCTAACAATTTCTAAGAACTTGTTGAAGTGATCAATTTTGAAATCTTTACACGATTTTTAAACAAATACTTCGCCAAATAAAAATGAAATGGAGTTTGTTGTGTGAAAGATAGATGGGTTACCTTCACCTGCCATAACTCACTACTAAAAGTGCGCCAAAAACGTACCAAGAGCATTGCCACCAAACTAGGCATATAATACAGCTGTATTAAAATATTTTCTGGATTTTTCTTTGAGGAGAAAATTTTCTAGAATGCCGGAAATGTATGAAATGATTAATATTTCACATGTTTCCTAGGCATTCTATAGAATGACAAACCGGCAATGTATGAAATACATCTCCAATTCATTTCGAATATCACGTTTCAAGGCACGTGACTTTTAATCTTCCGCTCAGACTCAGAATTTGCCATTTGCATTTTTTCGCTTTGTTCAAAATACAAAAGGCATAAAAAAATTTTCATAACACGTATTTTGAATAAAAGTTTTTTAATAGCACTCTTTCATTATTTTTCAAAATAACATTTGTATTTTTGAGGAATGAACAGTTTTTAAATAGTTGCCTTATCATGACCTTTTTTCATACTTTGCCTAAATAGCATTTGTCATTCTATAGAATGCCTTGGTATTATATACCATGCCTAGGGAAAGTATATAATAATTCTCATATTTCATACTTTGCCTAAAAACGCTGGGCATTCTATAAAATGCCTATTTTATACAATGCAGGCGTTTCAAACTGTCGGTAACATATATATATGCCACGCCTGGCACCACAGCTACTTTGTTGTGCACATGACAAGTACTAAAAATTACCTAGTACATGACTTGTTAAGGTTAAAATAATACATGGTGAAGTGGGCCTCTAGCAATTCAATGGAGGGTTACATGTGGACCTTGATCTGTGCATCCCTGCTCTAATCTAATGAAACTTGAATGTTGAACTTGTCATTATCTGATTTTTGTTCAAGATTATGAGGCATTGTTAATCAAAATTACGAGATATCTCCCTTCGGGATTGATCCCAGACCATCAGCAATATCTTGTTGCATTGCTTCAGTGCAATGTAAATTCAACTACCTACCTTAAGTAATGAAGAAATAGTCTTGATTTAATATGTGTGTTATCCTATGGTAGCAATCGCAATTTGTACTATGTGCATTCTGGATAATGATTTAGGGCTTTAACTTTTATGCTGAACAGATAAAATAGTGGCATCATAATAAATTGATTAATAACAAGTTATTGTACATAATTTAATTGACGAGACTAGCAGCACAAATCTTGTGTCGCATCACAATTCCTACTTGAAGCTTGTGAGTTATTTAAAAAATTTAAATTGATAGAATGCAATTTGGTCTATAAAAAGTAAGTATGCAGTTTAATAAATGTCTTGCTGCTTTTCGAGTTTCAGGATGTGCAACTGTTATGTTATCTAGTATTCATCAATTGTATGAAAAAATGGACATTTTAGGTTGAAGTAGTGCCTTTTAAGCGGTGGAAAAGCATCCATGTTTGTCCAGAAGCCCTGCATCCTGAAATTTTTTTCTATTAATTGACAAATCAATCAAACCTGAAGCAAAAATGATTATTTTTCATATTTAAATCTGAGTGAGATGTCAGCTTGTGCAATTGATTCTTGCACATGGTCTATCCAGAAATGTAAATTTCTAGGTAATAATGCGGGGAATTTCTGCCCTAGAGGAGAATAATCAAGAATTTTCTTCTAAAGACAAAAATTCTTTAAATGTCAAATATATATTTTTTTTAATGTCATGCAATATATTTTTTAATTGAATGAAGGCATAAATGGAAAAAATAGTAAGTTCAAAAATGTAGTTTTGAGGCTACATTATAAATAGAACTAAACATTTGTTATTTTTATACTCTGCTCTTTAAAACAATTTTGCTCAAAGTTTGAATCATTTACTTATGTCAAAATGTGTAGTTATTTTTTAATTTAATATATCCTCAGCTAATAAGTGTAATGTGTGCACTGCACAACTATATGGGATATATGTTGCTAACTCTAGACTTCACTGTAACTGCAGTTTTGTCAGTAATATATGAAAATGTATCATGGTTTTTAATAAAAACTAAGAATTGTCAATTATTTCTATAAAACAGTGCTTATATATTGTGAATGATTCATAAAATGAGGTTTTAAATAAGAAACCTAAATATTCTCTTAAGTTTTAATGTTTGGAGAACATTCTCTGCTAACAACTCTAGATCTATCACTTTCAATTAATTTTCTTACCTTTGTGAAAGACTCAACCTCTAGGACAGCGTTTGGGTCATCCATACAGAGTTATTAAGATTGTGATTGTAACATAGGGCTGAAATGTTTTGTTTTCTCTTTGTGGAAAGAAACAACAGTGAATGGAGTTGATATATGAGGTTGTCTAGCATTATTTCACGATTCAGGCTTAGCCTTTACCCAGTTCTATGGGCATGGCTATCTGTACTGTGAGCTGCAGTTCAATATCAAATTTCCAGCTCACCCAGTTCCTTTCACCTTCTAACTTCTCAATGAAATTAAATTTCTCCATGTTAGAGTTCATCGACAAACAGTTGCACAGAACGCATGTGCCTTTGCGAATTAGGAACTTGAGCCTACTGACTTGCCAGTCACGATGTTTCTCTTTCAAAGACTATTCAGTGATGCACAAATCAGCATATCTGCTGATTTGCCACTAAACCATAACCACTTAAATATATTACCAAAATGTAATAATAAAGCAATCAGTATTAAGCAGTTAAATAGTTTATTGAAGACATTCTTAAGCAGCTAAGAACAGCATGCAAGGGAACAGGACGTAAACAACGCTTGAGTAATATCAATACAGTTACACAGGCATATTTAACTGGTATTGATTTATAATTCAACAAGCATAAGATTTTTCTGCTTTCTTGGCTTCTTCAGTTATCAATGTTCTGTTATGCTTACCTTTAAGGTTAATAAATCTGCTAATTTAATATTCACAATCTACTCATTTTGACTCTACCTGTTCTCCTTGCAGAGTAAGAAATTAGGAGCAGAGTCATGCTTTAATGTCACTTAAACATTTTTCTTGAGTTACCATAATATTCGAGTGAAAATTTCTAAAACTATTTAGTGAGCATGGATGTGTATAAACACAGTGTAATTAATGACTCAGGTCTGGACTTGGATGACATCTGCATTTATATTCCTTTTTCTCTTTCTAGGCAATTGTTTTGCATTTACAGTACAGATGATTATATTTACAGGTAGATTAGAATACAGGTTGTTAGAAGGAAGAATAAACAATTGGTCTGTCTGATTGTGCATCATACAAACCAAAATATTCAGGAAACTTGGGCATCTCAAAAACGACTTGGTTGTAAACTATAAAATGACGACTTGATCTATAATCTGTCATCAAAATCAAATTTAAAGGTTGAAATTATGGTTAGTGACTGCTAATTTTGAATCCTGCTCCCTTGTTGGCATTTTTGATTCCCCAAATTACAAATAAACGACAATACCTTCTGAAACATCAAATCAGGTTGAACTGTATACTTTTTCAATCTTCTGAGGTGTTCACTCACATACAACCAATATGCAGTCTTCCCTACATGACTTCTGTCCAGGTTTGACCTCCTTGACCAATAATCTTAGAATTCTCCCAATCAATAGATGCAGCTATTTGGTCATATGTATTGTGGGGAAAGCAATAGTACACTGCTCTGAACTCCCATGACGCTGTACCAGTCGATCTCACATTCCCACATCTGGGATTCAGATCTACTTCGACTATCAAACAAGTTGTCAACACCTAAATTATTTTGGGCCCTCCACGAGGAAAATGCAGATGAGCCACCCCAGACAAATACTTATGTTTGCAGTTCTGTGGAAACCCAGACCAGAAAGGCATTAAATCTGTCCTCGGGTCGGAATGTAATCTGACTTCTTGCTCTCCCTTTTCGCTATCATCCAGAAGGGAATTGGTAACTGTCACACACATCTTTTTTTAACAATTCCGAGATCCAAAGAAATGGTCTTGCAGCTGTGGAGGTTATCATCATCTTCCTTTGCAAGTGGCTTTGAGACCACCGGGATGAACATTCCAAGACTGAGACGGACTCCCACCAAAGATGAGGGCAGAATAGACTGAAACCACGAAAGGAGCAGGCGCATCCTTCAGACTCAGATTTTGGCGAGCCTCCTGACTCCTTAGCAGACAATCTTCGATAATTAATAGCTCATACTTTTAAATGATTCTTAACTTGTAAATAATCTTCAAATTCCTTATTTTAAATAAATGTTTTATTGTGCTGTATTGTGTTACATCTAAATAGAGACAGGAAATGTTACAACACTCAAAGAGTTAGACCTATCTGAATCTATACTTTTTTTGCCAGGAATTTCAGGACTGAAGTTTCCACTTCGAGTGAAAGAAATGATAATGATGACCTCGAAAAAAAGGAGGCGAGCATCCAGGAAGAAGTCGTCTCAAGCTCTGAAAATACAGTCCACTCCAGAAAGAAACCTCCTTCGTACAGCATTGGCGATGCAGACTCCCTCACAAACGACGTGGATGAGTCCAACCACTTCGAGGTTGATAATAGAAGGGCCTTGTCACACAACTCGGAGGCTGAGCAGAAAGAGCTTTAGATTAGGCATGTTGTATAAATATTACTGATTGAGAATTTAATTTTTATAAAACCTTTAATTCATACACTCAATTTTATTATTTGAAAGTATATTTAGAGGTTTGAAAAAGAAATTTTAAATTATTTTTTGTGATAAAATTTTTATATCAAATTTTATATTTTATATGAAAGTTTGCAGGTTTTTATGTTTAGATCTTTATCACTTTTATTGTACCATTTTTTCATGACCGGCATATTAAATTTTTCATTTTCGAGAAAGGAAATTTTAAATCGTATTTTGTGATAAAAATTTTTCATATAAATTTGTATTTTATATGAAAGTTTGCAGATTTTTATGGCTTGATTTTTTTTTGACTGATGCCATTTTCTCATGCACAGGCGCATTGTTCTTCATTTTCATAACCCTTGAACGGATCTGAATTTTTGAGCATTTCATAACAGTGGTAATTATATGACTGTTATGCAGGGTAGACTATAAGTCACAAAGGGAGAGACAATAATTAATAACTTATGTGTTTTAATTTTACATGGATGATTATTTTGTTTTGATTTGCATTATTATGACTTTCATGTAAAGATTCATTAGCTTCTCAAGTATGTTTTTTTTCACAATATTTCAGTTGTCGCAAGTCTGCCACAGGCGATTAAAATCCGACTTTTGCTATTATTTTTCAACCTTGGTGACTGGGTATATTTTTTAAGAAAAATCGTCTTGAAAGCTCCTGTTTTCTTTATTTTGCCAACCTTTTTTGAAAATTTGCCACAAGTTAACAAAAATTTGGTCCTTTTTTAACTATTAGCAGATGGAAAAGAATATTTGGAATTTTCTTTTGTGAGAAAATTTTTCAAGGATGCCAATTTTGAAGTTTTCTGCCGTGGCAACCAGGGAAGAAAAACATCGGAATCTAGTTGCTTGATTATCATGAAAATGTTAAGAAAATATAGGTTTTTTTAATTTTAAATTTTTTAGTGAGATCTTCAACGTCTGCTTTATACTGAAATAGTGCATTTTGTGCTTTAGTCATTTTGTATTTGAGTAACTAAAATGGGGTTTAAAAGGAGACTTTGCTACTATTTTTGAAAATTTATGCTATTATTTCACAAGTGCTTTGACTGGAAGCCCTGCTATCAGTCTTTCCAAAGCTTAGATTTATGAATGGAAATTGTTATTGAGAGTGTTGGATTGCCCGAATGTTGTTGATGTACAATTAACTCTAAATGATCCTCCATTGTAGACAGAATAAGTATTTGTTTATTATAATTTCCAATGGTGGGTTATGAAAACATGTTACCAAAATACGAAAAAATAGACCAAGAACAAAGACTGAAAAATAAAAACATTTACATGGCCAGACAATATTTAAAAAGTCTATTGACCTATTCACACTCTTGCTTTTCAGTAGATACACGGATAGCAGGACTATGGAGAAGGTATGCCTTGTCCATTTCCTTGTAAACTGCTATCCTGTATTTAGGATAGTCAGAAATGTATAGTTCCTATTGAAAACTTGCCAACATTTTAAATTAAATTCAGGTTAAATGTTAAGCACATGAATATGCATCTCCATTCTATTGGAAGTTCGTAGAACAGATTCTTATTACAATATGAATCTGAATGTCACTAATTTCAACAACATACAATGTAAGGTTGTGGATAACCAAAGAGGTATTTTTGCTAAAACCTTTAAAGGCAAAAAATGTGTATATCTAAGGTTGTGAATTATCAAAAAAAAAACCCATTAATAAACTACTCAAGTAATGGAGATTTGAGACTACACATGTTCTAAATACCTCCAAAGAAATTTATTCTAAAAGTGAATTCCTGGTTGATACTTACATGAAAATAATAAATTCTGTTTTGACTTTGTAAGTGAGGTCCAGCAATTGTTACCCATTGTGAAGTAGTATATATTTCTCCATGATTAATTTCCAACTGCTACTTAAAATATTTAAATATAAAAGGATCAACAAAAGAGTTATCAAATGTTAAAACTCCTTTGTGACTGATGGTCTATCATGTACATAAATATGAATCTTTTTCAATGCAATTATTGGAGAGAAAAATTCTGCGGCTAAATGTGATGTTAACTTAATGCTTCTAGAAATTGCCAAAATTCATTTGTTGTGTTTGCGCTAGAATTGCCTATTGTTTGACGTGGAAAGCATTTGTCATCTGGCTTACACATATTAATAGATCAGTGCAGACACATTAAAAAGTTTTGAAGCATATGTAAAATGATTCTGGAAAATATGTGCTAAAGATTGGTTACAGGTAACAAAATTATATTTATCAGCGATTCCCAAACAAGAAATATATTTCCTTACTTGTCCATATTTCCATGACTATAGCTTTTGATATAGCAGATGGTATTGTTTTTAGAGCACAATTTGTTACTTTCAATTCATCATTTTTATTCATTAAATCGATGTGATCACAATATCTTTTCACTCGCATTTCATGATTTGTTTTGTAATTTTAAATATATAGAAAGTCTACAGTACTTATTACATAAAACTGGGTTTTTGAGTTTTTGTTTGCAGGCATTTAAAACGAAATGAAAACAGACTACCATAGCTAGAATTGATTTATTGGTATAGTGAGAATCAGTTTTAACCTTGTTTATATTAACAGTTGGCTGAAGTTGCTTTGATTGATAAAGCTGTAATAATGATAATAAATAATAAAGCAAGCAAAATGACTGCTTGGAGTATTTTAGTTTTAAGGGTTGTTTTCAGAATTTTTCTTTGATTCTGTAATTTTTTAATTTTAGATTTGGTGAAATAGGATCAGTGAAAATTTTTAATACCTAAACTTTTGTATTTGAAAAGTTACCTGAAAACAAATATTCCATAATTATGCACTAAAATAATATGTACTTCGACCAAAATGTTTGGGAATTGTTGATTAGTATGAACTATCTGTTTTAATGTGGATATACAGTGCAACTTGGATAATTCGAAGCTGAAGGGACCACTAAAAAAATTCGAATTATCCAAACCTTCGAATTAAAAAAGTTACATCTTTTAACTTTATTTTCAGGTCCACTGAATGCTTGAAAAGATTATTCTGTCAATAAGTAAATATTTATTCAGAAAGATCATGGTATGAAGACTTAAACATTATATGTATGTAAACAAAATAAGATTTACATTACGTAAGCTACAGTACTGTGACATCTTAGCGCCCAAGAGTCTAGGATGGCGGGCTGTAGACCGGAAGTTTCCTGTTAAGAGTCCTTCACTACTGCGTTTGCGCATGTGAAGAGGATAAAAAACAGTTCGCTCACGAACTCCGTCTAGTTGAGACGTCTTCGTAGCAATTCGGATAAAATTTAATATGAAATTTCGCATTTTGTTTCGCGCGTCCATTGTCAACCCATGTTTTGTCTGTAAAAATAAATATTATTTTTTAATGTCCAAAAAAAGTTTGGATTAATTCGTCACAGTACATATTACATGTACTGTAGCTTACTTAACTTTACATGTACTGTACTTAAACTTCGAATTAAGGAAGTTGAACTTCGAATTATTCACGATTTTTTAACATTGATTTAATGAGGAGTTCAAGGGACTAAGAGAAATCTTCGAATTAACAACGATTTCGAATTAGAGACGTTCGTTTTATCCAAGTTGCACTGTATATGATCTATTATATGATAGATATGTGTAAGGATATACAAGTTTTTACCTAGATATGCTAGATTTGGATTTATTATCTGTTTCTGTATTAACTTTTATATGTAAAGTTTAATTTTAGACTGAGACTTCTTTTTAATGTCATTTTAAAATTGTTTTACTATATACTGTTGTCACATGGCAAAGAAGGGTGTTCCAGGTTCCTCTTTGTTCTATTTAATTCATGTTAAAGTCAGTATTGCATTTTGACTTTGTTTTTGTTCTAATTCGTTCAATGCTCACAGAAATGCAAGTTAGTATTATAAGTTAGCTTTTCGAAATTGTTTTACTTTTTCTAGATTTTTCTAATTGGAAAAGTATCTGATTTCACTGAATGGAAAATGTGTGCTTCCAATAGTTTTTAAAATTAATTTTACGTCTCTTGTTTTTGTTTCATGAAACATAAATAATAAATATACTTGTACCATGGTAGAAAAAGGGTCAATATCCAAATTAGCTGAATTTGTTATAACCACAAATCACTTCAAGTTAGCTTGTTACAACCTGTCTTCTTACTAGACCTATCAGTTGTAACTTGCATTTTACAACATATAATTCTTGCGATAATTAAAACTAACGAGTATCTGTTTAGTCAAGTATATTAGTGTTTGATTGAGGGCCCTCCGTTGCTTCTTAATGCCTCTCCCCATTACCTTTTGGGCCAGCCCTCAGCCCCTACTCTGGGAAACTGCTTTAAGGTGTACACTGGAAGATTTTTTAAATTTTGACTTTAAAAATCCAGTTTTTTCCAACAAGTCATTGGCTTATGTTTAAAATAATTTCGAGAAGAGAAAGCAGATTAAGCTAATTATTAATTATCTAATTTAGATATAATCATATAATTAGCGTGTTTTTGAACAGTGATATCTCAAATTCTAATTTGTTCAGAAAGACAATTCCCATTTAAAATTATTCCTGATATTATTCTTCATGTTTTCACTTTCAATCATGTTGCTAGAGGGAATAGATTATTTTTACAATTGTTTTCACCAAGGAAGTCTAAAAAATCGATTTTTTTTCAGGAGTTTTAACATTTAAAGATCAACTAAAAATTAATTTCTTAACTAATAAGTGATTGAGGTTCAGAACACCCATTGCATTATATAGATTATAATGACACACAAAAATAACTAACAGATCAATTCATTGTTATCTCTGTTCAAACAAGGCATTGTATTGCAAAAACAGTTCTTCAGAAATTGAGTTTAAAGTTTTGGAAATGTGTTTGTACTGGTGACAGTACCTAACAAAAAACCCTTGTAACTAGAAAAGTATTCCTAATGTTTACAAGATCTTGGTATGGTTTAAAAGTTAAGAAATTGGGAAATATTGTGAAGCCATAAAAACAAAATCAATATTCTGGCCAATTTTTGTGATTTCTAGTGTATACATACACTTTAAAGGAAGGATTGAGAGCATTTACACCTACGGAGATGATACCTGATTCCAGTCAAGAAAATAACTCTTCTAGAGATTTACATGACATTCTAAATTTGCTTTTGATTTGATGAGCTTTTCAAATTAGTACTGCTGCATTTCTTTAAACATTTGAAACTCGTTAAAAACATTTGACACTAGGCTAACAGACTTACTTACTTGCATGACTGACATCTTGTGCAATGCACAATTGTTAGTCTGTTAGCCCAGTGTCAATAGGAAAGGAAGGAATTTGCCCTAGATCTTGCCTTGCATCATCTGCCTTTTTTTCTTTAAATCAAGATATGTATTTGGTTTCCCAACACTATTTGATCAAAAGGCTTAAAGGGAAAGAACAGGAAAAAAATGTTATGATACAAGAACTGTGTACATTCACTGACTCTCTACATTAAGCTTTGCACAAAAGCCCTCTCGTCCAAGCATCCAAAATTGCAATAAAAAATCACCATTGCAACTCTGAGGGGGAAATGTCATTTGAAGATAATTAAATTGCATTCGTTTTTTAAACCGTGTTTGAAAAATGCATCATATGAAAAGGTATATAAATTCCTAGAAACTGAAATGCTTTGTTTTTTGGATTTAAATATGCGGACTTCAGTTATATTTTAAAGTAAAAAGGATCGTAGATTAGTTTAAATCTTAAAAATACTTAGTATTCAAGCATTTCCAAATGACTGAATGACCCTTCTGTAACTTCACAGTACCTTTCAAATGAATATGCTTTTGAATGCATTTTTCTCATTCATGTGTAAATGATTTTGTTTTCAGTTTATTTGTGTACTGCAGACCGCAATTAAAATATTGGTATTTGGCAACTATAAATATGAATTTCTTATTTATGCTTGTGTTCTCACACTCATTGCATTGCTTCAGAAGAAAGTTCGCACCAAAAGTTCTACCAAAAAAGCTGTAGATAATTTTTTACTATACAGTGGTATGGCAGTTTGAATGTTTAAGAACAGTGATTGGAATAGTGAGAATTTTTTACTTTTGTGTGTACCAGCTGTGATTTTAGCTTTATTATTCACTTTATACCGGATGATTTTCATATTAATGTGATAAGCATGTTTCAAAGATTCTTGCATCACTGGTGCAATTGATATTTCCAAAGGTCAAATTTATAAAGGAGCCCTCATTGCTTGTAAAAGAATTGTTTTATGTTTATTTGTTGTTTTGGTTTAAAAACAGTAGATATGTCATTGCATTTTGTACTTTTCTAAATCATCATAGATGATTCGAGGACTTATTCTCTTGGTTTTGTTGATGATAAATTTTATTTGTAATTTTAACTGATTTTATACTCATTATCTTTTCCCAAGTGACCTTTTCTAGCTTGTGATCTTCAGAATGATGCCATATATATTTATACATGTGCTTTTAAGACACAAGTCTGAGGTATTATGAAAATTAAATACAAATGAATTCATGCAAATGTTGTACTGGAGTCTTGAATGGCAGAGCTTGCTGTATTTCTTTTTCTGTTCATGAGTGTGATTAAAGATTGTTTGTTTTTTTTAAGTTGCAGTCTCGTTTGATTTAGTTCAAAAATTGCATCAATGACATCCCCAAACCAAATACCTCTGAAATAAACTTGTGATTATTTTGTGTGTGCACACAAAGATTCAAATCTCTGATTAGATGTTTCAGGGACGTTCAATACTGTCTGTCTACCACAAGAACTCCCCTCGGTGGCATATCTTCCTTAGGTGTGTACGGGCTTCACGATCCCGATGCACCCTAGTGATCTATTCTTTTCCCATGGGGTTTACTGCCTCTAGTAAACATGGGGGTCGCGACCCCAGGATGCCCAAGCGATCTTTCTCTACTTCTCCATGCTTCCTTTTCACAATTACTTAACCGTGTCTTGTGTTTAGCGCAGCTTGGGCACACACAAATATGGTCTTTGCACCAACCACCAACAACTCGGAACTGCTCCAGACAGAGGATCTTTATCTGTCTTGCCATAGAAACGAGATTAAGCCCGTTTCTAAAGGAGATTTTTAAGCAATCGAGTTTGTCACTGACACATTTAGCGACAGTTGCCTCCCCAGAAGTTAGTGAGATTAGAGGATATCACCAAACCACCCTCCGCCAAAACCTCGCCCGACCCATCCCCTCTCCTGAGAGGTATGAGACCTGTTTCTAGTTACTGGCAGTACCTAGACTATCTGGAATAGTTCTGGTAGACAGACTAATTATGCATTTTACGAAAATTTTCAATACTTTCAACCTTTTTTAGTATAAATTTAACATAATCAATATTAAGGTGCTTTCTTGGCTGTGTTAATTCTGCTTTATAGAAGTATTCTCGCAACACAATTCAACCTTTTAATGAAATTTCAGTATTCTTCCACTATGGGGTTAGTTTTCTGAACAGATATATCCATATGTAGTAGAACCTTGATTGTCCAAGGTAATGTGAACCGAGACCACCTCGGATATTACGGAAGTAGTGACATCCAACAGTTTATAACGAAATACAGGCAATATTTACTGTACTACATGTTACTTCTGTTACTGAACCATCCATAAAGCGAGGATTAAGAATCTACTCTGATTTGTGTCACAGTATGTATGTATTGTAATTTTAGAGTCCTTATGTTGTGACAGGCCAAACCACATCAGTCTAGCAAGTGCCCATACTCATGCTTGAAACTTTAAAATTTTTTAAACAATTATAATTCGGTTTGGATTGCATGGACATTTGGAGAGGATCAGACAATCAGAACTCGCAGATATTCAAGGTTCTGTATGTTGTTTTAGCCTCTGCAAATTGCTACTTTTCTGTTGAGATATTACTACTACGCCCAAGTCAGGAATCTGCATTTTTGTCGATTTTCACATAACTGCATTTTTCGAGTGACCATTTCATATTTTATACTATCACAACCGCAAATCTCGATTCTTAGTGGAAACGCCGATTTTCATGAGAAAACACTAACCTTTGAGTCAACTCGATTTTTCACGCGTTTTTATATACGTTAATTTTGCAGATTCGTGCCTTTGGCGTGGTGATAACGATATCCTGTACAAGTATTTTTAATGTAGATACAATGAAAAATTGCCAAGACTGGACTTCAAAATGAAATTCACCCAAAAGAATAAATTAAGTTAACGAAAAATAAGTTTTAAATAAATTCATAAAAATTTTAAACTTAAAGGGACACGGAACCCTAAAATTAACCGACATATGAAGCTCTTTCTATTTTAAGTACACAGCCTTTTAGTACACGTTTGTGTGCAACATTTAATAACTAGATTCATTATTTTGCAATAGAGCATTGTGACGTAAATTAAACTACCAATCATAATTTTACAAATGATTGAAGTTTTCCATATCTAAACAAAGCTGACTGACTTAAATTTTAAATATTTTTTTAGCTCTCCTGTTTTCCTGACTCATTAGAAAACTGTTTTTTCTGTTTAAAAATCTCTCATCCTGCTTTGTTCTCTATTTAAAATTCATAGGACAAGGATTTGAAGTAGTTAATTTTTTTAAATTATTAAAATCAATTGATTTTTTGTAGTTTATTGTGTTTTCATGGAGTCTTAAGATAAAAATTGTAAAAAAATAAGTGAACAATAATGTATGCACGAAAATGTGGGGAACTCTTCAAGGAAAAGGAAGAAAGAAAAGTTGAAAATACTAAATTTTATTAAAGTAGTAAAGGATTTTAAAATATTAAAAAAATTTTTTTTTTCAGTTATTCATATGATAAAGGTTTTAAAATGTGTATTGAAATTTGGGTACACCAAAACTTTTGAATAAAATAGTAAATGTTCTCAAAACCTACTGTACCATTAAAAGTGATAAATAAGGTGAAGCTTTGTTTATTGTTAACATTGGAATTGTTAATGAAACATGGTAACTGAAGAAATACATAAAGATTGTACATCTATCCTATATTGAAATGAGCTCCTCTGACTTATTTCAGAATCCTGATATAATTTCTTTCGGGACGAATGACTTGGACATGGTCTAGCAGACGGCTAGATCTAGAGGAATAAGGAACATCTTTCCACAGTGAGATTTTCCGCTATAATTTCCTTATTCGCCGTAATCAAAGGTGAAAGTACGTAATCACGAGACTTTTGCTACTGTTTTTCAACCTTGGCATCTTTTTAAGCAAAATCGTCCTAATTTAAAAATTTAGGCGACTTTATTTGAAATTTCACCGAAGGGGGGTAAACGAAAATTTATAACTATAGCGGACGAAAAAATAATTTGCTAAGAGAAAATTTTCCAATGGACGACCATTTCTTCGTTTAGGCGCCAAGCCGTTCCAACATTAAAAAAAAGGCATCGGAATCTGGTTGTGGTTAGATTGTCTTTAGGAACCTATTTAGAAAATATTTGGTTTTGCAATTTTAAAATAGTTTTATTCTTAGTCACGTGACTGCTCGGTGAAAAATTGACTAGGTTGGCCGATGTGGCATCTTATCGTCTCGTTTGGCGATGTAACATCCAATGCCGCCTGTGGAAATCCGCATTTCTGAGTGGTGAAATTGCCAGTCTACTATATGATCAATCGGTTGATGAATCAATGGATGGGCGTCTTTTCCCATTCCGTGGACCAATCACATGATGAATGTTAGGTTTCATCCGGCAGGCGGAAATAGTCTAAGGGTCACGTTACTACTAGTTTTGGTCACATGATCCGGGCACAAAAGTGTTACCATTGCTCGCTCTACTTTTTATATTTCTTCTACGGTTTTCAGCCGTCCATTCCTAAATGATTGAATTCGAACCACGATTATAAATTCAATTTTTTTTATTGTTAAATAGTCTTTCCAGCAAGGCACATATTTGTCATTTTTATTACAACAGGTTCGAAAACACAATAGTAAAATGCACCGTATAAATACTCAATATTTGCGAGCACTTCACGGGTTGTATACATGTAAAAATATATAAATGCAATCTCAAAACCATTTCCATACTTGCCATTCGCGACGGTGTGGTCAGAGTCGACTAGTGAAAGCATAGTTAAAACTGTATAAATCAGACATTTGATATTTTTATTACAGAAAAAAAAATCCCAATTATTTTATGCCCGACTTAAATTTTCGTGTTTGTCAATTCAGTGGCATAACTTGGGAAATTATTGGGGGCTGTTAAATCCCATTAGCTGTAGTTATGTTGCTCCAGTGCGACGTAAATTCAACCACCTGCCTACTCATTGGCTGTATTTGACAGGTGGGGGTAATATTTTAATGTTTAATCTCCCCGTTTTAGTAGGGCCGGTATGCATTTTCGGGAATCTTGTTTTGTTTCTGCAGATCGGTATAGTGTGGCTCCGACAAGGCAGTCGAATTTTTTAAAGGTGTAAAAGCTCGTTAGGAGAAGGCTGCTAAAGCATGAATGGTGATCGGCCGTGGATAGTTCTCCCCCTGCCAATTTGTTATCACTGGCTATAGCTTTCGGTACCGAACGATAAAGTTAGAACCAGAATCTGCGCTAAAGTAATGGAAGCGCTTTACTTACGTTTCAACATATCACCTCATTTAGACAATAGAGTCATTCAAAACCACATGACTCAAATGCCAACTCACTGGAGTCGGATTATATCAGTATTAGCGGTATATTCGTAATATTTATTTCATGTTGGAGGGAGTCCCAGTCATAAAGCCAAAGGCATTTGGGTCCCTACGACTTGGCGCCCCGTTTTCTGACATAGCGGTCGAATGATCTAAGTGAGGTCGAGCTACCATGCATATTTGGTTACACATTATCTGTGTATTTGTAGAAATTATCTCTCATCTTTTGGGGCCACCAAAAATATTAGGAGGGGGCCCTAGGACTTGACACCACCGATGTGGGTGTTTTGTTGAAAAAAACTTATTTGATTTGGAAAAACTTGTTTAGCTACCCCTCTCCAACATAAGGGATAAATATAACATAACTATCGGTATATTTATCCTATATGTTGGAGAGGGACCCCAAGCATAAAAATATTAGGACCTAAAGTGTTGGGGCTCATAGATAGGTAAGTAGTTGAAATTACGTCTCACTGGCGCAACTCAACGCTTTATTGGCGACGTTCCGGAATCCATCCCGAAGGGAAAGATCGAGGACACCTCGTCATTTTGAATCAGTCATATGACGAGGTCAACACATTGGTGAGAAATCCCACTCAGCCCAAATTTCCACACCACGATAACATGAGGACCATTTGAGGCCACGACAGATTTAATACAATCACGTTCACGATAGTCTGGTTGAACCTAGTCTCGAACTCGCAACTTTACAATTGCTATTCCTGACTACCAACTGGGCTACCGCTACCCAATAGGATTTGGATTTCCTGACTAACGGTCAAATGATCTAATGTAAAATGATCTAACACTGTTAGAACCACCCTGTACGTACATTTGTAGTTATCCATATTTGAGAACTGGCCGTAAGAATATTGGGATCAACAGGTGTCGGCCTCTGGGATTGATGCCGTTGGTGTGGATGTTTTGTTGCAACTTATTCGGTTACTCATTGGTAATATTTTAATATTTACTCTCCTCTTTTATTGGCCCACCCCCTTAAAATTACTGGGGGAGGTGCGAAGATGGCAATGCCTTCCAGTTCCCAAGGACATGAGGAGTTGGCACCTGTGTCAGTTCCATGTCACCGTAGATCAGCGATTTTCCACACTCGTGTGCCCCAAGAATCGCACAAGGATGCTTACGGATAGTTGAAATGGTTTAAGATTGATTCCACTTAAACGGTTCAGGTTTGAACTTTTGACATGTGCGTTCGCAAATATTTTCAAGTAATACCCGTAAAAATAATTTTGGGCTTTATTCCTTGCATCATCTGACCGTGATTCAAAAAATAACGTGGTTGTTGTCCTCAATCTTTCCCTTTCGGATCGATCCCGGACCGTCAATAGCCCGTTGTGTTGTCCCAGTGGGACGCTAATTAAAATACCTTTATTTTTATATCAGTGTCAAGAAAAACTATTTCAAATAGATATTTAAAAAAGCTGCTTTATAGCAAAAGGGGTAGTAATACCATTGTAATTTTGTGAATCAATCGAAATTATACCTATTTTTTGTTAGATCGGCGAAAAATATTGCTGCATATTTCCTTCCAGTGTTATGTTACTGAGTGTTGTAAATCACTAGTGTTTGATTCACTCATCAAATATCTGAATCATAGCCCAAATCATCCAAGGTTGGAGATCTTGTTTATGCGAGAAATTTTGGAAGAGATATGTGGATACCTGGTGTGACCTTTCGGGTATAGGAAACTTAATGTTTCCTACATTACTTCCCTCTAGATTGCAAATACGCCGACGCCAATATCGTCGTAGAAGTGTGCTCATCGACCTTAGAATGAAATAGAGACGGAGCATGTGCCCGCAGCTTCATGTTATTTCTTTTAGTTGTTCGGTTTAAAGATCTGTCACGAGGTT
Source organism: Meta bourneti (assembly GCA_933210815.1). NCBI lineage: Eukaryota > Metazoa > Arthropoda > Arachnida > Araneae > Tetragnathidae > Meta > Meta bourneti. The sequence continues at coordinate 10,081,612 of OW119925.1, read as the reverse complement.
GTAGGTAAAAGCAAGAATCCTAAATTATTGATTGGTTAAAATGATTATCCACCGCGATCAAAAACACTAGTCTGCGATTCGACAGCCAATCGGCGAAGGCGATTCGTAAATCCACGTGATTTATCCTTCAGAGATCTTACGAAAGCGACTCCGCCCACATGGTCCGTCTATTTCATTAGAAGGTCGATGAGTGTGCTACCTAATAGACATTCCTTATGTTAACCTAAACGGTTTAACGCCAGTGTTACGAGGCACTACTACTCCATCACAAACAGCTACATCGGAAGTGCAACCTGGGATAGAATTAACTGAACTTAGCACTGGCCAATCAAGTTTACCGACTATAGACAGCGAACGTGCCAGATAAACGTGCCGTTACGACGTTCAGAACGTGCCAGATGTCCACCTAAGAGACTAGGTAATGATTGAACTACTTTAGGAAGATAGTGTTGCATATTTCCTTCCAGTGTTTGTTATCGAGCGTTGTAAATCTCGAGTTAATATTAATGACTTTCAGAGTTTATACTAATGCGTTGTAAATCACTAAAGTTTATATCACTCTTTTCTGCGTTAATTTTTATGGGTTCCTGTGTTTATATTACTGTTTGCGTACACACATTCTTATCAGATCATTTTCTGATGCAATCCTTTTTATAATACGTAGTCTGAGCCTTGATGCTGATCGTATCGTCGCTGTACGCTTGTGCCTTGCGTTGTCGCTTTATAATTATTAAATGTCTTGTTGGACTCTTAAAGTTACTCTTATTTCAATATCACAAGACAACAAATATATTCTACTTTTTGGTGTGCCGCAGAATTTTATCAAAATACTTTGTGTCACGTGATGAAAAAGGTTTAAAATCGCTGCCTTAGATACTTAATTGTAATATCTTAAACCAGTAAATATATTACGCAGGTTTCAGATTTCCATCACTATGAAGGTATACTATAGTTTACCTGTAACTATTTGGCAAGGCAAGATAAAATGATTACTTTTTTACTGGGTAAAGCAGTTTTTTTACTATAAGCAGTGAAAAGATTTTTTTTAACGAAAATATCAAATTCAGTAAATTGTTAGTGTGGCCTGTTATTTAATACATGTGGTGGGGCTTCATCTGGCATTGCAATTGTTGAGAAGGCACACATTTCATCAATTTCTCTTTGGCTTGCTTTTTCTCTCAAACGTCCACCCTTTCAAAAATATTGCACACATAAGCTCAATGGATGTTTCAAAGTTGATTGTCTCAGCTGATGAATTGATCCGAAATATTGTCCTAGTGCAAGAATTGTCCCAACATTTCTGTCCTGGGCTGGTCGGAGTAGGTCACTGACATGTATTCGCAAGGTGGGTAGTTCGGGTAGGCCTGCTGCATGTCGTGAGGTTCGGGTATGTCTCTGCTGCCCGCTATGGACGGAGTCGTGGAGCCTTCGCTGTTGCTGCCAGGTCTGTTGGAGATTGTAAACGGCCAAGTCTGAAAAGTAGGAAAGCATGTCAGAAATTGCCAAGAAAATGTTCCGCATGTTAAGTCATGTAATGTGTTAACCACCTTTCACTTAGTAAAACCGCCTGAAGTTGTACTTCTGTTTGGTTGTTTGGGTTTTACGGTGCAAGGGCCATATTTGGTCATGTCGCGCAAGACACGACATACAATATCAAGTATTAGACACAATGAAAGTTTTAGTGACACAGAAGAGAAATACGCCTGACTGGAATCGAACCTGCGCCGCCTACAACTCGAAGGTTGCTAGCGCAGTGGCGTACTCACTGAGCCACAACGGCCCCTAGGTGACGTTCCAGGATCAATTCCAAATGGATAGATTAGATGGTAACACCTCGTCGTTTTGAACCACGGTCAGATGACGAGGTCAATACTTGAGCTTAAAATGTTTGCTGTCAATGCTGGCGCTAAGAAATGTCGAATTCGACAAAAAATAGATTCTTTTTAAAAACTTTGTGCAAGACTTGCATTGTGGGTGGCCTAAGTCATATTTATATAATTGAGGTTGTGGAAACTGCAGTTAAAATAACTTCACGCCGTATTAACTCATTTGACACGCTGCGGAAAGGATACATTTTTTTCGTCTCTCGTTCTTGTGGTTTTTCTTGCGTTTTTGAGGTCTTTGCGCAACAAATTACTCAAGTTCTTCGAAGTCCAGAGCTGTTGACTGAATAGAATCTTAGAGACCATATCTCCCCAAAGTGGAATCTTGGGGAGTTAATTAACGTCGCACTGGAGCAACACAATGGGCTATTGGCTGCTGTCCAGGATCAATCCCGAAAGGAAAGATCCGAAGACAACAATACGTCATCTTGAATCACGGTCAAAATAATTAATTATTAAAGTTTCAATTGAAACTTTTATTAAAAAGTAGAATTAAAAGTAATTGCTTTAATTAAACACCTTAAAGTAAAATATTTAGTAATTAAAACAAGCAAAACTTTTCAATGAAGCATCTTTTATTAAAATGTAAAATTAATGATTAAAAAAAGTAAAGAATGTTTTTAATTGGACATCTTTATTAAAATATAAAATAATAAATTAAAAAATTCTAATTAAAAAAACTTCCATTTATTTTTATTAATCACGAGTTTTATATTTTAATAAAGCAAATAATGTAAAAGAGAATTTTTAATTACCATTTTTTATTGAAATTAAAAAAGTAAATATTAAGATATAGGTTGCTCAAAAATTTTCCACAATTCATTTTAGAAACCAGCCCTTTCATTGCTCCATACCTATTTTACATCACTGATGTAAATAGTTGTCAATAATTTCAAATCAATCGGAACCCGGCAGAAGATACTTCTGATTATAAATCTTTATGCCATACTTATTAAAAGCTCTTCACTTTGGGAAGTGGTTGGTTTGTCGCTCTACGGTTACTTTTGCTACGTGAGGGCTAATTAGTCTAGGGCTCAAAATGTGGGCTTGACTACTTAAAATTGTCAAAAGCGATAACGAGACTTATTATTGGAAATTAAAATTTCACTGTTAAAATTTTTAATCGAATTGTATTTTGCTCGCTCTATCCATTATTTTTTCACGCTATTCATTTATATGGTGCTCAACTATACTATAAGAGTAATTCACCTTAAGAAGATCCCACTAAGTTTATGCAAAGAGCTTATTTACTAAATAATCTATCTACTATTCTATACTGCATTCTGTAATATTTGACACCTATATTTATTTCTCAGAATTTGGCAAAAAAAACCTTAGTTACTACCATTTAACATTATATTTTGGAGACAATGAGAAATTGCACAATGATAACAGAAAACAAAACACAATATAAGAAAAGAACTCGCAGAAAAACAAAAAAGCACAAAACACTAAAAAGATACCAAGGAATAAAACACTTCTATATTGACACTTACAATACAGTCAAACAAAATTCAAGAAAATACAATTTTAGTTTCTTTAATGTCAGTGACAAATTTTTTAAAGCTATGGAACTGTCAAAAATCCAGTCTTGGGGTAAATTATTTTGGATCTTCATAAATATGAAAATTAGTTGATTTTTTAAAGAACTCTTGAAATAAAATGTTTCATTAAAATTGATACATTACGAACGATAAAATAATACGTATCTTTTAAATAATTTTACGTAACATAAACGCACATAAATATTTATCTCATTAAGGAATCTTGAGCAATTAATATGATCTCATGTTATAAATAGAAAAAAAGATCTGCTTTCTATGGAGGGTAATTTTGTACTAAGAACTCTGAATTAGGCATGTAAATTTTTTGTTATTCCATTGGTATTTGCAGAGGAAAATCTTCCGACATTTGCATGAACTCTTCGCAATTATACTAGCATTGCACAACAAAGTGAATCTGAAAGGAAGGTATTTTAATTAACGTCGCAACTGGAGCAACACAATGGGTTATCGATCCCCAAGAGAAAGATTCGAGGACACCACGTAATTTTGAACCATGGTCAGATGAGGCCGCGGTGGCCCGGTTGGAAGAGTAACGGATTAGCAACCGGAGGTTTGCGAGCTCGAATCCAGCCAAACACCGTGTACAAAGGGAGCTGGCACACGTTAAATCTATCGTGGCCTCCAATATCTTTAAGTTGGAGAGTGGGGTGCCAGCTCAGGTGTTGCTTCGTCATCTGACCGTGATTCAAAATTACGTGGTGTTGTCCTCGGATCTTTCCCTTCGGGTTTGATCTCGGACCGTCACCAATAGTCCGTTGTATTGCTCCAGTGTGACGTTAATTGAAAATACCAAATACCACGATCGGATGACGTGGTAACACCTGAGCTTACACCCAATTCTCCAAACTTCCACACCACGCCAACGTGAGGACATTGAGGCCACGACAGATTTAACGTGCACCAGCCCACGTTGTACCCGACGGTCTTTGGTCGGATTTGAACTCAACCCTCCGGTTGCTAATCCGGCCTCGGATCTTTGCCTTCGGGTTGGATCGATACCGGACCGTCGCCAATAGCCCGTTGCGTAGCATCAATACGACGTTAATTAAAATACCTACCTATTTGATCTTTCCCTTCGAGATTGATCCCGGACCTTCGTCAATAGCCCTTTATGTTGCTCAAGTGGGACGTTAATTGAAATACCTACCCATTTCTTATTTAATAAATAATTTATCTCATTTCTCCTACGCCGCGAATAGCTTTGTGAATGTGTGCTCAACTAGTAGTGGAGAAGAAATAATAAAGGGGTAAGTAGGCAGAGGGGAATTTTTGAGCAGTAACCAGAGCTGTTGACAAAGACGGTGAACATCACCTTTCCCGTGCTGAGGCTTCGCAGCTGCCTCCGAAGACACCGCGCTGGAAGAGAAAAATCTGTTCCTTCCGGTCCAGCATCCATGCTTTCCCTCCTCCCTTCAGAGGTTTTTAATCTCATTTGTTTCCACTCATCTCTTGATGACTACAACAACAGCATGGAGTTTTTATTTGTGTTTGAAGGAAACTAGTATGTCCCTGCCCCCTCGAATTGGCAGTCCTGGAGCCGAAGTAGGTTGTTCCGTAATGACGGTAGATGGCGCTCTTGCGCCAATCAGTTGAACCGTAACAATGGAAGCGTAATGGGGTTTATAATGACCGCGAAATGAAGCGGAATTGTATTGTAATTTTAAATGTCGCCTTATCAAATTGTGTTGAGTTTTATTCTCCGTGAATTTATTGAAACTGGATTCATGAATCCCGACTCTGGACATGGAAATTTGCACTTGAAACAGACATCGACTCTTGAAATCATTACCCCTCCCATCCCTTCTACGTAGGTAGTTAATTAACGTCGTACTGGAGCAACGTAACGTGCTATTAATCCTGGATCGATCCCTAAGTGAGAGATCGGAGGACGACATCTGTGGCCGCAGTAGCCTGGTTGGAAGAGTACGGACCGCAAATGTCCACATTGGCGTGGTGTAGGAGTCTGGAAAGTGGAGTGCCAGCTCAGGCTTTAACATCGTCATCTGACCATGGCTCGAAGTTTCGTAGTGGTGTTCTCGGGTTTGATCCCGGACCGTCGCCGATAGACCGTTGCGTTGCTTCAGTGCGATGTTAATTAACTACCTATCTACCTCATTAAGAGAGCTGATTGAGGTATAGACGATATACGACACAAGATGGTCTTGACCGTGGATGATGTTTGATTTATTTGTTTAATCTTATAAATACGAGCTGGCATTAATAGACGAATTATAATTTTAAAAATGTCTCATAAACTCAATGTCCGTTGGCCCAATCTGGGCCGTCTTGGCTCAGTGGGTATGTCCACTGTGTGGTGTCAATTATTTGATATTGTATGTCCTGTGCCAATTACTTGATATTGTCTTGTGTCTGGCGCAGCATGGCCGAATATGGCCCTTGCTCCAAAAAACCAAACCGACCTTTGTCCCAATCACTCAAAAGAAAAAAATATTGTTTTTACGACGTAAAACAATGAACTAACAAGTTGACAATGTAGTCAAGGTGATTTGATCGAGTTTATTAGTTAAATTAGGGGACTAGTAAACAAATCCCTTCCATAATTGGCTTGGTTTGAATTATGGTCTTGTGTTTGACTAGAGGTAAAGGTAGATTAGGTAGGTATTTTTAATTTGTATTTGTATTTTTAATCAACTGTAGCAACACAACGTTGATGACAAGATATCTCGAAATTAGTAAAATTGGTCGGATTTTGGATGGACGAGATATCTCGTCGAAACCAATTGGAGGGTTAAGGTAGGTAGTAGGTAAGAAGCCAATTTATGTCTCACTGGATCAACACAACGGATTATTATCGACGGTCCGGGGAAAGATTCGAAGGGAAAGATCGAGGACAACTCGCCATTCTGGACGGTCAGATGAAGAGGTCAGCACCTGAACTGGCACCCCATGGTCTAAACTTCCACACCACGCCAACATGAGGACATTTGAGGCCACGACGGATTCAACGTGCACCAGCCCCCGCGTATAGGACGCTTACACTACGGTCTTCGGTTCGTCCGAGTTTCGAACTCGCAACCCTCCGGTTGCTAATCCGTTACTGGTCTACCGCTGTCCAAATCTTGACATCTTTATCATAACAAAAAAACTGACAGTATCAGGATGACGAGATATCTTGTAATTAGCAAAATTTGTCACAGCCTGATGACGAGATATCTCGTCGAAACCACGTGGAGGGTTAAGAAGGGGGCACTTACGAAAGTGACGGGGTGCAGGTGAGGCTTCTTCGCCGCAGGTGTGTCCTCCTGTCTCAGGACCTTCCGCAGGTGTGCGATGTAGGTGGCTGCCAGGCGCAGGGTGTCCAGCTTGGAGAGTTTGGTGTCGGGCGGCACCCAGGGCAGCGAGGTCTTGAGGCGCGAGAAGGCGCGGCTCAGCACCCGCATGCGCGCCCTCTCGCGGGCGTTGGCGGCGTTCCTCTGCACGGGCTTGCCCTGCTCCAGGAACAGGGCGTCCAGTTCCTCGTCCGAGTGGTGCGCTGGGGAGTGGCGGCGTTTGGCCATCTGGAGTCCGGCCGGGAACTGGAGGAAACAAGGCAGATATGAGTTCCAATGTAACATAACTCCAGTCCACCTCACTTTCCCACTTTACTTCTGGATTCAGTGCCGTTTTAACGCATGAGCGCACTACGCAATAACCCACAGGCAGTGGGGCTATACTGTGGAAATAATTTGGAGTAGTTAATTAACGTCACGCTGGAGCAACACAGCGGACTATTGGCGACGGTCCGGGATCAGTCCCCAAGGGAAAGGTCTGAGAACAACACGCAATTTTGAACCACGTGACGAGGACTCCACCTGAGCTGGAACCCCATTCTCCAAACTTCCACGCCAAGGTGAGGAAATAATGAGGCCACGACAGATTTAACATGCATTGGTTAACCTGTACACGACAGTCTTTTGGCTGGACCGAGTTTCGAACTTAGAATCCTCCTGTTGCTAATCAGTTGCTCTTCCAACTGGGCTACCGAGGCGCTAAATGATTAGGGAGACGTAAAGCTCCACTAGCTTCATATCGTTGGCTGACAAGTAAAAGATATTAAGTAGGCTGACCATAGGTACTGTTTTCAATAGGACTGTACTGGTTTTTTTTATATTTCCTGGCTATCCCACCCTTTGAATAAAAATGTCCCTTTTGTCCCCTGGATCTTTCCCTTTGGGATTGATCCCGGACCGTCACCAATATCCCGTTGTGTTGCTCCAGTGTGACGTTAATTGAAATACCCCCTTTTGTCCCTTGTTAATTAAATCTAGAGCCGCGATAGCCCATTTGGAAGAGTAGCTGATTAGCAACCGGAGGGTTGCGAGTTCGAAACTTGGTCCAACCAAAGGCCGTCGTGTGTGTGAGGGGGCGGGTTGGTGCACGTTAAATTTGCCGTGACTTCAAATGTCCTCTCATTAGCGTGGTGTGGAAGTTCGGAGCGTGGGATGCCAGCTCATGTGTGACCTCGTCATCTGACCGTTGTTCAAAATTACGACTCGGATCTTTCCCTTCGGGGGTTGATCCCTGACTGTCGCCAATAGCCCGTTGTGTTGCTCCAGTGCGACGTTAATTAAAGTACCTACCTGCCTAATCCGGTACTTTTTCAACCGGCAACCGCTGCCCTGGAGCAAAAAGTCGGACGACCCCAAATGAAAAGGGAGGGGGGAAAACCGCGGTGAACATAAACACCAACTAAACGCTTAACGAAACCCAAAAGTGCCAAGTTGCTTACTTTCAAAAAAGCTTCCAAATCGAACCTTTTTCCCTGGGACAAAATGAAGCTCTTCGTCTGTACTTCATGTAGAGGAGCAAAAGGTGGTTTAATATCCGAGAGATGAAAGCCCTTTCATATATATATATATATATATATTTCTTCATAACAAACGCCGATGGCAACAGCAAGTGGATGAAAAAAGGGTTCGAACGAAGCCCACAAAAAAAAACGAGCGGTGCCTTTAAAACCGATTTTGAGATAAACCGCCTCGAGATGAAAAATGGAACAGAAACCACTTGTAAATAAATGTAATGTTCCTTATCTCTGGATTCTTTTTATTTTTTCGGGGCTCGTGGAACAAGGATCGTCCCATTCCAACCCTCTTGCGGTGTTTACACTAAATCAAAGGCGATATTTGATTCGATTATTATTTTTGTATAAATGATTTTTTAGTGCAGGAGGTCTTTTTTGTTTCAATGGGTGTTCAAACGTTTTTTACAAGTATTCGCAGTTGCTATTTTTTTAAAAATATTTTTTCTTTTATATTTTTTGTTTCACTCTTAAGCATGGTTTTTGAGAGTACGATTTAAAAGTGGTTTAAAAGAATAAAAAAAAAACCGTTCCAAGTTGATTACTACCTTTTTCGAATTTTAAGATATGCTGCTTTAAAGTAGGAATGTCGAGATTCACTAGACAGAATTGTCCACCACGGTAGACCTGTTGGTAGAGTAGCGAATAAGCAGATTAGCTTATTTAGATCACTCATGGCCACAAATGTCCTCACGTTGATGTGGTGTGGAAGTTTGGAGAGTAGGGTGCCAACTCAGGTGTTGACTTCGTCTTCTGACATTGGTTTTCAAAATGGCGAGGTGTCCTCGGATCTTATCCTTCGGGATCGATACCGGACCGTCGCCAATAGCCCGTTGTGCTGTTCCAGTGCCACGTTAATTCAACTACCTACTCAGGCAGACTCATAAATTCAGTAATTCCTCTCAATGACTAAACTAACCTCTAAATTTGATCATGCACTTTCATGCGCTGTTTACCATTTCGCCACATGCTTTTCTCTCTCTTCTGACTTTAACCCTTTCGGACCTAATGAGCATATACATCCCAGAGATTAGATTTCATTCCCTATTGGGTAAATAAATCCCACTTTTGAATGGGTTTTTACCTTTTCAGTGTTCTTAAGGAATTAAGGAATAAAAATATGACTAAAGAAACCTGGCAATACTTTCAGATTGCAAATGGCGGACTTATGGTTTTGAGCACGCCCATTCACATTCTGATGAATGAGTGACCGTGGTTCGGAAACAAAAAGATGGTATAAAATTAGTTGCCCAGAAGCCATTTCCCACTACAATATGTACATGAATGGAGTTGACCGTTGTGATGAAATGGCTACTTTTTAGGGTAATGGAAGAAAATCAGACAAAGTGGTGGAAAAAGATTTTTAGTTATGGTTTCTGTTGTGAATGCATGGATTACGAAGTGTGATGTGGAACATAAAACAGAATCACTCTTATCATTCATGGTCCCCTTAGCTGAGCAACTCATAAATGTTGGAAGGGAGAAAGCAAACACAAAAAGAACGCGAAAGTACGGTCGTCCGTCAAAAAGAGCAAAAACTACTAAATTAAACTATTTTTCAGAGTTAAATTTTAATCATACAAAAGTCGGGGCGAAAGGGTTAACCCAGATAGGACGAGATAAATACACTCGTGCCTTGAAAGGTAAGGATAACACTGCGTTCTCGGAATCAAGGTCACCTGATTACAATCCTATACAGCATGCTTGTAATGTTCTCGGACGTTGCATTACAGCTTACACAACACCACTAATGACCACACAAGCCCAAAGACGTGCTCTAGTGCGCGAATGAGTTGGATTGGGTTTTATGGCGCAATGGCCATATTTAGCCATGTTGCGCCAAACACAAGACATCAAATAATGGACATACACACAAGAATAGTTTTTCTAACAGGAAAGAGAAATACGCACAAGGAGGAATCGAACCTGAGCCGTCTGCAACTCGCAGGTTTCTGGTGTAGTGGGTATACCCACTGAGCCACAATAGCTCTAGTGCGCGAATGGGACTCCTTTCTACAGGAATTCTTGGGCAGCCTTGTGGAAAACATTTTTAGCAAGCTCGGTTTGAAACAGTGCAACTTTTGTCTACCAAAAAGTACTCAATGGTAGAGAAAGTTCGGTTACACTTTTCTTACCATTGTATCGTAAGAGTTAATATTTGTAATGGTTGCTAAGTTTGCCGTACATTTCTGCATGTTGTGATTGCATTAGGGTCAAAGGCCAGCACATTCCCCATTAGGTAGCTTTTAGCAGAGCGACAAATATTTTCTTCGCAATAACTAAAACCTACATCTAAGCATTTTTTATGACACTTTGGTTCCCAGTAACACTTCGAGGCATGTGGATGTTCTTGTTGTATTCCACATAGCTTGTGGAATATTCATTTGAGGTACCTTGGTGCAGGTACTTTTCGCGGGATTTACACCGGTTTGCATCATCCTTAATTTATGGACATGTATGTAATTGGATTTCGTTTCGGATGCTCAATATCCGAAATATTGTGATCACGACCGTTTTATTTCATCTTTTATTTACGAGACGTTATTCACACAGAACCACTTTGTCTTTTTCTTTGAATGGATTCATTTCATCTTTTATCTTTGAATGGAGCCATCGCCGATTCCTTATAATAATGAGATAGAAAGAGACTATAATTGAAATAATGATACAGTTAATTAATAGAAATTAATAGAAATAATTGGAGTAACATTAACCCTCCTGGTGGTTCATCTTCGCTCCGAAAACTGTCCTGTAGTGGTCAGCCTCTGGTGCAAAAACCTGTTCCAAAGTGTCACCAGTTTTGGGCAAGGGACTATTTGTTGCTACTTGGGAGGACGTCGTGGCTCATGGGTATGTCCACTGCGCTAGCAACCTTCGAGTTGTAGGCGGAGCAGGTTCGATTCCTGTCAGGTGCATTCCTTCCTGGGTGTATTTCTCTCTTCTGTGTCAGTAAAACTTTCATTGTGTGTGTGTCTATTACTTCATGTATGTCTTGCATCTGGCGCAGCATGGCCAAATATGGCCCTTGCGCCATAAAACCAACCATCTTCCTACTTGGAACTTCATTCCCTTGGAGTAATGGGACAGTTTTGTCACGGCGAGGTATCTCACCACTAGCAAAACCGATCAGAACTACACAGACGAGATATCTCGTCAGATGCTTGAAGGGTTTACTTACCTCGAATCTCAATAGCGTAGCCAAGATTTTATTTTGGAGGAGGCCCAAAGTGCGGAATGGAATTTTTTAAGTGTCGTCACGATCTTATAAAAATATTAAAGATTACTTATTTTTTTGGTGACTAAGCAATGAACTTTACAGATTACTGCGAGCCCATAGTGACAGTGTGGTTGATGTATGTACACAAATGACTACAATACATGTACCAAATAAAATGCATTAAATTGCAAAGAAAATGTTAAAATACTGTTTCTAGAAATTCCCTTTTGTGCACTATTGGAGGTTTGTTATCATACGTAGATCTGAGAGAAGATGGTTGAATCAGAGAAGAAAAAACAATGTCCATGGTCATTGTTTTCATATTTCGTAATGAATGTTAATTCATTAAATTATAATTATGAAGAATAGTAATTCATAAACTAATAGCTATTTTTAAGAATTGGAAAAACTTTTCCTTTTTTAAGACTAAAAAAAGCATTTCATGCATTTATAGAACCGTGTTTGTAAAAATATCATCGGCTTAGAGAAGAAACGAAAATTTTACGGTACAACTGAAGGCTTAGTCAAAAAGTAAAGATAAGCATTTTGATAGTATATGGAAATAGTTGACTAGAGTTATAGCTCTAGGGGTATAATTGTGCGGCTCTGAGGTCAGATGACCTTGGGGTAGTTCATTTCTAAAAAGGTGTTTTGAGCAAGATCTGTGTAAGTGGGTAGGTAGTTCGGTTGAATTTACTATGTACTGGAGTTACACAACGGACTTTTGGTGACGGGGATCTATCCCGAAGGGAAAGTTCCGAGGACAACACCTCGTCATTTTACAACAGGTCAGATGACGAAGGCAACATCTGAGCTGACACCCCACTCTCCAAATTCGCACACCACGCCAACATTTGAGGTCACGATAGATTTAAGATGCCCCGTACACGGTGTTGGATCGAGTTTCGAACTCGAAACTAAATCTAATAACGGTTGCTAATCCGTGATTCTACCAACCGAGCTACCACGTATGCAAGAGTGCCAAAGAGTACTTTGTATACCAAAGAGTACTTCATGGTGATGATATAGGTTACACTGCTATACCGACGCCTTAGAACGTAGTCATTAACTGACGAAAATTATTTGTTACTGTACAGCTGTTTAAAGACAAACTACACTGCTGGCCACCGTAAATGCAACACCCTGAAGGAAGCATGCAAATAATATGAAATTTACAACATGCGTTAGCGGAGGTGAGATATGCAAATGATTCGAATTTCAGCGCAGACGCACATCACGCGCGCCTGTGGCGCCACTTCAAAGCGCTATTTAAGGCTTGGAGATTTCGACGATTTCAAGTACGGCAATTGTGTTTTTCTTGTGGTTTTTTAAAAAAAAAACCGATCAATTATGCCTCGTAGAAAACAGCGATCATCTTTTGATCAAGTATCCGAGTTCGACAGAGGATGGATAGTGGCCTACCGAGATTGTGGATTATCTTTCAGGGAAATCGGTAGTCGTGTTGGACGAAACCAAACAACTGTAATGCGGATATGTGATCGTTGGATGCAGGAGGGTACGACGGACCGACGTGTTCGATCGCATCCACCTCAGTGCACCACTTCACGTGATGACAGGCATATTGTGCGTATGGCAGTAACGGATCGCTCAGCCACATCACGAACCATAGCACAGCACATTCAGTCTACCGCATCATCCAGTGTCTGCGCGTACCATTCGACGCCGTTTACAGCAGAGTGGTCTGTCCGCAAGACGTCCATTGCTTCGTCTACCCTTGACGCAGAACCACAGACGTTTCCGCCGCCAATGGTGCGATGAAAGAAGGATGTGGACGGCAGAATGGAATGAAATTGTCTTTACTGACGAGTCACGCTTCTGTCTGCAACCCCACGATGGTCGGATTCGAGTCTGGAGACACCGTGGAGAGAGGATGCTGAACAGCTGCGTTATGCACCGCCACACTGGTCCTGCACCGGGTATTATGGTATAGGGCGGTATTGGATATCACTCTCGCACTCCTCTAGTACGCATTGCCGGTACTTTAAACAGCCAGCGCTACATCTCCGAGGTGTTGGAGCCAGTTGTCCTTCCTTACCTTCAGGGCTTGCCCACAGTCATATTTCAACAGGATAATGCGCGACCACACGTGGCACGCATTGTCCAAGGGTTCTTCGTTAATCGCCAGATTGAATTGCTTCCCTGGCCAGCTCGCTCTCCGGATCTTTCGCCGATAGAAAACATGTGGTCCATGGTTGCTCAACGATTGACCCAGAATACATCCCCAGCTGCCACACCAGATCAACTTTGGCAACGTGTGGAAGCTGCTTGGTCTGCTGTACCCCAAGAACACATCCAAAGTCTCTTTGAATCAATGCCGAGGCGTGTGGCAGCGGTGATCTCCAACCATGGCGGCTACTCTGGCTACTGATTTTGGCAGGAACCACACTTCACAGAAGTCTATAAATTTAATCATTTGATACTTGGTCAACATGTTATCTACAAAATAAATTTTGTTGTGATATCTCTTGTCTTTCTTGCTGTTGCAATTTGGGTGGCCAGCAGTGTATTAGTTTTTAGGGTAAACAATAAATTTCTAAGCATTTTGCTTTTAAACAGATTACAATGTAACTATATATTTCTCATCGTCATGAAAATAAGCATTTAAAATCTTCGAAAAAACGTCAATTAGCGAATTTCTCTACTCTAAGCCATCGATATATTAATCATCCAAGTGGTTTCGATGAGATAGCTTGTCCATCAAGATCTGACCAATTTTGACAATGACTAAATACCTTGTCCATCAAGATCTGACCAATTTTGACAATGACTAAATACCTTGTCCATCAAGATCTGACCAATTTTGACAATGACTAAATACCTTGTCCAACAAGATCTGACCAATTTTGACTAAATACCTCGTCCATCAAGATCTGACCAATTTTGCCAATGACTAAATATCTCCATCAAGATCTGACCAATTTTGCCAATGCCTAAATACCTCGTCTATCAAGATCTGGCCAATTTTGACAATGAGACTAAATACCTCATCCATCAAGATCTGACCAATTTTGCTATTAATTAAATATCCCCTCCATCGAGATCTGATCAATTTTGCCAATGCCTAAATATCTCGTCCATCAAGATCCGACCAATTTTGCTATTGACTAAATATCTCGTCCATGGAGATCTGATCAATGTTGACTAAATACCTCGTCCATCTAGATCTGACCAATTTTGCTATTGACTAAATATCTCGTCCATCGAGATCTGATCAATTTTGCCAATGCCTAAATATCTCGTCCATGGAGATCTGCCGAATTTTGCCAATGCCTAAATATCTCATCCATCAAGATCTGACCAATTTTGACAATGACTAAATACCTCGTCCATCAAGATCTGACCAATTTTGCTATTGACTAAATATCTCGTCCATCAAGATCTGACCAATTTTGCTATTGACTAAATGTCTCGTTTATCGAGATGTGACCAATTTTGACAATGAGACTAAATATCTCGCCCATCGAGATCTGACCAATTTTGTTAATGACTAAATATCTCGTACATCAAGATCTAACCAATTTTCTAATGACGAGATATCTCGTCCATCAAGATTTGGCCATTTCTGCTAATGACGAGATATCTCGCCGAGTAACCACCAGTAGGTTAATACCAGAAACCAACGCATTCTGAGGGGTTGCAGAATTCCCCAGAATTCCCTGTCGGAGCTTATCGAAAGACGTATTTCGAAAGGGTTATTTGAAAAAATAAATGGTTCCACAATTTTTGTCAGTCCTATATTTCACTTTCAGTAAAGATCGAAGTTTCTTTCAGGTACAAAATGAACGTCTAAAATATCACTTGAAAGGAAAGACGTACTATATGGGACGTTCAACGTCCGTTTAGAAGAAAAATTGCCGTGAAACAGACATTTGTCAAGCCGATAATCAAATGCGTCAGGTGAGGTGTCATTTGATGTCACATTCAGACGCGAGCGCTCCATTTGTTCGGTGATATATCGGAATAAACTTTGGAAAGAAACCATTTTTCTCGAACTCTTTGACTCTGGAAACTTCCTCGGGCAATTTCCAGGAGAAATACAAAACAGTTAGGTTTAACCATCCCGCCATTGCTTAAGGAACGGGAAATATATATGCCACTCTGATCTTAAAATAGGACCTTTTTCCCTTGGGGATTGATCCCGGACCGTAGCCAATAGCCCGATGTGTTGCTCCAATGCGACGTTAATTAAAATACCTACCTCTAAACAACCTAACGTTTTTTATTACGTTAGCTGTCAGTTTTTATAATTTTTGATAATTAAACCTATACAGCCGAAATGAAAGTTGTTTAAGTATTTTATTTAAATTTAATGCAATACTTTTACAAAGGAGATTGACGTACATGGAAAGGGAGCCGTGAACCAAAAAAGGCTGAAAACCATCGGAGTAAAATTAATGGCTAGATTCTAGCCATTAATTTTACTTAAACGGGGGTGTCTAAAAATGTTTTAACTTCACTGATAACGTGAAATAAAAACTCTTAAAATGGTAAGTCATAAATTTTCTCTAATGTACTCAACCAATTTTGATGAAATATTTAGAGGGTTGTCTGAAGAAATTGATTAGGATAAGAATTAATGGGGTAGGATAGTGGTTAGGATAAAAATTAATGGCATGTTTGCGAAGGGAGGGAGAATTAACGTCGCATTGAAGCAACATAACGGGCTATTGGTGACGGTCCGGGATCCATCTCAAAGGGAAAGATCCGAGGACATGTTATTTTGAACCACGGTCTGATGATGAGTTAACACCTGAGCTGTGGCACCACACTCCAAACTTCCCCGCCAACGTGAAGACATTTGAGACATGACAGATTTAACATGCACCAGCCCACACATACACGACGGTCTTTGGTTGGATTGAGTTTCGAACTCGCAACCCTCCGGTTGCTAATACGCTACTCCTCCAACCGGGCTACTTCGACCCAGTTTGTGAAGGGAACAGATGGTAGTTGATTTAACGGTCGCACTGGAGTAACAGAGCCGGCTATTGGTGGCAGTCCGGGATCAATCCCGAAGATAAAGATCCGAGGACAACACTTCGTCATTTTGAACTACGGTCATATGACGAGGTCAGCACCTGAGATCGAAGGGAACAGTAAAATGAACATCGAAATAATATTCTTTCTGTTTCCATGTTTAAGCATTGTTTTAGAAAGGGGTATTTTAAAATGTGATTTACTAAACTGCAGGATACAACATGAACACCATTTGAGCTAAGAATTAATTGTAAAAATATTCTGTAGGCGTCAGTCAAGAGTAATACAATTAATTTATGCAATTAATGAAATATATGATTCATAGATTTTTATTTATTGGAAATGTGAACAGAAAAAAAAATTGAGTTTACTCTCCACATAAAAAGTACTTACTAATAATTACTCTTCACCGTACTTAAATCCCATATACCCTAACATATTGCGGGGATACGATCCGAACAGAACAGAGCAATGACAAGAGTTTCGTAAATTCTCTTCCAATAATTATTGAAATTAACTGACCTTTAATTCGTTGATGTCTGATGTCTTCGATTGATGATTAATTCGTTGAATTGGATTTGGTTTATTTTGGTTTTCAGTGGCTCATTCTTTTCTTTTTTTGAGTACATGTCTGTTTTATACAAAATATTTTGTTGATTTCTTAGAAACAATCATACAATTATAAATTCATAGAGAAAAGAATCTTTCATAACAATATTCAAACTTTCAAGGATTTAGAAATTGTTTTAATATCAAAGGGTTTCGGGGAACATGCTAAGCCTCTTCAAATTCTTCAGGTAAATAATTTTGAATTTTTTAAAAATTTCAAACCTATAATGGCTAATCCACTAGTCAAGAGGCCATCTTAAGCTTTCAAATCGCAAATTCTTTGGATCCTCTGCAATATTTTGTTCGCAATTACTTTTCATTACGGGACATATTACTGCGACTTATCACTATGTTGCTAGGAGCCCTTACTATAAATACATCGAAGAAAAGAGCCTGTTAAATGTATAGATCATATTTACAAACACCATCGTACCTTCACAACCAAAGTGACAACTCAAAAATATTTTAGTTTTGCGTGTAACGAACGAAAGTGTCGAACAAAACGTAAGAATCAAACTTGAAAATAAGGGCACCCATTTTTTTAAATAAAGATCTATATCTATACCTTGGTAGAAAAAAGTCCAATGTTCATTTTGCAAGATTATTACTAAATGCTAATTAAGTATTACGCAATTTACAAAATTACTTAAACCTCCTGCAAAATTGGTTAATCTTGATGGACGAGATATCTCATCAAAACCACTTGAGGGTTAAATCACTAGAACTTTCTCTGAAAATTTTCTATACATGCAAATGTAGCGATAACACATCCCTAAAATTACATCCCTACGTATATAGATTAATCATGGGCGTCACCAGCACCAAATTATTGGAGATGACTCAGTAGATAGGGTATAGATTACCAGGGGTTTAAGGGGGTCCCTCTGGAAAATGCTGAAAAAATTAAGGACTAAAAACACTTCTTGAGGTATTCTGAATGCCTCCAACAGTATTTGAAAGGTACTTAAATCTCCCATAACATACCAAATTAAGCCTCAATCAAATATTGGGGGGACGCGTCCCCCCAGCGGTGACACCAATGATTTTAATTAACGTCGCACTGGAGCAACACAACGGGCTATAGGCGACGGTCCGGGATCACTCCCCAAGGGAAAGATCCAAGGACAACGCCTCGTCAATTTGAACCACGGTCAGACGACGAGGTCACACCTGAGCTGGCACCCCACTCTCCAAACTTCCGCACCACGCCAACCTGAGGAGATTTGAGACCATGACAGATTTTAGGCGCGGCCCTTCTTTTTTGAGTTGTCATTTTCATCGAGATGTAATATGAATAATATTTAGATAAACAACAAAAATATCTACCTACTTCAATGCACGTGTTTCCTTTCATAAAACAAACTCTTCAAAAACACCAGTCCCCAAAACACATCACTGTTCCGGAAGTGTCGAGCTTAGTAGAAATCAAATGAAATCGATTAAAAACATCCAAATTTTATTTAAAAAAAAGGAAACATCGAAATCCTATGAGCTCCAACTTTCCTCGAATCAGTGCGATCTCCGTGATCTTATCAGTTACGAGTTAAAAAGTGATAATCCTCCGCATTTCCACCGCAAGTTGGAGACGAGAGACAAGCTCCTCCTCAGAAGTTCCGACCAATCGGGAAGGCCGAGGAACCCGTGATTGACGTCTCTGGGATTAAGAGCGTAGGAAAGGTGCCGTTAAAAATCGAGGGTTCTTGAAGCAGATAACGAGGCAAGGGATAACAGATCGGGTATCGTTTTTATTGGAGTCCCCACTTCTCATCCCTTGCTGGGATTACGGGGGACTCGGCCACTGACGGAGGATGGTCTTCGTGATCGTTTGGGGGTCGTCGTTTCGAGGGAATCGGGTGCTGGTTTTGTTCTTTCTTCCCGATTTTTCTTCGATATCAGGAGAGATGTCGCTTTCGGAGCACCCCATAAGGAAGCAGTTCATCTCCACATCATGAAGAGAACGTTTTTAATTAAAGAATATTACAGGTAGGTACGTCGCACTGGAGCAACACAAAGGGCTGTTGGCGACGGGGATCGACACCCGAAAGGAAAGATTCGAGGACAACACCACGTAATTTTGAACCACGGTCAGATGACGAGGTCACAAACTTCCACACCACTCCTTCATGAGGACATTCGAGGACATGACAGATTTTACACGCACAGTACCCTTTTTCTTTGGTTGAATTCGAACTCGCAGCCCTCTGGTTGCTAATCCGTTACTCTTCCAACCGTGCTACCGCCGCCCTAGGTCCATGTGGAAAGGTATTAAACTGTTTATACGGAAGAGGTCGTGGTCTTTTCTGCGAGGGCATCTTCTATATCATCACGCGTTTTTGGCTTCATGATGAGTTCTAGGCACTAGCTTTGCCTGGACTTCATTTCGGTGGTGGATTTTTGTGCCAAATGTAGATCGGGACTTCATTAGAAATTTTAAAATTTTCACAAAAAGTCTTTTACGTCATCATATTAATTTTGAAGTGATTACATAAGAGAGAGAGAGAGAGAGAGAGAGAGAGAGAGAGCTATGCTCAATAGCCTAACCATGGAGAAGGACGTAAAAACTGCTGGACATAACATAATAACCACGATGGAAGACATTTCCATGGTTATTCTTTTAGTCCATGTTTTAATGTCCTCTTTCTATGGTTATGTTAAGGAAGATAGTTTTTGTGTAAGTCTACATAGTTATTACGTAAGAGCATATAGCTATGCTCAATAACATAACCATGGAGAAGGACATAAAACTATGCTGCATAACATAATAACCATGGAGAAGGACATAAAACTATGCTGCATAACATAATAACCATGGAAAAGGACATGAAACTATGCTGCATAACATAATAACCATGGAGAAGGACTTGAAACTATGCTGCATAACATAATAACCATGGAGAAGGACATGAAACTATGCTGCATAACATAATAACCATGGAGAAGGACATGAAACTATGCTGCATAACATAATAACCATGGAGAAGGACATGAAACTATGCTGCATAACATAATAACCACGGAGAAGGACATGAAAATGTCCTGTCATAGACTAACAGAATAACCATGGAGAAGGATATGAAAATGTCCTCCATAGTTATGTTATGAAGCATAGTTTTCATGTCCTCCGTGGCTACTA
The DNA here is from genome assembly GCA_933210815.1 of Meta bourneti. Classification (NCBI taxonomy): domain Eukaryota; kingdom Metazoa; phylum Arthropoda; class Arachnida; order Araneae; family Tetragnathidae; genus Meta; species Meta bourneti. Next base: position 10,061,406 of record OW119925.1, on the reverse strand, counting down.
AATAAGATCATAAAGCTATGCTCCATAACAAAATAACCATGGAAAAGGACAAAAAATAAGCCCCTTAACATTATAACCAAGAGAGATTAAACGTGCACCAGCCACCACGATCTTTGGTTGGATCGAGTTTCGAACTCTCAACCCTCCAGTTGCTAAACCGCCATTCTTTCATGGTTGCTGCGGTTCATAAAATTAGGGGGCCGCGGTAGCCCGGTTGGAAGAGTAACGTATTAGCAACCGGAGGGCTCGAGTTCAAATCCAACCAAAGACCGTGGTGTACAAAGGCGACTGGTGCACGTTAAATCTGTCGTGGCTTCAAATGTACACTTTGGTGTGGAAGTTTGGAGAGTGGGGCGCCAGAAAAGGTGTGACCTAGTCATCTGACCGTGATTCAAAATTACTTGGTGTTATCCTAGGATCTTTCCCTTCGGGGGTTGATCCCGGACCGTCGCTAGTAGCCCGTTGTGTTGCTCCAGTGCGACGTTAATTAAAAATGCCTACCTGCCCTTAATTAGGACGTCTTATTATCATTAAGAAATATGAGTTTTAATATTTTCTTCACCGCTTTAACAAACTGTTGCACATAAGCGTGTCTACAAATCGCAACGTTAGGTAGTTGATTTACGTCGCACTGGAGCAACACAACGGGCTATTGGCAACTCTCAGGCATCAATCCTTTAGGAAAAAAATCCAAGGTCAACGTCTCGTAATTTTGAATCACGGTCACACGACGAGAACTACACCTAAGCTGGCACCCCACTCTCCAAACTTCAACACTACAGATCGCAACATTTCAAGTGATAAAAAGATCCCGAAGGGAAAGAGGATAACACCACGTGTTTTTCAATTACGATTCGATGACGAACCATCATTATGGAAATTAGACGAAACTTTAAAAATGATGTACGGTCCAGATCATCACTCGGCATAAAAATCGAATTTCCAACTTCGATCCGAAACTAATTTCTGTCTACGCTGCCATCTCTTCTGATCGTGACCTTTGAGCCATCAAAAATATAACATCCCTTGGAAAATACAAACCACTTCGCTGCGTGGCCCTCGAAACTCCGATGACGAAACTACCGCAATCGGAAAGGATGATTAACCGCCTCTGAAATTGTATTTCCTACAGAAAATGGCTTCTCGAAATGATTCATTGGTTCTTTCTTTATCTGAGCGAGAGCTCTTATTTTTTTCCCCTCGGATTGATTTCGTAACAAAACATTCGTCATTACTTCGGTCATCGAAATCGTATAGTAAAAAGTATGGCGTGAAAATGCTTTTTTTCGTTCGATACAATGCGGCCTATGGTACCGGATTAAGTTTCGTTATTGGGAAATATGTGACTGAATATCAGAAACTCCATGGCACCAGTGACGTAACCAAATGGGGGCAATGAGGGGCTGAAGTCGGTGCCGCGGTAGCCCGGTCGGAAGAGTAACGGATTAGCAACCTGAGGATTGCTAGTTCGAATTCAAGTAAAGACCGTCAGCTCAGATGTTGCCTCGTGGTTGAAAATGTGTGTCGAGGTGTTGTAGGCCCCTGGGCACACCGCAATAAAATTGAATTAATTGAAAATCTGTTTTTTATTCCTTGACTATTTTAAATTTTTATCCAGCAACCAACTCACATTTCATCTTTGAACCGATCTTAATTGACTCAACTCGGTGTGCTCCACTTCTAACGGGGCACACCACAATGATTATAAATAAACTAAACTTCTCTTACCCCATAACTAATATTATTATTTTAATAAAATCTTACTAAATCTAACTTGGTGTGCTCCACCTCTACCGGGGCACACCGCAATAAATTAAAAAATATATTTTTATCAGCAAAAGGACAAATCCAGACGATTACGAGTTAAGCCGGCACACCACAAAAAACCGGGAGGAGAATGAAAGCCCCGATTCAGGTGAGGCAGCTGAAAGAAAAAGAACTCACTGCTTCACCAGGAAAACCGGAATAAGAGAAAAGAAAGGAAAAAAAAAGAGAAAGAACTATATAAAAAAAACAAAATATAGATTTACATCAATATCTTACCACCTTGAAATAGACGCCTCCTGTCATCTCCATCCTCGGCGTGCAGGCCAGCCGAAAATGACTTTAAAATATACACTAGTTACTTTTGTCTGGAATTGCACACATAAAGTCCTTAGACCACAGCAGCACCATTCATATTTTATATATTTTTTACTATACAGAGGCTGTTCGGACATTTTTTGAACGATTTTAATGGACTGAAGCTCAATTTTTTACATGAAATGTTTGTGTTTTAAATGTTCCATTGGATAGCCCTTATTGTTAGCTATCTTTCTACACCTGAATTTCCGTGATAATAATGACTTTTGTAGTATCGACAGTGGTATTTTGTCCCATTCTTTGTTCAGTTTTCCAGTCCTTGAATGGTCTTAAGTCGACGTTTCGAATAATGCCCTTTTTAAAAGTCCATGGGTGCGACATCTGGAGATTTAGCAGGAATATCAGTAAAGGATATTGACTTGATACCAGTTTCGGTGTTCGATTTTTTCCAAAAATTTAATAGTCGGTTTAGATGTGTGGCTGCTTGCTTTACCCTGATGCAGTTCTACTGATTGTTGGCACTGTGGGTAAAGATATGGTATTTCTTTTTTGAATACTGGGGATAAAATAGGGTCTTGATAATATGTGGGAGTTGATTTTTACATTTTTTCTCCTCTTTACTTTTAATTTTCCATGATATGCAAAACAGCCAACAATCAATCTCTTAGAGAAAGTTCTCACGTTCACTTTGCAATAGTCCTTTGACTTGGCGGATTCTCTTTTGAAATTAAAGATCATACCTTACAAATATTCTCAGAAAAATTTTCTTTTTGGATACTTTTTGGAAGTATTTTCCACTTTTACGTTTTTTCCTTTCTCATTAATAATATTACTTATCGTACCTCTAGATATCGAAAAACCATGACTTTTACAGCGTTTTAGATTAATTGAAAAGCATAATTCTCTTCGGAGAAAGAGGAAACATAGCCTTCCATCCATTGCTTATTTAAAAGCGCCATTTTGAAAGTAAACAAAACTCTGAGTTAGCAGACAAGTTATACTTTAACTATTTCACTGCTGGGAAAATAAAATTCTTTCGTAGGCATACAATTTTTTACAGCTCATCAAAATCGTTCTAAAAATGTCCGAACAGCCTCTGTATTTTTTTGGTAAAAGTTTGTATTAGTATCCAACATAAGGGAACCTACTCTACCAAATTTCGTAACCATGTCCACTGTTGCCTTAAGAATTAGTGCTCCTGGATGTGGTTAAGGTGTAAAGCGGTTCGTCCCATGGCTCGTTACCTCATGGGATCTTAAGTTGATACTCTTGTGTTAAATGACTCGTGTAACAAATTATCCACATAAAACAAAAGTAATTTTCAGTGTTTTATACAATAACTGGCGTAGTTACGGGCACCGGTGTCTAAAGCGGTAGTATTTCAGAAAAATCTAAGTATATATATTGTTCAGCCCTGTTGGCTTTTATTCGTGTTTTAATGCTCTCTTCAACGTGAGGTGAGTTGGGTGGGGGTGAGCCTAGAAGGTGTCCTCGGATCTTTCCCCTCGGGATTGATCCTGGACCGTCGCCAAAAGCCCGTTGCGCTGCTCCAGTGCGTTGTTAATTCAATTGCCCCCAAGTGGGTTTCGATGGCGCTATCTTGCCCATCAAGATCTGATGTTTTGGACGAAACATCCCGTCATCGAGATTCTGCCGATTTTTAATGAGTAGGTAGTTGGAGTTAAATTAACATCGCGCTGGATCTCGAAGGGAAAAATTCGAGGACAACACCTCGTCTTTTTGAACCACGGTCTGATGACGAGGACAACAGGTGATTTTGAATCACGGTCTGATGACGAGGACAACAGGTGATTTTGAACCACGGTCTGATGACGAGGACAACAGGTGATTTTGAATCACGGCCTGATGACGAGGACAACAGATGATTTTGAATCATGACCTGATGACGAGGACAACAGGTGATTTTGAATCACGGTCTGATGACGAGGACAACAGGTGATTTTTTGATTCATGGCCTGATGACGAGGACAACAGGTGATTTTGAACCACGGTCTGATGACGAAGACAACAGGTGATTTTGAACCACGGTCTGATGACGAAGACAACAGGTGATTTTGATTCATGGCCTGATGACGAGGACAACTCCCCGTGATTTTGAACCACGGTCTCTGATGACGAGGACAACAGGTGATTTTGAATCGCGGCCTGATGACGAGGACAACAGATGTGTGATTTTGAATCGCGGTCTGATGTGACAAGGACAACAGATGATTTTGAATCGCGGTCTGATGTGACGAGGACAACAGATGATTTTGAGTCACACGGCCTGATGACGAGGACAACAGATGTGATTTTGAATCGCGGTCTGATGACGAGGACAACAGATGTGATTTTGAACCACGGTCAGATGACGAGGCAACACTCTCCGAACTTCCACGCTATGCCAACGTGAGGACATTTGAGGCCGCAGCAGATTTAACATGCACCTCGTTCTGCGGCGCCTCGTCGAGTTAACCCCCAGGAGGGTTAATTCGTAAAGTAGTATTGTTTTCCGACTGCTTTCTCGAGTCCATGCGAGTGCGGGGCCGGGTGACGACGGAGGCTCGATTAAGTCCGGGATCGTCTCTATCCTTCAAGGGTGCAGGGACTTATGATGAGAAGTCTTGATGGATCGTCCTGTAGGGGGGCGTCGGGATCTAAATCCCGCGACGACGGACGCGCATAACCAGTGCGACTCCCGGATGCGCGTCTGGGCACTGAAAAATAGCTGCAACTGTCTGGTCTTCGGAAAGCATTAATATCAGGCAATGCCTCGTGGGAAGGCAAGCGATCTCTGTCATAGGTTGGATAATAGAGTTTGTGTCGCATAATCTGACCGCATTTCCAGCCTCAAAAGAACATACTTCGCGTCACCCAAGGTGCCTTCTTTTCGGGCTTGGAATGGAATGGAACCACTAATTGTATCGCAACTGTTACGGCCGTATTCACAAGTCTCAGTTAATCCGTGGGCCGCGGTGGTCCGGTTGGAAGAGGAGGGTTGCGAGTTCGAATCCAGCCAAACACCGTTGGGTACAAAGGGGGACTGGTGCACGTTAGATCTGTCGTGGCCTCAAATGTCCTCACGTTGGCGTGGTGTGGAAGTTTGGAGAGTGGGGTGCCAGCTCAGGTGTTGGCCTCGTCATCTGATCGTGGTTCGAAATTATGTGGTGTCTTCGGATCTTTCCTTCGGGGATTGATACCGCACCGTCGCCAATAGTCCGTTGTGTTGCTCCAGTGCGACGATAATTAAAATACCTACCTTATGCAGTGTCGATTAAGATATTTTTGCATACTGGATGTGGAGGTAAGATGCTTCGCAGCAGTCGATTCGTAAGCGGTACGTCCTTTCCTTTCCATAGGGTTTGTGGTGTAGTGGCGTAAGTATATCGGGACGTCCTCCCCAAACTATTAGTATCTGATTTTAAAAATATTTCTACAAATAAAACACTCCATAGGCATTATACAGGGTGAGTGTAAATTGTTTTTACAAAATAAGAGGGGTGACAGTACCCATCCAGACGAGCAATAGTGTACCAGGCGCCTGTGGACTCGGCTGAAGATCTCGTAGCGAGAATCGGTGACAAAATGAACACAACACCAGGAATTTTCGAGAGGGTTCATTCCTTCGCCGGTGTGAACTGTGCAACGACACGCGTGGCCGCCACTTTGAGCACTTGCTGTGAGTTTTTCTCTGATCAATCAATCAGATATTTTTGGTATCGTTCATTCGCTTTCCCAACACTGTTGTAAGTCCATGTTGAAATTCTAATTTGACTCTTTTCTGCCTCTCAGAGTGGAATGCGACCCTATGTTCCATGGTAATTATGGCTCGTCTGGATGGGTACTATCACCCCTCTTATTTTGTAAAAAGAATTTACACTCACCCTGTATACCTTTTTACATTCTTATCATCAGATGGCTCGTTGTTTTGGGGTTTTATGATCTCAGGAGTCTTATTTAGCCACGCTACACAAAACACAAGATAGACAGACAACTTCAAGTAAAAAATGTCAAGGGGGGGAAAGGGATTGGGGTATAGAATAATGGGATGAAAGCAGAAAAAGATCCCTTGGGTATCCACTATAAAGACAGTAAACCCCATAGGAAAAGAAAAGATCACTAAAGTACCTCGGGTCTCTGAAGATCGTACTCACCTATAGGAGATGTTCCCCCTGAGGGCTCTTCGCATCAGAGAAAAGTTGCTTTTACAGAAGCAGTTGGGACATTTTTTGAACGATTTGGATGAGCTGTAAAAAAAATCGTATGCTACGAAAGAATTTTATTTTCACAGCAGTTAAATAGTTAAAGTATAACTTATCGTCTGCTAACTCAGAGTTTTGCTTACTTTCAAAATGGCGCTTTTAAATAAGCAATGGATGGAGGGCTATGTTTCCGCTCTTTCCGAAGAGAATTATGCTTATTCAATTATTCAAAAACGCTGTAAAAGTCATGGTTTTACGATATCTAAAGGTACGATAAGTAATATTATTAATGAGAAAGGTAAAAAACGTAATAGTGGATAAATACTTCCAAAAAAGTATCCAAACAATAAAAGAATTTTCAGAATATTTGTAAGGTAAGATCTTTAATTTTAAAAGAGAATCCCCCGAGCAAAGGACTATTGCAAAGTCATTAAAATGTTCAGTTTCAACTGTAAATAAAATAATTAACAGTGATTTGAATCTTAAAAAGGCCAAAAAATGCAATGTTCATCGTCTATCTCCACGACATATTGCAGAACGCGGAACTCGCTGCAGAATTCTGTATGAGAAGCATTTAGCTGGAGAAAGATGGAGAAATATTGTGACAATAGACGAGGCGTGGATGTATTTAAATGATTGTAATAAAAAAGAACATTTTATTGTCATAAAAGAGGAGGAAAAATCTTTAAACGTGGTTCAAAGAATCTAAAGAAACTTTCTCTGAGGGATTTATGATTGTTGCTGGTTTTGCATATAATGGAAAGTTAAAAGTAAAGAGAGTGGAAAAAATGTAAAAATCAACTCCATATATTATCAAGACCTCCATTTTATCCCCAATATTCAAAAAAGAAATACCGTTTCTTTACCCACAGTGCCAACAATCAGTAGAGCTACATCAGGATAAAGTAAGCAGTCACACATCTAAATTATTGGAAAAAATAGAACAAGAAACTGATATCAAGTCAATAAATACCCTTTACTGATATTCCTGCTAAATCTCCAGATATCACCCATGGACTTTTGTGCTTTTGGATTTTTGAAAAGAACGTTATCGAAACGTCGACCGAAAACCATTCAAGAACTGGAAAACTGTGGAGCAAGAATATGACAAAATACCTCTGTCGATACTACAAAAGTCATTATTATCATGGAAATTAAGGCGTAGAAAGATAGTTAACAATAAGGGCTATCAAATAGAACATTTAAAACACAAAAATTTCATGTAAAAAATTGATCTTCAGTCCATTAAAATCGTTCAAAAAATGTCCGAACAGCCTCTGTATTCTTCAAAAACTATTACATTGGTTTTATAAACAATAGAAAAACATAAATTGCTATTACTCGTAAAAAAATGGATTTGAACAAAATTAGGTAGGTAGTTGAATTAGTGTCGCACTGGATCAATGGGCTATTGGCGACGGTCCGGGAACAATCCCGAAGTTGCAGATAATTAGGAAGTGCTTGGCGTTTTTATATATTTAAGAGTCTTTACAATTAAAAATTGTAAGCCATATAATACTTTTGTCATATTCTATGCTCTAATAATTTTTAATTATAAAGAAATAAATTTAAAATTAAGACTTTCAGTTGGGGGCTTCTGTTATGACACTTTGTAGGACCACACATCCCGGCAATTCAGGCGCTTTGAGTTCGTGTCTTCGAGCCTGCTCCCACCCTGCCTTCTAACTAAAACAAAGTCGACAGGATTGTGTTTTTACGTAACCCTAACTTTCATTGTTTGGGGTTTTCGTTGAGCAAACACTTGGTGCCAACTCGACAGAAATGTGTGACTCGAGGAAGATATAAATCTGGGGGGAAATAAAGCTTTCTCGGATTTCATTTCGCCCTCTTATCGCTCGAATCTCGAGAAAAAGCCCTCAATTTTCTCATGGTAGTTGATTTTCAGTCAGAGTAATCTCTTGTTTGGACAAAAAATAGATCCCACTTTGACATCTCGAAGGGGGGCGTACTGTAGAACGGAAGCTCCTATCTTCAGGTCGAAACGACTCCATGTGGAATTTCTACTTTTTGAAAAAGGTTTTATCTTTTACACTAACAACCCCTATTTTGCACATTCATGGTTGTGCGTGTTATTTCTTTCCTTGTGTTATTTTAATCCCAGTTTTGAAGTACCTCTAGTTGCGAATACTTGCTACAGTCGAATCTCTTTAAGACGAATTTCACGGGACCGTAAAAAAATTCGTATTCATCATAATTCGTGTTATCTGAATTCAGAAAAAAGCGTTATTTCAAAAATAAAACAAAATATTAATGTGTTTACATTACTTACTGTACAATTCTTGGTTCAGATGAATGGTATTCATCACAAATATTATAGATGATTCTTGATTGTACAGATGATACTTGATTGTACAGATGATTCTTCATTACACAGACGATTCTTGATTGTACAGATGATTCTTGATTACACAGATGTTTCCTGATTGCTCAATTTTTGTCTTGAAATAGTTGTTACCGATTTTCGTGATTTCTTTTCTGGTGCCATTCTTTAAGAAAATCCTTGATGCTGCCAATGCTCTTTAATTGAGCAATTTTCACTAAACAAAAAGCGGTGAACAATTTCTAAGCCAGCAGTACCTTCTTTCGAAGAAGGCACGCTTATTCCTCCGTCTTCATCGGAATCTTCATTTATTCTTCCTTCTTCACTCTCTTCCGCAAATAAATCTTCTATAAGTTCGGAGTACTTAATGTTTATGATAATACGATTGAAAAGAATCCGTTTGCCCCTTAAGTTTCGAAAATTTATTCTTAACCCGATTCGGTAACTCGAATTCTTAAACGAATGCGTTGCCATTATTTGAATACACATCTTGACGGGGATTGGAATTTTGTTCGTACCATCAGTAATTTGTATAAAGCGAGTTCGTCTTAATGAGGTTTGACCGTATTATTCTTTGACCTAGAGGTTTCACAAATAAGGAATACCTTAGACCTAGAGAGCAAGCGTTTTATGCGATTCTCAATCGAAGCTATCTACAATACAAGTGCAGATTACTTTACTCTAAGGTGTCCAACCCGCGGTCCTCGACAGTTAGTAATGCTGTCCCATAAGATTGTAAATTTTTGAAACTTTTAGCGATATTTTCCATGATTGGGAGACCTATCTTTCCAGAGAAAAATATTCCTTGCTTAATTATCACACCTTATTCATGTCATTGCTTTTTGGCAGTATGTTCGCTTGTGGACAACTATTTCCAAGAATGGAAGCACATGTAGGGGTAGGTAGTCAATTAACGTCGCACTGGAGCAAAACATCGGGCTATTGGCTCAATCCCTAATGGAAAGATCGAAGGACAACGCTTTGTCATTTTGAATCACGGGCAGATGACGAGGTCAACACCTGAGCTGGCACCCCACTCTCCAAACTTCCACACCAACGTGGCGACATTTGAGACCACGACAGATTTAACGTGCACCAACCCCGCGTACACGACGGTCTTTGGCTGGATTCGAATTCGCAACCCTCCGGTCGCTAATCCGTTACTTTTCCAACCGGGCCACCGCGGCCCTTAAAAAATAAAGGAAATTTCGTTACTTATATCCATTAACTATGTTATATTTTACATGCGGCCCAAGACAATTCCTTTTTACTCAAAACGACTTATGCAGGTATGGTATTTTTTAATTAAGATTTATGGCTATTCGTCACCGGACACCCCATACTATTAAGTTAAAGCGGACCCAGCACGACATCAGTATGGTGTAGGGACACCTTTCGCAGCAGTGACAACTCTTCGAGGAAGACTTTCCACACATTTTCGATACGTTTCTCAAAGAATCTTGCTCCATTCATCCTTCAAATTGGCAAACAACTCAGTGCTGTTTTTTGGCCTGGCTCTCAACCGGCGTTCTAACTCATCCCAAAGGTGTTCCAAAGGGTTGAGATCTGGACTTTGGGCTGGCCAATGAAGTTTTTCCACGCCCATTTCCTCAAACCACGTGTTAATAACACCTGCTGTATGAGCATTGTCTGCTGAAACAGGTATGGACCAATACCAAAGTTTTGCCACAATGTCGGTAGCGCAGAATTTTCCAGAGCTGTAGCTGCTATAAGAATATTCTAACCGTTCAACGTCTTTTATATGTAAGTTGTATGACGTGTACGGATGATACTAAGCGCTTTTCGAGGGGTGTCCGGTGACGAATGGCAAGATAGTGTATATACTACAACATTAAAAAATATTTTGACTTTAAAAATCCAGTATTTTCTCAATAGGTCATTGGTTTGTGCTTAAACTCATTTTAGTGTGAAAAATTCTGATTAAGCTACCCATTAATTGTCTAATTTAGGTATAATTAGCTAATTGGCATGTTTTTTGAACAGTGATATCTCAAATTCTAATGTGTTCAGAAAGACAATTCCTGTTGGAAATCATTCCTAATATTATTCATGTTTTGGCCCTCCATCAAATTGCTAGAGGGAATACGATCTTTTTTACAATTTTTTTTCACGAAGAAAGTCTAAAAAGTCCCGATTTTTTCAAGAGTTTCAACATTTAAAAATCAACCCAAAATTCATTTCTTAACCAATAATTTTGACTGAGGGTCAAAACATCCACTGCATTACATAGATTATAATGGCACAAAAGTAACTATAACAGATCAATTCATTGCTGAGTTATCACTGTTCGAAAGAAGCATCCTATTGCAAAAACAGTTCTTCGTAAATCGAGTTTCAAGTTTTGGAAACGTGTTTGTCTATGGTGACAGTACCTGTCCCAAACCCTTGTAACTTGAAAACTGTTTCGAATATTTTCAAGACCTTGGTATCGTTTGAAAGCTAAGGGGTTGGACGATATTTTGAATTATTAAAAAATAGATCGATATTTTAGTCAATCTTCGTGATTTCTAGTGTATACTTTACACCTTAACGTGGCACTGGAGCAACACAACGGGCTATTGGCGACGGGTCAAACCCGAAGGGAAAGATCCGAGGACGACACCACGTAATTTTGAACCACGATGACGTGCGACCTAACCAGACAAAAGGTTGGGTACCCTGCTATAGACCTGAGTGTCTACAAAAACATAATTAAGACACGGCGAGTTTGTTTCTGGGGTTGAGGACTTGAAAGCAGCCTTATAAAAGATCCGTCAATGCGCGAATCTTAAATGGTTCCAGAAAAGAAATCTGATTTTTAACACAGTCCCTTTCCTCGAAGCACCTAGAATTCAAGGGGTGGAAAGAAACGGGATGGAGGTCGAAAAGGTCGTCCTCCGGGACCCTGCAGGTCGGGGGAGTGTTAATGGTGACAAATCGAATATCCCGCGTCACTCGTTGGATATTTAGTGCCTTTCCCACCCTGTTTTTCCTTCTTTTTTCGAGACTTTCGAACGTTTTTTCTTCCGTAATTGTCTCGCAATCGGCGTCAGGAATCTCAGGGGTGGGGTGCATTGTTCCGCATTATTTTTGTAGTGGGTGGTCTGCCACCGAGGGATTTTCTCTCGGGGTGTTGTTTTGGAGGGACCGGAGATCGTCTGGTGTTATTGGATGCAGGAAGACCGTGAGAATTCGGGTCGGGGCCATCGATTAGGATTTTTTTCCCTAAGCGCTTCAGGAAGGCTCGGTTGAAAGAGTAACGGATTAGTAATTGGAGGGTTGCGAGTTCGAAACTCGGTCCAACCAAAGACCGTCGTGTACGCGGGGGCTGACGCACGTTAAACCTATCATGGTCTCCAACGTTGGCGTGGTGTGGAAGTTTGGAGATTAGAGTGCCAGCTCCTGGTGTTCACCTCTTCATCTGTCCGTGATTAAAAATGACGATGTGTTATCCTCGGGTCTTTCCCTTCGGGAATGATCTCGGATCGTCACCAATAGCCCGTCGTGTTGTTCCAGTGCGACGTTAATTAATTACCATTATTATTACCTAAGCGCTTCAATATTCAAGCCTGTATTTTGTTACGGATTGGCTTGGTTGATTGGTTTTAGGTTTTATGGCGCAGGGGCCATATTTGGCCAACTTGAGCCAAACACAAGACAACAACCAGATAGGAAGATAGGAGTAAAACAAAAGGTAGGCGTTTTAATTAACGTCTCACTTGGAGCAACACAACAGGCTATTGGTGGCGGTCCGGGATCGATCCCAAAGGAAAAGATCCAAGGACAGCACCACGTAATTTCGAACCACGGTCAGATAACGAGGCAACACCTGAGCTGGCACCCCACTCTCCAAACTTCCATACCACGCCAATGTGAGGACGTTTGAGGCCACGACAGATTTAACGACCTGTGTACACGACGGTGTTTGGTTGGATTCGACCCTCCGGTTTGTAATCCGTTACTCTTCCAAATGGGCCACCGCGGCCCCGTAAAACAAAAGGAGGGCAGATCACTTGATTTCCTCTTTAAGCGATTTTGGGCAACCTTCGAGTTGTAGCGCAAGTTCGATTCCTGCCAGGTGCATCCCTCCCTGGGTGTATTTCTCTCTCCTGCGTCAGTAAAGTCTTTCACTGTGTGTGTATCGATTACTTGATATTATATCTTGTGTCAATTACTTGATATTGTATTGTGTCTGGCTCAGCATGGCCGAATATGGCCCCTGCGCCATAAAACCCCCAAACCAACCAACGTTAAAGGATTGGGAGGTAAATTTAAGGCGCAAGGGCAATATTTGGCCATGCTGAGCCAGACAATATCAAGTTGTAGACCATACACACGCAAGGAAAGTTTCAATGATACAGAAGAGAGAAATAGACCCAGGGAGGAATCGAACCTACGCCTCTTACAATTCGCAGGTTGCTAGCGCAGTGGGCATATGCACTGAGACACGACATTCGGAATGGCGATAATCTCCAGTTTTGTCAATTAAAGTTTAACACTCAAACTACTGTAAAATTATACTGTTCCCAAAAAGATGTGTCTTTAAATCTAGTTTTCATTATTTGGCTGTGCTAGTTTGAATGTTTTGTTTTGGGGGGATTTTCTTTGGTCTTGAGTTAAGCATAGCTTGTCCAGTTTTCCACAGTGGCCCAATAATATTCCCCGTCTTCTAGTGATGTTATAGCCCGGTTGGTAGAGTCGCGGATTTCCAACTGGTTGTGAGTTTGAAATTCGATTCACCCAAAGACCGTCGTGGAGGCTGGTGCACGCTAAATCTATCGCGGCTCAAATTTCCTCACGTTGGCTTGATGTGGAAGTTTGGAGGGTGGGGTGCCATCAGGTGTCGACCTTGTCATCTGGCCGGGATTCGAAATGAGGTGTTGTCCTCGGATCTTTCCATTTGGGACTGATTCCGGACAGTCGCCAATGTATTGCTACAATGCGATGTTAATTCAACTACCTGTGATGTTATGAGTCACCGTAGCCTAGTGCGTTTGTCCTCTGTGCTAGCAACCTGTGAGTTTTAGGTGGCTCTGATTCTATATCTATAACTCACCCCTGTGTATTTTTCTCTTTTGTGTCAGTAAAACTTTCCTTGTTCGTGCATATCCAATTACTTGACGTTGTTTGACGGGAGCTTGGTCGAATATGGCCCTTGCGTCGATATCTAAATCAACCAATCAACGATACTCGTGAAACTGCATTTGCATACTTCACGCATCAAATATGCACGAGTGAGAATGTATTCGCATATTGCTCGTGTAGTTCGGCGTAAACCAGATTTGTTTACAATACACTTTGTTAATAAAATTTTCTTTTAATTCTACGCGAATCTTCCAGAGTAGGACCTCCCATGTCCCAAGATTCCGACAGACGAGTCAACAGAAATCCGATAGCAGCCATAAAAGATACAGAAGGACAATTGGCGCGTGCTGCATAAAACAGTGTCCTCCGTTTTCCCTGAAGCCTCTTTAAGGAGCCGTTAACGGCTCATAAAGGACATTTCCACAATGCGCAGGGCAGGAGCCCCTGCCTCTTGCTTTTACGATTCCAGGGGAAGTATTCGTTGGGCTTTATGGAGCGTTTAGTATGCGAACCACGTTTTCTCCGTCAAAACAGACGCGGCCCTAAAGATAAAGCCAGGGTTTTTATGTGAGATCCAATGAAATGGCCATCATAGCGGATTTATGTGCTTCGAATTAGTCGAACAAATGACGAAGAACCCCTGATTAAGATATAAAGGTAGGGTAATGAAATAAATTCAGGATAAATTTTTAGCGGACGCGATGCCTGATTGGTGTTGATTTTTCAATTGCACTTCTATTAAGCAAGCAGCTTGTCCAGTGTGGCACTACGGTCCAATAATATTCCCGTCTTCAAGTCATATTATAGCCCGGTCGGATATCCGATTAGCCTCCGGAGGATTGCGAGTTCGGAACTAGATCCAACTAAAGACCGTCGTGGTACTGGTGCACGTAAAATATATCGTGGTCTCGAATGTCCTTACATTGGCATGGCGTGAAAATCTGGAGGGCGATGCGGCCATCAAGTGTTCGTTTCGTCATCTGACCGTGGTTCAAAATCACGAGGTGTCCTCCGGTCTTTCCCTTCGGAACTCATCTCGGACCGTCGCCAGTAGCCCGTTGTGTTGCGACGTTAATTAATTACCACCACCACCTAGTTGATCTGTTATAGTTAATTGGTCAGAGCGAATTAGATTAACCCTCCTGGTGATTGTCTCGTCATTAGAAGAAAAATGGACCAGGACTTGATCTCGTTATCAACAAAAAAATCGGCAATATCTTGATGACGAGATATCTCGTCATTAGCACAATTGATCAGATCTTGATGGCCGATAAAAATCGTCGAAACTACTACTTGGAGGGTTAAACGCCAAACGTCACCAAAACGGTGGTAGACTTACATTTTGAAGGGGTTATGGTACTTCATTAACATCGCACCGGAGCAACACAACGAGCTATTTGGCGACGGTACGAGATCCATTCCGAAGTGAAATATGCGAAACTACATTTTAAGGTAACCCCGAAATGTATTATGCGAGAGCGTTTGGGTTGGATGGTATTGATAGTTAATTAACGTCACACTGGAGCAACACAACGGGCTATGAGGGAGCTCGGGTAACAGGAAGTAAAATCTCTGTCTGTTCTCACACTGAAAATCCTTCTCATCCGTCGTGGCTCAAGTGGGTATGCCCATTGCGCTAGCAACCTTCGAGTTGTAGGTGGCGTAGGTTTGATTCCTGTCGGGTGTAATCCTCCTGGGTGTATTTCTCTCTTCTGTGTCAGTAAAGTTTCACTGTGTGGTGTCAATTACTTGATATTGTATGTCTTGTGTTAATTATTTGATATTCAGATTGAACGTGTACACGACGGTATCTGGCTGTACTCCTAATTGGAAAATAGAAAATTTTGAGTCCGGATATGCCAGAGCCCTAAAATACTTCAATGTTATCCGATGCATTGAAGATGTTGCATTCAATTCCTTATCTACACCTCACGTAAAGTGAAAATGGCGCCCGCAGGCTAATGGGACTTTCTTCCAAGACACCCCAAGAAAGAAAATGCTAATATTCCTATTTACAAAAGGCACGCGCACTCTTTCATGGAAGTGCAGTGCAGCCTTTGTCACGCGAGCGGGTGGCCAGGAAGCTTTTATTGCCCTCGGAATTTAGACAAAGTATTTTGGCAACCGCCGCTGCGATGACAGCTGTCTCTTATCTCGCTCGCGACACGCCGGGAAAATAGAACACTAAAAAGGACGGTCTAAAAGCCTAAAACCCAAACTGCTTACGCTTATTGTGCAGCTGGAACATTTAAAAGAAATCAGTATATTTAGCTCTCTCTCTCTCTCGCTTCCCCCTTTTTTGTTATGGAACGAGGGTCTTTTTAAGAGTTTAAGTTCGAATCAATTGTCAAACGATTTTAGGCGGAGGAAAACATCTTTGGCATATTTTTCGGGTATTTATCAGTGTACTTAAATATTTATGTTTCAACTACTGAGCAGATGCCAGGCTTTTGGCTTCACGTCATTAACCAATTACTCTGTATGAGAAGGTAGGCGTTTTAATCAACGCCCACTGGAGCAACGCGACGGGCTATCGGCTATGGTCCTGGATCTATCCAGAGGGCAAGGTAATTTTGAACAGGGGTCAGATGACGAGGTCAATTCTGAGCTGGCACCCCATTCTCCAAACTGCAATACCACGCCGACGTTAAAACATTTGAGGCCACGACAGATTTAAAGTGCACCAGCCCCCTTGGTACGCGACGGACTTTGATTGGATTCGAACTCGCAACCCTCCGGTTGCTAATCCGTTACTCTTCCAATCGGGGTACCGTGAATCCTGTATCAGAAGGTTCGTTGGTTTATTGGGGTTTTATGGCGCAAGGGTCATATTTGGCCATGCTGCGCCAGGCACTATCAAGTAATTGATACAAGGCCAACTCAGGTGTCATCTGACCGTGGTTAAAATTAAGACGCATTGTCCTCGAGTTGGTATAGCCTGTCGCGTTGCTCTAGTGCGATGTTAATTAATTAATTACCAATTACCTCGGATTGGTATTTTAATTAACGTTTTAATTAAGGGCTATAGGCGACGGTCCGGGATCAATCCCAAAGGGAAAGATCGAGGATAACACCACGTAATTTTGAACCACGGTCAGGTGACGAGGCAACACCTGAGCTGGCACCCCACTCTCCAAACTCCCACGCCAAGGTGAGGACATTTGAGGCCACGACAGATTGCACCAGCCCCCTTTGTACACGATGGTCTTTGGCTGGATTCGAACTCACAACCCTCCGGTTGCTAATCCGTTACTCTACCAACCGAGCTACTGTGGCCCTGATAAACCATGAGGAGGGTTTAAATGTAGTTTATGAATTTTTAGCAGCGTTCAATTTAATTGTTGACCAATCAACTATCATTTACCAATTCGAAATTCATTCTTTGGAGTTTTCATTGGCGAAGTGTTAGAATATTTGAAAAAATTTCCATACTATAAAATTTACAAGACATAATTTTTCCAACCAATAGAAACGTATCGGGAAAATAGGCCTTTACAGCTCATTTATCATTTCCATTCGGCCTTTGTATAGGCTTTATTCGTCCTAACATTTCTGCTTCAAATTAAAAACAATTATGCAACTTTTATTTTAGGTAGGTAGGTATTTTAATTAACGAAACAATGGAGCAACACAACGGGCTATTGGCGACGGTCCTGGATCAAACCCGAAGGGAAAGATCCGAGGAGACCACCACGTAATTTCGAATCACGGTCAGATGACGTGGTCAACACATGAACTGGCACCCCACTCTAAAAACTGCACACCACACCAACGCGAGGAGATTGGATGCCCGACAGATTTAACGTGCACTAGTTGATTTTAGCCAGATTCCAGCTCAGCACATTCGTGTCGAGTTGTTTAAAAACTACCTTACGGATTAAACGGAATGAAACATATCTCTGTACGCGCGTTCCACGAAATCGTCTGTCAGTTTCGATCCAACTGAAGTGAAGAGACGATGGAAAATTCCGAGGAACTCCGGAAACCGAATATTCCAAGTCCAGACCCCGTTTGCTCTACTTTGTCATCACTTATTTTTGTTCTTTTTGTTGATGAGAAGGTGAGGGTTGCCCTGGGACAAATGCGGTGGCGTGTCGCTTGTGTCATATCTCCGCCATTTGCACAGGAAATTGCGTTCGAAGCCAATAACTCAGGAGAGAGCTTCCGTAAATGGCCGCCGCTGCCTGTAACTGCCACCTCCAATCAGTGCTCGCTTTCGTCTTCGCTGTTGCGGTGGTTACCGGATAGGAGCGATAGGGGGAATGCGGCTTTTCGCCGCGTTCGTTGGCGATTTTGAGGACCGACTTGGCATCAGGCGGGGGATGGGGAACAGTTCCTTTAGAACGGAGGGGGACGAATCTGTTTTCAATCTCAATGAAGTTGCACAAAAAGGAGATCGATTGTTTGGGAGTTTGTTGTAATTTTTGGGATGCCCCCGACTGCTGAGAAGTTTTCTTTTACGCCTTTTTCGTGTGAAATGCCACGATTTAGTCGACCCGCATATCTGCGTTGAAGGGTCTATTGCCTATGCTAATTGATGACTGCTAAATGCATTTTTTCTCTTAAATGAGCTAGTGTGGCTGTGGTAGCCCGTTTGGACGAGTAACGGACGGCACATCTGCGCTGAAGGGTATTGCCTATGCTAATCGATGACTGCTAAATGCATTTTTTCTCTTAAATGAGCTAGTGTGGCTGTGGTAGCCCGTTTGGACGAGTAACGGACGGCACATCTGCGCTGAAGGGTCTATTGCCTATGCTAATCGATGACTGCTAAATGCATTTTTTCTCTTAAATGAGCTAGTGTGGCTGTGGTAGCCCGTTTGGACGAGTAACGGACCGCACATCTGCGATGAAGGGTCTATTGCCTATGCTAATTGACGACTGCTAAAAGCATTTTTCTCTTAAATGAGCTAGTGTGGCTGAGGTAGCCCGTTTGGACGAGTAACGGATTATCAACAGGGTTGCGAGTTCAAAACTCGATCCAACAGAGACCGTCGTGTACGCAGGGGAACGGCTGGTGACCATTAAATCTGTAGTGGTCTCAAATGTCCTCACTACCACCCCTTAATCAATATACGATAGTCGATTGATTCACACCAGTTAGATTGAACTCGAAATATCGATAAACCACATTTTATGGTAGCCGTGATATGTATCTTGCAAGAGCATTTGGACAGAAGGTGGGTTTTTTAATTAACGTCACACTGGAGCAACACAACGGGCTATTGGCGACGGTACGGGATCAAACCAGAAAGGAAAGATACGAGGGCAACACTTCGTAATTTTGAGCTACGGTCAAGATGACGAGGTCACACTTGAGCTGGCACCCCACTCTCTAAACGTAAACACCATGCCAACGTGAGGACATTTGAGGCCATGACAGATGTAACGTGCATCTGTCCCCCTTGTACACAAAGGTCTTTGGTTGAAACCGAACTCGCAACCCTCCGGTTGCTACTCTCCCAACCGGGCTACCGCGGTCGGATACATATTGGATTTACATCGGATTCATAGCCGATTTGCGATGTTTGGTATTTCGTTTAATTGGCGTTTAAATATCAACTATCAAAAATCAATTCGGATTTCATTTTTAGGAGTTCCTATTGACAAAGCGGGCCGCGGTGGCCCGGTTGGAAGAGTAACGGACTTGCAACCGAAGGGTTGCGAGTTCGAATCCAGCCAAACACCGTCGTGTACAAAGGGGGCTGGTGCACGTTAAATCTGTCGTGGCCTCAAATGTCCTCACGTTGGCGTGGTGTGGAAGTTTGGAGAGTGGGGTGCCAGCTCAGGTGCTGCCTCGTCATCTGACCGTGGTTCAAAATTACGTGGTGTTGTCCTCGGCTCTTTCCCTTTAGGATTGATCCCGGGCCGTCACCAATAGCCCGTTGTGTTGCTCCAGTGACGTTAATTGAAATACTCCCCTATTGACAAAGCGGTAAAATCGCATTCGCAAAACAAAACCAAGTGGTGTCACGTCCAGAATACTTATAGAAAGCAGGTTCCGCTGCAAAAACACTACTTCCGCCTACATTTAGCTCGGCTAAAAGTCTATTTTCGATTGCTAAAATTGAATACTTATCACACCTTTCGAGAAAAGGGGCATCACAAAACGGGATGTTTATCTTTTAATTCTCCAAGTGGTTACTACGAGATATATCGCCCATCAAGATTTGACCAATTTAACTAATTACGGATACCTCGTCAAGATATTGCCGAATTTTTGATCATGGTGATATCAAGATTAGGTTAGTTTTGCTAATAAGATATCTCGTCAATCAATATCTGGTCAGATTTGTTAATGACGAGATACCTAATCGGGACAACCACCAGGAGGGTTAACTAACAAACAAAAATTCCAAAAGTCATTTTTCTGATCAAGTGGGGATGTTTTCGTTCCCCAAATTCATATAAAAATTCTTTCAGATATCAAAAATGGTTTATATAAGTCTTTTCCTTTGTGGTGTTTGTGCGGGAAATGTACATATATAAAAACTAAACTAGTATCAGAATAACAGACAAAAATCTCGTTAGAAACTTCTGTTCCATGTAAAATGAATTCAAAAGATTATTTAAACAAAAACTTTCCAGTCATCCCCTTCCCCTGACTACTCCATCTTCAATCTTATTTACATCAATGGAATTTGATGTTGCCAAGAGGATTTGAATGACCGTTTTCTGTTGAAGGTTTCTGAATAAATGAAAATTTATTTCAAATCGCCGAAGGATCAATCCAAGTGTGTAATTTATTTCAGTCAAAAGTAGTTTACGAAACATGTTTTCAAATTCTAAATTCTTTTTTCATGATTAAATCATCAGGAATAAAGGAAAAGGTAAGGATCGCAAAGAAAAAGGTAGGTTGCTGATTGAACGTTGGCACTGGAGCAACACTACGGACAACACCTCGCCATTTTGAACCCCGGTCGTATGACGAGGTGACACCTGAACTGGTACCCCACTCTCCAAACTCCCGCACTCCGCCAACGTGAGGACATTTGAGGGCACGGCAAATTTAACGTGCATCAGCCCCACGTACACGACGGTTTTTAATTGGAGCTAGTTTCGACCGAGTTCTAATAAAAATAAATCTTAATGTGGATCCGGAGACTGTCTTCAGGCGCATCTGGTTTGACTTTAGGTCGGTTTGGTTTATAACTCTACGGTCAATTTTTTGTTGTACGTGGGCTACTTAGACCGATGCCTAGGATCGTGGTTCGGCATAAGGCAATTTTCCATAATAACGGATGGAGTTACGAATTACTATCCGGAGGGGTGCAAGTTGGAAACTCGAACCAGCCAAAGACCGTCGTGTGTACACGGGGGCTGGTGCATGTTAAATATGTTGGGACCTCGAATGTTCTCAACTTGGCGTGGTGTGGAACCAGTTCAGGCATGACCTCGTCATCTGGCCGTGGTTTAATATGTGGTGTCATCCAAACTTTCCCTTCGGGATTGATCCCCGACCATCGCTAATAGCCCGATGTGTGGCTCTAGTTTGACGTTAATTAACTACCTCCTGGCAATTGGTAACATTTTAGAGTTGTGACATGCCTGACTGCATTGTGTGCGCAATTGGCCCATGCCGTTGCACGCGCTACCTCGTTCCAATATAGCTGCCATTGTGGGCACATTTTCTGGTGTTGGTTCCGTTCAGTGTATATTTCCATGAGGTAAGTTGTATTTTTTAAAGGCTTTGAAAGTCGAAAATCCTGTGTTGGACTCGATTAAAGTAATCGAAATTTCATTGTTTTAGGAATGAATTTTAAACCTCCATTTAAACTCTATCTTACTAAGTTCAATGTTTAAGTCCACAACTAAAAGAAAACGTAATACAATATGTATGAAATAGGTTAGGTTAGGTAATTACCGTCGCACTGGAGCGACAAAACGGGGTATTGGTGACTGTTCGAGATCAATCCCCAAGGGATAGCTTCGAGGACGACACAATATGATTTTGTACCAAGATCAGAGGACGAGGTTACACTTGAACTGGCATCCCACTTTCCAAACTTACACCCCACCGTAATGTAAGGACATTTTATTGACAAGACAGATTTAACGTGCACCGACTCCGTTTACACGCAGGTCTTTGACTAGACCAAGCATCGAAATCCCATCCTCCGGTTGCTAATCCGTTACTCTTCCAACTGGGCTACCGCGGTCTCCTTTGCAAGAATATCCTGTGTGGAATATGATGAAAGAGCTGCATTATGTACAAAATGTGTGGATCCTCTTATTTTTAGTCAAAGTCAACTATATCAATTTGTCCAACGCCTTATTCAAGAGTGACTTGAAGTTCAAAGTGACATGTCAGCAATCAGTTTAGAAATTTCATTATGAGAATTTAAGAGTTTAGTCATAGTAAACTCTTAACATATATACCTCGCATGAATAAATTTGTCAGCAATTTAAATTATAATTTTTGTATTTTTTTGTAGACAAAGTTCTTAACCTCGGAAAAATTAACTTATGTTGCGGTTTTGAATTTAATTTATTCATTTGCATCCCCTGTATATCTTAATTGTTTGTGTTAAAAATTAGGAAAAACAGTATTTTGCTAAAGGTAGTAGGCGTAGTATCGACCCCTTATGTTTTACCATCCATTCTCTAGCCCCCTAAACAAGAAAATATAAACTGAGTAGCCTTAATATACATAAAATAGGTATATACTTAACCTTGATCATTTTAAGGAGACATCCAACCACCACTAAGGTCCAAGGAGTTCTCTTGAAGTACAAGATGGCCAGTAGAGCGACGAAACAACCCCCCTGAAATGGTTAGTGTACCGAGTGCTGGTGTAACCTACCACGTATGAGGTCTTCGCTCTTGTGTGCCTCATAATTTACATTTTCAAATACTAATGAAAATGATGTAATATTTTTTTTCAAATATGCATTTTAATTACGGCCGATTGTGAGTCTTAAATACCGTTTATAATAGTTGCGAGTCAAAATTGGTTCTAATTGAGTGTCAAGAACAAGATCTACTTAAGAAACCTAGATTATTTTAATTTTTGTGATAAATATTTACAAGAGTCGAATTATCGCCATCTAACCACAAAACTACAAAACGCATGTATAATACACTGCTGGCCACCGTAAATGCAACACCCTGAAGGAAGCATGCAAATAATATGAAATTTACAACATGCATTAGCGGAGGTGAGATATGCAAATGATTAGAATTTCAGCGCAGACACACATCACGCGCGCCTGTGGCGCCACTTCAAAGCGCTATTTAAGGCTTGGAGATTTCGACGATTTCAAGTACGGCAATTGTGTTTTTCTTGTGGTTTTTTCAAAAAAACGATCAATTATGCCTCGTAGAAAACAGCGATCCTCTTTTGATCAAGTATCCGAGTTCGACAGAGGAAGGATAGTGGCCTACCGAGATTGTGGATTATCTTTCAGGGAAATCGGTAGTCGTGTTGGACGAAACCAAACAACTGTAATGCGGATATGTGATCGTTGGATGCAGGAGGGTACGACGGACCGACGTGTTCGATCGCATCCACCTCAGTGCACCACTTCACGTGATGACAGGCATATTGTGCGTATGGCAGTGACGGATCGCTCAGCCACATCACGAACCATAGCACAGCACATTCAGTCTGTACCGCATCATCCAGTGTCTGCGCGTACCATTCGACGCCGTTTACAGCAGAGTGGTCTGTCCGCAAGACGTCCATTGCTTCGTCTACCCTTGACGCAGAACCACAGACGTTTCCGCCGCCAATGGTGCGATGAAAGAAGGATGTGGACGGCAGAATGGAATGAAATTGTCTTTACTGACGAGTCACGCTTCTGTCTGCAACACCACGATGGTCGGATTCGAGTCTGGAGACACCGTGGAGAGAGGATGCTGAACAGCTGCGTTATGCACCGCCACACTGGTCCTGCACCGGGTATTATGGTATGGGGCGGTATTGGATATCACTCTCGCACTCCTCTAGTACGCATTGCCGGTACTTTAAACAGCCAGCGCTACATCTCCGAGGTGTTGGAGCCAGTTGTCCTTCCTTACCTTCAGGGCTTGCCCACAGCCATATTTCAACAGGATAATGCGCGACCACACGTGGCACGCATTGTCCAAGGGTTCTTCGTCAATCGCCAGATTGAATTGCTTCCCTGGCCAGCTCGCTCTCCGGATCTTTCGCCGATAGAAAACATGTGGTCCATGGTTGCTCAACGATTGACCCAGAATACATCCCCAGCTGCCACACCAGATCAACTTTGGCAACGTGTGGAAGCTGCTTGGTCTGCTGTACCCCAAGAACACATCTAAAGTCTCTTTGAATCAATGCCGAGGCGTGTGGCAGCGGTGATCTCCAACAATGGCGGCTACTCTGGCTACTGATTTTGGCAGGAACCACACTTCACAGAAGTCTATAAATTTAATCATTTGATACTTGGTCAACATGTTACCTACAAAATAAATTTTGTTGTGATATCTCTTGTCTTTCTTGGTGTTGCAATTTGGGTGGCCAGCAGTGTATTTCAATGAAATAAGATAGACACAATGTGGGTGTAGGTAAGGTTTATTGCATCAAATATTGTTATGAGAGCTTTTATGTATAAATTAGTATTTAGTTTAAGTTACAAGGTATCCTGTATTTATGATGTATGAAATTCTTGATTATCTGGTATCCTGTTTTTTTATATTTTACATCATACTCTTCATTTGCCAAATGTCTGCAAAGAAGATGATGTAACTCCTAATCGTTATTGAGCTTCGTGACAATTATCACGGGATTGCCCAATCCAACACGCGTGACTGCCGCTATTCAGGTATGTCCACCGTGTCTTCTGAACACGCGGCACGTCACGCGTGTGGTATCCTCGACGCCTTGTCGACCTTACACCCCGACGCTCGAGACGCTGGGGAGTTGGCAATAGTCTGCCACGGAACTGGAGTCAGAAGATGTTGACCATTCTTCAGAGCTTCTCCCTCCGTCCTGGATTTCCTCCAATACTCCTAGACGGGGTTGAATGGGTTGTACCCCGTCTGTGTATAGCATCCAGTGGGCGACTGCCTCCATGTCGGATTTAGACATCCTCTTCTGCAACGAGAGACAAACGGTTCAGATTAGTTTTCGATGCATCATGGGGCGTCATTTCACATTCAGGAATGAACTAATACCAACCCCTATTGGTATTGAAATGGAGAGAGTACTAGAACTGGTGAGGGAAACGGAAACCACGAATTCTCAAGAACCGTTAGATGCACCAATGTAATGGTTAATGTTACCAGTTTCAAATGTTAACACTGCACGTGTTGTAATGTGACACTGAGCAGTGGAATCCGCATTGCTCCGAGAGAATGCTTGCGGGCAGTCCAGAGTGCTTTAGTTTGAAAAGGGAAAGTACTCACTTCGAGAGACAACATACACATTAACAATTAAAAATCTATACAGTGTTAAAGAACCTGCTTAGAGTTTCTTTGTGTTCGTCTAAGCACATAGTTTGTTCACTCAGAAAGGTTCGAGGAGGCCTCGGTAGTCCGCCTGGAAATTTAGCGGATTAGAAACGAGGGTTGCGAGTTCGAAACTCGATTCAACCGAAGACATTCGTGTACGTGGAGCTAGTGCACATTAATCTGTCCTCACATTGGCTTTGTGGAGAAGTTCGGTGAGTGTGGTGCCACTTGAGTTCCTTCGTCATCTGACCGTGGTTCAAATTGACGAGGTGTCCTCGGATCTTTCCTTCAGGGATTGATTACCGACTTTCGCCATTAGCCCCTTGTGTTGCTCCAGTGCGAAGTTGATTCAACTACCTACGCTAAGATTTCGAGGCCCTTCGCCTTGCGCTTGCGAGTCCAGTTCGCAAGAAAAACACACTAGGGAATTTTAATAAATTTGATGTGCTTCAGTTTGCTAATGAATACGAAACTATATATCTCTAAGAAGGAAACGGTCTTCGTATGAAGCAGCAGAGCCTAAAAAACGGCTTTGTGTTAATTTTCTGTCCTCGACTTTTATATGCCCTGGAAGGTATGGGTGAAGGAACGAAATTCGTTTCATTTATAGTTAATAAAGATGTTGGGTTTTCATCTATGAATTCTCTGCTGCTAATGGTCAGTTTTAGGAAACAAAATCTTATCTTACCACATGGAGGCAGGCGGAGTAGCTCTCGGGCGGGAAACAGGTGTCTCCACGCCAACCTTTGGTCTCAGCCTGTGACTCTGTGGCACGATCAGCCACCTGCGAGAACATCTCGATGTCCTTGATGCCTCGGTGATTGCGAAAAAGAGACCTGAAACAGAAAATGGTTATTTCTTTCTATTAGGTGCAATGTTGTGCAGCTCTAGTATCAATGTACTTAAAATTGGAAATTAGTCTTCGTGTAATTCCCTGAACTTCAATTATGCTGGCACCTTGTCCTTCCGGATCTGGGTCTTCCGCCATAAACCTATACCTAAACCAGAAACTATTCTTTCATTTAATCAATAAGACTATACACCCGATTGTTCATTTGTGGCTAAAAATGCTCCACATATTGTGAGTTTTTGACTAGACAACAGTATTTGAGATGAGACAAATAAGGTACTTAAAATTAATTTGGTAAACCCACGATATCAAAATATGCTGATTGATTGTATAATTATTGGAAGACGTTTAAAATATTGTAAAGATCTAACTCATTAAGGTCAATTACATTCCTTATTTGAAAGAAAGTGGCATCTTTGATTAAATAAAAATATACATTGTGAATTTTATATCAACTAATAAAAATATACATAAAATACTATGAAAACGTATGACCCGTTATGCTTTTAATGAGAAAAATAGGGACAGTTTCACTTTATTGTGTGAAAAGTACAAAGTTTTGAAGGTATAAATATCAAAAGATAATTTAGAGGAATTAAATTAAAAGTTCGCATTCAAAACAGACAATTATCATTTCTTAAATTCGAAAAGATTTTGAAATGGCATTAACACAAATGACTTACAGTTTCTTTTGAAACCACTTGATGATATGTCGTCCCTTCATATTCTCAATCAGATATGATGAAGATACGAATAAAATCCAAAAAATTATCACGTTTTCTTCAAATAAATCGCAGTAAATATATTTCAAGCTAATTCTTTCAAGAAATATCGCAAATGCGCAAAATTAAATTAATTTCATACCGTTGTTGTAGCTTAAACAATGGTTTTATTCGTAGTGATTTAATTAAAAAAGCATTGTTATAAAGAACTACCATTGTTAAGAAATATATTTTTAAAAATTATGCATGTTTACATTCTTGCAATTTTTATTTTGTTTAGAATTTCGAAGTAAGGAATACATATACACTATAGTATATAGTCCGTATTATAGACTATATTCTATAGTATGTAGTATATATACACCCACTAATAATATAGTATGAAATTTAAAAAATTTAAATAGAATTAGGAGAAACATAAAAGTTTTGAGTGCAATTTTAATATAAGAAATTATCCTTTATAACTTTGCAATTTATGTTTATTTTTCTCCCCTATACTGTTTTTTATAAAACAAAACCCATACAGGCATTCAAAAAGTACTTTAGATCACCTTTTAAAGATTTATTTCAAACTGTTTTACCAAAAGATGTGAGCATAATTTCTGAATCTCTCAATGTATAATGAAATACCATAATGCTACTGATTCAATTGTAATACCTACTCCAGTGGAAAGTGTTGGGATTTTTCTGCCGAATTCTTGTTTCGTTTCCATAAATTACGGGTTCGATTCCTCCTGAGTGTATTTTTCTCTTCTGTAACAGTAAAAACTTCCCTCGTGTGTATGTCCTTTTACTGTACGTTGTCAGCAGCAACTTGACCGAGTTTGGTTCTTGCGCCATAAGACCTATCCAACAAACTATCCTTGTGAGAAAATATGACAGTCAAGTGCCAGCTATGCTGAGAGATAAAGCGTTTACAATTTTTGGTGTTGCATCCTTTACAGAAACCACTTTGGAACATTCATGAACATGGGTTGAATATTGGCTTCATGCACCACCACGAAA
This sequence comes from Meta bourneti, assembly GCA_933210815.1. Taxonomy (NCBI): domain Eukaryota; kingdom Metazoa; phylum Arthropoda; class Arachnida; order Araneae; family Tetragnathidae; genus Meta; species Meta bourneti. The sequence continues at coordinate 10,033,707 of OW119925.1, read as the reverse complement.
CGGAAAGATGTACGTTTCGAAATCTATTCAAAATACTTTTCGAAACAATAACGAAACCTGAAAAATTTTGTTAACCATCCAATACATTTCCAAAAGAGTTTCTAAAAATTCGTTGAGTGAACATGAACCCCATATACGCACTTATGAGTAACCCTAATCTACCGATGCTAATCGACTTTCTGACAGCTAGTGCAACTTCAAACGGCCATAAACTAATGCTCCTAATCAGAATATCTGAGTTAGCACTCTAAGCGTCACGAGATTTCCGAATAGTGTAGTGTTTACACACAGCGCCACTAACCTCTCTACTTGTAAATAATTACCTTAAATAACCACATCTATTAATTGAAACGATGTGGTTATTCAGTCGCATCGAATATTGAATCCTAGGAAGCATACTATTGGTCAGGAAGGTCTTAACCGGTTTTGTCATGCAGGGAAGAATGCAGCTTAGGAAATATGCCTTCGAACTCCTCCCTTCTAGGAGTACAATTTCTTCCAGTCATTTCTCCAACGGATCTAAAAAATATTTCATTTGTTGTCTGAAAGGATTATTCGGAAATTTTCATTCTGGTATTTTTTTCATGTATGCTTAAAGCAACTACCGATTTCACAGAATTTCTTAAATGCAATCGACTTGGTAGCAGAGGCCGTTAGTTCAACAGGTTTCGGTTGGAATCCGGTCTTGGCATGGATGTTCTTAGTGGTTCGGAGTTCATTTTAAGCTGGAAGTCCCGATTAACCCTCGTAACAAAAATCGAGAGCGTGTAAGCAACTAAATCCCAAGCATAATACGACCGTGAAACCCTGTTTTCATGCATTCATTTCTTATTTCCGTCACAAATGAGGCTACTCCTCTATTTTTTAATCCTATAGCAAGGAGTTTTGGGGTATTTAATTGACTCACATGAAACCGCTTGTCAACACAGCTGAACCAAAGGCCAACCAAAGCGATTGTATAATGTTAGAGGCTCTTAAATTCAGAATAGCAGAACTGTAAAGCGTGGACCCCAACTGTAAGTGGAACATGAATAAACGTTTTATCTTCCAATGAAGCTTTTAAATTCTGATCCAATAAATTGAAACTTCTGGCTTTGACCATTTCTAAAAACGTTTAACCTTATGGTAGACCTGTCGTGGCCTCAAATGTCCTCACACAAAGAGGGCCGCGGTGGCCCGGTTGGAAGAGTAACGGACTAGCAACCGAAGGGTTGCGAGTTCGAATCCAGCCAAACACCGTCGTGTACAAAGGGGGCTGGTGCACGTTAAATCTGTCGTGGCCTCAAATGTCCTCACGTTGGCGTGGTGTGGAAGTTTGGAGAGTGGGGTGCCAGCTCAGGTGTTGCCTCGTCATCTGACCGTGGTTCAAAATTACGTGGTGTTGTCCTCGGATCTTTCCCTTTGGGATTGATCCCGGACCGTCACCAATAGCCCGTTGTGTTGCTCCAGTGTGACGTTAATTGAAATAAAAAAAAAAAAAAACAAATGTCCTCACGTTGGCGTGGTGTGGAAGTTTGGAGAGTGGGGTGCCAGCTCAGGTGTTGCCTCGTCATCTGACCGTGGTTCAAAATTACGTGGTGTTGTCCTCGGCTCTTTCCCTTTGGGATTGATCCCGGACCGTCACCAATAGCCCATTGTGTTGCTCCAGTGTGACGTTAATTGAAATTCCCCCCCCCCTTATGGTAGACCGAACTTTAGATTTAGTTGACTATTTCCTCCAAGATCTACAAGCATATTTGTTGACTTAATACTTTGAAACTTATCATGAATTAAGAGCCTCGGTAGCCCGGTCGGAAGAGTAATGGACTCGAAACCAAAGGGTTGCGAGTTCGAACCCAACCGAAGACCGTCGTGTATAAAGGGGGATGGTGCACGTTCAGCCTGCGCCGTGTCCTCAAATTTTCTCACGTCGGCATGGTGTGGAAGTTTGGAAAATGGGGTGCCAACTCAGGTGTGATCTCGTCATCTGACGGTTCGAATTTACGTGGTGTCCTCGAATCTGTCACTTCGGGATTGATCCTGGACCATGGCCAATAGCCCATTGTGTTGTCCGGTGCTACGTTAATTAACTGTCTATCCACACTACGAAAGGGGTCATTGATCAGTAGGTATTCCACTGCGCCAGCAACCTTCGAGTTGTAGGCGGCGCAAGCTCGATCCCTGTCGGGTGCATTCCTCCCTGGATGCATTTCTTTCTTCTGCGTGATATTGTGTCTTGTGTCTGGCGCAGCATGGTCAAATGTGGCCCTTGCGCCATTAAACCTCAAAAATCCAACCCCACTACAAAGCGTGAGGATATTTGTGCCCACGACAGATGACAACGCGAGTACAAAATTATGTAGTGTTGTCCTCGATCTTTCCCTTTGTGATTGATCCCGGACCGTCACCAATAGCCCGTTGTGTTGCTCCAGTGTGACGTTAATTAAAAATACCAATACCTTAGGAAATCTCCTTGGGGGGGGGGGTATTTCAATTAACGTCACACTGGAGCAACACAACGGGCTATTGGTGACGGTCCGGGATCAATCCCAAGGGGAAAGATCCGAGGACAACACCACGTAATTTTGAACCACGGTCAGATGACGAGGCAACATCTGAGCTGGCACCCCACTCTCCAAACTTCCACACCACGCCAACGTGAGGACATTTGAGGCCACGACAGATTTAACGTGCACCAGCCCCCTTTGTACACGACGGTGTTTTGGCTGGATTCGAACTCGCAACCCTTCGGTTGCAAGTCCGTTACTCTTCCAACCGGGCCACCGCGGCCCGAAATCTCCTTGGAATTTGAGTAGTTTTAAATTCATGACTTCCGCATGCGCTGTGGTATGGGCGACTGACTGCATTCTGTGCGCAATTGGCCGTTGCACGTGCTTTCTCGTTCCACTGTAGCTGCCCACTGTGGGTAACTTTTCTGCCATTGGTCGTGTTTCCATGTGGTGAGTTGCATTTTGCAACTGTTTTGAAGATTGCGAAAGACTTGAAATCCTTATGCTTGGGAATACATTTTAAACCTCCATTTACATTCTATTGTACTAATTCGAATGCCCAAGTTTACAACTAAACGGTAACCTGATACAAGATACGCTTAAATAGAGTACCTATTTAAGTTAAGTGTTGTGTAATGTCTGAAGCCTCTGCCCTTGTTATCTTTGAATCAAGTGGCCATTCGCAAGAATGCCTTGTGTTGAATTGAAAAAGCCGCATTGTAATAAAATGTCAGGTAGCCTTTTATTTTTAATGTTGAAAGTTAGTTATTTGTCCAACGCTTTATCCAAGAGCGACCAAGTTCAAACAGACATATTTGCAATCCTTTTACTCCAGTGATATTTTTAAACTAATACTTACTATAAATAATTGCATTTCAGCATTCAATTTAAATTTTCTAACATTTATATATTTGTAGATGAGCTTTCGGCCCCGTTAAAAATGACTTATGTCGAATTTTTTTATTTTAATTTATTCATTGGTATTCCAATATGTATCTTAGTTATCAGTTGTACCGGGCACTTTTAGGTTCTTTGCCAATTTTTAATAAAAAAAGGAAGATCAAACTGAAATTTTGGTTATTTAACAACGTCCATAATGGCCTGGTATATTTGGATACTTTTATGTAGATTTTTCTAAATGTACTGTGTCTTGTGTACATATTCAAAATTCAAGGTTTTAAAAGGTACGATTGATTGTACAAGTGAAATGTGGCATCCAAAATAATTTCAAAATACGAGAATGTTTTCGCCTTTGTTATTTTAGCCTCTGCTCCGAACGAACTCTGCAATGTTGATTAGGGTATTGTACACTGCTGTATAGAACACACTGAACTGTATTTTGCTTCGAACGTTCAACTGAGTATATTGCCCCTTGTGACATTATATATTTATCTATTCTAACCTTTCAGTACAAAATACACCCAGTATCTTAACATTATTAGAGTTTGGTTGAGATATCTATTTGGCTGACTATCTCAAAACTAAATTTTTGATAAACATGTTTTATTAAATTTTCTAATTAGGTAAATTAGTCCTTGACTTGTACTCAATTGATTTGGATGTAAATAATTGTAAATTAACTAATTTCTTTGGAGGCAGAAAACACTAGTTGCTAGTTCGAAAGGCGATTCAACGAGAGATCTTCATGTACGTGGGAGCTGGTGCATTTTAAATCTGTTGTGGCCTCAAGTGTTCGTTTTGTGGAAGTTTGGACGTTGGGGTGGAAGCTCATGTGTTGACCTCGTCATCTGAGCGTGGTACAAAATAACGAGGGTCCTCGGATCTTTCCCACGGGATTGTTCCCCGACCGTTGCCAATGGGTAGTTTTGTTGCTTCGAGTGCGACGTAAATTCGTCTACACACTTAAAATCAACACATCTTGCAAACAACGTTTCAGGTTAACTGTTTTCTGTTGAATTTATCTTAATCGTAGAGCTTTATGCTGTAAAAGATGGAAATCTATAAACCTAATGCCTCTAAATTTTGTACAAAACAGAAAAATTCAGTATAAGGAGTAGAGTGGGCCGCTTATGTTTAATCACCCGTCTCGAACATGTAAATATCGAACGAGATTAAACACCTGAGTAGCCTTAATGTACCTAAAATACTTATGTATCTAACCTCGAGCATTTCAAGGGGACATCTAACCACCTTAGGCCTAATTATTCCTCTTGTCCTACTGTGCTACAAAACAAAACCACCCCCTCTGAAATGGTTAAAATGGATTCACTCGGATTGTTCTAAGAATGCAATCAACACAAAATTGGCCTGTTATCTAGTGTAATCGTGAAAGCTGTTAATCGTATGCATTTTTACAAACAAGCTTAGAATAAATTGAATTGCACTTCTGTGATGGTTGGCCATAAGAGCCATTTTCTATCCAACTAAATAAGGTAACGGTATAGTACGGCTCCCGTGAGAAGGCAATTGGGTCATACGAACGAGTATTAGTTGAATTAGGGGCATGGAAATGTAAGCAAATCCCTTCTTGAATTGGCATATTTAGTGGTTACAGCCGCACGTGTTTATTTGGTTCCTCCTTATTGCAACCCTTATGAGAGAACCTTTCACTCCTGTTCGGAAATGAACTAACCAAAGGTTGACGTATCGCTGGAGCAGCACTAGTGTTTCTGTGGCAATACATGTTTCCTGTACATATTCTACATCGACCTTCTAATGAAATAGACTTAGCATGTGGGAGGAGTCGCTCTTATGATCTCAGAAGGGTAAATCACGAGGGCTTACGAATCGACTTTGCCGATTTGCTATCGAAGCGAAGACTAGTGTTTTTGATCAATGTGGATAATCACTTTAAACGATCAATAATTTAGAAGTCACTCTTTTCCCCACAACCACTTTACAGTTCATGGCGAGCGACCGGAAGGAATAAAATGAACCTGCGTGCACATGCTCCCTCCATTTCATGAGAAGGTCGATGTTTTTCTGATCGTGACGTCACTTGACTTGTTTTTCGAATACGATTTCATCATTTTGCAATTAAAAATTCCGAGGAATGAATTCCTAATTTATGATAGTCGATTGATAAACAACTTTTAGATTAAACGCCAAACGTTGCCAAAGTAGCGATAAAATATTTTAAGGTAACCCGGTTATGTATCTTGGGAGAGCATTTGGACATCAGATGTGACATCCTCGCAGACCGTCCTTGGTTCAAAATTACGTATCCTCGGTTCTTTCCCTTGGGGATTGATCCCTGACTGTCGACAATAGCCCGTTTTGTGGGAAGTTAATTAACTACCTACTTCACAGACCATTAAGTTTGTTTAAACGAAAAATCCCTCGTGTTCTACAAAGGTGCAATATGCGAGGGTCTTTAATGTTTTGGTGATACGTTTTCCAATATGGCATCATACTGGACGCCATCTTGATTTGGCGACAAATATTGCTTGGTGACAAACATGCCTCTGATTCTACATCTTTACCATTTGGTGTCCTCGTATCTTTCCCTTTGGGATTGATCTCGGACCGTCACCATTGGTTCGTTGTGTTGCTCTAGTATGACGTTAATTAAAATACCTACCAATGTGCGGCATGCAAGAATCGTTTAATGTTTTGGTGGTACGTTTTCCAAAATGGCGTCATACTACCTCAAACTTCGTTATGATTCAGAGGTTAAAGTTCGTTCTTATTGACTCATTCTGGTAAATGGATGTGAATTTTAAACTTCGTTTATAATACTAAGCCTATTACTTGCATACATTATTTTAATGATTTTGAGTCTTATAATATTTGTATTGCTTTTCAGGTGATATTGGAGTATGGCAGCAAAAAAACTAGACGAAGAAACAGACTACGGCAAAAGGCTAGAACTTTCTGAATCGGCAACTCGAATTCCCTACGCATTCTTTCCACTTGACACATTGTCTCAGTTTGCTGCAAACGTGGCCAGTGACGTGGAGTCTCCTATTTTATAACGAACGTGGTAAGTGCCCGTACAATTTTAGAATAATGCTTGAACATTTTCAGATTTAAAGTCTTTTTGATGGATTCAATTTAGTTTATCGACTGAATTAAGTTAAAATAAAGTTTGAACTTTCAACCGCAATATATCGGGTAATGTCGAAGATGCAACAACATGAAAGGATGTTGTTTTTATTAAAGTAGTTGAAAAGAGGCAAGGATCTCATACAGAAATTGCCGGAGTAATGATAAGGGGTCTTAGAAAAAAGTTAAAACTTGTACTTTAATGTATTTTATAAGTTCTTAAAGTTAAAAAATATCTTGTGTTTAGATTAAAGATGCACAATTGTATACAAAGGAAATCATACATTTATTTTGGTCAAGAGAAACATCGAGTATTTGGAATTCCTATTTTTATTTCATTAGGACACTCATTTGAATTGCCACTACACCCGAAATGGAGGTGGTTCAAAAGTACGAGATGTTGTTCTCGGATATTTCACATGGGGACTAATCCTGGACCGTCGTCAATACCCCTTTGTGTTGCTCTTGTGCGACGTTAATTAAAATACTTACCTACCCAAAATGGAGGTTCGAAATAACAGTGAGCGCCATTGCTGAGTCTACTAATAGATGCGAGATGTAAGTAGACTGAGCATTATTAAGAGGAGAATCTTCAAAAAGTGACCAGGTCGACTAGTAGTCACGTGACTGCTCTTTAGATGTGATTTGACTCTGCATTACAAGCGAGTCTACAGGTAACAGAATAAATTGCTAGTAAGTCGACCATCGGTTTTAACGTGAATGACGTGACTCAAATCGGATTTTTAAGAAAAACTGGTAATTTGGTTTCTTATAATATTCAAATATAATATATAAAATTAGGAAGACGTATTATTTTGTCGAGGATATATAATGAACAAAGCTAATTTATGAATGTCAAATATAAGAATTGGCTCAGCTTGGCCAAATATGGCCCTGGTGACATAAAACCTAAAAACAACCAACCATCGTAGTGGGATATATGTCGATAACGAAATATCGAAATAACGAATACATAAAGGTACACATCCACTTTCAATACTGTAAAGTATTCCTTCACCCTAGTACAGTTTGAAGATTTTGCACGTACTGACGCAATTAATCCTTTGTTAGATATATCTTTATGGCGGTAAATAACCATATGAAGCCTTTGCATAAATTCTATCAATTTGACTCCAATTTTTATAGACGAGGTGAAGTGTTGAAAATGGTTTCAGGTTTTCCGCTCAAAAGACATCCTGCGTTCATTTCTGCCGATATCGGAACCTGCATCCTGACCCAGAGATCTTCCTGAATGGTAACAGGATTGCAATGGTGGACAGTGAGGTTTCTAGGTGTAATATTCAACCAGAAACTTGCCTTCCTCCACCACTGAGGATACCCTGCGAGAAAAAGCTCAATCTTTCGAAAGTACTTTCCCATACACACCTTGGGGTGGAACGATCCTAGTTGCTTAATATCTATCGAGCTACGATTCGATCTAGACTATGGCTGCAGCTTATGGCTCTGTCAGTCTTATGAAGACACGATATTGTGCATCACATCGTTCCGACACTTTACGCACTTCACCCGTCAAATGCCTCTGGTTTGCCAAGAACCATCTTTAACTTCAACACGTCTTGCCGCTACGACTATTATCGTCTCTTGACTCTAATCATCCACTGCAAAATTCACTCCTGGACAATTCATATAATAGGCTGTTCGGGAATACATTCTTTTATACAATTTTCAGGGTTAACCATGAATATTAGATAACACCTCTTCACTCTCGAAGTGGCTGAACGACCACTCTTTCCTATTTCGCCGTGCCGACCTCTGAATTTTTCTTTTATTCAAATATTTTTTGGCAACGAGAGATAAAGTACAAATCCTATTATTCATCGCCATCTTTTTATTTCTCATCGTCATAATTTTAAAGATCACACAACCCTATACACTGTCGGATCAAAATCGCCCAATCATGTCGGCAGAGCCTTTGTTTGCTTCCAAGACAATTTTAGTTTTCCATTACCATCAGTCATTTCTGTTTTAAAGGCTGAATTTTTAGCTTCGTATAAAGCTTTAAGATATGTTTCACACCTTGGGATTGGAAATTTTATTCCTTACACAGATTCTAAAAGTGTTTTGGAGTGTTTGATGTCTGATTTTTTTTTAAACACCCTTTGGCGTAGGATATTTTAAACTTAACAAGCTCATTCGACGTGGCTTCGATATCACATTTTGTTGGATACATGGACGCGTCGGAATTATTGGCAATGAATTGCTGATGTCGCAGTAAAAAATGCCATGAACTTTAAAAACATTCGCGTTCCATACGATGATATCCGTCATTTTATTCGGGATATCGTGTTCCACACGATGTCCCGAATACAATAACGAAAAAAAATTTCCATGAAGTCTAAAATCAATTTTAAATTCCTCGTTTTAACGACGAATTTCACAAGTGCGACATTACTGTAAAACACTTCTTACATCCATAATGGACAGGGTGTTAAATCGTGGTATCGCGACTCAATGATATTGGATTAAAAACTGTAGCTTAATTCCGAAGCTTTAACTTTCACTCGTGTTCATAAGAAATGGTCGCTTTTCAAATATTTCTCAGCAATTTCTTACCCCTTATGAAAGACTGATTTTAAGTCTGAGTAAATATACTGCAAGATATATCAAAGCTTATTTACAAGCTCGTTGCTTCGAAATTACATCATTGATGAAAATACATTTTATTGTTCCAAATGTTAAATGTTAAAAAAATCAGAATCTTCAGTGGTACATCTATTGCAAAATGTCTCGCCCTCAGAGCAACTTGGCCAACTCTGGACCTTGCGCCATAGAAAACTAACCCAGCATTTTAAGCATTAGGTTCCGTTTAAGCATCTGTCGTGCAGTGAAAAATGCCTTGCAGTGCGAAGTGTACCAAGTGCTGCTTTGACATAACGTGTCGTTTTAGCACTTAACAGTTGAAGTCGGTCTCTGAAGCCGTGAGCTGCAATTTCTAGCTGTTTGTATCTCATAATTTACTTTATTACATCATTTTCATTAGTATAAAGTTTTTCAAATATAAATTTTAAGTATGCCCGATTATAAATCTGAGATACCTTTCATTAGATTAGTTGCAAGTCGAAATTGGTTCGAATTAAGAGTCTTGATTGCAGAAAATTTCGACTCAACTTTTACATTATAAAATTTTCTCATTTTATCTAGTGTTTTTATCCTTCACCATTTAAATTCATCGTTTGATTACCAATTTCAATTCACTATTGATGTTGCAAACATGATCTTGTTTTATCCTTATATATTCATCACAGAAATTTCAATATTTAGTTCTTATTCTCATGTTCGTATTTTTTTTTTCAATCTACATTTTAAACCCTTAAAACCCAAGCCAACCAACATCTAATTGAGTGTCAAGAACAAGATCGACTTAAGAAACCTAGATTATTTTAATTTTTGATAAATATTTACAAGAGTTGAATTATAGCCGTCTAACCACAAAACTACACAACACATGTATAATATTTCAATGAAATAAGATAAAGACACAGCATGGGTGTAGGTAAGGTTTATTGTTCCAAATATTGTTATAAGAGCTCTTTGGTATATAAATAAGTTTTCATTTAAGTTACAAAATATCTTGTATTTATGATGTTGAAATCCTTGATTATCTCGTATACTGTTTTTATACTGTTGGATCAAACCAATCATTTGTGAAATGTCTGCAAATGTCAAGCCCAATCGTGATTGAGCCTTATGTAAATCACGGGATAGCCCGTAATCCAACACGCGTGACTGCCGCTATTCAGGTATGTCCACCGTGTCTTCTGAACACGCGGCAAGTCACGCGTGTGGTATCCTCGACGCTTTGTCGACTTACACCCCCACGCTCGAGACGCTGGGGATCGGGCAATAGTCTGCCACGGAAGTAGAGTCAGAAGACGTTGACCATTCTTCAGAGCTCCCTCCGTCCTGGATTTGCTCTAATACTCCTAGACGGGGTTGAATGGGTTGTATCCCGTCTGTGTATAGCATCCAGTAGGCGACTGCCTCCATGTCGGATTGAGTCATCCTCTTCTGCAACGAGAGAAAAACGGTTCAGATTAGTTTTCGATGCATCATGACGTCATTTCACATTCAGGAATGAACTAATACCAACCCCTATTGGTATTGAAGTGGAGAGAGTACTGGAACGGGTGAGGGAAACGGAAACCCCGAATTCTCAAGAATCGTAACATGCAACAATGTAATGTTTAATGTAACCAGTTTCAAATGTTAACACTGCACGTGTAGTAACGTGACACTAAGCAGTGGAATCCACAATGCTCCGAGAGAATGCTGACATCCTAGAGACAACATGCGCATTAACAATTAAAAATCTATAGTGTTAAGGAACCTGCTTAGAGTTTCTTTGTGTTCGTCTAAGCACATAGTTTGTTCGCTCAGAAAGGATCGAGGAGGCCGCGGTAGTTTAGCGGATTAGAAACCGGAAGGTTGCGAGTTCGAAACTAACTACTAGATTCTACAAACGACAGTCGTGTACGTTGAGCTATTGCACGTTAAATCTGTCCTCACGTTGGCGTGGTGTGGAAGTTTGGAGAGTGGTGCCACCTCAGGTGTCTTCGTCATCTGACCGTTGTCCAAATTGACCCGGTGTTGTCCTCGGATCTTTCCCTTAGGGATTGATCCCGAACCATCGCCATTAGCCTTTTGCGTTGCTCCCGAACGATGTTAATTCTATTACCTTCCCAAAGGTTTCGGGGCTGTTCGCCTTCTGCTCGCGAGACAGACTTCTTGTTCGCAAGACACATGCTATGGAATTGGATTGCTTTAACCACGATACGGTTAGTTCCTTAAGGAACACGATGCTCTAAATTTGAACGAGAAATTAAACGAAGTCTACTTCATATGAAACAGCGGAACCGAAACACGGCTTTGTGTTAAATTTCTGTCCTCGGCCTTTTACCCTGTAAGATATCGATGTACTAACGAAATTCGTTTCATTTTTAGTTGAGGAAAATGTTGGTTTTCATCTCTGCATACTCTGCTTCTAATGGCCAGTTTAAAGAAACAATCTTACCACATGGAGGCAGGCGGAGTAGCTCTCGGGTGGGAAACGGGTGTCTCCACGCCAACCTTTGGTCTCAGCCTGGGACTCCGTGGCACGATCAGCCACCTGCGAGAACATCTCGATGTCCTTGACTCCTCGATAATTGCGAAAAACAGATCTGAAACAGAAAATAGTCATTTCCTTCCATTCGATACAATCTTGTACGACTCCAATATCTTCGTGTAATGCCTGAATTTTATTTTTGCTAGGACACCCTATCCTACCGGATCCGGCTCTTGCGCCATAAACCCATACGTAAACCAAACCCTATTCTGCCACCTTATCAAGAAGCAATATCTCCAAGTTTAGTCAGTGTTGACCTATAAATGCAACAGATGCAGTGCGTTCTTGACTTAGACGATAGTAATTGAGATTTGAGACAAATACGTTACAGAAAATTAATTTGGTAAATTAACTAACACAAAATATGCTGATTGAGATTGACGTTTAAAAGATCGTAGAGAGACACATCAGGTATAAGTACATGACTTGAACGGAAGGGGTACCGATCTCTTAAACTAAATAAAAAACTTCAATGTTAGTGAATTTTTTTCCTAAAAACGAAAAAATAAAAGAAATCGTAAAATACTATGAAAGTGTAAGACCTGTTTCATTTTCACTGATAAATGTACTAGAAGTTTATTGCATGAAAAATGCAAAGTTTTAAAATTGCTAATATCAAAAGGTTATTTATGGAAAATAGATTTAAATAGTTTACGTTCAAAATAGACAATAGTACTTTATGTTAGAAAAGACTGAAGTGCATTCGCTCAAATGACTTACAATTTCTTTCGAAACCACTTGATGATTTGCCGTCCCTTCATCCTTAACAATGTGCTGAAGGCACAAAAAGAAATCCAAAAAATTATCAAGTTTCCTTCTAAAAGGTCGCAGTGAGTATATTTAACGCCTAGAGCTTCAAAAAATATCACAAATGTGCAGAATTCACTCAGTTTCGAATCGTTGTTGGGGCTTAAACAATGGTTTCATCGTTAGAGATTTAATTAAAAGGGCATTGTAATGAAGAAACGCCATTGTTAAGAAAACTACTTTTGTGTCATGGAAGGAAACACTTTTGTAATATTTATTATTTAAAATTACAAATTGAGTGCCATAGGATATAAAAATTAGTTGTATATATGTGACAGTTTGTGGAATTTTTTAGTTTATAAATTGAATTGGGGTGAAACACATGTGAAAATTTTCTGTGTAATTTTAATTTAATTTCGAAGAAATTATCTTTTACATTACAATTTGTTAACTTTATGTAATATTTCTCTTTTCTGTACTCCTGCCCTCAGTGGCACATCTTTAGGTGTTTAGGGGCATCACAACCCCGAAGTACTTTGTGATCTGTCCTCCTTTTTGTTATACCCTTGCCTATCCTTTTTGCTTTTTCTTCCTCTCGTTGTATTGTATTTGGCAGATTGGCCAAATATGACCCTTGCGCCATAAAACCCAAAACCAAACATACACTATTTTTTTAAACGAACAGTTATTTAAAAATTCCTTGACCACACTTCCCTGACCAAAGATTTATTTTAAATTATTTTAAAACTTTTCTGTTATGATGAATCTTTTCTGTTATGATTTCGAAAACTTTTGCTGTTATGGAAGTACAATGAGTGCTATAATGCTATTCACTGAATTGCAAAGTTAATTGCAAATTACCTACTCGAATTGTAAAAGTAATGATTTTCTGCTGGATTTTTTTTTCCTTTCCATAAATAATGGGTTCGATTATTCCTTAATGGGTGTATTTCTCTTTTCTGGATAAGAGGCTTCACAACCCCGGGGTACCTGAGTGATCTCCTTTTTTTATTCTTCTCCCTCCCCTTCTGCTCTTTGCTGTTTTCTTCCTCCCTCGTTGTGGTTACCTCTTCGGAGGTGAGGGCCCTTGAGAAGCTTTTCGACACTGTTGCCTTCAGCTCCTCGTGGGGGGTTATATCACCCACGTGTTTGCTGTGCGTGGAGTCCCGTGTGCCTGGAAAAATGACCCAACACACTGCTTTGGCCCTCGCTTCAGGTAAACAGGAGGTATACATTGGTCCCGTGTGCACCAATCGGCTGGTCGATTGGACTTCGTCGTCGGCCAGGGCTAAGCAATCGGCCACTTACTGCTCGCTAAGGGTGGAGGCTGTTTGAGGTATGCGCCGTGCGGGTAGTCACCGACAAACACCGGTGCAGGTGTCTGCATCCCCACGTAGGACTCCATGATGGGTGGTGCTGTCGGTGAACGAATACTCTTTCTTTTTCTATAATGGGAAATAATATATCTTCTCCCTCAAGGAGGGAGAAACAAAGCAATGTACCTTCATCCAAAAATGCGAGATTCTTCATTGTAAAATTACTAAACAGCTCTCTTCAAATTTCAAACCAAACACAAATTCCATTTACTTCTGTTTCACCATTCATTATTAACGAGTCAATAGAATCATTCCTTGGATCAGCTAAATCTCATAAAACGTCACCCCGGAGACCTGCAAATCGAAGTCTACTGAAAAACAAGCCGAACTCCTAATTAATACCACTACAATAGGCCCATTTACAGTTTCAGTTAATGCACATAGATCCTTAATTTTTTCACGTGGGGTTATATCCTAGTCAGATTTGCTATTTTCATCCGTAGAAGAAATTTTAGAGAACCTCAGCGATGAGCAAGTTTGTTGTGTTCGACGCATAAGAATATGTCGATATGGGGTGATTTTACCTACGAAACATCACATCTTGACTTTCGATCGACCCACATTGCCATCATGCATTGCAGCAGCATACCTTAGTTGCCCAGTTCGCGTGTTTGTCCCGAATCCTCAACTGTTCTTTAAGTGAAAGAGGTTCGGGAACTCGCAAACTTCCTGTCGTGGTACGGGAACCTGCTTAGGTTGCGGCGAAATCGGCCACGATAGAGACACCTGCAATGCGCCACCCCATTGTATTAATTGCAATGGAGACCATGCGGCGTAGGCCAGATCGTGTTCGAAATGGGCCCTCGAAAAAGTACAAGCTGTAAGTGTTTCTCAAAATATTTATTTTCCTGAAGCACGCAAGCTCGTTGAATCCCTGACCCCAACAGTCAATGTTTCCTATGCTGCTGCTTCTAAAAAATCATTCAAATCTGTAGCCATTCAAACCGACCTTTCTATCGAAAGTACATCTGAGTCTGATATCGATAAAACCTCTCCTAGCGCGAAACAGACAGCTAAAAATGCTGCTACCTCTACTACCATACCCTCTAAAAGCACTTCTGAAGGTTCCAAAATTCCGCAACCCACAGTAGAGGAAATCAAAGCTATCAAACGACCTAAAACAGGTCAGACTTCAAAACAAAAAGATGCAAAGCGTTCAAAAAAATTACAAAAAACCCAATACATATCCTCAGACAAGCAGCTGAGGAATTAGAGTTTAATCTTCAAGCGTCAGATCTTTCGGGGTTAGACGCAGAAATGGAAACAATACCCTAAGATAAACCTCCAGAGAAGAGTAAAAATATGCCCCTTCAAAACTACAATAGGTTCCTTAATATCCTGGAATTATGGATTCCATAATAAGTTGGTTAAAACCCTTATTGCTGAGTATCATCCCGCCTGTGATGCGCTTCAGGAGACGTACCTGATGTCGACTGATACGGCGAAGATCCGTCGCTATACTTGCATTAGAAGTAACAGCCTCAACAATGGAAGAGCTTCAGGAGGTGTTGCTCTCTTCACCTCCCATGCATACCCATCTCTTGTCATTCCGCTCAACACTTCCTTACAAGCAATAGATGTAAAAATGCAAGTACGACGTATGATTACAATATGCCAGAAATATGCCAAATGACTCTTTATTTACCACGTAACCATACCATCCAACAACAGCCTTGAGAACTTGGTGGATCAATTGCCAGACCCATTCATAATCCTCGGTGACTTTAATGCTCACAATGCGCTTTGGGGAAGTAGGGATACTAATTCCCGTGGGCGACAGATCGACCTGCTGATAACAGATCGCTGTCTCTGCTCAATAACGGTGAAGTAACCACTTCCATGAACCATCCCGCACCTTCCATGCAATAGACCTCGCCATTTGCTCTCCTATTTTACCTTTTCTATCTTTTTTTGTCGGTAATGGCCTGCGCAACAGCGATCATTTCCCAATATTCGTTACTCATTAGTGGAAATGATCCTGTGAGCCGGTATATTTACGAAACATCCGACTGGCCTGATTTTACATCAGGTCATTATATCAGAGCAGATGGTAGAAGGCAACATTGATGAAGTAGTCGAAGCAGGCACCGACGCAATAATTAGAGCTGCAGATAACGGCATTCCCCAAGAAAACCCCATCCTTTCATAAACATTGTAAAGCATGGTGGACATCTGAATGCACAGCAGCTATCAAGATACAAAGGAAGGCTTGGAGTATTTCTGAAGATACCCCACAGCTAAAAATCTTATTGCCTTCAAGCGTGCAAAAGCTAGTGCTCGCAGAGTGCGACGTCAAAGCCAGAGGGGAAACTTCGAGGAGATATATTTCTGGCATAGCATCTGACACTCCCTCCAAACAGCTATGGGACGGAGTTCGGAAGGCGATGGGATTATATACTGAACATAACATCTCGTTCGTTGAAGAGAATGGCCAGCATGTCTCGGAAGCTGTCGAGATAGCCAATGCTATTGTTCGAGCTTTCTCTGCAGCTTCCAGTTCAAACATCTATCCTGGGGCATTTCAACGCACAAAAGGGCATGCGGAATCCCATCGTCTTAACTTCCACTCTCCTACAGAGCTCGCTTATAACTGTCAATTTACTGAAAAGGGAGTTGAAGCGATGCCTTCTGAAGACCAGAATGACAGCACCTGGTCCTGACGGCATATGCTATATTATGTTACATCTCTCGTCACTCCCTTCTTAACATCTTGCATCTTTTCATCGCATATGGGAGGAACAAACTTTCCCTTTCACTTGGCGACGCGCCATAGTTATACCATTTCCAAAACCTGGAAAAGATCCCATCAACCCGTATAACTATCGGCCAATCGCACTCACAAATTGTCTATGTAAGCTTTTTGAAAGAATGGTGAACTCTCGTCTCACATCTTAGAGACGACAGACTCTTTCACCATTTCAAAGCGGTTTCAGGGTTGCCCGCTCAACGGTAGACAACATTTTGCCCCTTGAAACTCAAATGCTCCGTGCGTTCCTACGTCGAAATCATCTCGTTTCCATCTTTTTTATATGGAAAAGGCGTACGATCGCACTTGGCGTTACGGTATAATCCATGATTTACTTTCTCTTGTGTTTCGAGGGCATCTACTGATATTCATAAGGAAATTTTTAGTCCTCAGACAGTTCCAGGTTCGTGTAGGCTCCGCCGTCTGATTCTTTTATCGAGGAAGAGGGTGTTCTGCAGGGGAGTGTCTGAGTGTGACTCTTCATTAAAAATCAATAACATTTTAACTCGGCTTCCTCCATCTGTTAAGGGTAATCTGTATGTGGATGATCTTCATATCCATTGTCAAGGTCAAGACATGCGATTTGCCGAACGACAACTCCAGACTGTTGTTTCTCGCTTGACGAGATGGAGTGTCGACAATGGTTTCAGTTTTTCCACTCAAAATGCATCCTGCGTTCATTTCTGCCGACGTCGGAACCTGCATCCTGACCCAGAGATCTTTCTGGACGGTAACAAGATTGCAGTGGTGGATAGTGTAAAGTTTCTCGGTATCATTTTCGACCGGAAACTTACCCTCCAACCCCACGTCGAGCAGTTATGGATGTCTTGTGAGAAAAAACTGAATTTGCTGAAAGTCCTCTCAAATACATCTTGGGAAGCGGAATGATCTTCTATGCTTAGTATTTATCGAGCTATTATTTGCTCCAGATTGGACTACGGCTGTGCAGTCTATGGCTCTGCCCGTCCTGTGTTGCGTCAGCTCGATACAATCCACCACTCTGAATTAAGGATTTGTTCTGGAGCATTTCGAACTTCACCCGTCAAAGGCCTGTTTTATGCTATGAACCATCTTTGGTTACCATCCGTCTTTTGTTGTCGCTACGACTATTTTATCGTATTTTAAGTCATTCTTCCCATCCACTACGTAATTTACACCTTAACACCTCATCAGATCGCTTATTCACAAATCGCCCATCATGGATCCCAGATCTCAGTTTACGCATGCGGAATGTTTTAAATCAAACACCTCTGAAACCATAACCGCTTCTAAAGGAAGTTTTTATCCTTTTTCACCATGGCGGACCCCGTAGCATTCTTACATTCACCTGTTTCGAGGCTACGATAAATTCAATACAACTGACATCATTTACCACCAAATTTTTAAACATCATCGATATACACTGAAAAGCCAAAACATTATGACCACCTACTCAATAACGCCTTGCGCCTCCCTTGGCCTGCAAAACAGCTGCAACTCGCCTTGGCATAGATGCCACAAGTTCTTGGTACATGACTGGAGACAGGTTGTACCAAATGTCTAAGCAGCGGTCACGCAAAGTCGAGATATTCGGACATGGTGTTTGAGCTCTGAGCTGCCGCTCCATGACATCCCAATGTGCTCTATCGGATTAATATCCGGCGAGTTAGGTGGCCAGGACATTAAGTGGAATTCATCAGTATGCTCCTCGAACCACTCCAACACAATCCGAGCCTTGTGACATGGGGCGTTGTCCTGCTGGAAGTTGCCATTTCCAGTTGGGAAGACAGACGCCATGTAAGGGTGCAACTGATCCGCAATGATGTTCAGATTATTTTTATAAAATATTAAAATTAAACTCGGACAATATTTTCCTCCAGGCCTTCGAGGACGACCTGTCGTTGGCGTTAATAACGTCAGGGGATACGCGGAGGATCCTGGAGACAAATACAAATCAAGCCCTTAATGAAATTTATAATATTTTGGAAGAATTAAAGCTGAGTCTATCGGTCGATAAATAAGTGCCGGTTCATTATAATTTCTAAAAATAAGAAATTGCTTCTATAAATCCTATTTTTAAAATTAAATCAAAATCTATAAAAATTTCAGTTAACTTAAAATACCTTGATATAGTAATAGACGACAGACTCACGTGGAGCGATCATATTGCTGCCTTAACATCAAGATGTACAGCAATAGGGGGTCCTTGAGTAGAGTGAGGGGAGGAGGCTGGGGGGTCAGTGGCCAGCTCCAAAAGATTTGGTATTTAACGGTGGTTGAAAATATCATCACTTTTGGAGCTGGCATTTGGGGAGGAGCACTCACTTTACAACAAATCCGGAAGCTCCAATCTATCCAGAGGCTTTTCCTTCTGGGTATTTTGAGGGCCTAGGGAACCTCTCAACTGACTCGCTCAATGCCCTCAGCGGGATCTCCACGTGACTCTGAAGTCTTTATATTTAAAATTCAAAATTATTAAAAGTAGGCAGCCCGACCCAGAGCTGGGACTGTCTTTGAACAAAATAGATAAAAATATAATTATTGTTTCTCTGTTTCCCAATCAATTGATTTTAAGCTTTAAAGAAAAATTGGAAAATACAGATTATGAGGTGTATACCGACGGCTCCGGTATTGATGGCAATATTGGGGCGTCGGTGTGCATTCTCAAAAATGGAAAAATAATAGATATTTTAAAATTTAAATTAAGTAACGGCAACTCCGTGTTCCAAGCGGAGTTGACCGCAATTCACCAATCTGTATTATATGCTTCAAAAAATAACATAAAAATTAATATATAGTATATAGACAGTCTTAGCTCAATTCAGGACCTTCAATCCCCTAAAATTAAATCGAAATATATTAATGACATTAAATCCGATATCGCGCGACTAACAGATATTTTTGGCCTGAGCTGGGTTCGGGCTCACGTGGGGGTACCAGGTAACGAGTTCTCTGGCGAGGAGCTGAACGCTCCTGCACCCTTATCTTTTGTAAAAAGAAAGATAAAAAATCATATTCTGGTAGGAGCACCATAACAACTCAGCAAAAGGCCTCCGGCTGAAGGAGTTCATGGCGGAGGTCAATACATCTATCCTCGTCGAGAACAAGCACCTTACCTGGTTTCTAACAGGCCATGGCCCATTCGTGGCTTATCTCCACAAGTTCCATGTTAAACGATCTAATCTATGTACTTGCGGGGAGGTGGGGACGCGGACCACTATCTCTTCGACTGTCAGCACACCACACAATCAAACCATCATTGGAAAATAAACCTAAGTGGTGTGCCAACATCCTTAAAAACTCGTTATCAAAATATAAAATTAGGATGTGTGTGCTGGCGGCCGGACCGCGGACGCCCTCCCATATAATCATACCTAGAAGATACCTACCCCTGACTTTCTGCCCGGACTTCACCTGGACGCAGTAGTGAACCTAGGACTAGGTCCGGTTCAATTTATTTTGGTTTTAAAACTTTTAAAATGTATTTATTTCTTGATTTATCTTTATTCCAATTCTCGAATTCTTTAATTCTTAAACTCTTATTTCCCATAATTCTGAAATTCTTAGTATAAATAACCCTTGAAATACTCAATTTATTAATAATTTTAATTCTGAAATTCTATAATTCTTAAAATCCGATTCTTTTTAAACACTTTAAATTTAAAATCTTGAAAATCCTTTAAACTTTAATTTTTATATCCCGATATCTTTATAATTCCTGAAATTCTTGGATTCGAGAATATTTAAAAATTTTTTTAATTCTATATCATCGATCTTTTGGAGACTTGCCTTATATTCCCGATAGCTACAAAAATGATATTCCAACAGACTATTTGCTTAATTTATATTAATCAGCAACTGTTTCTTGGTACTATTCAAGCGACCGATAACGGTTGAGAAAAAAGTCGACATTGGGCTCTCCAGGCGGGATGGTACTCAGGGAACCCACCGATAAGATCAGTAAAACCATAAAATTTCAACGATATCGGATTACCGATAAAAAATTTTACTGACCCCATGACTCATAAAAAGGGTACTGGTGACCGTTCGAATGTCCAATTTGACCTAGGACGTCCGAGTGCCGATCTGGGAGAGGCATGCTATTCGGATCATTAAATTTGTAAGGTCTCCAAACTAAAATCCTAATTTTAATCTCTTTCGGATTTTATACAAACCGCTTTTACTTTTTGATCTTGAATTTTGAATTATATGGGGGGTATTTCAATTAACGTCACACTGGAGCAACACAATGGGCTATTGGTGACGGTCCGGGATCAATCCCAAAGGGAAAGATCCGAGGACAACACCACGTAATTTTGAACCACGGTCAGATGACGAGGCAACACCTGAGCTGGCACCCCACTCTCCAAACTTCCACACGCCAACGTGAGGACATTTGAGGCCACGACAGATTTAACGTGCACCAGCCCCCTTTGTACACGACGGTGTTTGGCTGGATTCGAACTCACAACCCTTCGGTTGCAAGTCCGTTACTCTTCCAACCGGGCCACCGCGGCCCCTTGAATTATATGGAGAAAATATTAATAAAATAAAATGTATGTGTATTATATATAGGATTGTTCATATTTTATATCATGAAATCATCCATTTGTAAAAATCATATCATGGTCACCCTTTTAAACTTTTACTGCCGGCGCCTCTATGAGCCAATTAATTTATATGTTCATTTATTCACGTATCACCTTTTATAAGATACGTTGTTTTTTATAAATTACAATTGTTTCTAGGATGGGCCATTGTGGCGCCGGCTTCGTCTCTAAACCGGCGGTGTTTCGATCGTCTTTTTAAGATATCTGTTGGACCCTGTTGGTCCGTTTTATATGTATTTCTTTTATTGAAAAATTAATAAATGGTGGTGCCCTGGATTTCGGAGCGTACGCGCCGGAGTCTGGGTGTGCCCTCTCTGTGCGGGGTTGGGGGCTGGTTTTCCCGGCGTGCCTCTTTTGTGCTTGTGGCGATTTTCCTCTCCCAACAAAAGCTCTAAACCTACTGGTGAGTTGGGAAGAGGTGAGTCTAGAATTTTTTTATGCCTGCTACATGTACGATTAGTGATATGTAGAGGGAACACTTCTGTTTCGTCGCCAAACACATTGATGGCGATATCGTTCAACCTCTCAACTTTATCAATTTGAGAGAGGTGTGGGGAAGTCAATACCAGTGACATTTAGTTCATTTTACAAAGGGAGGTAGTGACTCACGCGCTGGCTGTTTTGTTCCATAGGGTGTAGGGCCGCCAAGACGCTCCACAGCAGACACTTCTGGTCAGTATTCTGTACATTGATGGCGTATTTCATCCTTACTTTTCTGGGCAGGGGGATGTAGGAGGAAGCTGCCGTATATAGGTGGCCGTCTTGCGCTCCAAATGCTGGATGTTCTCCAATATCCATCTGGAACCTCTTCCCTCGTGCTCCTCAAAGGAGGAGAGTACCTTAAATCAGTAAAAAATAACCTTAATATGATGTACAGTATGTGTAGAATTATACCCTAGAGCGAATGGAAAAGATAATGCTTAAGATAAAACACCAAACATTTAATCATACTAGCAAAATAGCAGTACATTAAAAATTTAAATTGTACTACAACTTAGTAAAATGATTCAGGATTTAAGTAGTCTAACAACTTAATACGATGATTTGAAAATGCATGCATATGAAGACGTTTAACTTCATTAGGGAACATATATATTCTAATCTAAACGCGAGCAGCATTATTGAATAAAAAGCGATGTAGGATAAATCAAACGAAGTACGTTCAAAAATTTAGTTCTCATTGCAGAACTGAGTAGTAGAGTCAACTCGTATACGAGTGAAATTTACACGGGTATGAATACCAGAGTACCTCAAATTTGAATAGAAAATAGAATTTCATTGAATTAGTTTATAAAATTAATGGTACAGTACAATTAAACAATTTTTTCGCATGCGATATTGCATGCATGAGAATAGCATATAACGGGAACTGGGAAAATTTAAATCAACTTAAATCCAGATATTGATATGGGGAAATTAAAATTCCAAAGAAATAAACTCAAATTAACAATGAAAAAAACAAAAAATCAATTTTAAACACTTAGATTCTACTTGAATGATTAATTATGTAATTTAATTCAAAAGAGGATACAACAGTTGTACTGGTTTTCTGAACAATCCCTTTGAAGTTTTTACCATACATGCTCTAATAAGATTTTCTTGACCATGAATAATGTCTAAAATTATTCCCAAGTCTCATAACAGTTTAGATTTGCAAGTCCCGTCTACCAGTACAATGTCTCCGTCCTGGAGATTTCGGTGTTTTTCTGCAGTTTTATAATGATGGGCAGAGCTAAAATTGAATAAATATTGTTCCTTCGATTTAGTCCACAATTGTTTTAATAATCTGGTTTGGTAAATCTTCCTTCGAATTAAATTCTCTTTGGTGGAGAGTTTAGTTATCCCCTCCATTTTGCTGAACTGGAAAACAAAGTCCTGTCTACCAAAATGGTGGAAATGAGCAGGCGTGAGGGACTCAGGTTCTCCAAAGTCACTGGTTGTGTAAGTCAGAGGTCACATATTGAGAACGGCTTCAATTTCCTTTAAAATTGTCGTTAATTCCTCAAATGAAAGAAGAGCTCGTCCTAAAATCATCCGCAATGGGTCTTTAACACACTTTACCATTCGCACGTAGAAACCTCCCCACCATGGGGCACGTTCCACGATGAACTTCCATTTCACACCTTGGCTGGAGATGAAATCTTGTAGTTCGAGCTCTTTTATGATCTTATAAAAATTTTGAAGCTCTTTATCCGCAGCTTTGAAACTTTTGGCATTATCTGAGTGTAATATGGTGGGGTTATGTATCTCAAGGATCCAGCATATCAAAATACTTTTGTACTCAACAAAAACTTAACTTTATTACAATAACAAAACAGATTACATTGAATTATAGCAATAAGGATTACACGCCCCTCAGACAACCGACCTAGCACGCCGGAGTCAGACGCTCATCTCCCCTTTAGTATACTCCCTCTTGTTTAAGGGAATACAGCGCGCCCCCTAGAGAGAAGGGACAACGCTACACTGAGTATATTACCTTACAAGTGCCACGTCTTGACAGAAATCGCCGAAAAGCCAAAAGAAAGGATTTTGTGGTCATGTTTGTTGATAATTCTAAATGGACAGCTCTGGTTGTGGCGCATGTAAATAATACAATGTACGATTTTGAAGTATCGTTTTTGTCTCTTATGATAATCGGTCCTGCAAAATCTAACCCGATTATGCTGAATGGTGGAGATTCTGTTATTCTGTCCTTTGGGAGATGACCTGTTAATTGGTTGGATGGTTACTTATGCTTCTTACAAAGTAGACATTTTCTGATGATTTTTCTGATAAATTGTCGTCCTTGTGGAATCCAAAATCGTTTTTTTTTATTTTCATAAGGATCAAAGTAACTCCGCGATGCATAATTTTTTGATGTTCTTGCATAACTAAGAATTCTGTGAACCTTTCATTTCTAGGTAATAGAATTGGATTTATCACACTCGGGCTAAAATTACCTTGATTGAGCGTACTTCCTATTCGTAATAAATTAAGGTCATCTAAATATCATAAACTGTAAATTTTTTTTTGATTTTTTCTTAACGTGCTCACTACCTTTTAAGGAATCAATTTCTTTATAAATTTTCATTTGCACTTCTTTCATTTCTTCAGCTGATAAGATTCCTTCACGTTTAGACGAATTTCTTGAGTTGAAAACGAACCTTTTTATCCATGCTACTATTCTAATTATCTTCAGTAATGGACTAAAACGTTCTATCTCTATAAATTGCTCTTGAGAATCTGATGTACAAAAATTCTGAGAAATTACCTTTCTAGCTTCTTCCTGCTTAAATTCGTCTTCTGCTTCATTGGCTTCTATGGGCCAAAATTCAATTTGTTTAATCAGCCATGGAGGGCCAGACTACTATAATTTATCATTTTCGAGGTCCGTAAGACTGAGTCCTCTTGTAAGTCGATCAGCAGGATTATCACGACCAGGACAATGTCTTCAGTCTTTTGGGTTAGTCGGAGTTTGGATTTCAACAATCCACTCCGAAGGGTTTCCATGTACTAGAGGAGCTCTTAACCCAGTGAAGAACAATGTTTGAATCTGTCCACAAATATTGTTTTTAACACTAAACTTAAGAATTGTAAGTACGTGGTTGATAAGCCTAGCGCCAATCAAGGGCACCCATAAGTTCTAACCTTGGTAAGGTCAAAAGTTTTATTGGAGCTAGTCTGTTTTTCGAATTAACAAAGCTTGTCTTCACTTTGTTATCTTTATCAAATCTAAGAAAAATTACAGCACCAAAGGCCTTCTCGCTTGCATCACTAAAACAGTGGATTTCTACGTTGTCATAAGTGCTCTTCAAATCTCGGAAATAGTACCTGAGTAATTCTATCTTACTGAGGTGTGGAAGTTGTGCACACCAGCTATTCCATTTGTTCTCTAGATTTTCTGGCAATTTTTGGTTCCAATCGATGCCCTGTTTAAATAAAGTGCGATTATTTCAAAATCTTTTAGCTAAAAATTCAAATTTCATTTTTACGAGATCATAATTATTTGGAAGATCAACTAAACCGAATCTCATAGGTAACTTGACTTCATATCTATCATTCTCGAATTTATATATATAATATTTCTTTTAAATTCTTCTAATGTTTGTTTATCGCATATTTTTATATCTATAGGTTCATCTCTAATTCTTAATGAATTCAAGTTCCCGAAACCTTTTAAGTTCAATCGATGCTTTATCATCATCGTTATTTTCCTCCCAAATAGAAACATACATTGCTCCCATTAAATTACTCGAATTAATTTCATTAGAAAATCTTCCGTGAAGTGCCCACCCAAATTTTGTTTCATTCAAAACAACAGTTGGTGAAAGACGTTTAATTTTTCCTGTCATGATTGACCAATAATAATCACCACCCACTAATAAGGCCCCGTTCACATGAGGCGTTTTCCAACGCGCGTTTTACGTCTAAACAAAACGCGGGTAGCCAAAGTACATAGAATTCTACTGGAGTGTTCACATGCAGAAATCGCGAGAATCCAAGCGCTAGATTGCTTCGGCGCTTCAACAATCTCCGGTCGTTCTCGCGATTTGAAGGCGTTTTGAGAAGCATAGGTTTCTTCTGCAGCGTTCTACAACATGACACGCGTTTTGACGGGCGTTAGGCTTTTTAATTCCTCTAATCCAAGTTTCTATCTTCGCGATCGTTAAAGATAGAGTGAAAATTTCAACGGATTTGAAATCTGCGGAAAATTTTACACCAGATCGATACCTGAAATGTGATTTTCTTTAAATAAATAATTTTTCAACTGTAACTTTAATATTTTCGCGATACTCATTTGACGAATATATCCATTACGAACACAAAAGGGAGTATTAATCTCGTTTTTATAGAAAAGATATAACTTGATTGGAGTATTTTGTCTTAATCCACTGATTTATATTTATGGCCATTAAAAATAGGATGAGAAAATTGAATCGTATTCGATTTATTGAAGAAATTTACCCTGCTTTCACACAAAACTTGCAAAAATTTGATAGTTTATAACTAAAGAGGATAGTGGGTAATTTTATTTCTGAGAATAACGTATACCAACAACTGTCCGTTCTAGTTTTCATGTGCGGCAAACGTCTTTAAAATAAAGCTTAAATAAAATATTCAGTTTAAAAGAGCTAAACTTTAGTTATTTTTTTATTTTTCCTCAACGGGTGAAATGCGTAAGATAAGTTTCAATTTTCATTCATTTTTCACATCCTCGTGTTACATTGAACTCGATATCACTTGAAAATCAACTTAATTTACTGTGAGCTTATTTTTCATAGAATTTATATTTTAATCTTGCAGTTAGTGTTATTACTACTTTAATCAAAATTTTTATATTATATATACGTGTAGACGCAAATTCTATTAGCAATCTCCTGATTTTCGATATATACTGCTTTTTGGTTTTTCTTTGAGATTTTTTAGTTTTAACAAAATTTTCTCGTTTCATCGTGGGGTTTAATCAAATTTTAGTTAAAATATTTCCCAGTCATTATTCCATTCGTGGCTCCATTTGTGCTACAAAACCCCTGAAAGAGGGTAGGTTGGAGGGTTAGTATTCGTTTCGGATAGTTGGAACTCTGGGAAAATTGTGTTTAAAAATTAAAAAACCAATTATTGTTATATGTGTTATTTGTGCTGATACATTAAAATGTTTAGAGATAGGTTTGAAAGAAGTATAGATTTATTTGAAGGAAAATTAAATAAAAATTAGCTATAGATCGTAGGAAACACGATAAAACCTGCAAAAATAGCATTAAAAAAAAGGTTATCACCAGTGCCGGATTTTGTTTGCGTGTCATCTTTTGATAGTACTTCATAGACAATGCCATATAAACAGAAATTCCGTTTCCAATTTCCTGGTTCTAGAAATAACGTTTCTTGGGGATATATTTTTACTTTACACTGTCAATTTTAAAATTTTAAGGAAATTCTTTGGTCATTTTCTAATTAGTTTCGTTTTTTATCAAAGTTTTACAGAAATATTCCAATTTTTCTTACGCAGTTTCGCTTTTACGATAAAACGCATTACAAATACTCATCTGCTAGCTTCTTGAGCCCAAAAAATCCATGATCACCCCTTAACACAAAACAAATCCTACTTTTTTTTTGGTGGGTGAATCATCGATACTGGAGAGTGAAGGTTATAGGCTTTCTTCCTCCAATCTTGACAGTAAAAAACGAATACTTTAAGATTTTAGAGTTAATGAAAATGTTTAATAATGCCACAATTTGAACTACATACATAAAGCACTGCTTCTCTGATCCGCTGGCTCTTACCGGTTCCTAGGTCCAAAATATCCCGTCATTGGAAATTTTTTGAAAAACGTACGAAAAGCTAACGTTCAAAAATTTACAACCGAGGTTGATGGCATTGGAATCGTATACTATACGTTACGAAAGATTTACCTGTTTAGGTTGTCATTTCTGGTCAGCAAGTCGATTATATTGCATTTATTTATGTATAAAGGTTGAAGTTCAAAAACACTTTATTCACAGGCAATTAGGGAACGGATGTTTTACAAATCGAAAGAATATCACATTTTTACGTCGTTTTGAATATTTTTTAGATTATTTTAGGCATTTTATTGCTCATTATACATTTCTAAGTTAACCAAATACAGGCTCTTGTGAATACAGAGAAATTAATTTTAGGTTGGGAAAGAAAGATTTTCATCCTACTTTTAAAGGCTGTAAAATTAAAACAGTTGATAAGGGGCAACAAAATATCGTATTAAAGTGACATTCCCTTTAAAAATAAGGCAATACTTCCGCTTACGCTTAGTATAACAGGAATATCTGAAAAAAGATTAGTTGCGACTATTGACAAAAAAAAAATTTTTTTTCAAAGAAAAGCATGATTTTGGTATCGATCTAACGTAAAATTTTACGCTGATTTGAAATCCGTTGAAATTTTGGCTCTATCTTTAACCATTCAAAAGATAGAAAGTTGGATTAAGGGAATAAAAAAACATTTTAATGCATAACGGAAACTGACCTTGAAAAGCGCCCAAGTGCTGTTCACATGGTAACGCTCGAAAATTCTTTTCAAACGCGCGTTGCAAAAAGTCCATGTGAACGGGGCCTCAGGCCCCGTTCACATGGACTAATTTAACTGTTTTAATTTTACAGCCTTTAAAAGTAGGATGAAAATCTTTCTTTCCCAACCTAAAATTAATTTCTCTGTATTCACAAGAGCCTGTATTTGGTTAACTTAGAAATGTATAATGAGCAATAAAATGCCTAAAATAATCTAAAAAATATTCAAAACGACGTAAAAATGTGATATTCTTTCGATTTGTAAAACATCCGTTCCCTAATTGCCTGTGAATAAAGTGTTTTTGAACTTCAACCTTTATACATAAATAAATGCAATATAATCGACTTGCTGACCAGAAATGACAACCTAAACAGGTAAATCTTTCGTAACGTGTAGTATACGATTCCAATGCCATCAACCTCGGTTGTAAATTTTTGAACGTTAGCTTTTCGTACGTTTTTCAAAATTTTTCCAATGACGGGATATTTTGGACCTAGGAACCGGTAAGAGCCAGCGGATCAGAGAAGCAGTGCTTTATGTATGTAGTTCAAATTGTGGCATTATTAAACATTTTCATTAACTCTAAAATCTTAAAGTATTCGTTTTTTACTGTCAAGATTGGAGGAAGAAAGCCTATAACCTTCTCTCTCCAGTGTCGATGATTCACCCACCAAAAAAAAGTAGGATTTGTTGTGTTAAGGGGTGATCACGGATTTTTTGGGCTCAAGAAGCTAGCAGATGAGTATTTGTAATGCGTTTTATCGTAAAAGCGAAACTGCGTAAGAAAAATTGGAATATTTCTGTAAAACTTTGATAAAAAACGAAACTAATTAGAAAATGACCAAATAATTTCCTTAAAATTTTAAAATTGACAGTGTAAAGTAAAAATATATCCCCAAGAAACGTTATTTCTAGAACCAGGAAATTGGAAACGGAATTTCTGTTTATATGGCATTGTCTATGAAGTACTATCAAAAGATGACACGCAAACAAAATCCGGCACTGGTGATAACCTCTTTTTTAATGCTATTTTTGCAGGTTTTATCGTGTTTCCTACGATCTATAGCTAATTTTTATTTAATTTTCCTTCAAATAAATCTATACTTCTTTCAAACCTATCTCTAAACATTTTAATGTATCAGCACAAATAACACATATAACAATAATTAGTTTTTTAATTTTTAAACACAATTTTCCCAGAGTTCCAACTATCCGAAACGAATACTAACCCTCCAACCTACCCTCTTTCAGGGGTTTTGTAGCACAAATGGAGCCACGAATGGAATAATGACTGGGAAATATTTTAACTAAAATTTGATTAAACCCCACGATGAAACGAGAAAATTTTGTTAAAACTAAAAAATCTCAAAGAAAAACCAAAAAGCAGTATATATCGAAAATCAGGAGATTGCTAATAGAATTTGCGTCTACACGTATATATAATATAAAAATTTTGATTAAAGTAGTAATAGCACTAACTGCAAGATTAAAATATAAATTCTATGAAAAATAAGCTCACAGTAAATTAAGTTGATTTTCAAAAGTGATATCAAGTTCAATGTAACACGAGGATGTGAAAAATGAATGAAAATTTAAACTTATCTTACGCATTTCACCCGTTGAGGAAAAATAAAAAAATAACTAAAGTTTAGCTCTTTTAAACTGAATATTTTATTTAAGCTTTATTTTAAAGACGTTTGCCGCACATGAAAACTAGAACGGACAGTTGTCGGTATACGTTATTCTCAGAAATAAAATTACCCACTATCCTCTTTAGTTATAAACTATCAAATTTTTGCAAGTTTTGTGTGAAAGCAGGGTAAATTTCTTCAATAAATCGAATACGATTCAATTTTCTCATCCTATTTTTAATGGCCATAAATATAAATCAGTGGATTAAGACAAAATACTCCAATCAAGTTATATCTTTTCTATAAAAACGAGATTAATACTCCCTTTTGTGTTCGTAATGGATATATTCGTCAAATGAGTATCGCGAAAATATTAAAGTTACAGTTGAAAAATTATTTATTTAAAGAAAATCACATTTCAGGTATCGATCTGGTGTAAAATTTTCCGCAGATTTCAAATCCGTTGAAATTTTCACTCTATCTTTAACGATCGCGAAGATAGAAACTTGGATTAGAGGAATTAAAAAGCCTAACGCCCGTCAAAACGCGTGTCATGTTGTAGAACGCTGCAGAAGAAACCTATGCTTCTCAAAACGCCTTCAAATCGCGAGAACGACCGGAGATTGTTGAAGCGCCGAAGCAACCTAGCGCTTGGATTCTCGCGATTTCTGCATGTGAACACTCCAGTAGAATTCTATGTACTTTGGCTACCCACGTTTTGTTTAGACGTAAAACGCGCGTTGGAAAACGCCTCATGTGAACGCGGCCTCAGTCTATTTTATTTTCTTTCTCATTTAATTCATCTGAAACATCTGCAAATTTATCCCCAATTTTTTTTATTTCATGGCGCAATTCAAATTTAGGCACTCCTATGATATCCGGACAAATACTTTCTGATTCTAAAGCCTCTAGACTAAACATATAATCCGAATTCGTATCTCAATAAAACACGCACTCGATTTTGAGAGCTCACTGGTGGGTTTTTACTGCCTGCAAAAGTGGATTCTGAATGCCTCGCGCACTGTCAACTCTAATTCCAATCCAAGTGATATATTTTTGTTTATGAAGTTCCGCTGCGGAATCAAGCAATAAGCGAAAGTTAACAATTTCGTTTCTGCCGACAAACTTACAACGTATCGCGCTTATTTTTATTATGCGGATGTTGAATCAAAGACGAGACTACCACTTGTTTTTGCTCGGTCGTGGAAGGTTTAACCGGATGTTTTGTCTGCATATTTTTCTCGCATAGGGATTTTTGGTGCCTCTTTGACAGGCAATTTGCGCATTGAATATGTGTCGAACTGCACTGGTTTGCACAATGGAATGGTTTATAGCATTTGAAACATTTCGCTTGCTTACGTAAAGAATCTTTCCGCTGATCTAAATTTAAGTTACAATTTTCAGATTCATGTTTTTCGCTACAAAATGCACAATGATTTACTGTTACAGTATTTAAAGTAATTGCAGATGGGGTCTTATTTTTTATCTGATTAGAATATTTCGTCGGAAAGTTTTGTTTAGTTTATTTTCAAAAGGCTTTGTGTTTTAGAAGTTATAAGTTGTTACATTTAGAGATTTTTCGCGCGCTTCTGTTTCTTTTTTAAGGTAGTTTAGTAACTTGGTTATATTCGTTTCTTTTTTATCACTTTGTTCCCTATGGAATTGCAAGACAAGATCATTTGGAATACATTTGTACAATATATGCAACAATAAACAATTGTACGAGCAGACTTAATTTCCAGGGATTCGAGACTTCGTATTTGTACAGATATTTCATCGTATAATTTTCTTAATGCAGTTACATCGTTTGACCTACGTACAGGTCCTAAATTTAGAAGACGGTTAGTATGTGCGGATATTAAAACGTCTTTTTTCCCATACCTTTCTGTTAAAATATCGACCGCCTTTTTATAATTTTCAGCAGTTAAGGGCAGACCACTTATGGCGGTGGCCGCTGAATCGCTAAGCAAAGTTTTAAAATAGTTAAATTTTTCTAAATCCTGAAGTGTTTCGTTTTCATGAATTGAGACTTTATATTGAGGCCAAAACTCTTGAAATTTGCATGTCACCTGTAAAATTATTTAGAGATATACGGGGTAATTTCGTGTTAGTTTTCAATTTTGTATCGTCTATTGTTTCTGTACTAGATCGATTTAGATCTGTATTAGACTGATTTGAAATCAAATTTTTATTTAATTTACTCAAATACCTATTTGCACGCGACCTACAGAGCACAATTCATTAACTGATTATATTCAACCGAACATTCTATTTCTGATTGTAAATCCTTAGTTTCAGTTTGGTTTTCAACGATTTCATCCAAACTAGTTAATACAGTTTTATGTTCTAAAAGAACATCTAGGGAATCTTGAACAACTTCTGGGTTCAAATCTTCTTTATTTACTTCATCATCAATTTTCTTAATTAATTTAGTAATTAAACTTCGAATTGTTCCTCTTTTTGTTTTGTTACGTTTTAGCGAATGCTTTGTACTAATCTTCTACAAATTTCAGAAAACAGAAATAAATACACTTACCCCATGATGATTCAATCAAAATTTTTACCTCTAATAGATATCTATCTGTGTATCCAAAAGAAAGGTGATGTTAACAGCTTCCCGGCCGATGCACCAACATATATGGGGATGCGTTCGTGGTTTTCAGTGGTTTTAGTTGTGATTTAATTAAAAGAAATAAGTTTAATACAATTTTCATTGCAACATTTGAATTTGAATATCTTTGTATTAGAATATTATTGTACTAGTTGAATTTATATATTGTTTATTTCAAAAGTGTTAAATATTGATTGTAACAATTATATACTCTTAAAAGAGTTCTGCTATTCTAGAGTTTTTATAACCTCGCCTGGACATTCAGATTCGAAGTGAAATACGGTGAGCAAGGCTCATCTGTACTCAATGCATGTATTCCATAGCGCGTGTAAATATTCTGCAAATAAAAGCAAGTTATGCGAACCCGTGATGAATCCTTTATGTGTACTAAAGTGATTTAATGACAAGAACAAAGAACTAAAACCACTGAAACATCGAACGCATCCCCATAGGAACATAGCATATAACAGGAAACCACAATATAATGTAATATATAATTATACATTCATAGACTGAGCGCATAGAATATGTCTCACCTTGTCAATAGCAGAGTGGATGTTGGGCAAACCTCCTGGCAGAACTATTTCGCATTTACTGCGAAAATGGGCTGTACACCTTTCACTCTCTTCGGTAAGGCGACGAGTAAATTGGAGGATTACGTTCAAGTGAACAGCTGCAGTATAGACCCCCCCCCCCCCAATCCATTTGGCGACTTTTTTTTGTCGCCAACCATGACATTACTTGGCGACATTTTTTAACAGACATATTACAAAAAAATGTACATAAGTTCAATATAAGTTATTCTAATCTTTTAACAGATTTCACTGTAAATGAGGGTTTCCTGTTTAAACGGGGCTGCCAGTCGTGAACTGAACCCTCAGTCGCACCCCATTCGATTTTTTTTAATGGAAAACGATTGAATGGAAACGAAAAAATTGACACCAATTTCGACTATTTTATTTACCCCACCAATCTTCTCCGACGTCGTCTCGATGAAATTTAGAATTTGTTCGTTGACGAATTGCCGCCAATCGGCCAAGGTGTTAGTAGCAAAGGAATATTCTTCCTCAATTTCGCTACTTTTTCTGTAGGGCTGTAGGGACGCTGTAGGGTTGCTAGAATGGAGTGGAAAAAAGTGAGGGGTTACCAAAAACAACATCAATCGCAATCGAGGGTTGGCGACGAATAAAGTCGCCAAATGGATTGGGGGGTCTATACTGCAGCTGTTCCCGTTCAAGTAATATTTGATGACGTTTTCGGAGATGACCGCATCATGAATTCGCTGAGCGATTTCATCTAGTACCGAGTGAAGAAACACTTTGAGATCGTGCCTGTTTCCCTGGGTAGGGCAGATACACTGCACATCGAGACATCGGTGCCTCGCAGGTCGGATCCTAGAACTATCCGCATTCGATGTAGAAGGTGGGTCCGTGTAGACCCACTTGGAGGAGGGTCTAGCATCTACGGCTTTTCGTTTCTGGGGCTTTTAATGCATCTTCGCATGCCGTTTTAGCGCGTCTTTACGGTTGAAGCTTGCACCGCACTGCGAACATTGATGGCTGCGATTCCCGTGAACAGCTTTCTCATGTCGCGTCAGATTGTGACGATGTGTAAAAGTAGTGTCACATACCGCGCAGGTGAATAGTTCGACAGGTTGTCTCGACTGCTGGGATGTATCAAAGGGCTGGTTCAGTTGAGTCGAAGTGTTATCCCCAAAATCCATGGCAGTCATTATAGCATCGGTCATTGGAAATTCACTACTTTCGAACGCTTCTTCAATAGACATGATTTATATTTTTCAAGTTAATCGCGAGAGAGATAGCGGAGCTGTAGCTAGTGAGCTAGTGAACTGAACACAAGTGTAGGTAGTAGAATGAAGCCTAGTGGTCAAGTTGTTCCTTCATGTAGGAGGTTCCTCAAAGCTGATTGGTCAATGCAACGTCATGAATATAAGCTAAATTCCATTTGTCAAGAGTCCGGTTGGAAACACGCTTCACCCCGGCAATGATGGGACGACTAGTTAGTCGAAGCCAATTGGGTCATAGTTCTTATCTCTAGTTCAATACTCTCCACACTGCGAAGGCGATAGTGAGGTGATACCTACCACTGTCTTCAATGCCATTGATGCGTGAATTAACTTGCAAACAGAATGCTTATTCAAATATTTATGAATCGTCGATAGCCAAAGGGGCTGATTATTCGATCTCATCCGGAATCATAGATAAGGTGATGCTATCTGTCATAGAACTCATCTCATGTCAGTCTAAATTAGAACTTTAATTTACCTACCCTTTTAAATCACTGATGAAGTGTTCAAGTACGGATAATACGGCATTCATGACTTCCGTCCGTTCCGTTAAAGTTGCCAATGCAAGACAATCACATTTCCTATCATCCGATATATTCAAGAGATTCAATTCTCATTGTATAATACGTATATGACAAACACTACATCAGTTGAAACTCATGTGGTTTTCCCCACACCCACGGGAAGCAAACATTTCCATCTCGTCAGCAGCAGGAGCGAAACAGCTCAACCAGCGCCACCGGCCTCCAACACGGTGAAAAATACAAGTGCAAACTGTAAACAAGTAGCATATAAAAACCCAACATTGATTCAAAAAAACAACTCAACTTCACTCAACAGCAGTAGGAAAACAACTCAACTTCCGGGATGATGTCACATCCGTCAGCAGGAGGAAAACAACTCAACCAATCCGCACAATCCGCTGTTCCCATATCCACATATTCTAATTAACTTGTCTTGTCCATCAAGATCTGGTCAGATTTGCAAATGACGAGATACCAAATCGGGACAACCACCAGGAGGGTTAACTAACAAACAAAAATTCCAAAAGTCATTTTTCTGATCAAGTGGGGATGTTTTCGTTCGCCAAATTCATACAAAATTCTTTCAGATATTAAAAATGTGTGGTTTATGTGAGTCTTTTCTTTTGTGGTGGTTGTGCGGGATATATAAAAACTAAACTAGTATCAGAATAACAGACAAAAATATCGTTAGAAACTTCTGTTTCATGTAAAGTGAATTAAAAAATTTATTAAAACCAAAACTTTCAGTCATCCCCTTCCCCTAACTACTCCATCTCTAATCCCATTTACATAAATGGAATTTGATGTTGCGAAGAGGAATTTGAATGACCGTTATCTGTTGATGTTTCTGAATGAATGAAAATTTATTTCAAATCGCCAAAGTTTTCAAATTCTAAATTCTTTTTTGACGATTAAATCATCAGGAATAAAGGAAAAAGTAACGATCCCAAAGAAAAAGGTAGGTTCCTGATTTAAAGTTGCACTGGAGCAACACTACGGACAACATCTCGCCATTTTGAATCACGTCGTATGACGAGGTGACACCAGAACTGGCACTCCACTCCAAACTCCCGCACTACGCCAACGTGAGGACATTTGAGGCCACGACAAATTTAACGTGCATCAGCCCCACGTATACGACAGTTTTTAGTTGGACCGAGTTTGAAACGAGTTCTAATTAAAATAAATCTTAATGTGGATCCGGAGGCTGTCTTCAGGCTCATTTGGTTTGACTTTAGGTCGGTTTGGTTTGTAACTCTCTACGGTCAATTTTTTGTTGCCTGTGGGCTACTTAGACCGATGCATAGGGTCGTGGTTCGGCATAAGGCAATTTTCCGTAATAACGGACGGAGTTAAGGATTAGCATCCGGAGGGGTGCAAGATGGAAACTCGGACCAGCCAAAAACCGTCGTGTATACACGGGGGCTGGTGCATGTTAAATATGTTGGGGCCTCACCTTGGTGTGGTGTAGAAGTTTGGAGAGTGGGGTGCCAGTTCAGGCATGACCTCGTCTCACGTGGCCGTGGTTAAATATTATGTGGTGTCATCGGAACTCTAACTTCGGGATTGATCCCCGACCGTCGCCAATAGCCCGTTATGTCCCTCTAGTTCGACGTTAATTAACTACCTCCTGGCAATTGGAAACACTTTAGAGTTGTGACATGCCTGACAGCATTGTGTGCGCAATTGGCACATGCCGTTGCACGCGCAATCTCGTTCCAATCTAGCTACAATCGTGGGCACATTTTCTGGTGTTGGTTCCGTTCAGTGTAAATTTCTATGAGGTAAGTTTTATTTTTTAAAGGCTTTGAAAGTCGAAAATCCTGTGTTTGTTAAATCCTGTGTTTACCTCTTAAATTCTATCTTACTACTTTCACAACAAAAAGATAACGTAATACACAATATGTACTAAAACAGGTTAGGTAGTTAACGTCGCACTGGAGCAACAAAACGTTGTATTGATGACTGTCCGGGATCAATCCCCAAGGGAAAGCTCTGAGGACGGCATAATGTGATTTTGTACCAAGATCAATTGTACCCCACTTGTGGAAGTTTGGAGAGTGGGGTGATGAACGAAGTCACACCTGAGCTGGCACCAAGATCAGCTGGCACCCCACTCTCCAAACTTCATTGATTGACACCATCATCTTGCACCGGCCCCGCGTACACGAAGGTCTTTGGCTAGACCAAGCATCGAACTCGCATCTTCCGGTTGCTAATCCATTGCTCTTCCAACTGGGCTACCTCGGCCTCCTTTGCAAGAATGTCTTGTGTGGAATACGATGAAAGAGCTTCATTACGTACAAAATGTGTGGGTTCTCTTATTTTTAAAGTCTTAAAGTCAACAATAGCAATTGGTCCAACGTCTTATTCAAGAGTGACTTGAAGTTCAAAGTGACATGTCAGCAATATCGGTTTATAAATTTCATTATGACAACTCAAGAGTTTAGTCATAGTAAACTCTTAACTTGTATACCTCGCATAAATAAATTTTTCAGCGATTTAAATTCTAACATTTGTATTTTTACTGTAGACAATGTTCTTAATCTCGGAAAAATAAACTTATGTTGCGGGTTTGACTTTAATTTATTCATTGGCATCCCCTGTATATCTTAAATGTATGTGTTAAAAATTAGGAAAAACTATACTTTGCGCAAGGTAGTAGGCGTAGTATCGACCCCTTATGTTTTACCATCCATCTCTAGCCCCCTAAACATGAAAATATCAAACTGAGCAGTCTTAATATACAAAAAATACGTATATACCTAGCCTTGAGCATTTTAAGGAGACATCCAACTACCAATAAGGTCCAAGGAGTTCTCTTGAAGTACAAGATGGCCAGTAGAGCGACGAAACAACCCCCCTGAAATGGTTAGTGTACCGAGTGTTGTTGTAACCTACCACATATGGGGTCTTCGCTCTTGTGTGCCTCATAATTTACATTTTCAATTTACTAATGAAAATGATATAATATTTTTTTTTCAAATTTACATTTTAATTACGGCCGATTATGAGTCTTAGATACCGTTCATAAGTTGCGAGTCAAAATTGGTTCTAATTGAGTGTCAAGAACAAGATCTACTTAAGAAACCTAGAATATATTTTAATTTTTGAGATAAATATTTACAAGGGTTGAATTATAGCCATCTAACCACAAAACTACACAACATATGTATGATATTTCAATGAAATAAGATAAAGACACAGCGTGGGTGTAGGTCAGGTTTATTGTTTCAATTATTGTTATAAGAGCTTTTGTATATAAATAAATTTTCATTTAAGTTACAAAATATCTTGTATTTATGATGTATGAAATTCCTGATCATTTCGTATACTGTTTATACTGTTGCTTCAAAACAATCATTTGCGAAATGTCTGCAAATGTAAAACCCAATCGTTATTGAGCATTATTTACATCATCATGGGATATCCCGTGATCCAACACGCGTGACTGCCGCTATTCAGGTATGTCCACCGTGTCTTCTGAACACGCGGCAAGTCACGCGTGTGGCCTTCTCGACGCTTTGTCGCGTTACACCCCGACGCTCGAGACGCTGGGGATCGGGCAATAGTCTGCCACAGAACTGGTGTCTGATGACGTTGACCATTCTTCAGAGCTGCTCCCTCCGTCCTGGATTTGCTCTAATACTCCTAGACGGGGTTGAATGGGTTGTATCCCGTCTGTGTATAGCATCCAGTGGGCGACTGCCTCCATGTCGGATTGAGTCATCCTCTTCTGCAACGAGAGAAAAACGGTTCAGATGAATTTTCGATGAATCATGTGTCATTTCACATTCAGGAATCAATTAATACCAACCCCTATTGGTATTGAAGTGGAGAGAGTACTGGAACGGTTGAGAGAAACGGAAACCCCGAATTCTCAAGAACCGTAACATGTACCAATGTAATGGTCACTGTCACCATTTTCAAATGTTAACACAGCACGTGTAGTAACGTGACACTAAGCAGTGGAATCCACAATGCTCCGAGAGAATGCTCGCTGGCAGTCCAGAGTGCTTTAGTGTGAAAAGGGAAAGTGCTCGCTACGAGACAACATACGCATTAACAATTAAAAATCTCTACAGTGTTAAAGAACCTGCTTTGAATTTCTTTGTGTTCGTCTAAGACAGTTTGTTCAGTCAGAAAGGTTCGAGGAGGCCGCGGTAGTCCGCCTGGATTGATTACAGACTTTTGCCAATAGCCCGTTGTGTTGCTCCAGTGCGAAGTTGATTCAACTACCTAAGCGAAGATTTTGAGTCCAGTTCGCAAAAAATACAGTAGCGAATTTTAAT
Organism: Meta bourneti; assembly: GCA_933210815.1. NCBI lineage: Eukaryota > Metazoa > Arthropoda > Arachnida > Araneae > Tetragnathidae > Meta > Meta bourneti. Next base: position 9,994,741 of record OW119925.1, on the reverse strand, counting down.
AAACTTGATGTGCTACAGTTTGCTAATGGATACGAAATTTTAAATCTGACGAGAAAGGAAATTGTCTTCTACTTCATATGAAACAGCGGAACCGAAAAAAACCCGGCTTTGTGTTAATGTTCTATATCCTCTTCCTTTATATGCCCTGTAAGATATGGATGTAGTAACGAAATTCATTTCATTTTTAGTTGATAAAAATGTTGGGTTTTCATCAATGCATACTCTGCTTCTATTGGCCAGATTTAAGAAACAAAATCTATCTTACCACATGGAGGCAGGCGGAGTAGCTCTCGGGCGGGAAACAGGTGTCTCCACGCCAACCTTTGGTCACAGCTTGGGACTCTGTGGCACGATCCGCCACCTGCGAAAACATCTCGATGTCACTGACGCCTCGAGGATTGCGAAAAACAGACCTGAAACAGAAGATGGTTATTTCCATCCAATAGATACAATGTTGTGCAGCTCTAGTACCAATATACTTAAAATTGGAAATTAGTCTCCGTGTAATTGCATGAATTTCAATTATGCTGACAACCTTGTCCTTCCGGATCTGGGTCTTCCGCCATAAACATAAACCTATACCTAAACCAAACAATATTCTTCCATTTAATCAATAAGGCTATATCATTTAATCAATAATGGCTAAAAATGCTGCATATATAGTGAGTTTTTGACTAGACAACAGTATTTGAGAAGAGACAAATAAGGTACTTAAAAGAATTTTGGTAAACCCACGATATCAAAATATGCTGATTGATATGTATAATAAGTAATAGGAGACGTTAAAATATTGTAAAGGTCTAACTGATCAGGTTCAAGTACATTCCTTATTTGAAAGAAAAACGGGCATCTTTGACTAAATAAAAATCTTCATTGTGAATTTTATATAAATTAATAAAAATATTCATAAAATATTGTGAAAATGTATGACCCGTTATCCTTTTAATGGGAAAGATACGACAGTTTCACTTTATTGTGTAAAAAGTACAGTTTTGAAGATATGAATATCAAAATATAATTTAGAGGAATTAAATTCAAATAGTTCACGTTCAAAGCAAACAATTGTAATTTCTTAAGTTATAAAAGATTTTGAATTGGCTATTAACACAAATGACTTACAGTTTCTTTCGAAACCACTTGATGATCTGTCGTCCCTTCATATCCTCAATAAGGTATGCTGAAAGCACGAATAAAATCCAAAAAATTTGCAAGTTTTCTTCAAAAAAGTCGCAGTAAATATATTTCAGGCTAATTCTTTCAAGAAATATCGCAAATGTGTAAAATTAAGTTAATTTCATACCGTTGTTGTAGCTTAAACAATGGTTTTATTCGCTGTGATTTAATTAAAAAGCATTGTTATAAAGAACTACCATTTTTAAGAAATCTATTTTTAAAAATTATGCATGTTTACATTGTTGCAATTTTTATTTTGTTTAGTTTTGCGAAGTAAGGAATATATCTACACTATAGCATATAGTCTATGTTATATAGACTATATACTATAGTGTAGATACAGTATATAGTCTATATTATGGACTATATACTGTACTATAGTATATAGTATATATACACCCATTCATAATATAGTATGAAATTTAAAAAAATAAATAGAATTAGGAGAAACATAAAAGTATTGAGTGCAATTTTAATATAAGAAATTATCCTTTATAACTTTGCAATTTATGTTTATTTTTCCCGTATACTGTTTCCCATAAAACAAAACCCATAGAGGCATTTAAATGTTTTTTTCGTTTCCATAAATTACGGGTTCGATTCCTCCTGGGTGTATTTCTCTCTTCAGTGTCAGTATAAACTTCCCTTTTATGTATGTCCTTTTACTGTAATTTGTTTGCAGCAGCTAGGCCGAATTGGTCCTTGCGCCATAATACCCTATCCAACCAATTAACCTTGTGAAAAAATATGATAGACTAAGTGTACGTCAAGCGCCAGGTACGCTGAGAGCTAAAGCATTTGCAATCTTTGCTTTTGCATCCTTTACAGAAACTACATTGGAACATTCATGACCATACGTTGAATATTGACTTCATTCAATCCCACAAAACGGAAAGATGTACCCTTCGAACTCTATCCAAAATACTTTTCATTACTTGATATTATATTGTGTCTGGCGCAGCATAGCCAAATATGTCCCTTGTGTCATAAAACCCCCAAACCAACCAAAATACTTTACCAAACAATAACGAAACCTGAAAACATTTTGTTAACATCCAATGCATTTGCAAATGAGTTTCTAAAAATTCGTTGAATGAGCATGAACCCCATATACGAACTTATGAGTAACCCTAATCTACCGATGCTAATCGACTTTCTGACGACAAACGGCCAGAAACTAATGGTCTTAATCGGAATATCTGAGTTAGTACTCTAAGCATCACGAGATTTCCCCGCGAATAGTGTAGTGTTACTTTAAACACAGCACCACTAACCTACTAGTAAATAATTACCTTAAATAACCACATCTATTAGTTGAAACGATGTGGTTATTCAGTCGCATCGAATATTGAATCCTAGGAAGTATACTATTGGTCAGGAAGGTCATAACTGGTTTTGTCATGCAGGGAAGGGGGCAGCTTAGGAAATATGCCTTCGAACTCCTCCCCTTCTGAGAGTCCAATTTCTTCGAGTCATTTCTGCAACGGATCACAAAAATGTTTCATTTAATGTCTGAAAGCACTATTCGGAAATTTTCATTCTGGTATTTTTTTCATGTATGCTTAAAGCAACTACCGATTTCTCAGAATTTCTTACATGAAATCGATTGGTTAGCAGAGTGGTTAGCACTGAGGCCGTTAGTTCAACAGGTTTCGGTTTGAATCCGGTCTTGGCATGGATGTTCATAGTGGTTCGGAATTCATTTTAAGTTGGAAGTCCCGATCTAATTAACCCTCGTAACGTAAGATTGAGAGCTTGTAAGCAACTCAGTCGGAAGTATAATACAACCGTGAAACCCTGCTTGCATGCATCCTTTTCTTATTTCCGTCACAAATGAGGCTACTCCTCTTTTAATCCTACAGCAAGGAGTTTCGGGGTATTTAATTATCTCCCAATGAACCACGGGCCATAGTGGGTATGCCCACTGCGCTAGCAACCTTCGAATTGTGGGCTGCGCAGGTTCGATTCCTGCCAGGTGCATTACTCCCTGGGTGTATTTCTCTCTTCTGCGTCAGTAAAACTTCCATTGTATGTCTTGTGTCTGGCGCAGAATGGTCAAATATGGCCCTTGCGCCATAAAACCCCAAAAAAACAACCCCACTGCGAAAATGTGAGGATATTTGAGCCCACGCGACAGATGAGCACGTGGGTTCAAAATTACGTGGTGTTGTCCTCGATCTTTCCCTTCGGGATTGATCCCGGAATTTCACCAATAGCCTGTTGTGTTGCTCCAGTGTGACGTTAATTAAAAATACCGTTATCTTAGGAATTCCCCTTGGAATTTGAGTAGTTTTAAATTGATGACTTCCGCATGCGCTGTGGTATGGGCGACTGACTGCATTTAGTGCGCAATTGGCCGTTGCACGTGCTTTCTGGTTCCACTGTAGCTGCCCACTGTGGGTAACTTTTCTGCCATTGGTCAAGTGTTTCCATGTGGTGAGTTGCATTTTGCAATTGTTTTGAAGATTGCGAGACTTGAAATCATTGTGCTTGGGAATACATTTTAAACCTCCATTTACCTTCTTTTGTACTAATTTGAATGCCCAAGTTTACAACTAAATGGTAACCTGAGACAAGATACGCTTAAATAGAGTACCTATTAAAGTTAAGTGTTGTTTAATGTCTGAAGTCTCTGCCCTTGTTATCTTTGAATCAAGTGGCCATTCGGAAGAATGCCTTGTGTTGAATTGAAAAAGCCACATTGTAATAAAATGTCAGGTAGCCTTTTATTTTTGATGTTGAAAGTTAGTTATTTGTCCAACGCTTTATCCAAGAGCGACGAAGTTCAAACAGACATGTTTTCAATCCTTTTACTCAGTGACATTTTTTAAACTAATACTTACCATAAATAATTGCATTTCAGCATTCAATTTAAATTCTCTAACATTTATATATTTGTAGATGAGTTCTTGGCCCCGTTAAAAATGACTTATATCGAAGTTTTAATTTTAATTTATTTTCATTGGTATTTAAATATATATCTTAATTATAAGTTGTACTGGGACACTTTTAGGTTCTTTGCCAATTGTTTAATAAATAAAGGAAGATAGAACTGAAATTTTGGTTATTAAGCAACGTCCATAATGGCCTGGTACACTGACATTTTTAAGTAGATTTTTCTTAATGTGTATTGTGTCTTGTGTACCTATTCAAAATTCAAAGTTTTAAAAGCTACGATTAATTGTATACCTGAAATTTGCCTCCAAAATAATTTCAAAATACGAGAATGATTTCGCCTTTATTTTAGCTTCTGCTCCGAACGAACTCGTGTTGATTACGGTTTGTACAATGCTATATTGAACACACTGAACTGTATTTTCCTTCGAACGTTTAATAACTGAGTATTCTGTCTCTTGTGTGTGACAATAGTTATTTATCTCTTCTAACCGTGGGTGTATTTCAGTTTAAAATACACCCACTATCTTAACCGTATTAGAGTTTGGGGTGAAATATCTATTTGGCTGACTATCTCAAAACTAAATTTTTGATAAGCATGCTTTAAATTTTCTTATTAGGTAAATTTGTCCTTGTCGTGTATTGAATCGATTTTGATGCAAATAATTGTAAATGAACTAATTTTTCTGGAGACATAAAATGCGACGGCATAATTTATGGTTGCAACCCTGATAGGTTCAGAACACTAGTGAGATTTGAATTTGCACTAACGGGGAATATTCTATACTAATATTTAAAATCAATAAATCAGAGCCACGGTAGCCCAGTTGGTAGTGACGGATTAGCAACCGGAGGGTTGCTAGTTCGAAAGTCGATACTACAAAAGACCTTCATGTACGTGGGAGATGGTGCACTTTAAATCTGTTGTGGCATCCAGTTTTGTGGAAGTTTGGAAGATAGGGTGCAAGCTAATGTTTTGACCTCGTCATCTGAGCGTGTTACAAAATGACGAGGTGTCCTCGGATCTTTCCCACGGGACTAATCCCCGACCGTTGCTAATAGGTAGTTTTGTTTCCTAGAGTGCGCGACGTAAATTCGTCTACACTCTTAAAATCAACACATCTTTCAAACAATGTTTCAAATTAACTGTTTTCTGTTGAATTTAACTTAATCGTTGCAGAGATTTATGCTGAAAAAGATGGAAAACTATAAACCTATCGCCTCTATATTTTGCACACAACAGAAAAATTCAGTATCAGGAGTAGAACGGGCCGCTTATGTTTCATCACTCGTCTCGAACCCTCCTGAACATTTAAATATCGAACGAGATTAAACACCTGAGTAGCCTTAATGTACCTAGAATACTTTTGTATCTAACCTTGAGCATTTCAGGGAGACATCCAGCAATCTTAGGCCTAATTAGCCTTGTCCTATTGTGCTACAAAACAAAACCACCCCCTCTGGAATGGTTAAATGGATTCACTCGGATCGTTCTAAGAATGCGATCAGCCTAAAATTGGACTTCTATCTAGTATAATCGTGAAGGTTTATCACATGCATTTTTACAAATCAAGCTTAGAATAAATTGAATTCTACTTCTGTGATGATTGGCCATGAGTCATTTTCTATGCAACTACATAAATGTAACGGTATAGTACGGCTCCCGTGAGAAAGCAATTGGGTCATGTGATTTTGAACGAGTCTATTAGTTGAATTAGGGGCGTGCAAATGTAAGCATATCCCTTCTTGAATAGGCATATTTAGTGGTGACAGCCGCACGTGTTTATTTGGTTCCTCCTTATTGCAACCCTTATGAGAGAACCTTTCACTCCTATTCGGAAATGAACTGACCCAAGGTTGACGTATCGCTGGAGCAGCACTATAGAGTTTCTGTGGCAATGCATGTTTCCTGTACTTATTCTGCATCGACCTTCTAATGAAATAGTCTGAGCATGTGGGAGTAGTCGCTGTCCTATGATCTCAGAAGTGTAAATCACGTGTGTTTACGAATCCACTTTTCCGATTTGCTATCGAAGCGCAGACTAGTGTTTTTGATCCATGTGGATAATCACTTAAAACGATCAATAATTTAGAAGTCACGCTTTTCCCCACAACCACTTTACAGATCTTCATGGCGAGCGACCGGAAGAAATAAAATGAAGCTCTGCGTGCACATGTTCCCTCCATTTCATTAGAAGGTCCATGCTATTCTGAACGTGGCGTCACTTGACTTGTTTCTCGAATACGATTTCATCATTTTGCAATTAAAAATTCTGAGGAATGAATTCTCATAATTCATGATAGTCGATTGTTAAACACCTATTAGATTAAACGCCATGCGTTGCCAAATTGGCTATAAGCTATTTTAAGGTAACCTGGTTATGTGTTTTGGGAGAGCAATTGGACAGCAGACGTGATATCCTCGCAGACCGTCCGTGATTCAAAGTTTCGTGGTGTTGTCCTCGGATCTTTCCCTAGGGAATTGATCCTGGACCGTCACCAATAGCCCGTTGTGTTGCTCCAGTGTGACGTTAATTAAAATACCTACTAGGGTGCGGCATGCCAGAATCGTTTAATGTTTTGGTGATACGTTTTCCAATATGGCATCATACTGCTTTAAACTTCGATGGACGTAATGATTCAGAGGTTAAAGTTCGTTCTTGTTGACTCATTCTGGTATAAATGGATGTAAATTTTAAACATCTTCGTTTATAATATTAAGCCTATTGCATACATTATTTTAATGATATTGAGTCTTACAATATTTATATTGCTTTTCAGGTGATATTGGAGTATGACAGCAACAAAAACTAGACGAAGAAACAGACTAGGACAAAAGACGAGCTTTCTGAATCGGCAAATCGTCTACGCATTCTTTCCACTTAACACATTGTCTCAGTTTGCTGCAAACGTGGCCAGTGACGTGAAGTCACTCACTTTATAACGAACGTGGTAAGTGCTCGTATAATTTTAGAATAATGCTTGAAGATTGTGAGATTTAAAGGATTAAATTTAGTTACGAAGCCTAATAAATTAAAAAGGCATCTTGAAATCAAACATAAAGAATTTATTAATAAACCAAAGGAATTTTTTATCAGAAAACATGATCATTTTAAATCTCAGCAAAATTTCACTAACACAAGCGTACCTTCTAAAGCTCTTGCTTCGTATTTAGTTTCTCGAAGAATAGCCATTTGCAAAAAGCCACATACAATTGGAGAAACTCTAATATTGCCAGCAGCTATTGATATAGTTTCCTCAATGTTTGGTTACTCCATGGCACAACTAAAAAATATCCCTCTTTTCAATGATACAGTATCCCGACGAATAATAGAAATTTCACAATATTTAAATGAACAATTAAAATGAGAGGCAATTTCTATGCACTTCAAGTGGACGAGACAACAGATGTTCATGGAGATTGCCATCTTATTGCCTATGTCCGATTTACTGATGGTGATGAACTGCGAGAACTGCTTTTTTTGAGCCTTTTCTTACGTATACTACTGGAGGGTGCATTTTCGATATGATCGATAAGTTTTTTGAAAGGCAATGATATTTCATGGGAAAGATACATTGGCATATGCACAGATGGAGCTCCTGCAATGTCGAGAATATATTAGACTTAAAGCGAGGGTGAAAACAGTAGCTCCAGAAGCCAAGTGGACACACTGTATGATACATCGACAGTCACTGGCATCTAAAGAGCTAAGCTCTCCTCTAAATAAAGTGTTAGTTATATAAAAACTGTAAATTTCATCAAATCTCGGCCATTAAAATCTAGAATTTTCAAGGTTGTGTGTGAAGATATGGGCTCAGAACATGTATTCTTACTTTTTCATACCAAAGCCAGATGGCTTTCAAGAGGTAAGGTATTGAACAGAATGTATGAACTGAGACATGAAGTTTTCTGTTTCTTTTGCATGATCAAAATCACACAATGGGAGCTTTATTGCAATGCTGTTTCCCTTATAAACTGGCATATCTTGCAGATATGTTTGAAAAAGTAAATATTTTGAATAAATTCCTTCAAAGAAAATCATTCCAGTATACTTTATTGGAATGATATAATTCAGGCGCGTTTATAAAAAAAGTTGCAACGTTGGACAAATAGTTTGAAAAATGATGATTTAGAAATGTTTCCCACTATTATCGAAATGCATAAAGTAACAAATCTTCAAACACTTCCTTCACAAGTGAAAAATAATTTGATTGACCATCTAGTTACGTTACAAGAACATTAAAAAAATATTTTTATGAAAATATTGATGCATGGAGCTGGATTGAAAATCCATTTGATGCATACCTGCCAAGTTTATCAAGCATTACTGATCAGGAGCATCGTATAGATTTACAGACTGTTTCTTTGAAAATAAATTTTAAAGATAATTCTTTGGCAAAGTTTTGGATTAATGTTCGACAAGAATACCCAACATTAAGTGAAAAAGCCATGAAAATGCTCATATCGTTTGCAACAACATACTTATGTGAAACTGGATTTTCAGCTCTATCAGCTATAAAGAATAAATATCGTGCAAGACTTGATGTTCCCAAGGAATTAATAGTTGCTCTCAAGCATCACTCCTCGTTTTAATAAACTTTGTGGTCAGAAACAAGTTCATCCGTCCCATTAATTATAGATAGATGTATCACGCGAGAAAATTCCATGGCAACAACCTCTGGATACGGGGACCGGCCCAATCGGTCGAAAGTTTCGAATTCCCTCGTTACGAAAGGCTCGAATTCTTTCAGACCTCAAACTCCTGAAGAATTGCCGAAGCCCATTAAGATTTCCATCCCCCTTTTTTCTGTGCTACAAAGATCGGCGCGTGAATACCCTTATCTCCCCATTGACAAAGATGTCAGGGTTATCGACGGGGCCTTGCAAATTGTTTATCCTCAAGCATCTAGTCTGAGAGGTTGAGTAAATGAAAAGAGATACACTTAAAATGTCACCTCCACCCTTTCAGTTTACCCGGGAAAAATCTGTCCCTTTTAGGCATACCCACGACCGGACAATAGAAACCGGCGTATTACGTGATAATGGGACGACACAAATCCCTTCTCATGTGAGAAAGCATTTTAAAGTCCGTTTCGGCCGGTTTCAGTAAGTTGCCTTTAAAGCCGGCTGCCGTAACCAAAGAAGGAAACAATATTCTGCCCCGACGTATGCAGAGGGTTAAAATATTAAATACAAATTGTAAATATGTTCTACAAATGTATATACTATATTAAACTTTAATTTTATATGCATAAAAAGTAATAAAAATAATTTGTTTCAATGTAAGGACTTCAATATACTAGCATTAAACGAAATTTTTTATACTTGAAACAAATTATATCGAGTAAGAAGGAGGGGGCGTGAAATCTTCAGATTGACATGAGGGATCCATAGATCAAAAGTTTGAGAACCTCTGCTGTAAAGTATTCCTTCACCCTAGTACAGTTTGAGGATTTTGCATGTAATGACGTAATTAATGTTTGTTAAATATCTTTATGGTGGTAAATAACCACATGAAGCCTTCACATAAATTCTATCGATTTGACGCGGTGAAGTGTTGAAAACGGTTTCAGGTTTCCCGCTCAAAAGACATCCTGCGTTTATTTTTGCCGATATCGGAACCTGCATCCTGACCCAGAGATCTTCCTGGATGGTAATAGAATTGCAGTGGTGGACAGTGAGGTTTCTAGGTGTAATATTCAACCAGAAACTTACCTTCCTCCACCACGTCGGGCAGCTGCGGATACCTTGCGAGAAAAAGCTCAATCTTTCGAAAGTACTTTCCAATACACCTTGGGGGGGGGGAACGATCCTCCTTGCTTAATATCTATCGAGCTACGATTCGAACCAGACTAGACTGCAGCTTATGGTTCTGCCCGTCAGTCTGTTACGTAGACTCGATACTGTGCATCACACCGCTCCGGAGCTCTTCACCGTTCAAAGGCCTCTATGTGGTTTGCCAAGAACCATATTTGACTTCAACACGTCTTTTGTCGCTACGACTATATTACCTTCCCCTGATCATCCACTGCAAAATTCACTCCCGGACAATTCATATAATCGGCAGTTCAGGAATTGACATTCTTTTATACCATTTTTCTGGTTAAGCATGAGGAATGTCATAGATAACACCTCTTCACTCTAGAAGTGGCCGAAAGACCATTCTTTACTATTTCGTCGTGGCGATTTCTGAATTTTATTTTTATTCAAATATTTTCTGGCTACGAGAGATAAAGTACCAATCCATCGCCAACTTTTTATTTTTCATCGTCATAATTTTAAAGATCACACAACCCTATACACTGACGGATCAAAATCGTCCAATCACGTCGGCCGAGCCTTTCTTTGCTTCCAAGACATTTTTAGTTTTTCATTACCATCAATCATTTCTGTTTTTACGGCTGACTTTTTAGCCTTTGTATAAAGCTTTAAGATATATTTCACACTTTGGGATTGGAAATTTTTATTTTTTTACAGATTCTAAGTGTTTTGGAGTGTTCGATTTTTAGAACACCCTTTGGCGTAGGATATTCTAAGCTTAACAAACTCATCCGACGTGGCTCCGGTATCACATTTTATTGGATATAGGAACGCGTCGGAATTGTCAATGAATTGCTGATGTCGCAGCAAAAAATGCCATGAATTTTAAAAACATTCGCGTTCCATACGATGCTATCCGTCATTTTATTCGGGACATCGTGTGGAACAAAGGGCGCGAAGATTGGAATGAGCAGATGAACAACAATCTGCAGTGTTTTCAATCATAATATTTCTACCGTTTTTACTATCTACACGGCTTGATGTTCTTATAACCCGTCTTCGCATTGTCCATTCCAGGTTCTCAGACATTTGTTTATGAATGAAACCGCTTCATCATTGCCATCAGCCATACACCATATTTTAACTTCCTTATTCACATTTTAAACATCTTTATCGTCGATATTTTAATACCTCATCACCAATTTTATCGGATTTGTTGGATCACCCACCTCTTTTATCACTTTACCTTCCTTCGGCATTCAAGATTTTTAACACATATAATTGAAAAGATTTTACATTGAATTTCATAAAGTTTATCTCTAAGATGCTAACACCCCATCTTAGTAATCATTTCTAAAAAATAGGGTTTTACACTTCTCAATTAAAATTTTACCTTTATATTTAAATTTTAAGCAACCCATTTGGTTTTATTCCTTGCATTCCTCCATTTTTGGATCTTGCGCCATAAAACCCAAAACAACCAACCTTGCATTCCTCCCTTTAATATTGGTCTGATTATTCCGTTTTCACATTTCAGTTTCTTGTTTTTGGTGCAGCTTATCCTTTTCGGGATCTTGCTCAAAACGACCAACTCAATAAATAAAACCCAAATTCCAAGAGCTGCTCATTCAAGTCTGATCGATAGATCAAGACAAAAGTATGATGATTGAGCTCCGATTTCGTTGCACTTGACTATAAAATAATTTTTTAAATGTCTACACCTTAGGATTCGTAATTATTAATTAGAACAAGAGGACCGATATTTGAGGGGTCCATGCTGATCCGAAAAGTTACAGAACATTTTTCAAATTCCTTGGATTACCACCCCTGACAAGTTTCCCCCACGCGATAATTACACCTAAAATTCTGCTTTTTCTCGTATGTGAAAGAATAACTTCATTTACCTCGTTTATAGAACTCGGTTTTCATTAAAAAAATTTTCTATGAAGTCAAATCAGTTTTAAATTCCTCGTTTTAACAACGAATTTCACAAGTGCGACATTACGGTAAAACACTTCTTACATCCATAATGGACAGATCGTTAAATCGTGGTCTCACGACTCGATGATATTGGATTAAAAGCTGTAGCTTCATTCCGGAGCTTCAAAGTTCACTCGTATTCATAAGAACTGGTCTTTCGCTTTGCAAACATTTCTCAGCAATTTCTTACCCCTTATGAAGTCCCTAAAGTTAAGTCTTTGAATGAATATACTGTAAGATATCCAAGCTTATTTACAAACTTGTTGCTTCGAAAGTGCATCATTGATTAAAATACATTTTATTATTCCAAATGTTAAATGTTATTGAGATTTAAAAAGAATCAGAATCTTTAGTTGCACATCTATTGCAAAATGTCTCAACCGCAGAGCAACTCTGGACCTTGCACCATAAAAAACTAACACAGCATTAGGTTCCTGTTTAAGAATCTATCGTGCAGTGAAAAATGTTATTGCGCAAAGTTTACTAAGTGCTGCTGTGACATAACGTGTCGTTTTAGCACTCAACAAGTAAAGTCGGTCTCTGAAGCCCCGTGAGCTGAATTTCTAGTTGTTTGTATCACATAATTTATTTTATTACATCATTTTCATTAGTACAAAGTTTTTCAAATACAAATTTTAAGTATGCCCGATTATAAATCTGAGATACCTTTCATTAGATTAGTTGCAAGTCGAAATTGGTTCTAATTAAGAGTCTCGATTGCAGAAAATCACGACTCAATTTCTACATTATAAAATTTTCTCATTTTATCTAGTGTTTTTATCCTTCACCATTTAAATTCATCGTTTGATTACCAATTTTAATTCACTATTGATGTTGTAAACAGGGTATTGTTTTATTTTTATTTATTCATCTCAGAAATTTCAATATTTAGTTCTTATTCTCATGTTCGCATTTTTTTCATGTTTTTCAATCTACATTTTATAGTCGTCTGGAGTAATTTAAAATATTTCACATCTTTATTGGATTACATTCTGTATCGGCCAATGCAATCAGCTGGATTTGGTACTACCTATCTTTTGTTTGACGCAGCTTGTCCACTTTTGGAACTTGTGCCATGAAACCCAAGCCAACCAACATCTAATTAAAAGTCAAGAACAAGATCTACTTAAGAAACCTAGATTAGTTTGGTTTTTCTGATAAATATTCCTAAGAGTTGAATTATATTGGCATGTAATTAATACACAGCACATCATAATATTTCAATGAAATAAGATAAAGACACAACGTAGGTGTAGGTAAGGTTTATTGCTTCAAATATTGTTATGAGAGCTTTGGTATATAAATAAGTTTTCATTTAAGTTACAAAATATCCTGTATTTATGATGTATGAAATTCCTGATTATCTTGTATCCTGTTTTATATACTGTTGCATCAAACCGTTCATTTACGAAATGTCTGCAAAGACGATGATGTAAGACCCAATCGTGATTGAGCTTCGTGACAATTATTACGGGATAGCCCGTGATCCAACACGCGTGACTGCCGCTATTCAGGAATGTCCACCGGGTCTTCTGAACACGCGGCAAGTCATGCCTGTGGTATCCTCGACGCTTTGTCGACTTACACCCCCACGCTCGAGACGCTGGGGATCGGGCAATAGTCTGCCACGGAAGTAGAGTCAGAAGACGTTGACCATTCTTCAGAGCTCCCTCCGTCCTGGATTTGCTCTAATACTCCTAGACGGGGTTGAATGGGTTGTATCCCGTCTGTGTATAGCATCCAGTGGGCCACTGCCTCCATGTCTGATGTAGTCATCCTCTTCTGCAACGAGAGAAAAACGGTTCAGATTAGTTTTCGATGCATCATGCGTCATTTCACATTCAGGAATAAATTAATACCAACCAATATTGTTATTGTAGTGGAGAGAGTACTAGAATGGGTGAGGGAAACGCAAACCACGAATTCTCAAAAACCGTAACATGCACCAATGTGATGGTTAATGTTACCATTTTTAAATGTTAACTCAGCACGTGTTGTAACGTGACACTAAGCAGTGGAATCCACAATGCTCCGAGAGAATGTTCACACTAGTAGTCTAGGGTGCTGTAGTGTGAAAAGGGAAAGTGCTCGGTTCAAAGCAACAAACACTAACAATTAAAAATCTCTACAATGTTAAAGAACCTGCTTAGAGTTTCTTTGTTCGTCTGAGCACATAGTTTGTTCGCTCAGAAGGGATCGAGGAGGCCTCGGTAGTCCGCCTGGAAGTTTAGCGGATTAGAAACCGGAGGGTTGCGAGTTCGAAACTCGATTCAATCGAAGACAGTCGTGTACGTGGAAACCAGTGCACGTTAATCTGTCCTCACATTGGCGTGGTGTGAAAGTTTGGAGAGTGGTGTGCCAGCTCAGGTGTGACTCGTCATCTGACCGTAGTTCTAAATTACTTGGTGTTGTCCTCGGTGCTTTCCCCTCGGGATTGAGGAGCTATCGTGGCTCAGTGGGTATGTCCATCCACTTCGCAGTATGCGCAGCTTCGATTCCTGTCAGGTGCATTTCTGCCTAGTTGTATTTCTCTTGCGTCAGTAAGAACTTTCATTGTGCGTATGTTTATAACTTGATATTATATATCTTGTGTCTGGCGTATCGTTACCCTTGTGCAATAAAACCAAAAAAAAAACCTATCGGGATTGATCCCGGACCGATTCCAATAGCCCATTGTGTTGCTTCGGTGCGACGTTAATTAAATACCTACCTATCTATCTGAAACAAAAGAACTTTGACATTCATTTCCTCTAAAAACTGAATTTATATCATTTTTCGTCATAATTCCTCACCTTTAAAAAGTACAAAATGTTCAGTAGATATTAGTATTCGCGTACAAGCATTAATTTGGTTGTCCTACAAAAACTATTTCCCAGTAGAAAAGGAACCCTCCTTTGGCTCATGTAAATTACATTTTTTTTTCAGTTACAACTTTTTAGGTGTTTCGCTGAAAACATTAAAAATTCTGGATTGTATTCAGATTTCTTTAAAATTGAAACGTGAATTAGAAACGACGGATTACGAATAGCGTAACCTCGAACCATTTATTTTTAAAATTACTGATTAGGCTATTCGAAATGCTAATACTTTCAATATAACTTTTATCGTCAGAACTTAATAAATTGAAAATTAATATTCTATGCATGTAGTTGTACTAGAAGTGAAACGTTGACTTTTGGGGCAATATTGAGACTGCAGTAATATGAAAACTTAATTCGTTTGTCTTTTTTACAATGCATAACTACATTTTCGGTTAGTGTCTAATTCTTTTTCTTTAACCACAGACGACCACAATTACTCTGGATGCTTCAACTAGAATTCTTTTCTGTCACCATGGTCAAAGACAGCCTTCTGAATCCAGTATCTTCCAAAGGATTGTTGGGGTCTCATTCCGGTGAACTAAGTTTCTGATGGTGTTTCAATCACGTCATGATTTTAAGGAATTGTTGGATTACGGACGTTTGTGTGAAAAAGGACCCATTTGCATTTCAGGAATATCTTTAAGATCTTTGTAATGTGATAAACGCTTTTTATGTAAATTGATGACACCAATAAAAATGAGTTCAACCAATCTAGCATTTTTTTCTGTAATCGTTCAGTTTGGAAATGTCCTCGCCGCTGGGCACGAACATGCGCGTGGACTTGGAATGATATGCATCGTAGGGTTCAGGAGTGGCTACTTTTGTCCCTTATTGGCGACGAACGATATTCTTTCCAGGTTATTAGAACTACTTTTCACAATTAACTAAGAATATTATGCTAATACTGGTCACCGAAAGGGGAGTTTTTCGGTAACCGTTTGTAGTGGTGGCAACTTTAGCACAATGTTCTTAGGTTTTTTTCCCGTCTACTAATAGGGACCACAGAAAAATCAGTTCTAATGACCTGGTAGAATATTGTTGGCTACATCACCAATTAAGGGAAAAGTGGCCAGTCTTAAATAACCTGAACCCTACGATGCATATTATTCGAAGTCCACGCGCATGTTCGTACCCAGCGGCGTGGACCAGGAATTTAGACATTTGCAAACAGCCACAAAAAAAATTCAAATACTTTGCTACATTTCAATAAAGGTTACACACATCTAAAAGTATTAATTTCATAATCAGGACTTAACAGAAATTTGGTTCCTTCCTTCACGAAAAGGCTTCATGTTCATAAACGGGCTACTTGACCAGTTTTGGTTTGAGAAACTAAAGGTGTCTAATTGAATCAAGAGACGCTAAATCGACATAATTTGCAGTTTCAAATGCGCAAAACCATCGAAAGGACATTGAATCGGTAGGGAGGTATTTTAATTGACGTCCTACTAGAGCAACACAACGGGCTATTGGAGACGGTCCGGGATCAATCCCCAAGGGAGATTCGAGGACACCACCACGTAATTTGACCACTTCAGATGTCATCACACCTGAGCTTCCACAGCACAACTTGAGGATATTTGAAACTACGATAGATTTAACGTGCGCCAGCCCTCTTTGTACACGACGGTCTTTGGTTCGATTCGAACTCGCAACCCTCCGGTTGCTAATCCGTTACTCTCCCAACCGGACTACAGGAGCCCACTTAAATCTTTAGAGTAGATAACTATTGACATAAGACGCAGCACACTACAATTGCAACTACAACTGTGACGGAAAATACAGTTTAGTGGGGTCGAGGTAGCATTGTACTATATCTTAGTTAACACTGCAGGGCTCGTTAGGCGCAGAGGCTGAAATAATAAAAAAGGTTAAAATATTACTTTATTTTGTAATTATTTTGGTTGAACATTTCACGTATACAATTAATCATCTTCTAAAACCTTGAAGTTTGAATATGTTCAACTATGTGTGCACGGAACGGTGTATAAACTAAAATCTACTTTTAAAATGTCAAAATTATCAGGCCCCATTATGGAAGTTGTTTAATATCCAAAATTCCAGTTTCCTCTTCATTTATTTATTTATTAAACCATTGGCATAGGAACCTAAAAGTGCCAGTACAGTTATTATAAAGATACGTACTGAAATACTAATGAATAAATTAAAGTCAAAACCTCGACATAAGTTCTTAAGCTCGGAAAAAATAACTTATCTATATAAATAAGAATGGAGTGTTTGTACATTGAATATTTTCGACCCATTTCAAGTTTTTTATCCGCTTTGGACCCTTATGATGCTAAATTCGTCTCTTGCTCTTTTGGTGTCTACGTGTGCCCTTGCTACGTCCAAACGGTTGAATATATTTTAATGAAACTTTGCATACTGCGAGTTCTTACATTCATTTAGTCTGAACTTGATTGCGTAAGTCTGTCCGTCTTCCGGTTTTATGTTCGACTATGTGTCTGTTTGTACAAGTGTCATAAGATTTGTTCAATGTATTTTAATTTAATATTTTATATGTGATACACCATATTTTATTTAGCGATTGCATTATTTAAAATTTCTTTGCTTACATATTTAGGCAAGTTTCACGTTAAAACATCTGAGTAACTATACTCAAATCAACTATAATTGGGTAGTTTTGGAGTAGCTGTGAGGTATATTGAGCATTGGAATTACTTGGATTGTTTTACCAGTACTGCTGAAAAATCAATTATTTTTGTAGAAACTATTTTTATGGAATTTGAATTCTAATAGTTTATTTATTTCGAGTCTTATTTTTCTTCACGATATAAAAACATTCTGAATATTTGGGACAGACGATAGAGAATAAAACTATACAGAACAAAACGTTTTGAAATAGGACTGGTAGTTAATATGGCAACCTTGGTATTTTTTTATTCGTTTGCCTTTTTAAATTTGTGTCCGTTATATTCCAAGAATCTATTTTGTAGTGGAAAAATCAATACATCCATTACTTTTCGTTCGAAGCTTTTTAAAAATCTGTTAAGATGTATTTCTGGATTTGGAATTTGATCTTTTTCGTTCAGTAACTAATGAAGGTAAATAATGGTTTAATTAGTTCTAAAAACATTTTTAATCATTGTATAATTTTGGGAAAATATATTGTTTTTAAATAACATACAAGGCATTTATATGCATACTCCGAACTATTCAATGCATTCTGGGTAACATTGACAATCGACTTTCTTTCTTACTAAAATTTAAATTCTACAAAAATGTTAAATATTAAATTTATTTACATTTATGCAATTGGACATTTAACAATTGTCTACCTTTATTAGAGTGGTAGTTCTTACATGGGATGAATAGATCTTACAATTTATTAACGAAAACAGAAAGTAGTTAACCAATTCAACACGAGTAACGCTTGGTTATTCTGCTAGTCTCCAATAAAAACAAATGTTAGAGAATTTAAATTGAATACTAAGATGTAAATTATTTAGGCGGAGTATATTAATTAAAAATTTTCACTATGAGTAAACTCATTGTTAACATGTCTGTTTGAACTTCACTTGAATAAATCATGGACAAATTACTAAGGTGGATGTTCAAGACAAATTAAAAAGGTACAAGACATTTTGTATATAATGTAGCTTTCTCAGCGAATCACATATAAGATATTCTTTCACTTTTGATTCAAAGGTCACAAGGTCACTTTTGATTCAAAGATTAATAGGCCAGAGGCTTCACTCAACACGACACTCACTAACTTACTTTAACAGTCACTACTTCAGTATGCTGTATTAGGTTACCCTTTAGTTGTAAACTAAAGCATTTCACGATAAGCTTAATACGATAGAATGGAAGTTCTAAACTTATTTTGATTTTGAGTCCTTCAGAGCCATCAAAAATGCAACTTACCTCATACAAACATACACTACACTGGAGCAACACCAGAAACGTTTCCCACAATGCAGCTTCAGTGGAACGAGACAGACGTGCAGCGGCCAATTGGGCACAGAATGCTGTTGCACTTGCCACAGCACAAATAGACGTCATGAATTCAAATCTATTCAAGGTAGGTATTTTAATTAACGTCGCACTGGAGCAACACAACGTTCTATTGGCGACGGTCCGGGATCAAACCCTAATAGCCCGTTGTGTTGTTCCAGTGAGACAATAATCAAAATATCTACCTACCTACCGGGATCAAACCCTAAGAGAAAAAGACCTAAGGTTGGTTGGTATTGGGCTTTTAGGCAAGGGCCATATGTGGCCATGCTGAACGAGACACGAAAGACCTAAGGACCTCGTCACTTTCAACCTCGGTTAAATGACGAGATTACAGCTAAGCTGGCACCCCACTCCCCAAACTTCTACACCACGTCGACGTTAGGACGTTTGAGGTCATGACAGATTTAACGTGCACTAGCCTTCACAAACCACTAATTCGCTATTCCACCAACCGTGGTACCACGGCCCCGACCCACACTCCTGAAAGAATTTTACGACAGCGACTCCGCCCACATGATCATTGGCGTGGTGTGGAAGTTTGGAGAGTGGGGTGCCAGCTCAGGTGTTACCTTATCTGATCGTGATTCAAAATTACGTGTTGTCCTCGGTCATTCCCTTCGGGATTGATCCCGGACCATCGTCAATAGCCCATTATGTTGCTCTAGTGCGACGTTAATTAATTACCATTACCACTATCGCTCACTTGTTTGTATCATGTGTGTATATATATAATCTTAATTCGAAATTCATAACGAATAAAAGTTTCAATAATGCAACCCGTCGTATGTTTGAAAGAATACATTTCTTAATAGCGGTGATTCTTTACAACAATGCTTTTTAATTGAATCATTACGAATGAAACTCATTGTTAAGGCTTCAACAACGGTATGAAATTAACTAAATTTAGCACATTTGTGATATTTTTTTCAAGGAATAAGCCTGAAATATCTTCACTGCGACTTTTTTGAAGAAAATTTGCAAATTTTTTGGATTTTATTCGTGCTTTCAGCATACCTTATTGAGAAGATGAAGGGGAGACAGATCATCAAATGGTTTCGAAAGAAACTGTAAGTCATTTGTGTTATTGCCACTTAAAAATCTTTTCTAACTTAAGAAATGACAATTGTCTATTTTGAACGTGAACTATTTGAATTTAATTCCTCTAAATAAACCTTTGATATTTATAGCTTCAAAATTTTGTAATTTTCACACAATAAAGTGAGACTGCAGTACCTTTGCCATAAAAGCGTAACGGCTCATAATTTTGAGATATGAATATTTTTAATTTTTCTTTTATAGTTTATATAAAATTCCCAATGAGCCTCGGTAACTTCCGTTAAAGTAAGGAATGTACTTGAATTTGATGTGTAGTGCAATTTTTTTTAAAAAGTCTCGATTATTTACTACACATTAATCAGAATATTTTGCTATAATTTATTTATATTATTTTCAGTAACAATTTTTTTAAAATATCAAATACTGTCGTCTAGTCACAAGAACGCACTATATCTATACTATTCTTAGCCACAAATAACCAAACTTGGATATATTTCCTGGCTGAATACTGTTTGGTTTAAGTATAGTTTAATGGCGCAGGATCAGGTAGGATAGTAGGTCCCAGCGTAAATGAAATTCAGGTGAAGTCTGTAAGACGCTAAGTGCCATTCGAAGGTATTGGATCTGTACCAGATTGTATCGAATGGGAGAAAATGACTATTTTCTGTTTCAGGTCTGTTTTTCGCAATTCTCGAGGCGTCAAGGACATCGAGATGTTCTCGCAGGTGGCGGATCGTGCCGCTGAGTCCCAGGCTGAGACCAAAGGTTGGCGTGGAGACACCTGTTTCCCACCCGAGAGCTACTCCGCCTGCCTCCATGTGGTAAGATTTTGCTTATTTAAACTGGTCAGGAGAGGCAGAGAATGCAGAGGCGAAAACCAACCTTTTCCTCAACTAAAAATAAAACGAATTTCGTTACTACATCCACAATTTACGAGGCATGAAAAGGGAGGACATAGAAAATTATCGTATAAAACCGTTGTTTCGGTTCCTGGATCAATACCGAAGGGAAAGATTAGGACAACACCTCGTCATATTGAACCAAGGTCAGATGACGAGGACCACACTTGAGCTGGCAAACCACTCTCGAAATTTCCACACGGCAGATTTAACATGCACTAGCCTCACGTAAATGGCGGTTTCTGGTTGAATCGAGTTTCGAACTCGCAACCGTCCGATTTCTTATCCGCTACTCTGCCGAGCGGATTACCGTGGCCCCCTCGAATCTTTCTGAGCGAGCAAACTAGGTGTCTTAGACGAATATAAAGGAAATTTAAACAAGATCATTGACACGATAGAGATTGTTAATTCTTAGTGTATATGTTGCCTCGAAACGAGCACTTTCCCTTTTCACACACCTCAGGTGTGACCTCGTCATCTGACCGTGGTTCAAAATTACGTTGTGTTGTCCGCGGATCTTTCCCATGGGGATTGATCGCGGACCGTCGTGTTGCCCTAGTGCGACGTTAATTAAAATACCTACCCTTTTCGCACACTAAAGTACGCTGGACTGCTAGCGATGATTCTCTAGGATCATTGCAGATTGCAATGGCTCACGACACTTCATAGCAGGTGCTGTGTTAATATTTGAAACTGGTTACATCAACCACTACATTGGTATATGTTAAGGATCTCGAGAACTCGTGGTTTCCGTTTCCCTCACCCGATCTGGTAAAGTCTCTCCACTTCAATTCCAATAGGGGTTGGTGTTAGTTCATTCCTGAACGGGAAAGGACGCATGATGCATCGAAAACTAATCTGAACCATTTTTCTCTCGTTGCAGAAGAGGATGACTACATCCGACATGGAGGCAGTGGCCCACTGGATGCTATACACAGACGGGATACAACCCATTCAACCCCGTCTAGGAGTATTGGAGGAAATCCAGGACGGAGGGAGCAGCTCTGAAGAATGGTCAACATCTTCTGACTCTACTTCCGTGGCAGACTATTGCCAACTCCCCAGCGTCTCGAGCGTCGGGGTATAAGTCGACAAAGCGTCGAGGATACCACACGCGTGACTTGCCGCGTGTTCAGAAGACACGGTGGACATACCTGAATAGCGGCAGTCACGCGTGTTGGATCGGGCAATCCCGTGATAATTGTCACGAAGCTCAATAACGATTGGGAGTTACATCATATTCTTTGCAGACATTTGGCAAATGAAGAGTATGATGGAACAATATAAAAAACAGGATACCAGATTCAAACATCATAAATACAGGATACCTTGTAATTTAAACTAAATACTAATTTATATATAAAAGCTCTCATAATAATATTTGTTTCAATAAACCTGACCTACACTCACGCTGTGTCTTATTTCATTGAAATATTGCACAAATGTTGTGTATTTGTTACATGACGATATAATTCAACACTCATACGAATATGTATCTCAAAACCAAAATAATCTAGGCTTCTTAAGTAGATCTTGGTCTTGACCTTCAATTTGAACCACTTTTGGTTGTTTAGTTAGTTGTGGGGTTTTATTGCGCAAGGGCCAGACACAAGACATACAATATCAAGTAATAGACACACAGAATGAAAGTTTTTACTGACACAGAATACAGAAATACACCCAGGGAGGTATACACCTGGCAGGAATCGGACCTGCGCCGCCTACAACTCAAAGGTTACTAGCGCAGTGGACATACCCACTGAGCCACAACGATACCAAACCACTTTTCACTCGCAACTTAATAGGAACGGTATCTCAGACTTGTAACCGGCCATAATTAAAATGTATATTTGAGAAACTTTATTACATCATTTTTATTGGTATTTGGAAAAGTAAATTATGAGGTACACACAACTAGAGATTGCAGCTCACGGCTTCAGAGATCGTCTACTAGTTGAGAGCGAAGACCACATAAGTGGTAGGTTACACCAGCACTCGGTACACTAACCATTTCAGGGGGGTTGTTTCGTCGCTCTACTGGCCATCTTGTACTTCGAGAGAACTCCTTGGACCTTAGAGGTAGTTGGATGTCTCCTTGAAATGCTCAAGGCTAGATATATACATATTCTATGTATATTTAGGTTGCTTAGTGCGATATTTTCATGTTTAGGGTATTTGGGTATTTGGGTATTTCAATTAACGTCACACTGGAGCAACACAACGGGCTATTGGTGACGGTCCGGGATCAATCCCAAAGGGAAAGATCCGAGGACAACACCACGTAATTTTGAACCACGGTCAGATGACGAGGCAACACCTGAGCTGGCACCCCACTCTCCAAACTTCCACACCACGCCAACGTGAGGACATTTGAGGCCACGACAGATTTAACGTGCACCAGCCCCCTTTGTACACGACGGTGTTTGGCTGGATTCGAACTCGCAACCCTTCGGTTGCAAGTCCGTTACTCTTCCAACCGGGCCACCGCGGCCCTCATGTTTAGGGAGGCTAGAGGTGGATGGTGAAACATAAGGGGCCGATTCTACATCTTAAAACTAATTTTTAGAACTTTTCTAGCACAAAACCCTACAATTATTATGATATACAGGGGGATACAAACAAATAAAAGGGGAGCGGCAGCCCGGTCGGAAGAGTAATGGACTAGCAACCGGGAGGTTGCGAGTTCGAGTCCAACCCGAAGACCGTCGTGTACAGAGGCTGCTGCACGTTAAAGTCATGGTCTCAAATATACTCACGTTGGCGTGGTGTGGAAGTTTGGAGAGTGGGTTGCCAGCTCAGGTGTGACCTCGTCTTCTGACCATGGTTTAAAATTACGTGGTGCGGTCCTCTGATGGGGTTGATGGGAGGGGATGATTTCCTCCCTTGGGGATTGATCTCGGACATTCGCCAACAACCCGTTGTTTTCCTCCAGTGCGAAGTTAACTACCTAACTTAACCTGTTTCTGTAAGTATTTTAATTAACGTCGCACTGGGAGGAACACAACGTACTATTGGCGACGGTCCGGGATCAAACCCAAAGGGAAAGTTCCGAGGATATTGTAGGGTTCTTTTTAGGTTTATTTTAGTTGTGAACTTAAACATTGAACTAAGTAAGAGAATTTAAACGGAAGTATAAAATTCATTCCTAAGACAATGGAATTTCGATTACTTTAATTTTGAGTCGCACAAACACAGGATTTTCAACTTTGAAAGCCATTAAAAGTACAACTTACCTCATGGAAATGTACACTGAACTGAACCAACACCAGAAAATGTGCCTACGATATCAGCTACATTGGAACGAGATTGTGCGTGTAACGGCATGGGCCAATTGCGCACAATCAGGTATGTCACAACTCTAAAATATTTCGAATTCCCAGGGGCTGGGTTAGATAGGTAACTAACGTCGTACTGGAGAAACACAATGGGCTATTGGCGACGGTCCGGGATCATTCCCGAAGGAAAAGTTCCGATGACTACACCATTTAATTTTGAACCACAGCCAGATGACGAGGTCATACCTGTGATCTGGCATTCCACTCTCCAAACTTCCACACCACACCAAAATAGCCCGTTGTGTTGCTCTAGTGGGACGTTAATTAAAATACCTACCTAACACACCAACGTGAGAACATTGGAGGCCCCAGCACATTTAACGTGTACCAGCCTCCGTGTACACAACGGTCTTTGGATGATCCGAATTTCCAACTTGCACCTCTCCGATTGCTAATTCGTAATGATGGAAAACTGCCTCATACCGAAACTCGACTCTAGGCATCGGTTTAATTAGCCCACATACTACAAAGCAAATGACCGTAGAGAGCGTGTCCAAACATGGCCCGTGCACCATAAAACCCCAACAAACCAAATTAACCGTAGAAAGCGACAAACGAAACTGATCTAAAGTCACACCAGATACGTCTCAAGACGGCATTCGGATTTGTATTTCTTCGAGATTGATCCCGGGCCTTCGACAATAGCCAGTTGTTGTTGCTCCAGTGCTACGTTAATTTAATACCTACCCCTTCCGTCACTTAAACTTTCCTTGAAATGTGAAAAACCGCTCCCAATCCAGCTACAGTGGTAGATAGGTATTTTAATTAACGTCGCACTGGGAGCAACACACCGGGCTATTGTCGACGGTCTGGGATCAATCCCAAATGAATGGATCCGAAGACACCAAGTCATTTGGAACCAAGGTCAGATCAAGGACCAAGTCATTTTGAACCAAGGTTACACCTGAGCCGGCAACGCACTCGCCAAACTTCCACACCACGCCAAAGTGGACATTTGGGGTCACGACAACCCCCTTTGCACACGACGGTCTTTGGTTGGGATTTGAACTCGCAATCTTCCGG
This sequence comes from Meta bourneti, assembly GCA_933210815.1. NCBI lineage: Eukaryota > Metazoa > Arthropoda > Arachnida > Araneae > Tetragnathidae > Meta > Meta bourneti. The sequence continues at coordinate 9,969,777 of OW119925.1, read as the reverse complement.
TTGCTTATTCCGTTACTTTTCCAACCGGGCTACAGCTGCCCTAGAATTTGTGGGACGAGATATCTCGTCGTAAGCACTTGGAGAGTTAAAATTGAATACTTATCGCACCTCTCGAGAAAAGTCGAATCACCCAAAACGGGAGTTTACTTTTTAACCCTCCAAGTTGTTTCCAAGAGATATCTCCTCCATCAAAATCTAACCAATTTTATTAATGACGAGATATCTCGACAAGATACTGTCGATTTTTTGATGATGACGAGGTCAAATTTTGGTCCAAGTTTTCTTCTAATGACGAAATACCTCTTTCATCAAGATCTGATCAGTTTTGTAACGACGAGATACCTCATCGAGTCGAGACAACCACTAGGAGGGTTAATTAACAACAGAAATTAATTACAAAATAATACTTCATAAAAGTTATTTTTCTGATAATTCGTCAAGTGAGGATATTTTCGTTCGCCTCATTCAAATGAAAATTCTTTCAGATATTAAAAAAATATTTCACGTAAGTCTTCTATTTGTGGTGGTTATGGCGGGAAATGTACGTGTATAAAAACTAAACTAGAATGAAAAGATCTGAGCCGAAAATCTCGTTAGAAACTTCTGTTCCGCGCAAAGTGAATTGAAAAAAAATTACTAAAACCAAAACTTTCCAGCCATCCCCTTCCCCCTGGCTACTCCATCTCTCATTCCATTTACATAAATGGAATTTGATGTTGCCCAGAGGAATTTGAATGACCGTTAACTGTTGAAGTTTCCTGAATAAATGAAAATTTATTTCAAATCGCTGAAGGATCAATCCAAGTGTGCAATTTATTTGAGTCAAAAGTCCCTGTAAAATATTGACTCCTGAAATTCTAAATTCTCTTTTCACGATTAGATAATCAAAAATCTTGAAAATGATAAGATTCCAAATCAAAAAAGAAAAGAAACAAATGTTTTGTCTAGGAAAAGACAAATTGTTTTTCCAACAAACCACACAACGCATCTGTCGAACTTTATTTTATTTTTTTGCGACATGGCAAAGGACCGAAAAAACATTTTGAGATCCCGATCCTGCCCGCGGATAATAGTTTGGGGTTGCGCAAGCAGTTGGAAAAACGCTATATGCCCTTCCGGAGAGATGCTTTAAAACATTCCATCAATCACGATCATTGAGCGTTTACAATAAAAGTTAAATCGAATCAAAATCGTTTGTGCTGCCATCTATTGAGAGAAAGATAAACACCATATTATAATATTTCATTAATTTAACTAATTGTTGCTCTACAGAAAAATATTCAATTACCCAAAAAATTACATGATTCAAAATATGTGCAAAAAATATTAAACACAAATGCAGTTATATAAACCATAAAGCACTTCTGAGACAGATTATTTATTGAATTAAAATCATTAAAAATATATCAACCTCCGAGAAAGAATAATAGTTTAAATATCTGTTTGTTACATAATCGTTTAATGCATTTTTAAAGAAAAGACAAAATACAAATTATAGTTTTTGGTGATATTAAATGCCTGGGAACGCTAAAATCAACACAAGAAACTAGAAATTGCCAGTCAATTTTATTATGTAGGAGGTTGTAAAAAAAGTTTTGTTAAAGACAAAATGTCTGCTAAACGTAATTAATGAGACGGAAATGATTTTACAAATCTTCAGAATGCACACCTGAAGATTCATAATTCTTAAAACAAATAACTAAAAAAACTGGAAATATTTTTGAATGCCATTTTAAGTTTTTAAAAACAATTGACCCTGCTCCCAGAGATTAACATTAATTATTTCAATATTTACTTGAATACGATACAGCTTGCAAATTAATCAAAGTTGTTGGTCATCTATAGAAATGCATTGAGCTCTTGATATAATTTCAAGAAATGAACGTTTTTTGTGGAAGAAATCACCTATTTTATATTAGCCATAAAACAGTGATGTTCGCTTAAAATGTAGCATCGATTTTATCAGCCTAGTGTTACCCGTCAACCACAAAATGAGAAATTGTTATTACTCTTATTTATGCTGGCAGCGTTAATTACTGGTAGCGTTAATTACTGGCAGCGTTCATTATTGGAAATTATTACTGGAAGGAAAACCAATGAAATTCATAAAATAATTAGAATGACGTGATACTTATAAACGTCTATTGAATTCAATTGATTATTGAACGTGAATTCCATTAAATGCCTGAATTCACTCTTGATTATTGAATTCAATTCAATGTCTTAATTCAATTGATTATCGGATGTAAATTCAACTCAATACATTGAAACAAAGATTTCAATCATCTGTAGCTATAATTCCTTAGCAAGACGTGAAATGACAATGAAACTCTTCATTCAACTAAAATGTACTTCGTGTTGAAATTGCTGCATTGATATATGTACCCCATTAAGTTATTTATTATAATAGAGTGATTTCGATTGATGCTACCTTTAGTTGATTGATTCCTACTCCAGTTCTGAAGATTGTGCTTAAAAATCCCGTCCGGTACACCAATGTAGCAAAACGTTGCAAGACATTGCAACTTCACTCAACCCAAAAGTACTTCGTGGTTGATATTGAATTCGAAAAGAGGGGATCATATGTACTCATCCAGTTCTTCACAGGCTCCCGAGGGCTGAGGTAGTCAGGTTGGAAGAGTAGCGGATTAATAATAGGAGGGTTGCGAGTTCGAAACTCAATCCGACCAAAAACCGACGTGCTCAAGGGGTGCTGGTTCTTAAATCTGTCGTGGCCTCAAATGTCCTGACGTTGGCGAGGTTTGTAGAATTGGATTATGGGGTGACAGCGCAGATGTCATCTCGTCATCTGAACGTGGTTCAAAATTACGTGGTGTTGTCCTTTTTCTTTCCCTTTGGGATTGAGCATGGACAGTCGTCAATAGCCGGATGCGTTGCTCCAGGGCGACGTTAATTCAACTACCTAACAGGAATATACTAATCCTCCCTACCATCAATTCAATTTTTTTCGTATTACATAATTTGATTTTAACTATGTAAGTATAGGATTTTCGAACTTACAACCCTCTGGTTGCTAATCCGTTACTCTTCCAAGTGGGCTTCCGCAGAGGAGTAACTAGGAGGGCAGACGGGGCATGTGCCCCGGGCGCCAAACTGGCCGAGTATTTTTTTTACTCGTTAGCTTATTGTAAAAATTAGTACTATAGGTCGGATTTATTCATTTTAAACGTGAACTAAAGATGGTAAAAGTAAAATATCAGAATCGAAGAAATAAAACAAATTTATCCATCACCTATAGCTTTTTGGGTAGCCCGGTTGGAAGAGTAACGTATTAGAAACCGGAGGGTTGCGAGTTCGAATCCAATCAAAGACCGTCGTGTACAAAGGGGGCTGGTACAAAGGGACTATCTTGACCTCGAATGTCCTCACGTTGGCGTAGTGTGGAAGTTTGGGGAGAGGGGTGCCGGCTCAGGTGCTGCCTCGACATCTGACCGTGGTTCGGAATTACGTGTTGCCCTGGTCAACACGTCTTTCCCTTTGGGACTGATCCTTGACCGTCACCAATAGCCCGTTGTGTTGTTCCAGAGTGACGTTAATTAAATATCTACCTACCTACCGACTCTAGTTGCACCTCTAACTTCACGACTCAAGAATTCCAAACACATCGTTCTTTTTGGGGTCGTGCAGGGGGGTGGGTTCCTGTTCTCTTTTTCTTGATCTGATAAGTATTTTTTTGGAAGAATGTCATGATTATGAAATTTCGAAATGTATCCGAGCATAAATATTTATACTCATACCACCAGAAGTGTACTTCATACCACCAGAAGTGCTCAAAAGTGGTACTTCATACCACAAGAGGTGCTCAAAGGTGGTACTTCATACCAGAAGTGCTCAAAAGTGGTACTTCATACCACAAGAGGTGCTCAAAAGTGGTACTTCATACCACAAGAGGTGCTCAAAGGTGGTACTTCATACCACAAGAGGTGCTCAAAAGTGGTACTTCATACCACAAGAGGTGCTCAAAAGTGGTACTTCATACCACAAGAGGTGCTCAAAGGTGGTACTTCATACCACAAGAGGTGATCAAAGGTGGTACTTCATACCACAAGAGGTGCTCAAAAGTGGTACTTCATACCACAAGAGGTGCTCAAAAGTGGTACTTCATACCACAAGAGGTGCTCAAAAGTGGTACTTCAAACCACAAGAGGTGCTCAAAAGTGGTACTTCAAACCACAAGAGGTGCTCAAAAGTGGTACTTCATACCACAAGAGGTGCTCAAAAGTGGTACTTCATACCACAAGAGGTGCTCAAAGGTGGTACTTCATACCAGAAGTGCTCAAAGGTGGTACTTCATACCACAAGAGGTGCTCAAAAGTGGTACTTCATACCACAAGAGGTGCTCAAAAGTGGTACTTCAAACCACAAGAAGTGCTCAAAAGTGGTACTTCATACCACAAGAGGTGCTCAAAAGTGGTACTTCAAACCACAAGAGGTGCTCAAAAGTGGTACTTCAAACCACAAGAGGCGCTCAAAAGTGGTACTTCATATCACCAGAGGTGCCCAGAGCCTGTTCTTTTAAGGGACATATCAGTTTGATGGAGTGCTTTTCCCCGTCATCTGACTCCTGGGTACTTTATTAAAAATAACATTACATTTAAAATTTTAAATAATCAAATAATTTAAAGGGACTTTGAATAAATTCACCATTGCGGTATTACAACCCCTTTCAAATCCTCCCCGTTAGGAAATCGAACCCCTGTCTTTCACGTGACCGGCGAGAATAGTGACCTCCATAACACCGAGGACTTCGTAAGTGTTTATAATCAAGCGTTAAGCTTCAACTAACAAGGGACGATTGAGGTTACGAACCATAGCAGGGCTGGATCGCAGGAAGGTAGTTAATTTACTTCACACTGGGGCAACACAATGGGCTATTGCTGACTGTCCGTGATCTATCTCCAAGGGAGATGCGAGGGTAACACCTTGTCATTTTGAATCACGAGGTGGAAACCTGAGCTGGCACCCCACTCTCCAAACTTCCACACCACGCCAACGTGAGGACATTTGAGACCACGACAGATCGAACGCGCACCAGCGCCCCGGTGCGCACGATCATTGCCTGGACCGAGTTTCGAACTCGAACTCCTCCGTTTTTCAATCCGTTACTCTTCCAACTGGTCTACGGAGGCCCTAATGTGGCATTAGACAAGGTTTGTTTATTTCATACAGTAATTCATATATTTTTTCAATTAGAGGTAGGCAGTCAAATTTACGTGGCACTAGAGCAACATAGCAGACTAATATGTGGTTTGGGTTTAATCTAGAAGGGAAAGATCAGAGGAAAACACCTCCTTATTTTGTACCACGGTCAGAGGACGGAAACGTAGAGGATAGCTTTGTCTTAAGAAATAACCAGAGGACGACACGATAGACCTGAAATATAAGTCGACTGAGCATTGCTACTAAGAGCTTGAAAAAGTGACTAATATGTCGAATGGTAGCCGCGTGATTGCTCTGAAAAATTGACTTGGTTGGTCGATTCGGCATTTTATCCCCTCGTTTGTTAATATAACATCTTATCACAGAATAGATATGTTAATGCTTATTTCTACAATAAGGCGACAAAAATGGTGAAATCGCCATTCTACTGCTATTTCGCTTGCACCAATCAGGTAATGAATGAACGGATGGATATCTTCTTCCAACGCGTGGATCAATCAGATGATGAATGTTAGGTTCCATCCAACAGACGAAATCAGCCAAAGGGTCAGGTTACTAATAGTTTCGGTCAGATAACCCTGGCCACATAAAAAGGTTACCACTGATCACTCTACTTTTATATTTCATCTATGGACACATCATTTTGAACCACGTTCAGATGATGAGGTTAACACCTGACCTGACACCTCCTACTCTCCGAGCTCCCACACCAGGATAAGGACATTTGATGAGACGAGATTTAACATGCCCCAATCTACATTGCTTTTGTTTAAATCGAGTTTCAAACTCACAACCCCCCCGTATGCTAATCCGCGACTCTACCAATCGGGCTATCGCTGCCTTTTTCAATTAGAAAGACAATAAACTGCTACAGATAAATGATGAAATTTACTCTACGTTCCATAATACCACTTCAGCATTGGATTTCTGTTGTGGTTGAAAGCTAGGCTGCGCGTGGTTGAATGGAGTGGTCGAACGATTTTACAAGTCTAGATGCCTTGGTCGAGAAAAAGGAGGTAGCGATGTGAGAAGTCCCTATTCTATTGATAAATAAGGGTGTAGATATGCCACGCATTCCTTAGTTCAAAAGTATAAACCATGGCAGAAATAATTCTCGCCATAAATCCATCTAGCCTTCAAATCCAATTCGGATCATTTTTGCAATGACTTTTGCTAATAATGAATCTGCTGTAGCCCAGTTGGAAAAGTAGCGGATTAGCAACCGGAGAGATGCGAGTTCGAAACGACTCGTGTACGCGGGGGCTAGTATAAGTTAAATCTGTCGTGTCATCACTTTGGCGTGGTTTGGAAGTTTAGAGAGTGGGGTGTCATCTCAGGTGTGACCTCGTCATGAGTGGTACGTTGTGTTATCCTGGGTTCTTTCCGTACGGGATTGATCCAAATAGCCCGTTGTGTTGCTCCAGTGCAAAGTTAATTCAGCATTCAGCTACCTACCTAATATTCAATCAATATATTAACAAAATGGCGATTACGCTCGAGGTGACAATTATTTACTTCAATTAATGTTGCTAAAATCACTAATTTATAAGGTGTCAAACTGCTAAAACTGAACTGTTGACTTTTAACAATTCTATCAGTGGTCAGTATTGTGTCAAGGACACAAATCGTAGTTTCGAGTTGAATACCCGTGTCAGATTTTGGATTGCGGAATGAATAAAACAGACATACGAAGTTTGAACGATTGTTTAGTGTGAATATTCAACAATTCATGTACAGTTTAAGAGTTAAAGTGCAATATAACATCAATATTAAAGGGGGGGGGAATTTCAATTAACGTCACACTGGAGCAACACAATGGGCTATTGGTGACGGTCCGGGATCACTCCCAAAGGGAAAGATCCGAGGACAACACCACGTAATTTTGAACCACGGTCAGATGACGAGGCAACACCTGAGCTGGCACCCCACTCTCCAAACTTCCACACCACGCCAACGTGAGGACATTTGAGGCCACGACAGATTTAACGTGCACCAGCCCCCTTTGTACACGACGGTGTTTTGGCTGGATTCGAACTCGCAACCTTTCGGTTGCAAGTCCGTTACTCTTCCAACCGGGCCACCGCGGCCCCCAATATTAAAGGATAAAGGAACTGTGATCGTAGCGAAGTCCAATAGGTTTCAAATGACACCACTTACGAAGTCCACGCAATCCAAAGTTACAGAGGCCCATCACTATAGAATTTCGACATATTGTGGACCCCTTATGTGAATAACATAGGAGAGGTGATATAACATATGACAGGGGATGTGTGAATGCTTAGTTCTATAATATGGCGACAATGATGAAATTGCCGATGTCTACTACTATTTCGCGTGCACCAATCCGATGAATCAATGGATATATAAGGGTCACGTGACTACTAGTTTTGGTCACATGATCCTGGACACTAAAAGGCTACCATTGCTCACTCTACTTTTGTTTCCTTTATGGGTAGGTAAGTAGGTATTTCAATTAAAGTCACACTAGAGCAACACAACGGACTATTGATGACGGTCCGGGGCCAATCCCGAAGGGAAAGATACGAGAATAACCCCACGTAATTCTGAACCACGATCAGATGACGAGGTCAACACCTGATCCTGTACCCCACTCTCCAAACTTCCACACCACGCCAACGTGAGGAGATTTGAGGTCAAGACAGATTTAACATGCACCAGCCCCCTTTGTAGTCTGGTTGGATTCGAACTAGCAACCGTCCGGTTGCTAATCCGCTGTTCTTCCAACTGGGCTGCTTTCGAGTTGTAGGCAGGTCAGGTTCGATTCCTGGGTGTAATTCTCTCTTCTGTGTCAGTAAAGCTTTCACTGTGTGTCAGTTACTTGATATTGTATTGTGTCTGGCGCAGCATGGCCAAATATGGCCCTTGCGCCATAAAACCCCCAAAACAACCAAGCAGTCCAACCAGGCTACTGCGGCCCATTTCCTTTATGGTATCTGTCAGTCAAACTTTCCTTTTATGTACGTCCGTTACTCAACGTTGTCTGTTTAGCTTTTGGCACAGAATGGCCAAATATGGTTATCGCGCCATAAATCAGCATCAATCTGGCCTTTCTATAGATTGGTACACAATTTTATAGTAAATTTTCATGTTTCTATTTCGACCAAAGTTTAATTTTCTATTGCTTTGGAGGTGGTTGAACCACTGCCACCTATAGGTGAAAGCCTCACAGTTGTACTTGTAGATGCACATAAAGTCAGAAAGTACGTAGGTGACCAAGACGTAAGTAAATGGTTCCGTTTGGACCCTGAAGTCTATGACTCCAACTCCGATAATTCTCTCACACTAATTTCTTTTCCTACTTGACTACTAAACACCAACAAGGGCTTTTGATATTCGAATGGACCACTAATTGAATCACTTTTAAAGTTAAATTTTAACATTTAATTCATAATTTATCTTCCAAGTTCAATTGCTTTTCCTTTAGCTATTTAAGGTATCTGCCTGCCTTCGGGAGTCATTTTTTGAAATTACTTAAATTTTTACTTCTAACTTAAGTTTTATGATTAAACACAACATAAAACTAGAAACCGCATATGAAATATAAGCATCTGATAATTCGTTCATTGCTTAGATAAAAAAATAAGGTAAAAATTACCGATAATAAGGTGTAAAATATGCCGATACGCAGAATGATATAACTCCAAAAGTAATCATTATATCTCTGTTTTGTAAATTTGATAATGTTTATAATGAACTTCTTCAGAGAATAGACTATTATCATGGTGATCACACATATCTCTGAAGTTATGGGAACTCGATTACAACATTTTTAAAAGTTCCCTAAACTTTTGCGCAAGTCATGAATTAAAAGACTGTAAATCAGAAAATAATTAATATTTAACCATGGCTGTAGTCTATTCCCTGTATGTATGTACAACATGCTTACAAAATTTCAAAGCATTTGAACTGTAACTTTTTGAGTTATGCTAATTTGCGTAAAGCAAAAACATGTAAACATCAATTTTGAGAAAAATGGAAAAATAACTTTATGTACATGAAAAACTACAGCTGTGTAGTAATATAAAAACAGACATAACTCCAGTTCTAAATTGCTTAGAAACAACATTTTAACAGAATTTGAAAGAAAAAAGTTCAGACTACCAATACCAGACCAAAATTGGAACTTCGATATTTTGACCAAAATTCATGTTTTAAAGGCTAACGCTCTTCTCTGCGAGCGTGTAGCAAGCAGTCTAGGGAATTCGTCCCCAAGCCATATTTTTTACCTAAATCCTAAAAATCGTCGTTCGCGGTCAGTCTTTGTCCTGTCTCATCGGTCATCTCTTTTGCGACTGGGAGAAGCCTATGGTTTCTCATTAGCATTTAAGCTTCTCCTGTCCCCTTGATAGACATTAAATTCGCTCAGCCCTAAGTTATTAGCAATTATTTTAATATTTTTTTTATACGGAGATGAGCTGCTTTGCAGAGGGTGCTCCGAAAGTGATATTTCCAGTCCAGTCCGGCCATAGGTAAATGATTTTTCAGTTCTCTTCATGCGTTTCGATTCGCTTCTTGAAGCAGTAAATCTTTAGAATTCGTGGCCAAATTTCAAATACCAGGAGAATATTATCTTGTATAATTGATCATTTATTCGTTTAAATACTTATGGGTAGATAAGGTAGGTATTTTATTTAACGTCGCACTGGTACAAGATAATGGGCTATTGGCAACGGTCCGGGATCAAACCCGAAGGGAAAGATCCGAGGATAACACCTCGTAATTTTGAACCACATTCAGATGACAAGGTCAACACCTGAGCTGGCACCCCACTCTCCAAACTTCCAAACCACGCCAACTTGAGGACATTTGAGGTCACGACAGATTTGACGTGCATCAGTTCCCTTTGGTCGGATTCGAACTCGCAACCCTCCGGCTACTAGTCCGTTACTCTTCCAACCGAGCTACTGCGGCCTAAAATATTTATGGGATTTTGAAGAAAATGTCCTACGAATTTTCGTTATTCCATACCGAAGAGCCCTCATGGGGTCTCATCGGTCACATATATTCTTTAAGGGCATCACAACACCAATGCATCCGATTGATCTGACCTCCCTTTTGTTTTACCCTCGCCTACCCCTTTTTTGCCTCTTTTCCTCCCTCATTGTGTTTGGTGCAGCTTGGCCAGCTATAGCTCTTGCGCCATAAAACCTAAAACCAACCAATCTGAAGCGGTAGGCCGGTTGGAAGAGTAATGGATTAACACGGGGGGTTGCGAGTTCGAATCCAACGAAAGACCGTCGTGTACAAAGAGAGGCTGGTGCACGTTAAATCTGTTGCGGCGTTGTGTGGAAGTTTAGAGTGAGGTGAAAGCTTAGGTGTGACCTCGTCATCTGACCGTGGTTCAAAATTACCTGGTGTTGTCCTCGATCTTTCCCTTCGGGTTTGATCCCAGACCGTTGCTAATAGCCCCTTGTGTTGCTCCAGTGCGACGTTAATTGAAATACCTACCGACCGACGATTACCGAATAATTTTTTAAAGGTCAGTCACTGACCACTTCGGTTGTCATTAGAAGAGGTGGACTGTAGGTTATTTGCGATGGACTACCCAGTAGGTAGTCTCCGTTACTCCTAACAGAGACACCCCTCTGGAAAGAGGAAAGATTGAAGCCTACTTTATTTTCCTGCTCCGGAGAAAACGTTTACATATGACACGACAAAATTGTGCAAGTAGTCTGTTTCTATTTCGTTGAATTCTTATCTTATGACCATTGCACATTTTACGTATGTAGAAAATATGAAATCGGAGTTAGGAACTTTGGAATCATGAAATAAAGGGTACTTACGTATTAACCGCATGCCATCGATTAATCGCCAAATCTGTTGGAAGGGTATAAGACGGAATAACTGGAACAATCTGGTTATAATCACTGCCAAGTGAACCACAAATACAATTTCATTGATTCCGATTGTTTTGCAAAACCTTTTTTAGAACCACAGTTCAGTGTTCAGTTGCATTAGATACTCGTGTTCTATTTTCTCTGTTTTTACGTCGAAGTAAATTTTTACGTAACGCTTGATCGTTACGAAATAATGCTGGAAGAAAATTCCCATCCCAATGCATATTTGGGAGCATTCGTCGCGAAACAAGAGAAACATTTCTTGTTATAGTCCCCGATCGTAATGCTACCACATTAATGAACGAAATAAAAAAACACATTAAAGATGGATCGATCATTTTTTCCGACTGTTGGAAGGGGTATAAGACGGACGAACTGGAACAATCTGGTTATATTCACTGCCAAGTGAACCACAAATACAATTTCATTGAAACTGGCACGCACACAGAATATAGAACGCATCTGGGGAAGTGCAAAATGGCGAAATAAAAAACATCGAGGAACATCTCGCCACCACCTCGAGTCCTTACCTCGTAGAGTTTATAATGATATGTTTGATGCCATCCTAAGGGCAATTGCTAAACATTTTCCGCCCGAAACAAAACTTGGCTGATATTCGCCAATGACATGCGGTTGATACGTAAGTACCAAATAAAGTTATATTGTATTGTTGAAAAACAAAACATTTGAGCTACCTAGTTTTTGCATTCAGGTGACGCTATGTAATTAGTAGATATTTCTAAAACACCGTGTAATTTTTCTCTCGTTTGCTACCACTCGAGAAACTGTACCACCCATTTTCCTGCTCGGAACTCTCCACTAGAACAATCTGTCCATTTCTTTCCACTCTTCGATCGTCACCTCAATCGAATACAACTCAACTCTTTCCTGACAGAACACCTTCCCCGAACCCCCTAGGCGTCACCGTAGTGCGTTTGCCGACCAAACATCGCGACGTCATTTCATTAGAAGACCCCTCCGAGCCCCACCCGTAGACTTAATCACAGGAAAATCCTCCATGAATGAGTCATAATCCCCATCGGTGGTCCCGATCTCCGCCGCCAGATGGCGCCAGCTCGTTTCATTGATTGATCCCGTCTCGGATGCGATCCCGCTCTCTCACTCTGCGAGCATCCGCCCGAGATTCCGGATTGGCCACGCACTGGAAAGGGATTGTCGGAAAAGCCGGTAGAGAGATCCACTAAAAAAGGCAATCTCCATCACAGAGAGTCTTGCGAGAGCGACCGAGGAATTGTGATTGTGGTATCCGATTTTGGAGACATAAAGAAGATGGGCTGCGCCAATTCCAAGACGGGGGCTACCGGGGCGTGCGGTGAGGAGGCTAGCGGGGCTGCTCCGCCCAAAGTGATGGTGGACGGGGAAGGTCAAGATGGAGCCGTGGCTGCCAACGGGAATGCTGTCTCGTGCGCCAATGGAGCTGAAGGTGAGTCTTTGGCATCTTTCTTCTCGGGAGAAAAGACGTCGTTCAATTCAGGGATTGTAGGGAGAGAAAATTCGTTCTCCCCTAAGTCAAAGGAGCTTTATGATCTTTTTGTGACGGTTTGTGTCTCTTCTACATTTAATATGCGCAGGAAAGTCACTGTAGAATCTATTAGAAATTAGTTGTTTGAAGTAGAATCTATTAGAAACCTGTTAAAAGTTAGCAAAATCTTTACCAAAATTCAGAAGTACTTTTTAATATTTTATTACTTTTTCAAAAATTAATTTGGTTTGAATCTTTTCCACATTTAATTTTTGTTGAAGTCTCAGCAGAATTTATTAGAAGTAAGGTGTTTGTAAAATCTATTAGAAATCTGGTTAGAAGTTAATAGAATCTTTACCAAAATTCAATTCGTCATCTGACTGGTTCAAAATTACGTGGTGTTGTCCTCGGATATTTCCCTTCGGGATTGATCCCATATCAATAGCCCGTTGTGTTGCTCCAGTGCGACGTTAATTAAAAATACCTACCTGCATACCAAATTCAAAGCTTTGTGATCTTTTTGTTAGATATTTTAAAAATTGTGATGGTTTGAGTCTCTTCTACATTTAATATGCGCAGGAAAGTCACTGTATAGAATCTATTAGAAATTAGTTGTTTGAAGTAGAATCTATTAGAAATTAGTTGTTTGAAGTAGAATCTATTAGAAACCTGTTAAAAGTTAGTAGAATGTTTACCAAAATTCAGAAGTGCTTATTAAAATTTTGTTACTTTTTTCAAAAATTACTAATTTGAATCTTTTCTACATTTAATTTTCATTGGAAAGTCTCAGCAGAATCTACTAGAGGTTAGTTTGTAGAATCGATTAGAAATCTGTTAGAAGTTAGAATCTTTACCAAAATTTAAAGAGGCCTTATGATCTTTATGTTATAATTCAAAAATTGGGATTGTCTGAGTCTTTTATTCATTTAATTTGTACAACAGTCTCAGTAGAATCTATTAGAAATTAGTTTAGAAGTGTAAATCTGTTAGAAATTAGTTCAGAAGTATAAATCGATTGTAAATTAGAGTAGAAGTGTAAATCTATTAGAAATTAATTTAGAAGTGTAAATCTATTAGAAATCTGTAAACGTTAGTAGAATATTTATTCAAATTAAATCAAATATATACTTAATTGACGTGCACTAGTATATTTATCAGCTAGAAAGAATACCTAACTCTGAAATTTTTTTTGAAATTTTGAAAGAAATTTACGATGTCTAATTTCCTTTCTACATCTGATTTATGCAGGAGTCTTAGTAGGGGATGTTAGCAAAGTCAGCTTTGAGTTAATTATGTTTTCGTAAATATGTCCAAAGTCAAAGAATCTATCTAACTTTTAACATATTTCAAAAGTTATAATGATTTTAATCTTTTATACACTAATTTAAATAAGTGCGTAACTGAAATGAACTAATATATAAGTTAGCAAAACTTACGGTAGGAGCTTTTAGAAGTAAGTTAAAAATGCACCTAAGTAAAGTACACTTATAAGTAAGCAAAATATCTAAATTCTAAGAAGTTTTGTAGCGTACTTGAAAAGTTACGATACCTTGGCTATTTTTATTTTTTATACAAAAAAAATCTCAATGTAATCTGTTAGAAGTTAATGGAGCCTTAGAGTCAAATACGTACCTAACTGATGTGTACTAACAGTTAGCAGATACTTAAATTCACAAAAGATTTTGATCTTTTGTAACGTTTATGAAAAATAATGATGCCTATTTCTTTTCTTTTGACGAAGCGTTTGAATCTTTAAAAGATAAACTTTTACTGTAGATATCTATTAGCAAAAAAATACTTACATTTAAAGAAGCCTTACATCTTTTGATACGTATTTGAAAAATGTCACGATTTTATTCTAAGTCTATTTTGTTCATAAAAATGAGCAAAATATTCTGTGTAGCATATTTACTTAATTCATCACACATATTACAGTAATATTGATATTATTTAGTAAAAATACCTGCCGCATTGAAATAAATTTAAAAAATCATTTACAATGACCGAAAAGAATAACACTTCATTCCTGTTATTGTCTAGTTCATATATAATCTTCCCTTTTTGTTCTTTTAAAACTAAACTGTACTTTAATCGACACTTATATAAAAACCATAAATATCTCCCACTCTGGTGACAAAACAACCCCTTCAAAGCACGTCTCTCTATTGATGGGTGAATGAAGCATCGATCCCCGGAGAGAACAAAGATGGGAGGCTCTTGGCAGCAGAAATGAAAGCATTTTATACTTTTGTATCTTAGAGTTGGAAATCGAAAAGCTTAATAAAACTAAAATCTGAACCAAGATATCCCAATCTGTGATCCTGGACCGTCAGCCGATTCCTAGGACAACCCCCTGGAAATCCAAACATACTAGAAAAAGGTGAAAATGTACAAAATAGATTGTTTGCATTGGTACTGCATAGGATTACTGAATTGTCTAAGGCCGGAAAAGTTGTCCCAACCTAAATCCCATTTACCTCTGCATAACATCAGGAGGCTTATATGCTTGTCTATAAAGACTAATACTCTCAATCTACAAAGAGATGTGCACAGGAAAGAAAGTGAATGTTTTATTAGGAATAAAGCTCGTATCCCAGGTTCCTTTTCCAGAGCTGTAGGAGTCGCTTGCTTTCGACTTATTATCGGACACGACTACCTACAAAGACACTTCCACTGTAGTGGAGTAACGAGATTAGCTATATGTTCCCTTTGTGAACTGTACGAAATGGCTGAATACCACCTCAAGGTCTGCCCTAAAATTCCTGACAATATAATTGCAAATACTGTTTGATAGTACTTTTGAACCATATTTTTTCACTTCAGAACTCTATTGAACTGCTCATCGATTGATAGCGGATAGGCCCGGAGACGGGGAGGATAAAAAAGCACTACATACTAACTCACCGTATATATCATATGAAGGACTTACCTGTTTTCAGAAGGTCAGTGGTCAATGAGTTTAACTTACTGGGTTTCTGACTTATTGGGCTTATGAGTTTAACTTATTGGGCCAATGAGCTTAACTTAACAGACTACTTGTTCAGTGCTTCCAGTAAAAATGTTCGCATGAACTCCTTATCCTAGAATCTGTAATCATCCTAGTTATGTGCTAACAAACATTGTACATAAGGTAGGATGTCTGTTCAGAAAGATTTTCTTACTTGAGATGTCTTATACTGACTGGTTGGTGTATAATCTCTTGAAATTTTCTCCAAAACCCGGAGTTGACATTTTTGGTACAGTTAGTACTCTGTAGATCTGTCTTTTGATTCTTTTTATTGGTGTCTTCCAATAAAATGATAGAACTGCAAACAAAACATATTTAGTCTTCCAATTGCTGTACCATACAAAAAATGGTCAAACTGATGTCTGTTTAAATCGAACGTTTGATTAAGCAAAAAACCCCACGATGTTGGATCTAACCCTCCTGGTGGTTGTCTCGACGAGGTATCTTGCCATTAGCAAAACTAATCAGATCTTGATGGACGAGATATCTCGTCATTAGAAGAAAACTGTCCAGATCTGGACCTCGTCATCATAAAAAAAATTGGCAATATCCTGATAACTAGATCGTCATCTGACCGTGGTTCTAAATTACGTGGTGTCCTCATAGCTTTTCCCTCGGGATTGATCTGGGACTGTCGCCAATAGCCCGTTATGTTGCTCCAGTACGACGTTAATTAAATACCTACCTACCTGAAGACGAGATATCTCGCCATTAGCAAAATTGGTTGGATCTTGATGTACGAGTTATCTTGTCGAAACCACTCGAAGGGTTAAAAAGACTTAATGACAATTATAATAAACAATGACAACACGATTTTGCACTGGAAACTTGAAATTAAAAATTTGAATAAGACATTAAGGGGAGGGTAAGCTGTATTTATTGAATTGGAATGTATTTGCTTGTTTTTTTTGACATTTGATGTTATTTGAACCTGGTGTTACTTGGATCTGATGTTATTTTAATCTGATGATATCTGATGTTATTTAATGTTCTTGTGTTTTTTGAAAATGCAGAGAGATTTAGGAGTTTCTAATGTACGCAAAATACAAAATTGCTCTATCCGCTTTAATTCTTTACCTGGTTGTTTTAATAATTATGCTTACCTGTATAACTTATGCATCAGTATAACTTACCATTTAAGATTTTGCCTTTATGTATGAGTAGAATTAACACAAGTTAAACAAATTAACACTTGAATCAATAAAAAATATTCCATGACAAAGACACTCTCCAAAATGATACCACACTAGAAAAACCACTTCATAAATGGAATAGGTGAATAAAAAGAGGAGAGAATTCTAAACTGCCTACTTACTCACGAAATGTCTAACTAAAAATATGTGAAATTTCTAAAAAAGTTAAATTTCTTGAAATTTTGAATTAAAGTAGTTCATTGAACTCTGAACTTTTTCCCTGAACTGAAATTTTTCATGTACTAAAGAACTATTGTAAAATTATTATCTTGTTTCGAAGCTGGAGAAAATTCCTAAATCAGGATTGCTTGAGAATTGAGTTACTTTCCATATCGATTGAATGTTCTTTGTTTCCATATTTTCAAACTCATGAAACACTGCATTAAAACAATATATTTGATCAATTTATTTCAAAGTGAACCTAAATTTGTTTTTAATAATAAATTTTTACACATCCAGATATACTTAATACAATTGAATACATATCTAGACACATCGAAATGAACTACATGTCATTTAAATACATTAAATCTAACCTGTTTCATATTTATCTGGGTCTATATGAACGAAATTAAGTGTGTTCCACGCATATAAATACATTCCTAACTATTCAATACATATGTATTAATATACATTATGTAGTAATATGTATCATTAAGATGTAGTAATATATATGAATTTTTTTGCGCGTAAACAGAAAAATTATTTAACTATAAACTTAATAGATATATTCATGAACTTAGGTGAACGGCATATTGTAGGACATGATGGGATGTTTGATATTAACATGGGTCATACATATTTAGATTTTTAAAAGACGGATTAAATAAATTCAACAAATGTCTTCTTTATCCTTGTAAAAAGTAAATTTCTGTAAGATTTCTTTTAAATCTCGACTTGATGACAAATATTTCCCTGCCTATTTAGAGATTATACAAAATATCCTCTTAGGAAGGCAGATCTTTCTTCGAATTTAAATGATTTTATAATTGATTACATAGCTATATTAATTGCTAAAGACTTCTTTAGGGGATATTTTGGTATACATATATCTTTACATAATACTCGTAAGTCATCAAGAGTACTTAAAAATCAACCAATTTTCCAATTTATGAAGATCACAGATACGAAATTTTAAAAATTCTATTAGGGATTATTAAAAACTTAAATTCCATTTATTGAATTTTATTTTAATTCTGTTTATTGAATTTTATTTGAATTCTATTTATTGAATTTTATTCGCATACTTTTGAGGTGTTTTGTGCATTTTTCCCGCTGTCATCTTGTATGGAGATACGCCCAGGTTGATGTCATGAGCACGCGTTTGTGGGAAACATTTACCATGCATAAGATTAAACACACGTAAATTAAGTATTTTGTATGAAAGCATGAATAAATGACTAGATAAAAGTAAAAATAAATCAGAGATGACTCTAAACACAAACCCTGTCTGAGAAAAAAATTGAAACGGTCGAAACGATTTCTAGACGTCTCACCGATACGTAATAAACAAAGGAAATTTTTTCTGGCGCATGTATAAATCCCCCGTCTGCAATCCTCATCAGACGCTACCTGCATCTCTTTTTCCCTGCATACCTCTCATCTCCCGGATCGAAAGCGACCGCAGCGCCCTCAAGCGAACCATCTCAAAAACGGGAGCAAGAAAACCTTCACCTTAATTCCAAACGCCCCCTCCCCCCAAAAACCACCTCAACTCAACCATGGGTCACCCACTCCCCTTCGGGGTCATTGCCAAACGATTCTCGGCAGACGACAAAAGACCAAGTGGCGTTTCGAGTGGCGTGAGGGCCACGCCCAACATCCCCGAATCGTTTGCATGTGGGGCACGTTCGATAAGGAACTGTCCTTGCCCGTTTGGAACGTTTGTCGGCTTCGGCGCATGCAAATGGGGAATTATTCTGCGAATTTTGGAGATAATATTCGGGGAATGGCAACATTTGGGAGCCGCTTTTGTCGTCTGCTCTACAGATAAGCGTTTTCTGTTATCGGGAGCTAAACCGTTAATTAATAATTCAGGCTCCTGTCTTTGATGCGACGTTGGTCATGCTAATGGGGAGCTACACTTTGTTAGTTTTGTGGGGGTCATTCCTCTTTTTTTCGAGATTAATTGCATGAACTGAATTATAAATAACTTTTAACTTTTGTCAACTTGAATGAGGAATGAGGGAAATAATTCATTTCGACGAAATGCGCTGGACATAAGCGAAAAAAGTGTTTCCAAAACATTTTTCGGTCATTGACTTACTGCTTTCATTTGAGAACTCATAGTGCCGATAATAAACTATGATTTAAGTGGAGAAATAATAATTATAAAGGACATTCGTGGACTCGGATGTTTTGTAGCTTTATAATCATTTCTTATACTATTGTTAATTAGACTGGGACCTACATTCAAAGTGAATTTCAAATCACCATGGTTATGTATGCTACTTTATTCACCTTTTTGTAGAGAGCAGTGCTGTGTATTGAAAGGTTTTTATTAGTTTCATTTAATGAAATTACATTTGACGAATTTCTTTTCTTGTACCGTAAGAAACGAACGCCAACTCTAAATTTGCTTTCCTTTAGTTTGGATGCAAGTTTTGGCTTTTTAGGCACTCATTAAAACGCATGGGTAGTTTCAAAGCAATCCAAAATCACTAAAAGGGAATCAACTTTTATGTTCTGTTATAGAAATGAACAGTTGATATGCTTCGGTGTCGTGTGTTTACTCTCCGCCGTTCATCCGAGTTGAAAAAGGCGAAGCGCCGCCGAAACAGATCCTGTGTGTTGGCTTTCTTACAATAGATCTCTATCTGTTAAGAAACAACATTTACAGCGAATCACGTGTTAACCGGGGAAAACACCTAAAATGCACCTGAATGTTAGGCAAAGCACTCTAACATGAAACTGAATGTTTGGGAAATGAGCACTTAAATGTTTGGGAAAGCAGCTAATTTGCACCTGAATTCAGTATAAGATTAAATCAAAAGCGCCACTGATGGAAGTTTTTGCGGACGATATCGAAGACAACGAAATTTTTTTTCACCATTGAGATAGTTTTCCTCTTAACAAATAAAAATTTAAAATATAGTTGAGGAAAGGTTCAATTTTACTTCGGCTTGTCCCATCTCCGAATTAAAAATACTATAATTTTTAATTTATCATGGAACTTCGAAAGTTTCAATCTATCAGCAGTTAAAACATAAATTGCATAAATTACACAGGGTGGTAGGAATCGACCGCTCAGCAATCATACCAAAAACCTTATGAAAACCATTCCGAAAATCTGTTGTCGTTTCGGGAGATGCGCACATGCATACCTACGCTAACCTATCACATGATACATAAAATAATCAGGTACTCAATACCTATGCAAACAGAACTCAAATAGATTATTTTCATCTTCCTATATCTGATATTAAGCAACCTACTAATCCCGCACACATTCGGATTCGCATATCTTTCTGGTGCTTTATTTTCATCTCAATTGACTCTCAGGTACTGGCAAACCCAGGGACATCAAAAGGATAGTTTTATGTTTTTGGCCCTGAAATGAGCACTTTTAGCACCGAATTGAGTTCTTTTAGTGCTGAAATGAATGCTTTTAGAACTGAAATTAGTGCTTTTATTGCTGAAATTAGTGCTCTTAGCACTGAAATGAATTCTTTTAGTGTTGAAATTAGTGCTTTTAGAACTGAAATGAGTGCTTTTAGTACTGAAATGAATGCTTTTAGCACTGAAATGAATTGATTTGAAATGAATGCTTTTAGAACTGAAATAGTGCTTTTAGTGCTGAAATGAGTGCTCTTAGTGCTGTAATGAGTGCTTTTAGAACTGAAATGAGTGCTTTTAGAACTTAAATGAGTGCTTTTAGAACTGAAATGAGTGCTTTTAGAACTGAAATTAGTGCTTTTAGAACTGAAATGAGTGCTTTTAGTGCTGAAATGAGTGCTTTTAGAACTGAAATGAGTGCTTTTAGTGCTGAAATGAGTGCTTTTAGAACTGAAATGAGTGTTTTTAACGCTGAACGACACAGGAAGGGACGTCGTGAAACTTTCGATGCAAATATTTCAATATTTCCTGAATACCATATCGAATCGAAAAACGGACAACACTTTTTCGGGTTGTTTTTCGACCATGAATCACGTGGTATAATTATAATGCGAGCTATTCTGATCATCATGCATGAGTATGTGTTATGTACTTACTCAAAATAACAGGGTAACAGTGCATTATTGTTATAAAATGTTTCACTGTTATTAATTTTATACACAAGTAAGGTAAAAGTTAACCAACTTAGTTTAATCTAACAAATTAATTTAGATTCGTTTTCGAATATTTCAGCTAAATTTATGTTAACTAGAGTCCAGAAGAACGATAAACTTAATAGAATTCAGAAGAGAAACAATACCTTTTTAAAAAATGTACTCATCATTAGAAACGAGAAAAACTGAGAATCAAAAGAAATATTTGGATAATCAAAGTCTGCAAATTTTTGTGGTTCAGTGCGTTTGCTCACTGCTATAACAGACTGTAAGTTGTGCGCTTCACAGGTTCGATTCCTCCTGGGTGCGACGTTAATTCAACTACCTCTGTAATTAGGGATTATCATTTCTCAGTTTGTTTGCCATCTGAGATAATAATCTGCGAGTCGTAGGCGGCTCAGGTTCGATTCCTGTAACTTACCACAGTTTATTTCTCTCTTCTGTGTCAGTGAAACTTTCCTTGTGTGAATATCCATTTACTTGACGTTGTTTGGCGCATTTTTTTCAAATATGGCCCATGCGCCATAAAACCCAACCAACGAACCAACTGAAAATTTGGAATGATATTGCATAAAATGTCTGCTTCAAACTATTCTATTAGAACAAAAGAAGCAAGTAATCGATCACAAACTCTTGAGGACACCCTATTGGTTGAACTGAGTAGAATAGAATGCGTTCTAGAGTTTTAGAAACATTTTAAAATTTTTATGAACAGAATATTAACTGCGGAGTTATTTTTACTCTTCAGTTGAGAAACGATTAGTTTTGAGAGGGAAGGATTGATCGCTTTAGTTCTCCCGAGTGCTGTTTCTTAAAAGCTAAATAAGTTTCGAAAGGAGGGAGAATAACGCTCAACCAGGAATTGTTTCAGTTCTTTTCGTAATCCATAACTCGTGTAACCTAAGATAGAATGATTCACCTGCTCAAGAGATGAATTTTCTTCGAAGGCCATTGCCAAACGCGAGCGCTTGATTTTGTTCGCTTATTTTAGGCTCTTGAAGTTGATCATAGTAGAACTCACATTGGATTTTAGTTATACGGCTCTGCAATCATTCAGATGGACCTCTTGTGATTTTTTTCAATTCTCCCTGTTGAGTTAATATATACTTGTATTTTGTGCCTTTGCGTCACCCTTTGTTGATATAAGTATGGGAAATCTGAATATATTTCGTCTTAATGTAGTAAACTACTGCAATTATTATAAGGCACTTTAGATTGGCAGTTAATTACTCTACAGTGCCCTCAAACAGCAAGCAAAATGTTTTTTTCGATAATATTTGCTTAATATCAGGTACAGGCAGATGAAAATAGTCTATTTGAGTACTGTTGTTTGCATAGTTATAAAGAATTATTCGAACCATATGGTTTAGGTAAATTAATTAACCCACGAATTTAGATTTATTCTATACATACCAGTCTATATTTATGTCCACTAGTGTCTACAGTGAGATGTTTTACTGTATACCTGTTATATACAGTTCCCGAGCATCTTACTTGAGGTACCATGAGGTACGTCACCTCATGATACGTATGGTACCATAAGGTACTTTATGGTACCACGAGAGCGAGATGTCTTACTGAGTACCTGGTTAGTTGAGGTTCCATGCGGTTTAGGTAGACCTCCCTTGTTTAATTTAACTCATGAATTCAGATTTTGTACCATATATATACTAGAGTGCGAGATGTTTTACTGTATATCTGTTATATGCAGTTAATGAGCATTTAATTACTTGAGGTCTATGAAGTACTAGTAAACCTATTTTATTTAACCCATTATTTCAGATTTTAAAGCTAAATTCATGTCAATTAGAGTCTAGAAAACAAGATGTCTTACTCAGTACCCGATTATTTGAGGGTATGCGACTTAGGCAAATCTCCCTGGTTTAATTTAACACATGAATTTAGATTTGTACTCCTATTTATATGACATTCTAAATTTATGTCAACTAGTCTAAATTTATGTCAACTAGTGCAAGATGTCTTACTGAATACCTGTTTTTTACACAGCCACTGGGTACTTGATTATTTGAGGTGCTATGAAGTAGAAGTAAACCATCCCGGTCTAATTTAAACCATAAATTTAGATTTGTATTCGAAAATTCCAGCTAAATTTATGTCAACTAGTCTAGATAACGAAATGTCTTACTGAGTATCCCTTGTTTGCACGGCAACAGAGTACCTGCTGCTGTTTGCATAGTTACTGAGTACCTGATTATTTGAAATAATTCCCGATTTAAATTAAAAGCTAAATTTCGATTGTTACTCGTACATACAAGTCTAAATTTATATAAGTTAGTCTAGAGAGTGAAATGTTTTACTGAATAACCTTTTTAGTCACTGAGTATCTGATTATTTGTGGTACCTAAGAAGTATAAGTAAACCTTCTGTTTAATTTAACCTCGAAATTTAGACTTGCAACAAATCAGTACTTTGTAAGATATCTAGTCGAAATTTATGTCAGTTAGTCTAGGGAGCTAAATCTTTCTAGAAAGATATTTACTCA
Source organism: Meta bourneti (assembly GCA_933210815.1). NCBI lineage: Eukaryota > Metazoa > Arthropoda > Arachnida > Araneae > Tetragnathidae > Meta > Meta bourneti. Next base: position 9,946,284 of record OW119925.1, on the reverse strand, counting down.
CAGGGCCGTTCTTAATTTTGTAAGTAAACTGACACAGTGAAAGCCATGAAAAAAAATATTTTCACTTTGCGTCCTGTAGAAAATATTTGGCTACTTCATCTCTACTTCTGCTTACCAGTCCATGGATACTTCCAGCAGACGATCCACGATCCTCGAATGAATGCAACGAACCCTCCCTACAGTAGAGAGCAATACTAGTACACACGAGAAGGGATGACCTACATTGGATCCACAAGTACCCGTATATGTCATCCGAAACAGCGGGAAGCAACACTTCGCTGGGTAGGAATAAAATAGAATCATGAAATACCCCACCAAGAGGAAGTTGTTATAATTTCACGTAATTGGGGTGGATTTTTTAGAATTTTAAAAAAAGAACGTGGAGAGAGTGAGTACGTGTAGACCCTCCCTCTTTGAACAGGAAGGTTAGAATTGGTGAGGAGCAAGAACGATAGACCACGTGATGACGTCATCTCGTCTCCTATTGTGGCTTCCCGAGACTGGTTCGATAACATCTGTTTTGGCAGGGGTGGGGGCAGACCATCTGTCATTGTTATCGTCTGCATAAAAGAGGCGGAGGGAAAAACTACAATAAAAGCAAACGATAATTGATTGGAGAACGTATTTTGCCTCCGAGAAACGTCCTCCTAACGGACAGATTATTTATGGGCAGAATATCGTCTGATGCGCGAGTAGAGGACTCTCCCTTTTGTCTGCAAACGATTTTCACTCTCCGGAGGGGAGGTGGTCAGTGATAGGATCGGAAGTGAAATGAAGAGGGAAATTCCGGATCATTATCGCTCTCTCGGACACATCGTTTGGGAGTGTGTCTTTCTGCATTAGAGGGTGAGCTCCGAAGGAAGTGCTTGTTCCATTTCCGAGGTAATCTGTTCCAAAGTGGACAACGCGTTCGATCGTAATTAAGGGGTGCCTTTGGGAGATATGGAGCAAAGCGCCATTTGATTCGTAGCTCTAATTTCGGCAGCCGATGGAATAAGAGATTATCCACTCGTTTCGGTGATTATGATTGAAAGACGAATGAGCACGTTTTAATTTAACAGTTGGCGATCGCAATTCTTACATTTGTTCTTACATAAGCCTAGTTTATTGTGAATTTACATTTATCTATTGGCATATAACGTCTAAATTGAAACTTTATACAAGTGAATAGAAATGCGCTTCATAAAGATTTAACCCTTCAAGTAAATTCGACAAGATATCTCGTCCATCAAAATCTGACTAATATAGCTAATGATGAGATATCTCATCACCAACAATTCCCGATTTCTTTATGGTGACGAGATCAAGATCTGGTCAATTTTTTTATCAAGATCTGGTCAATCTAATGACGAGATATCTCGTCCATCAAGACCTGGTCAATTTTCTTGTAATGACGAGATAGTTCGTCATTAGCAAATCTGTGTATCGTCGAGACAACCACCAGGAGGGTTAAGCTGATTTAACCCTCTGAGGGTTCACACGCATATTCGTTCTAAAATCTCCATTGTTCTCTGCATGACTTATTAACCAGTTTTGACATCCTTGACTAACAGAATCCTTCCTAAGATTATTTCAACTAATAGATATAGTTAACTTAGTCATTATGTTTGTTGTGGTAAAAGCAATAGTACACAACTCGAATACCTCTCGACGCTCAGAAGGTTAATGACCAACTGTAATGTGGTTGACAGTTGGTCATTAACCCATATAGTTTCGACGAGATATCTCGTTCAAGATCTGGTCAATTTTGCTAAAGACGAAATACCTCGACAAGACAAAACTACCCTATTACTAATTAAGTTCAAATTAGATCCTTGCCCTTTTATTAAATTATCCCTTGCCCAGAACTAGTCAGTTTGGAACAGGTTTCTGCACCAGAGGCTGGCACTATAGGGCAGTTTCTACTCGAAGATAAACCACCAGGAGGTGCCCAGATAACCCACCAAGCAGACCCCCTGTCCTTACGGGGATTCGCCGATTTCGAAGGTTTTCCTGAGTAGTAGTGCCCAGTTATGAAAACAGTGAAAAGGTTCAATGTATTATTAAAATTTCAATGGCGAAGTAGGTAGGTTGGTATCTTAATTGATGTTGCGCTGGAACTACACAGCGGACTATTGGATATGGTCTAGGATCAACCCCTAAGGGAATGATCGAGGACGTCACCATCATTTTGAACCAGTCAGATGACCGAAGACAGTACCAGAGCTGGCTCTCCACTCTCCAAACTTCCACACCACGCCAACGTGAGTACATTTTAAATTCCGGGACTGTTGAAATTTTATTCTTTAACTGCGTGTGATTCTTCAACTATGTCAGTGCCCCATCATAACAGTGCTAAACGGTCAGCGTCTTATAAATTCAGCTCGCACTTGATTGTCATCTTGAATGTTCGTGTGTGATCTGTATCCCTTACGCTAAATTAAAGATTAAGTTTCTTTTGCAAATGAGTTTTATGTTCACGGAAACATAACAGGGCTACGACAGAATTAACATATACCAGCCCTCACGGTCCTTGGTTGGAATGAGTTTCGAACTCGCAACCCTCCGATTGCTAATCCACTACTCTTCCAACCGGGCAACCACGGCTCAATTTCAATGCGAGATCGACATGTTTACAAGACGTGGCGCTACAGGGAAATAGATCGATAGGAGACAGAATTTCTTAGAATGTTAACCCACAAATATGGTAATTTAGCCATTTGTGGGGGAGAAACAGCAATACCGCATGCATTACTCGGAATTCTCGTGACGCTCAGGTCAAGCGCCTTTTCATGCATTTTTCATGATTTGTACTCAAAATAGATTTTTTTTCAGATTTTTCTGTCATTTGAATGAAATTATGTTTTGTTATTTAAAGCTTTATTTCGCATATATGTTGGTGTTTCCAAGGAAAAGGACATTCTTTGGATGAATTTCCCTAAAACTCCATTTTTTCAACTGACATGGAAAACTTTTTCTTTGGTGGAGTTCGACGGGGGGGGGGGGGATCGAGTAGTCACGTAATTCATTTAAAGTGTGCTCTTGTAGTCAGTAGAAGTTTTTTGTGCTCTTTAACCCACTTGGTACTCTTTGTCTCTATGAGGTATCTCTTCATTAATAAATGTGACCAAACCTTGATGGAAGAGATATCTCTCCATTATTAAATGTGACCAAACCTTGATGGACGAGATATCTCTCCATTATTAAATGTGACCAAACCTTGATGGACGAGATATCTCTCCATTATTAAATGTGACCAAACCTTGATGGACGAGATATCTCTTCATTAATAAATGTGACCAAACCTTGATGGACGAGATATCTCTTCATTAATAAATGTGACCAAACCTTGATGGACGAGATATCTCTTCATTAATAAATGTGACCAAAGCTTGATGGACGAGATATCTCTTCATTAATAAATGTGACCAAAGCTTGATGGACGAGATATCTCTTCATTAATAAATGTGACCAAACCTTGATGGACGAGATATCTCTTCATTAATAAATGTGACCAAACCTTGATGGACGAGATATCTCTCCATTAATAAATGTGACTAAACCTTGATGGACGAGATATCTCTTCATTAGAAGACTGGCCAGATCTTGATCTCGTCATCATCCAAAATTGGCGATATCTTAGTGACGAGATTCCTCGACATTTGTAACATTGATCAGATCTTGATGTACGAGATATCTCTTCGAAGCCAGTAGGAGTGTTAATGCGTAGGACGTTGTTTATTAATTCTGAGGGGATCGCACGCATCTATCTGTTCTGAAATCTGGTCTTCCCTGTATGACTTCTAACCAGTTTTGACTACTTAGACAATAGAATCTTTCAACCCCATAGATTTGACTACTTAGGAATTAAGTGTTGTGGGGAAAGAGCAATACAAGGAAACATCGTAACCCTCAGTGGGTTAAGGTGTATGTATACACTTAGAAATCACGAAAAATTGACTAAAATATCGATCTATTTTTTAATAATTCGAAATATTGTCCAACCCCTTAGCTTTGAAACGATACCAAGATCTTGTAAGTACTCGAAATAGTTTTCAAGTTACAAGGATTTGGGTTAGGTATTGTCACCATACACAAACACGTTTCCAAAACTTGAAACTCGATTTCCGAAGAACTGTTTTTGCAATAGGATGCTTCTTTCGAACAGTGATAACTCAACAATGAATTGATCTATTATAATTACTTTTGTATCATTATAATCTATGTAATGCAGTGGATGTTTTGACCCTCAGTCGAAGTTATTGGTTAGGAAATGAGTTTTTGGTTGATTTTTAAATGTTGAAATTCTTGAAACAATCTGGATTTTTTAGACTTTCTTCGTGAAAAAAATTGTAAAAAAAATAACCCATTCTCTCTAGCAACTTGATGGAGGGTCAAACATGAATTATATTAGGAATAATTTCGAACAGTAATTGTCTTTCTGAACACATTAGAATTTGAGATATCACTGTTCAAAAAACATGCTAATTATATCTAAATTAGATAATTAATTAGTAGCTTAATCAGAATTTTTCACATTAAAATTGAGTTTCAGCACAAACCAATGACCTATTGTGAAAAAACTGGATTTTTAAAGTCAAAATTTAAAAAAAAATGTTCTAGTGGTTCATACACCTTAAATCTTCAAAATCCTAGCTGTACTTATTAAACCTCCTGGTCGTTGTTATCCTGAGGTACCCGAATGATCTGTTCTCCCTTCTGCCTTACCCTCGTTCTAGCCTTCGCTTCTGGCTTTGTTTTCCTCCCTCGTTGTTGTATTGTGTTTGGCGCAGCTTGGCCAAATATGGCCTTTGCGCCATGAAAACCAAAACCAACCTGGTGGTTGTCTCAAAACTTACTCATTAACAGAAAAGAATTCAAAAGTCATTAAGAAAACTGACCAGACTTTGACGGACGAGATATCTCCCTTGAAGAACTAAAAGACCCGCATTTTCAGGAGTCGAAAACGATAGAAAAAGCGAGTGTTGTGACGCGTTGCAACTTAAAATTTTCATAAACACTCCACCTTTACACATTAATCACTTTATGTTGACAAATACCAGTGGTTTGTCTCTTAGGCAACTAAACCATTTGCTGTCCAATATATTTCCAGAATATAATTAAAAAGCACTAGTGCAGGGCAAACATCCAAATGTTCACTAAACATAGGCTTCCCAAGGTCGTGGGGAATCAGTCTATTCTGTGGAGATAGGTCCAGACATTGCTACCAAATTGTATTATATTTAACGTTACCCAGGGTGCACTGCGAGGAGGCATGCTACCACCTTATGCCACGTTTCTGTAATCGTTCAGATTTGTAACTTCTAGCACCGCGGCGCGCTCGGGTTGAATTGATTGCAATTGATCGTAATATTACTTAATATTATTCCTATGGGGATGGATTTCGAGTTGTTTTGAGCTCCTCTGCAGATAATCGAGTAATACGTTTCCCGCATAATTCTAAAGTATGCGTGCCATATTTGGTGCGAATTGGTCAAACAGTGATCTTAATGATACTCAATGTTATTCCTATGGAGATTTAAATTTGTTTTGAGCCCTCTCTGGCAGACCCAGGACAAATCCCCAAACGAGGGTTACTATATAACCTATGTTTCCCTCAGGATTCTAGAGCATAAGTATACCAAATTTGGCGTGAATTGGTCAAACAGTGATCTTAATGATAATCAATGTTATTCCTATGGGGATTTCGAATTGTTTTTAGTCCTCTACAGACCCAAGATAAATCCAAATGGGGTTAATATATTGCCTATGTTTCCCGCAGGATTCTAAAGAATGATTGTACCAAAATTGGTGTGGAATTGTTAAGTGGTGTATGTTTGTATAGACACAGACGCCAACGACTACATTTATAATTAGAGGTTATTTAATTATTATTTAAATTATTTAGTTTTTAATAATTGTTGCATGATATAAGCGAAAAAAATAAGACCGAAGACAACGACTAAGACCGACAACTTATTGAACTTAGAATTAGTAGTTTTTACAATAGCTTTGTTTACGCAAGATCATTTCGTCTCCATCAGATTAGACCCATCGAATATCTACTACCTCGTTTGTGTATTGTTACAAAAGCTCCAAGGACACACACGCATGAGTGATTTTCTACCCGAATTTCTAAAAACTATCGATTTTATATTTAAGTGATACAAGAAAACAATTGTGCTCCTGAAACGAGTTTTAAAATATTTTCCTAACAGTTCATTGCCTAGCAACAAGAACTAAAAATCGATTTTGTTTAGACATCGCGACGCTTGACTATTTATGCGTTAATAGTTAAAATGCACGCCAATACAAGTGTTGTGTAAAACGAATATCTGCCAAAATATTTTAATTTAAAAAAAAATGCTTAGTAGTTCATTTATCTTTTCGTAACTTAATGTTTCAAAAGAAACACTTTTATTTGCGTCTCTAAAAAATAAAATGAATTCAGAAAGCTATGAATTATAAATGTTCATATGAAACAAGTTAAGTAATTCTATATTATTAAAATAGGGGATTTGATATGGAAAAATATTTAATTTCCTTTGAAATTCATTTAAAAAATTCTTTAAGACTGATAATGCTTTTGGTAATTCTGGTAAAATTTGATTTAATGGAAACCTTTTAACTGAAATTCCAAATTTCAATTTAATGTCATAAGATACACAAGAAAGCACCGAGAACTGCTTCTTACTATACGTATATTATTATTCCAATAAGATAAATCACCATCTAAATAAATAATATGCGGAAAGACAGTTATACAAATTGGAGGAAGAGCGACACTTATTTAACTCTCCAAGTGGTTTCGGCGATATATCTCATCCATCAAGATCTGATAAATTTTGTTAATGCCGAGGTATACCGTTATCAAGATATTGCCGATTGTTTGATGATGACGAGATCAAGATCTGGTCAGTTTTCTTCTTATGATCTCGTCCATCAAGATCTGGTCAGTTTTCTTCTTATGATCTCGTCCATCAAGATCTGGTCAGTTTTGACATAATCTAATGAGTGAGATGCTAATGACGAGATACCTTGTCGAGACAATCACCAAGAAGGTTAAGTAAAAAGAGACGATGGAAGTGCATAAAGATTGGAAAACTCTTCGTAGTTACAACATTCAGTCATTTATTTTTCCCTGGTGCTCAATGAATTGAAAACTATTCATCACTGCAAGGGTGGATTTGTGAGCCACTTTGGATTACCCTGATGTACTACGTACGGTGGTTTCAAGTTATACTTCACATACATACCAGACATTCTATGCAGTTTCTTTAAAGGGGCCACACATTCAGACCAGACGGACAAACATCCATGCCTTATTCCGGATTCAAACCAGGAGGCTTTCGATACAGACTTCAGCAGCCTGACCACTAGTCTTATTGGTCAACACAGTACCAGTTATAACTTTGTGGATTTCTCAAGACCTTTAGATCTCTAAAGATTATTTGTGTATTTTAAAGTATGAATATTCATAAACTCTCAAATACTATCGTGTTATGTTCTCAAAGATAGGGAATCAACCATAGAGAAAATATAAAAGTCGAGTGAGTAATGGTAACTTTTTATGTGCCCAGGATCATGTGACCAAAACACATGATTAATGTGATCCTTAGACTACTTTCGTCTGCCTGTGGGAAAGAAAAATTCATCATCTGATTGGTCCACGGTATGGGAGAAGACGACCATCTATTGATACATCATCTGATTGGTCCTCGCGACATAGTAGACTTTGGCAATTTCACCACTTTTGTCGCCACTCCGTAGAAATGACCATTCACGCATTATATCCTGTCACAAAGTGTTATATCGCCAAATGAGGCAATAAAATGCCAAGTCAATTTATCACAAAGCAGTCACGTGACAACTAGTCGATAAGCTGATTGCATTTTTTGATGGTCTTCTCAATAGCAATACTCATTCTACTGATATTTCACGTCTATGGTGCTGTCCTCTTGCTATTTTTTAATGTGAAATGATCCTCTAATTATGCATTTTCGTCCTCTGACCGTGGTTCAAAATGACGAGGTGTCTTCGAATCTTTTCCTTCGGGATTCATCCCGTACCTTCTCCAATAACCAGTTATGTTGCCAGTGCTCCGTAAATTCGACTACCTCTAATTGAAAAAACACATTACATTACTGTATATAAACTCTCCTTGTCTAATCCACATTATATTTCTTTAGAAATCCCTGTTGGTCTCCTAGCAGCATAACCTCTCATTTTGGTCTTACTCTAGAAATTTGCATTCATGTACATCTGCCCCTTATAAGATGTCATATCGACAAACGAGGCGATAAAATACCAAATAGGCCAACCAAGTCAGTTTCTCACAGAGCAGTCACGTGACAACTAGTCGATTTGTTAATCACACTTTTCGAAGCTCTCCCAATAGCAACAGGGCCGCGGTAGCCCAGGGTTGGGCGACCGAAACTCGATCCAGCCAAAGACCATCATGTACAAAGAGGGCTGATGCACGCTAAATCTGTCGTGGCCTCAAATATTCTGTGGTGTGGTGTGGTAGCTTCTAGACTGGGGTTTCCAGCTCAGGTGTCCTCGTCATCTGACCGTGGTTCAAAATTACGTGGCGTCGAATCCTTCCCTCTGAGAATTGATTACAGCCCGTCGCCAATATCCCGTTGTGTTGCTTCAGTGCGACGTTAACTGAACTACCAACTACCATCTCAATATAAATGCTCAGTCTACTAATATTTCACGGCACCGACATCCATTGGAGCGGTATCTTCAGAGAGGGCGCGTCAACCGATCCGTGGCTATAACGCTTAATGATGTTTTCGCACGTGCCGCAATTACACGGCGCCCTAACAGTCATCGAGAGTTAGGGGCATTACAAAATTATTTTCTTTTGATGGCAGTTTCCCCCCTCTGATGGATGGCTGCGAGCACGATCAGCTTCGCTCGCTCGCTTGCAGCATTTTTTCCCCGAACAGTGTGTAAAACGAAAGACGTGTCGATGTTTTCCAACATCGCGCTGCATCGTAATTACTCTTAATGGGTGATGCATTAACCCCTCGATTTGTGGCTCTTTTTCGACTCCCGATGAAATTTAACCCTCCAAGTGGTTTCGACGAGATATCTCTTCCGTCAAGATCTGGTCAGTTTGAAACTCGATCAGAACTAAAATAGTCGTATATGTGGGGCTGGTGCACGTTAAATTTGCCGAGTCCTCAAATGGTTTCACGTTGGCGCTGTGTGGAAGTTTGCAGAGTGGGTGCAAGCTCAGGTGTTGTCGTCATCTTACGATGGTTCAAAATGAAGAGGTGTTGTCCTCGGATATTTACCTTCGGAATTGATCTCAATAGCCCTTTGTGGTGCTCCAGTGAGACGTTAACTATATATACCTACCTACCTTTTTCAAAAATATCATATTTAGTAATATTCTAAAATACTTAGTTGATTTTACATTTAACTTGTAGTTTTACGTAATTTTAAATAGAAGTGTGTAATGTTTTAATGTATAACTTATGGCTTTATTTCTAAAAGTATATTTCTTTGCTCCAGCTATATTGAGCTTATTTCTTGTACTCCCATGAAAAACGATATGTCTAAGAGGTTAATGTACTAGTACATAACTAAATTGTTGGAGATAACACGCAGAACACTTCCCTTTTTCTCTGGCATTGATTATGTCGTGTTCAGTTTAATTTTTTCTTATTAAGTTGTCTTTCCCGACAGT